>CM041520.1:22436749-23636749 GCA_023091065.1 Dianthus caryophyllus | reverse complement strand
GGAGAACCTAAGTCCACCATTTCGACAACTACTCATACATATGCACAAATAACGTAGACCCCCTAATGTGTCTACCCCAACACTCTCACTCGGTGTTCTAAGTCAAATCCTACTCACTCGAATAAGAGAGTTGGGAGCGTATTATTTCGATACCAATCAGAACAACCCGAATTTTCCAACAAAATAAAATAATGAAATAAAAAGGATTTATAAAATAAAGGAAAATAAAAGCGAGCCACGGTGGCGGAAACACCGTGGAATCCGGATCATTACTCACTAACCAACTAAACAACGATAAAAAGATAGGCCTTGAGGCCTGGAAGTGGGGAGTAAATACCCCTTACAAATCCAGCTCCAAAAATGAAAGTAAGATAACAATAATAAACCTAAACATCCTAAAAGTCTAATCCAAAATCACTTCAAGGCTTTAGCTATAGGTCAACCTCACGGCATCCTCACTTGATAAACCCGATCCCGCGCTAACCTGCCACAAAGAATGTAACAGCCACAATCAGTGGGGAGTAACTAGGTGCTCCCCAGTCATATTTCAACGTAACCAAAATAGACAACAATACAACAAACAACCCAAAGGTATAGTAACCATAATGCAACCTCAAGCCAACTCATTAGCTACCAAACTCAACCAACTGTCACCCAACAACCTGTAAACATGTATAACCAATACAACTCGACAATAACTAGTCCACTGACATACAAGCTCAAACTGTCAACAACAAGATGACAGACAACAACCAACAACCTGCAAGGTAAGCACGGAGTACTGGGTGAAGCAACAATAATCACCCCGGATGAAGCAACAAGAATCATCCAAACCCTATGGCGGAACAGCAACAAGAAGTTCCTCAAACTCATTAGTCTAAATTTGGCCAAATTCCACCAAGCAACAAGAACGGTGACGACATTATATAACCATAGTCTCTAACCAACATGGTTGAGAACCCATAGTCGCTCTAACTAAGCAACAAGAATAGCCGAGGGGATCATGGGCGGTATCCGTCCACAAAAGACGTCGTAGCTCCTCACATACGTGCCAGAACAGTACCCGTACGCACACTCAACTCAAGCAATCAAACAACTCAATTCAATAACCTGAATCAACTCACAATCAACAATAAACCAATCATCCTTTACTCAAAATCATCACAATGTCCATCATATACACAACTACAACATAATTGACCACTTTTGTAACCAATCTCAACACTAACCATAATCAACATGTTAAATACGGAGAAATAACCATAAGAACTCAAGAGTAGCCATAATAAACCATTATAATTCCCAAAGTTATCATCTTTCATCAACTTAATAACAATATAACCCAAATTCAAAGTAAACAAACATCCCAAATCGCATTATTACACATAAGAGTGTGAGACCAACTCAAACAAGACCAAAGACCGCAACTTTACATCTCAAACATCCCAAAGGTAACACCTTTTCATCCATATCAACAATCAAGACATCCTCAATCAACTATATGGTCTCACACAAGTCAAAATATCACTAAGGCTACACCTAGTTACCTTTTCAAAACAAGCCAAAGAAAAGCACAGTTTTCAACCCTTCTGTCCAGACGCGATAACAGACGATCCAGAGCTCCAAATGCAATTCTGAACGGTGAAAAGGTAGCCCCAAGAGTCAGGAATATGCTGTAAAAATTTCGGCAAAATCAGACGGTCGGATCTCCGGCGATCTTCCGTTTAGTGAACCTGGTTCAGAGATATCCGAACTTGGGGTTTTATCTCCAATTCTCTCCTATTGATTAGGGCACACATAAATCATACAATACATAAGAACCACACCATAAACACATATAAAATAATGCAAAATCAAAAAAATAAAAGAGCTAAACGAGATCATATACCGAGGGAATTGACTAGGAAAGGTTTAGGGCTAAAGAGATGAAAGAAAGGATGATCAACAATGGAGTTTGATGAGTTTGAGAGAGTTTTTGTGGGAGAATTATGAGGGATGAATGAGGATGAGATTAGGAATGAGATTAGGAAGATACAAAACTGATTTGGGAGCTAGGGTAAAGAGAGAATGAAATACTATAATGTCTTTGGCAAGAAGCAAGCCCAAGGAAGCCCTAAAACTCAACCCGAGTTAAGGGAGCAGCTCGGCCCGGATGGAGCGGTTCACTATGGCTCCTGAAAATTTGGCAGTTGCGACGGCGTCGGAAAAATATGCAGTTTAGCCTTTTGAATCACCTGAATCGGAGTTCGTATGAGGAAATTACACTGTTTTTAAATTAATTACTCCGTTTTTAAGTTCTGACAACAGGGTAGCTTAATCAACGCGACAAGTGAACTGATTTTCTTGAGCTAAAAATGAGAAAATCAAGAGAAATGAATCACGAATATGATTGAGACGAATAATTAATATTAGAAAAAGTCGGGGTGTTACACCATGCCAATGATCCCACGTTGTTAGGTAACCTACGCAACCACCATAAGTTTGTAACTATATGGCGAGAGTGCGGTTGCTAACCTCGGCGGAACTACCTTGGTATTTAAACCAGACACAGTGAACGTCATTTCCCTACCTTGAGATCGACCCAAGGGGAGAAATGGTTCGAAACCTAACAGTATGATGCATAAATAACATAAAAAAAAAGGGTACTCTAAATAGCCATCATTTTACTTTTCGAGTTTCACGTCCCCAGCGGAGTCGCCAAATTGTTGACAAGGGATTTTGATCCACGCGATGTTTTATTTCAAAAACATTTTTCATTTATAAAGAGTCGCCACTAAATTTTATATGGAATTTAGAAAACCAATTTTAGAGAAAACGAGTTCGTGTGAGTTTACGTGTTAGGAAGTTCAAAAGAATTTCATTAATTTAACGCCTAACCCCGCCCGTCGTAAAGACGGTCTCTACTAAGTAAAACCATGGCTATTATGAGTACACATGCGGATATGCAAACAAATGTTTTAACCCTAAACAAAATATATCCATTCTATGTCGTTTAATGCACACAAAAATTCGTCGAAGTTGTTTAACATATGGGTTCATTTACTATTCTGGCAAACAAAGAAAAGAAGCAGAAAATACTTACCGACAGCATAAGATAGAAGCGCAATTGTCCCAAATACAAGAAGGAAAAGAAAGATGGATGTGCGACATCCAAAGGTATTGTTCCTTCTAATCTCTATATGATAAACATCAATCATGCTTGCATTTCTACATGGGTATTGGATACCGGATGTGGATCTCACCTTTGTAATCATTTGCAGGGGATGAGAAACGTGCGAGCACTAGCCAAGGGTGATGTAGATCTCCGCATGGGCAATGGAGCTAGAGTAGCGGCCGTTTCCGTGGGAACTTATGTACTCGCTCTAACTAGTGGTTTAGAGTTGTATTTGAATAACTGTTATTTTTTACCAACTTTAACCAAAAACATTATCTCCGTCTCCGTGTTAGATGCGGAAGGCTTTTGTTTTATGATTAAGAACAATCGATGTACTTTTTCATTTAATGAAATGGTTTATGGTGAAGCCATTTCTATTGGAGGTATTTATGTTTTAAATGATGTCAATGATGTTTATCATGTAGAGAACAAGAAGCTCAAAACGAATGAATCAAACAAATCCTACCTTTGGCATTGTCGTTTAGGTCATATAAACGATAGACGCATAATGAGACTTGTTGAGACCAATGTTCTCAAACCATTTGACTTTGAATCATATGGTACATGCGAGTCTTGCCTCTTAGGCAAGATGACTCGAGCACCCTTTAGTGGTAAAGGGGCACGAGCTAGTGAAGTTTTGGGACTCATACATACCGATGTGTGTGGTCCATTAAACATCACTGCTATAGGAGGATATCATTACTTCATTACTTTTACCGATGACTTAAGTAGATATGGTTTTGTCTATTTAATAAGGCATAAAAGTGATGCTTTTGAGAAATTAAAGAATTTCAAAATGGGGTTGAGAACCAATTAGATAAAAAGATAAAAGCACTACGATCAGATCGTGGTGGTGAATATCTAAGTAATGAGTTTGATTCACATCTTAAGAATTGTGGTATAGTATCACAATTGTAACAACCTGGTTTTTAGTCGACTTTAATTACTAAGGCGGAAATTAATTAAGTCTTAAACCAACGTCATTAATTATACAATAAAACCCAAAAGTTACAACATTGTTCAAGAGTTGAATAAAACAACTCTAAATACGGTAATTTAAAAGAGTAGCGTCGCATATATTACAACTCTCTCGGAAACAAACTAAAGTAAAGCGATAAATATAAGCTGGTCCCGTCCCAAAATCCAAGCATCCGGTCCACGCTTTTCCTGCACAATAAACTATGATAAAAACATTGACTAGCTATGCTCATACTTACCCTCGATTTCGATTACTTTGGTTTATTACATATAGCATATAAAGACATATAAGTCATAATAAGCATGTGGTTTAAAGCGATAAATCATATAAGCATGATATTCAGTTATGAAAGCAAATAACAGATAATATCATAGCAATAATGTCACAGCATATCAGCAGTATTACGAGGCGATATCAAATCGCAAACAAACATACATATCGTATCATTCACATCATGCAGACTCGATTCACTTCAGAAATTTGTGGTCTTTAGTTTTCAAAGATGGTACACACTCATTCTCATTTAATCAAACAACAAACAACACATACTGCTTACGAGCCTGACCACTGAGTAGGCCATTGTACTCTAGTCGCTTGCATCTCACTACCATAGTGCAGCGGCTTACTCGACTCGTAAACCACGCCGAATACTATAGTACTTGCATCTCATCTTCTAGTGTTCGAAATGATTCGAACTTCAGATACAATCTCGTCAAGTGATCTGTACATGTGGTAAGAGCGAATACAAGTGTCGCGCCCACTAAGAACGAAACACCGCAAGGAGACAAAACCGCTATAATCGACCTGAATCCACAAGGTCACGGGTGCCCTGTTACTTCTAGCGAAATAGGGGAATAAAACCCTAGTGTAGTATGCATACACAAATATTCACTTTAAGAATGGGCTATGCTATTCATAGAGCACCTTAACTCTGAATAAAACGACTATTTCCTAGAGACTGACCCAAAAGAGTTGGCATATTCATTATCTTGTACGGCATTGGCTATACGACTTAAGGCGTAACGGCATGGGCAGAATGCTAAGCAATAATTCTGCCGGCTTAAACCACACTATTCGATATAGCCAACGCCAGAGACCGAGATAGTGGTATCCGCACAAAACTATCTTAACCCCACTTCACTCACGATTGACGTTTTCATATCCGAGGCTCAAGCGTTTAACCTTTTATTTAACTTATTCAAGATTTATTATTTATTTGATATCTTTATATCACATGTTACTAGACTCTCCTAATCTCATCGTCAAACGTTTAAGTATTTTATTTTTGGTTCACATAACACGTTCGTTTATTATTTGAAGTATTGTTAATTATTAACGTTTTTAAGTTTCTATATTAATACGTTTATTAGTATGTCCAATTTTATTTAAGTGTTTTTCAAAACACTTTAAGTCATTTACTTATTCATTTTCAATTTTTTCTATACTTAGTAAATTTTCAATTATTTACAATATTTCAAATTTTGGAATTTGAAATATCTTTGAATTTTGAGACGTAACTTGTTTTACAAATTTCGTAAATTTTTCACTATTCACGTTTCACTATTCACTATTCACTATTCACCGTATTTTATACGTATTCGTATTTTTATACTCCGTATTTTATACGTATTTTTATACGTATTCGTACTTTTATACTTGTACGTATTTTTATATTTACACGTATTTTTATACTTAAGATATTTTAGGTATAAAACTAAACCATTTTTTATTTACTAAATATAAGTTTCTAGTTTCGAAGTCGTTAAGTTCGTTTTGTATTTAGTGATAATGATGTTTATTTTAAAACTGAGACTTAGTTAAATTTAGTCGTCTATTTACTAAATTTAGCGAATTTCATTTTTAATAATAATAGTGTCTATGTCGTGGATGGTTCATTTTAGTCCGTACGTCCAAGTCCAACTGTCCAATATTTGCAAAGGTAGTAGCATACGATTTAATTCATTTTTATAACGGTTACTCATTTTTATCGGTTTATTATATTTCATTTATAACTAAATCGATTTATACAAAATTTCAATTCTAATAACTATTAAACTTTAGTGGCTTAGTGATATTTTCATTTTGATCAAATTTAGTCCATTTAAAATAAATATGTCGTGTGATTTATATATGTATCAAAATCAATTTATTTCTTTTAATTTCTTAATTCAATTTATTAACTACTAATTAAATTATTTTAACAATTAAACTAAAAAGTGATAAAAAAAAAATTAACCTAAAAAGGTCCAAAATGCCGTGAGCAATAGTAGTATGTTCTAAATTTTCATTTTTTCGATTTTATCGGTTTTTAGCTTAAAGTTTTTATAATTTAATTATTCTAGTTATACTAAAACGATTTTAACTAAAATGAAATTTTAGTAAAAAATTTATTTACATTTATGAATAGTGTTTTTCATCACTTTAAATTCCTAACTTTTGATTCTTAAAGATTTATAATGTTTTAAGTTGATTTATAACATAATACTAACAATATATAAAACAATAACTAAACATAAACACAAATTATTAACAAACATAAAATAAAACGAAATCAAAAAGAGTAAAAAGAACGAACACACATGAAGACCATATGAACACACATGAACATCAAACTAAAACTCAAGAACTCCATTTTCATTTTTAACAACTTATAATTTATTTTCCTAATTTAATTTTTTTTCACATGATAACTTCTAAATTAACCTAACTTAACATAACATATTATTTACAAAAATTAAAAGTGAAAATTTATTTAAAAATGGAGGGAAAACCGTGAGGATGAACACACACATACATATTTCGTTTTCGATTTTTAATCACTTTAAACTCATTGTTAAAACTTAACATAATTTTTATATATAACTACAACATAATTAAAACATAACTAAACATAAAAATCATATGAATCATAATTAAAAATGCTCAAAATTAAATTTACTAAACATACGAACACTTTACTACAACTTAGCTATTATCAATATTACTTATTAATTATCATTTTATTATACTACACATAACATAAAAGTGAAAATAAATGATGTTTAACATATATTTAACATAATAATCATACTTATAAAAACATAATAAAAATCAAATTAATTTACAAAGAGGCAAATATGAGACATAGTTAGTCACCTTGAATCGGCAAGCTTATTGGTCATCCGGATCGACGATGTTATCCAAGTCTAAGTCACCACCCAAATACCCGTCTTCACCTTCAAAAACCCGAAGTAAAGTGAGCTCCAAATACCCAAGAATAAGCTTAGAATACTAGTGAACTATTAGAGTAATATTTAGGGTTTTGATTTAGGAGTTTTAGGAGAAAAATGAAAGAAAAACAAAGGGAGAAAAGGGAGTAATATTTCGACTGTTTTGGAAGTGTTTAGGGTTGTGTTTTGCACTTGTGAAATATGGGAACAAGTTGTAGTAAATTAGGTTAAGTAATTAGATGTTAAAATTGGTTTTTTATTTAGTAAATAAAGTTTAATTAAATGAATATTAGGGAACCAAAATATCAATTTGCATACTAGTGTCATAAAACACTATTTAGGTAAGAAAATGTTTATTATGTGTTTTAAAATGTTTTTCACGAAATTGGTCAGTTTTAAAAAGTCGGGCGTCAAAAGCGATAAAAGTTAAAGTGTGCGCGTTTGATGATTTTTCGAAATATTTCTACTTTTGAATTTTAAGACTAAAATATTTATTTCATTATTCAAAAATTTTCAAAAGTTTTAAAGAAGTCGATAAATTTTACAAAACGAAAGTTTTGCAAAAATTGAGATTTTGAAAGGCTAAAAGGCTAAGATTAGATTTAGGATTTGAAATTAGTATTTGATGGCTAATTGTTGAATTAAATTAACACGGGGTGTAACAACAATGGACTCCTTCGGGCACACCACAGTTGAATGGTGTTGCAAAAAAAGGAGAAACCAAACTTTATTAGACATGGTTCGGTCTATGATGAGTCAAAGTGAGCTTCCTCGATCATTTTGGGGCTTTACACTGTTGTCTGCTGTTTTCTCACTAAATCGAAGTCCGACTAAAGCGGCCAATAAGACTCCATATGAGATATGGACGGGAAAGGTTCCCTATTTGTCATTCATGAGAATTTGGGGTTGTGAGGCATTCGTTAAGAATAAATCTGACGATAAACTCGCACCAAGGTCTGACAAATGTCTTTTTGTAGGTTATCCTAAGGAAACGTGTGGTTATTACTTCTACAACCATCACGAGAACAAAGTGTTTGTGGCTCGTGATGCTGTCTTTCTAGAAAATGAATATATTTCTTATAGACAGAGTGGGAGAAAATTTGAACTTGATGAAGTTCAAGAGCCACAAACCGAGGCGGAAAATGAGGAAACGGTTCCCTCGTCTTCTGAAACGGTTGCACTTCCTAGGAGGTCAGGAAGAATTAGTCATCAACCTGACCGTTATCTCGGTAACATCGAGGAGGAGGGTAATTTATTGTTATTCGAAAGCAACGAACCCTCAACCTACAAGGCAGCTATTAGTAGTCCCAACTCCGAACAATGGCTTGAGGCCATGAAATCCGAAATGGATTCTATGTACGAGAACCAAGTATGGGACTTGGTGGATTTACCTGAAGGAGTGAGACCTCTTCAGTGTAAATGGATCTTTAAAATCAAACTCGGCATAGATAAACCTTTGCACCGGTTGCAATGCTTCGATCCATAACGATAATCTTAGTGGTTGCCGCATTTCATGACTATGAAATATATATGGCAAATGGATGTAAAAACCGCCTTCTTGAATGGGATTCCAGAAGAGGAAGTGTACATGACACAACCTGAAGGTTTTGTGGATACATCCAACCCTAAGAAAGTATGCAAGCTTAAGAGATCCATCTATGGTCTTAAGCAAGCATCAAGGAGTTGGAATCATAGATTCGATCATGTTATTAAACAAAATGGTTTCGCTCGAACTGCCGAGAAACCTTGTTTATACATGAAGTTTAGTGGGAGCAAGGTAACCTTCCTTCTTTTGTATGTGGATGACATACTACTAATTGGAAATGATGTTCCAAGTTTGAATTCGGTAAAGGAGAAATTGGGAAACCATTTCCAAATGAAGGACTTGGGAGAGGCACAACGCATCTTGGGTATCCGGATCTATAGAGATAGATCCAAAAGGATGCTAGCATTAAGTCAAGAAGCTTATATCGATAAGATTCTTGATAGGTTCAATATGAAAGACTCCAAGAGAGGCTTTCTTCCGATGAGTGTAGGAATTACGTTGAGGAAATCTCAAAGTTCTACGACTCCTGAGGAGAATGAACGCATGAAGATGATCCCTTATGCTTCCGCTGTAGGATCAATCATGTATGCTATGATGTGCCCTCGTCCCGATGTTGCTTTCGCTAGTCGATATTAAGCCAACCCCGGTGAGAGTCACTGGATAACCGTAAAGAACATCCTTAAGTACTTGAGAAGAACTAAGGATTCGTTTCTAGTATTTCGAGGAGAACTTGAGCTGCGTGTAAAGGGTTACACGGATGCGAGTTTCCAAACCGATGGGGATGATTTGAAATCCCAATCTGGCTATGTCTTTATGTTAAATGGGGGTGCTGTTTGTTGGAAGAGCTTTAAGCAGAGTGTCACGGCGGATTCTACAACAGAAGCTGAATATTTGGCAGCGTCGGAGGCTGCTAAGGAAGTTGTATGGATTCGGCAGTTCTTGGATGGACTAATAGTAGTCCCTAGTGCCGTAGATCCAATCACTATTTATTGTAATAATAGTGGGGCCATTTTTCAAGCAAAAGAGCCCAAGTCTAGTAACAAATCTAGACATGTTTTTTGGAAATACCACGTTATTAGAGATAATGTGGAAAGGAAGGAAATAGATCTTTGTAAGGTTGGGACAGACGATAATATCGCTGATCCTTTAACCAAGCCCCTTTCAAGGGCTAAGCATGACGCGCACACCGCCTCCATGGGGTGGCGGCGTATGCCAGATTTCCTTTAGTTTTGTGATATGTAATTGAACGTTGTATCTTAGTGTAGTAATAATAATATTCACATATTATCAAGTATTTATTAGAGATTTCTAGATCAAAATCACTAATAAATTTGGTGTAGTTCTTGGGTGCAACAAGAAGGAGGTTTCCTCTTTTGGAAACTAGGGTTTGGAGGATCATCCTACTTACTAGCTCAAGAAACAAAATAAGAAAGAAGTTCTTATTTTGTGCCCCTTTTATTCCTTAAAGAATGTATAAATTTCTATAAACTTGTAACAAAGTATGTTTGTAACTACATAGATCTTGCTCATCAAATTAGAGTAATTTGATTTACACTAATATTTGATTAGTGAAGGGTATGAGAACCCTACACTATGATCACCCTCTCTCCCTAGATAAAGGACTACTCACACATGATGAATTTAACAACAAAAGCAAAAGAGAAGGATGAAAACATGATCAACAATGATATAGAATGAAATGATAATCAAAAGAGAGAAGAGAATTACAATACCAATCAGAAAATAGCAAGGAGAAAAGGATGAATTCAAGCAACAAAACCAAATAGATGATCAAAACTAGTGTAAACCGAGTCGGGAATTGAAATTACAAAAGTTGAAAAGTATGAAACCAAAGTTTTCTTGAGAATGAACTTTAAAGTGTTAAGAAAATGCTGTAAAAAGTGTATCTCGAAATAAGGCCTCAAACCCCTTCAAATAGACGAAATAATTTAAGCACACGAAGAGTCGAAATCGTCCCTGGGGTCCGAGACCAAGGCTATCCCGACCGGGATGAAGTTCAGGGACAGCTGTCCCGTGGTGTACAGCAACTTTCTTGATATTGGTACTTCGTTTACTTAGCTTTTCTTCACTTGTTTGTTGTCCCAAGGTATAGGAACGAGGCCTAGGATGATTATGTAAGCTTCAAATCCCGTCCCAAGGTCCCGGGACACCTTCATACATTGAAACGTGGCTCGTGCGCAACCGAAACGGCACGAAACCAACTCGAAACACTTCAAACTTCACGAAACTTTATGAAACTTCACGAAACTTCCCGACAAGCATCCTCATCTCCAAATAAGCGCTTTTACCTACAAAATAGACATAAAAACGCAGCAGGGCCAAAACGGAGAGAAATAGGAAGTGAAATGCAAGTAAAAGCACGAGAATCGCAAAGAAACGTTCGTGAACAAGGGGGCTATAAATATATAAATATAGGACACATCAAACTCCCCCAAACAGAAACTTTGCTTGTCCTCAAGCAACCAAGCATGACAGAAAATAGAGGACAAAGCGAGATAAGAAAACTCCCCCAAACAATCACCAAACCGCAAGTAGCTTAAGCAAATGGCAATCGATCCCGAAATAGCATGGGACGTATGGAAATAGGAAACTAATGGATGAGAATTACAAGACGGCGTAGAATGAATTGCATGGCTTAAACTTAGGCTCTCTAGCAACCAAATCACGGACCTCTCGCGGTTTCCACTCTAGCACAAATGATGAACAAGGTGATATATGTGACACTCACCTACTCGACTTGTGGAAGCACGCCCGCAATCGAATGTTGACCAAATCTCGCATTCCCGTACACGCATAATGTCACAAAAACAAACCAAACATGAGGACTTACACAGGAAATGTAACAACCCGGATTTTCAAACAAAATAAAATAAAGAAATGAAAAGGATTTATAAAATAAAGGAAAAATAAAAGCGAGCCACGGTGGCGGAAACACCGTGGAATCCGGATCATTACTCACTAAACCAACTAAACAACGATAAAAAGGTAGGCCTTGAGGCCTAGAAGTGGGGAGTAAATACCCCGTACAACCAAAACCAAACAAAAGTCTAAAGACCGAAAGAAAGTCTAAAACAAAGCCAAGCTACAAGTCCAAAAGTCTAAACATAGTCACATCTCTTCCAAGGTAACACACGGTCACATCCTCGCATCCAACTCACTCAATCCCGTCTCGCGCATACCTATAAAAGAGAGGCAACAACCACAATTAGTGGGGAGTAACTAGGTGCTCCCCAGTCATATTTTAACATAACAAATGCAAACAACAACAATGCAACAAGCTCACCTGGCCTACGGCCTAATACCAAAGTACAACAACATTTACAACCAACAAACAACCAAAGACAACAATACATAACAACGGACAACACGGCACAACCAAAGTTGTGTCCAAACCAACTGAGCTCTCAAGACGATCTTTCTTCCAACCAATTGCGAGAGTAAGCGCGGAGAACTGGGTGAAGCAACAAGAATCACCCCGAGTGAAGCAACAAGAATCACTCAAACCCTATGGCGGAACAGCAACAAGAAGTTCCTCAATCACAAGTCTAACTTTGGCCAAATTCCACCGAGCAACAAGAACGGTGACGACATAAATAACCATAGTCTCTAACCCTTCTGGTTGAGAACCCATAGTCGCTCTATCTAAGCAACAAGAATAGTCGAGGGGATCATGGGCGGTATCCGTCCATCCTAGGACGTTGTATCTCCTCACACATGTGCCAGAATAGTACACATGTGCAAACTTAACTCAAGCACAACCTGTTAACCTGTTAACCTGTCTCCAACACTTCCAACACAACCATACAACCACAACAACCATACTCATACATACACAAGCCTCACAATCATAACCAACCATACATACAGAGTACAATATGAGTAACATACATTACAAGTCATACATTCAATTGACATCCGATCCTCATAATCCTTCATTTAGTGATCAAACAAAGTATAACTCGATTCATTATAGCATAGTTTACATCCTAATACATGCTTAGACTCGAACAAGTGACAAACAAACCGACTCACACACACAAAAACCTCACGGCCTATGTGCACCACACACGGCCACCACACACAACACCCATTTTCTTGCAACACAATCGATTCTTATGCGATCCATTAACAATTCATGTGATTAGCTCAATTAAACACGCATTCAAACACTTCTAGACTTAATCAAATCATCGTAATTCATAATTTAAATTTAGGTGAATCATTCAAACATCAAAATCTATTATAATTAAGCCAAAACAAGAAGAAAACGAGAGGGAACAAGAGACAAGGGCTACGGCCCTCATCACAACACACACGGCATCAACAACAACCAACACCTCATCACAACACCATTTCGTTTTTATCGATTTACAAGCATGATAAATGATACGATATGTGAATTATGCAATTAATGATGATAACATGACAAACCTTAGTATGAGGCCAAAGATTCTAGCATGAAATCATGATCAAACATTAACCAAACAACAAGATGTGCAAGCATACATTAAAACAACAATGTAAACAACAAGATCATATTAAGTTAGGCCTCATACATGCTAAAATACAACTAGATCACACCTAGTTACCTTTGTTGAGATCAAAAACCTTGCTACCCCTCTTCTTCTTCAATCAAGATAGTGTCTCCTTCCTCCAAATCACCTTCCCCTTTGAAGATCCAAGCCAAAACACACAAGCAATGAATACACAACATTATAACACATAAAATAATACAAAATCAGAAAAAATAAACGGACTAAAAGAGACCATATACCGTAGGAATAGACTAGGGAAGATCTAGGATAAAGGGGATGAGAGCTTGGATGAATAAAAATGGTGTTTTGATGAGATTAGAGAGTTTCTTGTGGGAGAATTATGAAGGATGAATGTGGATGTGATTAGGGATGAGTTTAGGAAGATAGAAATCAGATCTTAAGGTTGCTATGTTTAGGAGTTAATAAGATATTTTATGCCTTGATAAAAAAGCTATCCAAGAAACCCTAAACCCAACCCGAGCTGGGGGATTCGGCTCAGCCCAGGGTGGGCCGGATCAAACTGACTTCTAAAAATTTGGCAGTTGCGACGGCGTCGAAAAAATACGCAGTTTAGCCTTTTGAATCACCTGAATCGGAGTTCGTATGAGGAAATTACACCGTTTTTAAGCTAATTACTCCGTTTTTAAGTCCTGACTACGGAGTAGCTTAATCCACGCGACAGGAGAACTGATTTCTCGAGCTAAAAATGAGAAAATCAAGAGGAATGAATTACAAATATTATTGAGACGAACAATTAATATTAGGAAAACTCGGGGTGTTACAATCTCACCACCTAAAAAGAAGTTTCGTCCTCGAAAATTGAGAGCGAAAGAATACCCCCAAAGGGTTAAGAAAACTACCTACTCTTATGGTCCTCAAGACAAGAATCGCTAACTCTACTCACCTTGATCACCGGGGCATAGACACGCTTAACGACGCTTATATTAGCTCAATATCACCAACTGCTCGGATGTGGATCGCTAGTTTATGTAAACTTGTATACCATAGATACATCGTATGCTCGACCAACCCAAATTGACTATTATTAGCTTCGTATGTCCATATCAACTCAACATAGTATCTCAATCCAAAATCTTAACACACTCCAAACGCATTTTAAAACCGTGGACATCCTAACGTCACCAATACAATTGCCGCACAAACTAGTCCTCAAATCAGTGCCAAAGACAAACCTCATACCCTCAATCATAACGTGATCCAAGCTCAAGTCTATATCGCTTCTCACATCTATCCACACTCACCACATTGAAATAACCATAATTATGTCATACCATATCGTCTCAACCCCAAATCAAAAGTATACTATCCAGTAACTATCAAAATGTGTCGTCAAAAGCCTACTACTCTCTCAACCCATTGTTACCATACACAAGTCTATCCATACCTTCCTCGAACGTCACTACCTTACTGACCTCGATTTCTTTCCTTCCATTAATGAATTTCCTTATACTTGGCACATACACAAAACCACAAGATGCACACTTGTCATTCCTACATTATCCTTTAAAGTACAAACCCCAAAGTTTTATCGTGCTCACTATAACCTTTAAGTTTTCCTCAAAGCCGATTGTTACTCATCACAATATCACTTCCCAATTCTCACTAACTCATGATTGTCACAACCCATCTAGCAACATAACTAAGACCTAAAAATACTCCCTACGCAGATACTATAATCTCCCTAACGTTCACTCACCATAAATTAAATCATTAATCTAAAAGACTAAGAATCACATGTGCATTAACTCATAATTATAAAACGGTCTCAAGTTGAACTAGCTAAGAGTCGCAAAACCAAGAATCCTCAAAAGTTACAACGACCAACCATGTGCATTAGCTAGTAAACCACTCATACTATCAAATACTTATTAACCAAACTCTATCATCTATGACTCAAATAACAGCGACAGCCTAAGGATCAGATTTCGAGCTAGATAAGGGTGGGGCACCTTACGGCTAGATGCCAAGGAATACGATTATAGAAATTTATCAAGGACAAGATTTATGTTAATATATCAAGAGTTTTTACAAAATCAAGAACGTGAATAACTACGGAAAGGAATGGAAAATAATAGAAGATCGACGTCTTAAAAGTCGGCGCAAAGGCAATAGAACCGAAGTAGCCACTAGAGGGAAACCTAAGGAATGGAATGACATAAGACCCAAATGACAAGACTAAAAGGTGATCGACAGGGTCAAGATATAAAAGTGATGAGTTATGATGAATAAGAAAGAAAAGAAGGAATGAAACGAATTAAGTAAAAATATGACATAATAAATCTTTTGCAAGAAACTGCTCAACAACCACCAATTAGACAAAAGAAATTTTTAAAATGAAACGATGAAGGAAAATGGAATTATTCTTTAAGAGTTCACAAATGAAGGCATAAGACTCGTTTCCAACAAAGAACTCAAATTGGTTTCGTTATGAAGGAGAGACGAAAAGGTAATTCCCGAAAAGTTTGACAGATATAGAATATGATTAAAAGATACGATTGAAAGGAGAAGTCGCAAAGTTGAGTTTCAAAACGACAGCGATTTTAGAAAAATGAAGCTACTAAAATACCAGGTAGAATGTATAATATTCAAATAAACCAAATGCTCAAATTAGAAAATTTAATAAAAGAATGTTTAGGATAACAAAGAGGTTTTGATTAAAAGTGAAAGCAGAAGATAAGTGTCAATCATTTCAAATTTGATTGAGTAAAAAGCCATCAAAATGTATTGACGCGTTTAAAATTGAATGGTAAAGTAAAGCGATACCGATTAAAATTTTCCTCAACATAGTTACAAAATAAGAAAGTTCAAGAAGGACAAACAAACCATTATAGCACAATTATAAAAATAGGTTTTGTTAATAGAACTGACTAAAAACATTCTTGAAATAGAAGAGTTTAGAAATTATTTTAGCACGATCTATTGAAAAAGATGAGGATGAACATAATAAGAAATTTTATTGGGGAAAAAGAAACTCAAACTGTAATCACGAGCTGATAGTTTTAAAACAACTATATAATAAGATCAAGAACTAGAAGGATATATTAAGGACAAGTGTAGCTAACAAGCTGAAAGACGTCCCTACGAATACGGTAGGTGACTTAGATTAGGAGCTTCCGTTGCGTGCTCTGATGGTAGGACCATACATTCGCAATTCGGCTTCAAGTTTCTTGCTCCAGCTGATCAATCAGTACGAATCAAAGACTTTAAGAGTTAAATTTCTAGATATTTCGAAAGGTCAAATGAAAGAGGGATATTTTAAATTAGAATACTCAAATGATTAAAGTTGAAGAAATGAATAAATCGAAAAGTTAAAACAAGGGATCGACAAGGCATAAATAGACTAAAATTTTCGATAAAACAGAACTCTCAAATGAATAACATTAAAAAGCAAGGGTCATACAAGTGTATTAAAACGGAATGCAAAATACTCCCTTTTTTGTCGATATTTAAAAATGAAGGATAACATGATTTGGTAAGAAAATAGAAGCATAAAGGATTTAGTTTAGAATGGTGAGTACGATAAAAGCAAAGAAACCAAGTAGTACATAAGAAAGCAATTATCAGAGTGAAACATTTTGAAATGAAGAAATAAATTTAAAAACGACGATTAAATCAAATCAAAAGCTTTTAAAGACTATTTTAGAGGTAGGACTAGTAAATTTTAAATGTAGAGATTTATCGAGTCGACACCCGACCTCGCATGACTCCATCATTCCTGTACCCGCATCCAAAGCAAACATATGATCTAATGGTGCAAATCCTAAGACCACCATTCACACAACTACTCATACACATGCACAAATAACGCAGACCCCCTAATGTGTCTACCCAACACTCTCACTCGGTGTTCTAGGTCAAATCCTACTCACTTACCTAAGAGAGTTGGGAGCGTATTCGCTCTGATACCAACTGTAACAACCCGGATTTTCAAACAAAATAAAATAAAGAAATGAAAAGGATTTATAAAATAAAGGAAAAATAAAAGCGAGCCACGGTGGCGGAAACACCGTGGAATCCGGATCATTACTCACTAAACCAACTAAACAACGATAAAAAGGTAGGCCTTGAGGCCTAGAAGTGGGGAGTAAATACCCCGTACAACCAAAACCAAACAAAAGTCTAAAGACCGAAAGAAAGTCTAAAACAAAGCCAAGCTACAAGTCCAAAAGTCTAAACATAGTCACATCTCTTCCAAGGTAACACACGGTCACATCCTCGCATCCAACTCACTCAATCCCGTCTCGCGCATACCTATAAAAGAGAGGCAACAACCACAATTAGTGGGGAGTAACTAGGTGCTCCCCAGTCATATTTTAACATAACAAATGCAAACAACAACAATGCAACAAGCTCACCTGGCCTACGGCCTAATACCAAAGTACAACAACATTTACAACCAACAAACAACCAAAGACAACAATACATAACAACGGACAACACGGCACAACCAAAGTTGTGTCCAAACCAACTGAGCTCTCAAGACGATCTTTCTTCCAACCAATTGCGAGAGTAAGCGCGGAGAACTGGGTGAAGCAACAAGAATCACCCCGAGTGAAGCAACAAGAATCACTCAAACCCTATGGCGGAACAGCAACAAGAAGTTCCTCAATCACAAGTCTAACTTTGGCCAAATTCCACCGAGCAACAAGAACGGTGACGACATAAATAACCATAGTCTCTAACCCTTCTGGTTGAGAACCCATAGTCGCTCTATCTAAGCAACAAGAATAGTCGAGGGGATCATGGGCGGTATCCGTCCATCCTAGGACGTTGTATCTCCTCACACATGTGCCAGAACAGTACCCATGTGCAAACTTAACTCAAGCACAACCTGTTAACCTGTTAACCTGTCTCCAACACTTCCAACACAACCATACAACCACAACAACCATACTCATACATACACAAGCCTCACAATCATAACCAACCATACATACAGAGTACAATATGAGTAACATACATTACAAGTCATACATTCAATTGACATCATCATAATCCTTCATTTAGTGATCAAACAAAGTATAACTCGATTCATTATAGCATAGTTAACATCCTAATACATGCTTAGACTCAAACAAGTGACAAACAAACCGACTCACACACACACAAACTTCACGGCCTATGTGCACCACACACGGCCACCACACACAACACCCATTTTCTTGCAACACAATCGATTCTTATGCGATCCATTAACAATTCATGTGATTAGCTCAATTAAACACGCATTCAAACACTTCTAGACTTAATCAAATCGTCATAATTCATAATTTAACTTTAGGTGAATCATTCAAACATCAAAATCTATTATAATTAAGCCAAAACAAGAAGAAAACGAGAGGGAACAAGAGACAAGGGCTACGGCCCTCATCACAACACACACGGCATCAACAACAACCAACACCTCATCACAACACCATTTCGTTTTTATCGATTTACAAGCATGATAAATGATACAATATGTGAATTATGCAATTAATGATGATAACATGACAAACCCTAGTATGAGGCCAAAGATTCTAGCATGAAATCATGATCAAACATTAACCAAACAACAAGATGTGCAAGCATACATTAAAACAACAATATAAACAACAAGATCATATCAAGTTAGGCCTCATACATGCTAAAATACAACTAGATCACACCTAGTTACCTTTGTTGAGATCAAAAACCTTGCTACCCCTCTTCTTCTTCAATCAAGATAGTGTCTCCTTCCTCCAAATCACCTTCCCCTTTGAAGATCCAAGCCAAAACACACAAGCAATGAATACACAACATTATAACAATACAAAATCAGAAAAAATAAAAGGACTAAAACAGACCATATACCGTAGGAATAGACTAGGAAAGATCTAGGATAAAGGGGATGAGAGCTTGGATGAATAAAAATGGTGTTTTGATGAGATTAGAGAGTTTCTTGTGGGAGAATTATGAAGGATGAATGTGGATGTGATTAGGGATGAGTTTAGGAAGATAGAAATCAGATCTTAAGGTTGCTATGTTTAGGAGTTAATAAGATATTTTATGCCTTGATCAAAAAGCTATCCAAGAAACCCTAAACCCAACCCGAGCTGGGGGATTCGGCTCGGCCCAGGGTGGGCCGGATCAAACTGACTTCTAAAAATTTGGCAGTTGCGACGGCGTCGAAAAAATACACAGTTTAGCCTTTTGAATCACCTGAATCGGAGTTCGTATGAGGAAATTACACCGTTTTTAAGCTAATTACTCCGTTTTTAAGTCCTGACTACAGAGTAGCTTAATCCACGCGACAGGAGAACTGATTTCTCGAGCTAAAATTGAGAAAATCAAGAGGAATGAATTACAAATATTATTGAGACGAACAATTAATATTAGGAAAACTCGGGGTGTTACAGGAAATGAGGTGTATAGAGGCCAAAGAGAGGGTAAGGGTAAGAAGGTGGACAAATAGTTATGGAATTGTGGAGCTAAGCCACTAGAAACCACTAGTACTACTCAAGTGCTCGTCCAATCAAAACGGAACCCAACTCTCATGGTAAACGGACCGAAAGCAGCATATCGGTCTTCTCTACACATCATCGCAACAAAGCAATCGAATACAAGTGCTCACTCATGAAACAACAACAACAACTCTTCATTTTGTGCACACATTTCTTCTTTTCTTTGTATTTTTGTGTTGTGTTTGTTTTTTCAGATTTTTGTTTCTTTTTTTTTTATTGAGCAAAAGAGCACACTCATAAGTTGCGGAAATACCTCAACAAAGGTCGGGGAAACAGCAATCCCGACTCATATTCACCAACTCTCTCAAGTTAACGACATCAGCAAGTCGTAGCAATGATCACAACCTAACGAACGAGCACAAGAGTAAGCAAAAGCGGTAACTAGCAAGGCTAGGGTAGGCTATTTGGCAATGTAGCTAGCAAACTCATGTGGGTAAGGGTAATAGGATCATATATGAGAGGATAAAGCAATGTAAGAACAAGGTGAATAATAAGAAATCGACTAAAGCCTCATATACAAAACATGTGACAAAATCGCGGGGAACACGGGATAGGGGCCACACTTATGCGCGTTAATGTTACGCACCCCACGAGGAGAACTACTCACAATCAAAGCACGGGGACCGGGATAGATGAACCGGCCTCTAGAGGCTAAAAAACCTCACAAAAGAGTAGCTAAAGCCCGTGAAGTGATAAAGCCAACAAGTAAAAGCATGCCATCATCTACTATGTCTCAACATCCCCGTAGCGCTAATCCAACAATGTAAAATCATGCCAAGCTAAAAGCATACAAGGGAAGGGATGTCGGGAAAGATCGAGGTAAAAACAAGCTCGCTAACAAAGAACGGGATACGTATTTCTGTGATTTTTTGAGAAATTTTCTGATTTTTTTGGATTTTTTTGGATTTTTTTGATTTTTTAGATTTTTATGGATTTTTTGGAAAATGAAAAATGAGAACAAAAAGCAAAGCGCTCTCCCCCCAAACCAAGCAACACATTGTCCCCAATGTGTCCTAAAGCACATCAACACGGGAACCATATAAAAGGGGAGAAAAACGAGCAAAGTCTTAAAAGAAAGCAAAGTACATACAAGATATATACATAAGAAACGCCCCCCAAACCAGCTTCAAACGGGGGGCTCAGCATAGGTACTAGAAGTACCACCATCCGTGGGTCGCGTCGTACACGAACTCGCTTCCATCGTCCGCTTCATCATCTCCATCATCGTCATTCACATTACCATTCACGCAGCAAACTTCCTCAACACGGTGGCTTGCAGTAAAGCCATTTCCATCCGCGTCCAATGCATCCTTAACAACGTCACCACCTGCAGCTTTACCCTCATCCGTCCTCCCTAAAGTACCTGCAACAACATCATGACAGCAAAGCACGGCCTCAAGAGGGTCCCTCTCGAGGACTTTAGGTAAGTGCTCATCCACACATTCATCAATGACATCTATGGCAAAGACATGCTCCTCCAACATGGGACGCTTTAAAGCGTTAGAAAGGTTAAAAGTAATTTTATTACCTCCAACATCCAACGTCAATTTCCCGTTCTTGACATCGATGATTGCACCAGAAGTGTGCAAGAAGGGCCGACCCAAAATGATAGGAATTTGGGAGTCCTCGGCCATGTCAAGAACTATGAAATCGACGGGAATAAAAAACTTACCCATTTTGACAGGAACGTCCTCCAAAACACCTAGAGGGCGTTTGACAGAACGATCCGCCATTTGGAGCGTGATGTTGGTAACCTTTAACTCGCCCATGTTGAGTTTCTCGCATACGGAGTAAGGCATAACACTTACACTTGCACCTAAATCACAAAGAGCGTTAGAAATTGAAACTGTACCAATTGTGCAAGGTATGGAGAAACTACCCGGATCCTTTAGTTTAGGAGCAGACTGGTTTTGTAAGAGAGCGCTGTATTCCGCAGTAAAAGTCACAGTCTCGACCTCACTAAATGATCGCTTACGAGTGAGAATGTCTTTCAAAAACTTTGCATAAGCAGGGACTTGTGTAACAAGCTCAGTAAAGGGGACGGTTACCTTTAAGTCTTTGACCACTTCCATAAACTTACCAAATTGTGAGTCAAGCTTAGACTTTACCACTCGACTCGGGAATGGCAATTTGATTTGAATTGGCGGCTCCACCGGCTTGTCCTTAGCTTGCTGCGTCTCCTTAGCCACACCACGACCCTCCACGGCTCCTCCACCTTGCTTAGCTCCCACGGCCAGCCCTCCTCGTATGGCTCCATTCGTACTTGCTCCTGCAAAACCATCACTAGAAGCACTAAAATCGTTAGGAAAAAGGGAATGGTCTACCTCACTTACCACCTTAGTGGGTGGAGCATCAAAAGTAGGCATGGGTGGACCATCATAGCTCGTCCCACTTTGCAAGGAAATGGCATTGACGGTATCGTGAGGTTGTGATCCTTGTGAAGGAAGAGAACCCGGCTTCCTTTGAGGATTTGAGGAAGCAAGTTGAGCCACTTGCGTTTCTAGCATCTTAATGGCCGCGTCCTTTGCATGATCGCTCTTTTGCATTTGAGCCATCATCGTTTCTTGAGTCTTAGCCATTTGCATCATCATGGCTCTCATTTCACTCATCATCGGATCGACACTCAATGACGGAGCGGCTTGCATTGGTGGCGGAGCATTTTGGGGTTGAAAATTGGGGCGATTAAAGCCCGGTGGGTTGTAAGGTCGTGGAGCATTATTGTAAGGGCTGAAATTTTGTGGGGCATTATGTGTAGGATAGTTTTGTGGGCTGTTTTGTTGTTATTGTGGTGGATTCAAAACGTTTTGGCTTTTGTAACTCAAGTTCGGGTGATTTTTGTAACCCTCATTGTAGAAATTGGAGTAAGGATTGTTTTGTGATTGAAAAGCTAGGACGGGTGCATACATACCTCGGCATTCGTTTGAAGTGTGACCGGAAACGCCACATGAATTGCAAGGCACGTCATGAGAAGTGTGCATCGCCGCTACCGTTTGTCCACTAGCATGTGAGGAACTACCACACGCTCTCATTTCCGTCATCATGGCGGTCATAGCATCTATCTTAGCTGTTAGCATTGCCACCGCATCACCATCATGCTTGCCACCACTCCTAGGAACATTCCTTGAACTACCATATTGCGCGTTATGGATTGTCATGGCCTCAATCGTATCTATAGCCTCATCCACATCAATATTGTCAAACCTACCATTCGCCGCCGAGTCTAGCACTTGGCGTGACTCATTGTATAGACCGTTGTAGAATTGCATGACAATGAACCATTTATCCATACCATGATGAGGGCATTAGCGTTGCAAGTCCTTGTATCTTTTGCACGCATCAAAGAGAGACTCGTCCCCTCTTTGCCTAAAGCTCGTGATTTGACTCCTTAGCATTGCGGTCTTCTCCGGAGGGAAGTACTTTTGATAGAATGCCAAAACCAAGAAGTTCCAATCCACAATAGCAAGCGCAACCCGATTCAATGAGTTTAACCATAGCTTGGCTTTGTCCCGAACTGAGAACAGGAAAAGCATTTCTCGGATTTGATCTTGAGTCACACCCGTTTGTTTGATTGTGGAGTAATAGTCACAAAAGTTTTGAATGTGGAGATTTGGGTCCTCACCGGGGCTCCCTCCAAATTGACTACGCTCAATAAGGTTTATAAAAGCGGGTTTCACTTCAAAATTATTGGCCGCTATGTTTGGCATGGCATTGCCCGTTGGAATTTGAGCGGCGGTGGGTTTAGAATGATTGGAAAGCTTCACCATTTTCTTTGTTTCGGGTATGGGTACGGTGTGAGCTTCCTCGGTGGATGAAGTAGAAGATACAGTAGCTTCCAAGTCCCTCAATAAGTTCTTTCGCCTAAGGAAAGTACGCTCCGGTTCTGGGTCAAAAGAAATTGCCAAACCTTTTTTAGACGTACGTGATTTCCTGACCATACACAACACTAGAGGCAACTTTAAGAAGCGGCCTCAGGGAATTGAGGTTCCTTGAGACAAGATAAAGAAAAAGACAAGAACCAAATAAACAACAAAAACAAAGCCGTCTCCCCGGCAACGGCGCCAAAATTTGATAGGCTTAGTCGCGTCACCTAATCAAAAATAAACCAAACTCAACACTAGGGTAGCTAGGGTAAGTCGGGATCGTATCCACAGGGAGATGGTCACAATGTTGGTTACTTTGAGTGATTCTAGTCTCGGTTCGAGTGAAAGAGGTTTACTAAAGTTAGAGCGAAAAGGTAAGGGTTCAAACAAGAAGAGAAAGGTCTAGAGAGTCGGGGATAGCATAGGTAAAGCTAGGATTAAGGATGGTGATCGCTAAGAGTCGGGAATCACATGTGCTAAGGAATAGGCTCGACCTCTCGGTTCTAAGCGTCCTCTAGGTCTCGGTAACGGCCCCTCGCTACTTACTGCCGAGGGTCCTAATGGTTAGTCTCGTACCCTACCTTAAACTAGGCTTTCGTTCTTAAGTTTAAGGGTGGAAAACGGTCATTAATCCTTGGCCAAAGGATCAACAAACACAATCAAACAAGATAACCAAAGCCACATGTAAAACCCTAATCAAAATATCATCAAAAAAACATCCTAGACTAATCACCCATGATCACCCTCTTTCCCTAGATGAAGGACTACTCACACATGATGAATTTAACAACAAAAGCAAAAGTGATGGATGAAAACATGATCAACAATGATATAGAATGAAATGATAATCAAAAGAGAGAAGAGAATTGCAATACCAATCAGAAAATAGCAAGGAGAAAAGGATGAATTCAAGCAACAAAACCAAATAGATGATCAAAACTAGCGTAAACCGAGTCGGGAATTGAAATTACAAAAGTTGAAAAGTATGAAACCTAAGTTTTCTTAAGAATAAACTTTAAAGTGTTAAGAAAATGCTGTAAAAAGTGTATCTCGAAATAAGGCCTTAAACCCCTTCAAATAGACGAAATAATTTAAGCACACGAAGAGTCGAAGTCGTCCCTGGGGTCCGGGACCAATGCTATCCCGACCGGGGTGAAGTTCAGGGACAGCTGTCCCGTGGTGTACAGCAACTTTCTTGATTTTGGCACTTCGTTTACTTAGCTTTTCTTCACTTGTTTTTCGTCCCAAGGTATAGGGACGAGGCCTAGGATGATTATGAAAGCTTCAAATCCCGTCCCAAGGTCACGGGACACCTTCATACATTGAAACGTGGCTCGTGCGCAACCGAAACGGCACGAAACCAACTCGAAACACTTCAAAACTTCACGAAACTTTATGAAACTTCACGAAACTTTATGAAACTTCACGAAACTTCCCGACAAGCATCCTAATCTCCAAATAAGCGCTTTTACCTAAAAAATAGACATAAAAACGCAGCAGGGCCAAAACGGAGAGAAATAGGAAGCGAAATGCAAGTAAAAGCACGGGAATCGCAAAGAAACGTTCGTGAACAAGGGGGCTATAAATATATAAATATAGGTCACATCAATAATAAGAAAGCTAAGGTTGGGGACAAAGATCAAACCTATCTATGGCATTGCCGTATGGGACACATAAATGAAAACCGCGTGAAAAAGCTCATTGATAATGGGTGTATCTCCCCATTTGACAATGAATCTTTTGGCACGTGTGAATCATGCCTCTTAGGCAAAATGACTCGAATTTCCTTCAAAGGTGTTGGAATGCGCGATGCTGACCTATTAAGACTCATACATACTGATGTGTGTGGACCTATGTCATTCAACGCTAGAGATGGCTATAGGTATTTTATCACTTTCACGGACGATTTGAGTAGATATGGTTATGTCTACTTAATGAAGCATAAAAGTGAGTCGTTTGACAAGTTCAAGGAATTCCAGAAGAAGGTTGAAAACCAACTGGATAGAAAGATTAAAGCACTACTGTAGATACCCGTATCCGTACCCCCCAAAAAACAAACCCGATGACGAAAAGGACTTTCATGCATGTTTTAAAATGAGACGAAACGGTACATAAGTGTCTAAAACATTTTAGTCATTTCTAACGTATTAATTTTGAATTTGCATATTTCGTAAAAATGAATATTAATTTCGTCATTTTAATCGTAAATCGACATAATACACACAAGCACGACACAAAAACGCCTCACAAAATGGCCCAAGAACACAAAAACGACCCAAACACACAAAAACGACCCAAACACACAAGAACGGCCCAAAACACGCAAAAAGGCCCAAACACACGAAGCAGACCAAAACGCATTCCGAGTCACATTCTTACGAAACAAAATCTCACAAAGTCGTAAAATAATATATTACAATATTATTTTATTTCGAGCCAAAGTCGAAAAACACGACGAAAAACCGAAACACGAAACACGAAACACGAAAACCGAGACAAAACAATTCAACTTATGACGAGTTGAATCATCAACTTGTACCACTCGGCTCAAAAGTCAGCCAAATTGCCCAACAAAGCCTTACACACCTACGTTGACAAATACGGCGCTACAATGTGTCAGAAACAGGCCAAAAAATCGCCAAAAATCGCCAGTACACAGGCGATTTTCCTGGCCTGTTCTGACATTCTGGCGATTTTTCACTTAATCGTTGGTTCTCTAGCGATTTTATGAGCAACTATGCATAAAACACGAAGCATTTGCTATAAATTGCAGCCCTTATTCGATCATTCAAACCATCTCTTCTTCATTCTAACAACAATCAATCCTTCATTCTAATAACAATTCACTTACAATCGATTCAATTCAATACTCATACTCACAAAAAGCCTCTCGCACTTATAAATTTCCACTCTAAAAACCGTCTTTGCATTTCAAGGTAAAGAAATTTTACCTTCCAATTGGACGTTTGCGACTTATAGGGTTACTTTAACCCACCCCGGTATTGGCATTAACGAACTCGTATTCGCAATACGATTGTAGTAATTCGAATCAAATGATTCGTCTAAACCTCGCCAATATCGCATAAATAAACGACTCAAAATCACTAAATTAAGCACTCACTTTTACATTATGCAAATTCTCGATTCATGCATTAAATTATGACTAAAACACGGATTCGACATTTAACTGTACCGTTTCAACTAGTCTCTTAAACATGCAAAACCGAGGGTTTTTACAAAATCTTAGAATTGAATACAAGTCGGAGAATAACGTTTAGTTATTAATTCAAATACAATGAATTAGTAATTTTACGTATATTTCCTATAGCAAATCGTCATAGCTTTGACGGCTTACATTTATTTTACATATTTATCGAGTCATATATTTGCATTTGTACGTAGCGTCCTATTAGCCCAAATATCGAAATTAAAGCATTTGTTTTCAAATTAGTAAAGACTACTTTTACGTAGGCTTTTTTATTACAGTTTTCATAATACATTTTGTCAAAACTTTCGAAAAGTAACCTCACTCCGAATCCTCTCTGGTTTCACAATAACCTCAGACGGATAGGTATCGACGCACCTTGAAATCTGAGACACCCGTGTCTTATATTTTAAGACGCGTTGAATAGGTTCCAAATTCCTTTAATATTTTGGTGGCGACTCCAAAATACATTTCAAAAGGATTTTTATATTTCTTTTTATCACAATTACATGCAATGACATTCCCCCATTAAGCAAAAGAACGCTCGAGCGAGCCAAGCACTAAAAAGCGAAGCCCCCGCGAGCGAGCTTCTTGCAAAATTCATTTTTCCCGCGCCGTGCATTCCGCCCCATGACATTCCTCGAGGGCGGGCGCGAGCGGGGCGTCGAGAAGGGATCACCCCGTAACCCGGTATCCTCAGTTGGTGACTCCGCTGGGGACGAGCATGTTTTTTATTTTCTTTATTTTTAAAATTAGCTTTTCATTTTATTTTTAAAAAAAAAAACATAAAGAAGTGAAACTTGAAACTTTGAAAACATTTCTGCTTTCGATATTTGGGCAATAGTACGTTTGAGTGGAATCCTCCTGATTCATAACCACACCCTTCGAGGGACGGCCCCAAGTAAGAACTCTCTTCCTAAGCGAGTATACTCTGGACACGTCGATCTCTCACCTTTCCACGATCACAAGTATGGTATCCGTACAAGTGAATCGTAGCAGTCAAACTCGAACGCTCTAGACCCCGTATTGAATCCACACTAATGTGTGTGATCTTGCGGATAACTCTACACAAACGTTGTGGGAATGACCGGAAGGAACCTTACCCTGAAAGCCAAAAACCCGCGTCTATACGTACAAATCCAAAGCTATAGTACCCTCGCTATGGTCGTCTTCTAAACAAATGCATGCAAAAACATTGCAAAGGCACATTACGTCTGTTTTGAAAATACATTTTCAAACATTTTCCAAAAAAGGCATACTTTTTAAACATACTGTCGGAATCATTGGCCTATAGTCAACTGAACCTGACAAACAACACATCACGATGTTCAAAACCGATCGGAAATAATCACTACATTTCCTGTCCTTTACAAAACATAAATGCATTATACGACTGACGTATCGTCATAATACATTTATCGCAAAAACATTTCGCAAAGCAAAACCCGAAAATGTCAATTCATTTCGGATATTTCAATAAGACAAACACTTTTACATTTTTGAGATAGCTCTGAGTCGAGTGACTTGCTAGTCACCCCGACTCAAACAAACTATCTCTCTCAAAAATAAACAAAACGCGGGTTTGTTCAAACACGAATCCGTCGATTTACACGTCAGGTCAGGTGATTTATCGTCATTATGACCTGACATCCTGTGTCACACATAAAAGGCGGACAACAGCCGCTTTTTACCCAATTTAACATCTTCAGGCCGACTAGCCTATCGCTACTTCGGCTTGATTCCTTTTTACATCACGATTTAACGATAAACCCCTGGCAACATACCGCTAACTTGGGTTAATCAGGTTGTGATCATACAAACTTTATTTACTTCGAGGCAGGGGACGCGCCAACGCATCCTTACCTCAAAAGCTTCCCGTGTCTTTTAAGCTAAAAACACGAGTCGAGTCCTGCACACGCTTTTCACACTTTTTACTTTTCTTTACAACAAATGCGATTTTTCTTTGAGTCTTTTGTTTTCTTTTGGAGGGCACTAAGGTTTGAGACTCTGCAGGTTCATCCCCTAAATAGTCCTGGATACACGACGTACTAAAGACCGTCATCTGAACCCTCCGCCACCTCCAAAGAAACGTACCTACAACAGATCGAAACCAAAAGCTACCATGGCACTCAACAATGAAGAAAATGTCGGAGGAATCCCAACTCCTCCCCCGTCAGTGGTTACCGCAGAACATGTCCAACAGCTTAACAGCAAGATCCTTAGTCTCACTGCTGCAATCGAGCAGATGGCCACTATGCAGAAACTTGAGGCCGAGAAAAATGCCAAATACCTTGCTGAAGAGGCTGAACGAAACGCTAAAAGAATTCGTTCAATGGAAGAACGTCTCACTAACTCAAAAGGGTATTCCATTTATGAGGAAACTGAACACGTCCCGAAAAGTGTCAAGTCCTTGCTACCAGCCAAGCTCTCACTCAGTGATCTCCCCATCTTCAAGGGTCATGAAAGTCCGCTTGTGCATATCAAGGATTTCAAGGCTAAAATGGCCGTCATGGGCGTCGATCCCTCAGCCTGGGCTACTCTATTCCCGCATTCTCTGGATGCACAACCTAGAGCCTGGTTCTATGCCTTGGACCCACACAAGGTTACTACCTTCAAAGAGATCACGGTCCAGTTCGACAATCAGTATCATGACAATAACGATACTCAAGTCTCGTTACGTACTCTGGAAGTTCTTGCACAGAAGGACAATGAAGGTTATACTGAATACCTTACCCGCTGGAAGAAACTCAGTGCCCAAATACCCAACCGTCCTAAGGATACAGAATTGATCACCAAGTTTATCAACAACCTAACCCCCGTGATATCAACAAAGATTTGTGTTATGGCAACTTTGACAATTTCTCTTCACTCAGCGCTGTGGGTGAATTAATTGAAGATGATCTCCGCAAAGAAAAACTAACCAAGGCCACAGGCCGAGGTTACCAGGGCAGCTCATCACGAGCCGTCACTAAAGCTGAACCAGTTCACTGCATTAACGCCTTGGAAGCACTAGCGGCCGCCCCAACGCCAACAAAATACACTGCACCTCCTCCTAAGGCATCGTACTCATCTGCAGGGCAGACTTCGGCAAAGCCACGACGAAACTTTGACCCAATCTACATGACTTACTCCAAGGCACTGCAAAGACTTGTGAGCCGAAATGTGCTTCAACTCCTAGGACCTACTAGCGAGCCTCCTCAGGACAAAAAGCCTAAATCATGGGATCAAAATGCCTACTGTGAGTTCCACAGAGGAAAAGGACACGACACCGAACAATGCTTCCGCCTGAAAAACATAGTTCAAGACCTGATCGATGACAATACCATCGAGAAACCTTCTCCGGGTCCTAAACCCTCAAACCAACTCAACCCCCTGTATACCCATGCCATCTTCGTAGGTATACACCCCATCCTCGATTGTTCTCACCTGATCGTCTCAAGCGACCACGAAATCAACGGTATCTGGGATAGTTCTGACGAGGAAGATAATCGTATAGACAATAATGGCTACCTTTTCCCTCCAGAAGAAGAGGAAGAATACCGAGAACCCACAGGGATATATGGGAAAGTGCCCTACAAATACCCAATCAGGCTATCTGACAGTGATGATGAGATAGCTTACTTAACTCGCTCCGGTCGCCCGTACAGAGCCTCACTGAATCTGCTTGAACCCCCAGGTTTTCCATCAAAAGCAACTAGCCAAGACAAGGGCAAAGGGGTAATCATTAACGAAGCTACACCTCCGCCTCTGGTAACTACGCAATCACCTCCGGTGACTACACCCCCACTTGAAAATGCTGCACCAAGTCAGCCACAAACTGACATAGCATCATCAAGCACCATTCCGGTGCCTATGCCTGAAATCGGAGACACACTCCAAAAACAGCTCGATAAAACAAAAGCAGACATCTCAATCTGGCGGCTCGTAAGGGAATCGATAGAACACCGCGGAGCTCTTTACCGAGCCTTGCAAATCACCCCTATGACAACAGAAATGTCACCTGAAAAGCTCATCAGTCACATTACCCGTGAATGGCAAGCTAATGCCATCACTTTCTCTGACAAAGACCTCCCGCCATTTGGGGGCACACACAACCTAGCACTCTACATAAACGTGGAGTGCCCTGGCATGACACTACCCGTCGTCCTCATCGACAACGGATCCGCAGTCAATGTCCTGCCCCTAGAAACAGCTAAAAAGCTAGGAATCAAGGAAAATGACTCCATTCCCTGTGCAGATGGCGTCAGAGCTTACGATGGTACCCGTCGCAGCATAAAAGGAACTATTTCCTTTCCTATCATGACAGGACCTGTCATAAGGGAAACCGAATTCCAGATAATCGACATACCTCCTACATACAACATGTTGTTAGGTAGACCCTGGATCCACGCCACTAAAGCCGTTACCTCGAGCTTACACCAAAAGGTCAAGCTCCCCCTGGACGACGAGGTCGTCACCAACCACGCATCAAACTTTCGAGCTTCCCTGCAGCAGCAAAAGATCGATAGTGATTCTGCAAAAATAAGCACCGAAACCCCAGACATCACCTGTGGTTTTGATTTCGACTTTGACATCTGCACATTGACTCGCGAAGAGGAAATCGCCGCCCTCTATGTGAAGGACAATGACAACAAATGGCCAACCATGGGCCTAGGTTATGTACCATGGTCCTACGAAGTTACCCGCGGAGAACAAGCATTCAAAGACCGCAAAAGGTACCGTGACTTTCACATGGAGCCATATCACATCTTCACTGACAAATACTTCATTAAGGAGGGTATGAGCAAAGTGCCCAAAGACTTATTTTCATGCACTGTCGCTGGGATCGAATTAGTCTCCGACATCCTGCGCAACCACAACTTTTACCCCACCGACCTGATCGTCCCGTTTGAGGAAAAGACGCACGACGGATGGTCAAAGACTCTTCAGTGGACCGATAAGAAGGGTCGCACTTTCAAAATCACCACTGGAGAAGGCTACACCATCGAGAACTCTGACTCTGAAGAAAACGAAGGCGAAAACCCTGACAACAAACCCGTCATAGAGTTTAGGCTTCCGCGTCGTCATTTCAAGTCATTCACCCTAACTAAGCCTCCGGGCTATATTCCTGATGTGATTGACATAGACAAAGAATTAGAGTCTCTGAGGTTGTCCAAAGCTCCCCTGTCTGAGCTATCTGCAAATGTAACTGCTTTTGAAAACACTAATAATAACAACGTTTCTGGTTATTGCTTGCCCTGTTCTCCTTTAAGGAATGCATTTTCTAAAAATCACGATAAAATTGAACAAAACAACATTGCATTACATAAATACATTGCAAGTATCGTTTCGAAACCCGAACAGGACCCCATCATTGAGGACACAACAATCATCGATGTGGGAACACCCGAAGAACCCCGAAAACTACAGCTAGGAGCTTCCTTAAGCGTGGAAGAAAGAGCTGCGTACACCGAACTACTCACAGAGTTCAAGGACGTCTTTGCCTGGTCCTACAAGGATATGCCTGGCATTGACCGCGAAATAGCTGAACATCGCATCCCACTCAAACCAGGTGCCAAGCCTATTAAACAAAAACTCCGACGCATTAAACCCGAATGGTCTCTCATGGTCAAAGAAGAGATCGAGAAACAACTACAAGCAGGTTTCATCCAGGTCATTGAATACTCAGATTGGGTGTCAAACATGGTCCCAGTCATGAAAAAGAACGGAAAAATACGAGTATGTGCCGACTTCCGCGACCTAAACAAGGCCTGCCCAAAGGATGATTTCCCATTGCCTCACATGGACATACTTGTGGACAACACTGCCGATCATGCGTTACTATCATTCATGGATGGATACGCAGGATACAACCAAATCAAAATGGCAACAGACGACATGTCTAAGACTACCTTTGTAACACCCTGGGGCACATACTGCTACACTGTCATGCCTTTCGGACTCATTAACGCAGGCGCCACTTATCAACGTACAGCAACCACTCTATTACACGACATGATGCATAAAGAAGTAGAGGTCTATGTTAACGACATGATCGTGAAATCAAAGGAAAGGCAAGATCACATTGCCAACCTCTGCAAGTTCTTCACCAGAATCAGGCAATATAAAATGCGACTAAACCCACAGAAATGCACTTTTGGGGTTACATCGGGCAAGTTATTGGGTCACATTGTAAGCCAACGTGGAATTGAGATCGACCCTATCAAGATCAAGGCCATAATGGAGATGAAACCTCCAAGCAACATTGATGAGATCAGGAGTTTCTTGGGACAAGTCCAATACATCTCTCGATTCATTAGCAAACTCACAATGGTCTGCGAACCAATTTTCAAGAAGCTAAAAAAGGAAGAACACACAAAATGGGACGACAACTGTCAACAAGCATTCGACAAAGTCGAAACCCTACTCACCAATCCACCTGTTCTGGTACCACCCCAGAAAGATCTACCTCTTTTGCTATACCTGACGACTACACCAAACGCCTTGGGTGCCATGCTCGCCCAGGAAGTTAATAACGAAGAAAGAGCAATCTACTACATCAGCAAGAAGTTCCAAGATTATGAGACTCGCTACGAACCTGTGGAAAAGAGTTGCCTCGCCCTAGTCTGGGCAACCAAAAAACTCAGACACTACCTCCTCGCACACACGACGAGAGTATACTCCTTGATGGATCCACTCAAATACTTGTTTGAAAAGCCAGTATTAAATGGTCGTATGGCCAGATGGACACTACTGCTAGCCGAGTATGAGCTCAAATACTTGCCTTTGAAAGTCATTAAGGGAAGGGCCGTCTCAGATTTCCTTGCAGAGAATGCTATCGTTGAACAAACTAAAATTGACACAACGTCATTCCCTGACGATGGAATTTTATTTGTCGGCCCGAACCGACATCGGCAACTTTACTTCGACGGAGCCTCGAACTACCGTGGCTACGGTGTAGGGATACTCCTAATATCTCCTAGTGGCGATCACACACCCATCTCAATCAAGCTCGACTTTAACGTCACCAACAATGCAGCAGAATATGAGGCCTGCATTTACGGCTTACAGGCAGCCATGGCCCTCAACATAAAGCACCTGCGAGTGCATGGAGACTCATTCCTCATCATAAATCAAGTGACAGGAGCATGGAAAATCATGAACGAAACCCTCGCAAAATACCAAGCAAAGATACAAACACTCCTGACAGAGTTCGACTGCATAGAATTCTATCACCTCCCAAGGGAAGAAAACCAATTTGCCGACGCACTGTCAAAGCTTTCATCCCTTCTCAACATGCCACCAAATGTTGACACACTACCCATTGTCGTCGAGAGACGTGGTGAGCCAAAGATACATCCACACCATTGACATCGACGAGGTAACAACCAGAGCCATGGTACCAAGCCATACTTAACTACAAAACAAGCAATTCCTATCCTCCCGACACCGACAAACGCGGTAAAAGAGCCATTAGACTCCTTGCCTCCCAATTCGTACTAGAAATGGGGCAGTTACTCAAAAAGACACCCCAAGGCGCTCTACTCATGTGTGTCGATTATAAGAAAGGGCAGGAAATCATTGCCCTAGTACACGATGGCGAATCACGGCCACACATGAACGCAAGAGCCCTATGCAAGCAAATCTTACGACTAGGATGGTATTGGACGACTATGGAAGCAGACTGTATCCACTAAGTCCAACACTGCCACAATTGTCAAATATTCAGTAACGTGCAGCACCTACCCCCTTCACCACTATACAGCCTCACGCCTCCGTGGCCCTTTCCAACTTGGGGCATTGACGTGATAGGCAAAATCCATCCCATCTGAGCAGAGGACACCGCCCGTACTAGTGGCAATCGACTATTTCACAAAATGGGTAGAAGCAGCATCTTTTTGCATCTTCGGCTCAAAAGAGGTTGCCAAATTCATACAAACAAACATCATATGCCGATATGGCATACCGCATGAGTTTATAAGCGACCAAGGTTCACATTTTCAAGGCTAAGCAGAAGCCATACTCGCCAAATACAGCATACAACATCACAGATCCTCCCCTTACCGACCCCAAACCAACGGAGCCGTGGAGGCAGCAAACAAAACTGTAGTCACCATACTGGAGAAAATGATCGACAGTTGTCGGGATTGGCCCAACAAAATTCCATTTGCACTATGGGGATATCGCACAACCATACGCACACCCACGGGCATGACGCCTTATTTTCTCACCTACGGCATGGAAGCCGTGCAACCCGTGGAAATCGAAATGAAATCCCTACGAATACTGATGGAAAGTAGCATACCAGAAGCAGAATGGGCTCGCGAACGCTACGAGCAACTGATGCTCCTAGACAAACGCAGGCTAAATTCCTTAAGCATTGTGCGAATGTACCAAGCACGACTACAAAGGGCATTCAACAAGCGAATTCGACCACGAAACATAAAAGTGGGAGATCTAGTGTTGAAGTCAGTACGCGCACCACTTCCTGTTGACCCGCGGGGAAAGTTCAAACCAAACTGGGCTGGACCTTACCTCGTCAAAGAAATCTACACAGGAGGAGCGGTCAAATTAACTGACCTGGACGGTCAGGAGTTCAATCGAGCCACCAATCTCGACCAGCTAAAGAAATACTATCCATGAAACATTTTGCAATGTATTTATAACATGTAATTAAACACAATTCCACGGGCCGGCATGCCCCTAAACATGCACACACATCTCAAAAAGCAGAACACAAATCCGAACTACGCCGGCTTAATTCCATTTACATGGATACGTAGGCAGCTTTTCAAAAGCACAGCCGACATTCAACACAAAATCACATACCTCAAAACAATCTAAAGTTAAAGGTATAACCGACACAACAAAATTCAAAATACTCATATCTTCGACCTTGGAGAAAATAAAGCAAGTTACGCAAAAGAAACTTCTTTGTTTTATTATGCTTGGAAGGAAAACATTTACATTTGGATTTTGCAAATGGGAGCACGAGTGCTACGCCACTATCACTACCAACGAGCATTACAAGATCCCAACAAGACAAGTTTAGGGAAGAAAAACAACAAACATACAACTAGTAACCAGACAACAACACAAGCAAACATCATTTCCCACGACTGAAAGGAAGGCTCAACCCATATGCGGGGCACGATCGCTACCATCCTGGCCCGGAGCGTTAACCATGATGAAACCAAGATGACTGAGCTCTGTCTCCATGGACGCTGCACTCCCAGAGCTCGAGCTCCCACGACTTCCGCGACCAAAACGTACTGGATCAAAGGCCGACGTCGGCGGTGGCTCATTTTGCTCTATAGCACGAAGGCGGGCCCTCTGGCGAGTAGTTGTGGCCGTAGTCCACCGGATATACGACCTCGAAACCTCACCGCGTGGCCGGTATCCCTGCCACCTGCCACCGGGGACGCAGAGCCCATCCTCGCGACCATGCATCAGTGATTTGGTTATTAAGTACGACCAAATCCTGGATCGTGGTATCCTGCCCTGGGATAAACGGGGCATAGCCCATTTGCCTTCTCACCCTCAGAGGGTGAATAAACACTCCAATGTCAAAACCGCATAGCATGACCCCGGGAGGACCATCGCCAACTGCACTGCCCGTCACGGAGGTAACCTCCCACCATGGCACACCCCAACGAATAGCCGACGCCCTCACAAAGGTGGAGAAGTAATCATGAGGACGGCCATTGGGACCCATCCACCTCAGGCCCCGACTAGTTACACCTGCCGCCGTGTAGGATACGCCGTAAGGGATGGCTCCAAGTACGCTCAAACGCTCCATCAGCCAGACCTGCAAAATGAGGGGACAACCACGATAAGCATGCACTCTATTACACGGCCGATCATCTAGGCCTAGGATCGTCTCCGCCAGGATCAGCGCCGCAGGGTTGTACCCCATCTCCATCTGCTGCACAACGCAGACCAAACGCGCCTCGCCAAACCCCATCGCGTCCACTGAATCGGAGAACATGAAACAGTGCACAAGGCAAAGGGCAAGAGCTCTCCTGCGAGCAACAGCGCCAATACTCCCATCATCATAATTCATGAACCTCTGGCAAAGTCGGATGATATTCAAGCGCCCATCTAGGAACAAGTCCTCCGTCTTGGGCCTCGTCATCTTAAGAAAATTTTGCATGTTCCTTTGATAACCAAGCTCCTGACGAACACACACTGGAGTAACAGTGCGGGTCCAACCTCCGATGGCAGCAAATTCCTCGACCAAGGGACAAACTTCCCCGTCAGGGAAGCGAAATACATGGTAAGCCAGGTCCCAGTAGTACAGACAGGCATCCAGGAACTCAGGCTCCATCCGAACCTGCCTTAAACCTAGGAATATGCCCAGGCCACAGCCCCTGAGATTCCTTTTCTCGATTCCCGACAGCATAGCACACCATACTCTCACAAGTCCCTCCAAATGCTCCATTACTCACAAAAAGGAAAACGCTCTGCAGGATATTATGAATACTTTTATAATACGAGTAATGAAGTTGCAAGTTAAGACGTAATATGAAGTGTGATTGGAGAGATGGATGAATGAACTAACACAAGCATCCTTCTTATAGGCAACGTCTTCAAGAGGCGACGACACAAAGTATAATCGCTAGTAAACCAGCGATTAGCCAAAAAATCAAAACAAAAAGCAGAAAAACAATAAAAAATCGCCAGAAAACTGGCGATTTACACAAAAATCGCCAGATAACTGGCGATTTTCACCTAAATCGCCTGTTTTCTGGCGATTTTTGTGAGAATCGTTGGTATACAGGCGATTTTCCGTAATTTTCTGACATTGATGCGACTACTGCGCACCGTCTTGCAGCCTACGAGTTGCAGAAAGTTTTTCACAGCCTACGCACCGCTGTTTTTACATTTTACGGCGTGCTATCGGTTACGTCTTCGCTACCCGGCTTTGCGTCGTATTGTGTCATTTTATCATCAATCTTCGACTATTATTTTGCACATACATTTCACAAAATTTAATCGTCGCATTTCGTAACCTTACGTAAAGCACGACGTTCTTAATTCGTATTTTTACGAACGTCAAAAACACCTTTTACGGTCTCACAAAATTCAACTGTCACATTTCGTAAGCTTACGTCAAAGCACGACATTCTTAATTCACATTTTTACGAACGTCGAAAACACCTTTTACGGTCTCACAAAATTCAACTGTCACGTTTCGCAAGCCTACGTACAAGCACGATGTTCTTAATTCACATTTTTATGAGCGTCAAACGCGTCTTTTACGGACTCAAAATATTTTCTTCAGAAGGCATATTTTATAAAAAATCTTTACGTATGCATGTGCTTACAACGAGTAAGCCAATCTCAATCGAGATTTGTGTTCTTTTTACGACTAACCGTTTAATGCAGGAACACTAAATAAGCAAGTCGCGAGGGTTTCAAACGCAAACGATAACATAAGCGGTCATACTACAAAACGAAGCAAAATAACCGACGAGGCTTATGACACAGCACACAAGATCATCGGTTGTGAAAACTACGTCAACAAGGACAATTACTATAATCGACGAGTGAACCTGCTGCATAACCAAAGCGCGCATACAAGACCGCGGAACATACTCGCGTCAAGCTATGACCATAAATCAACGTCATACGATTCCTGCAAAGTACAACCATACGAAATAATCAAAGCACGCGCACGAGGTCACAAGGCTCTCTCGCGTCAAGCCATGGTCACAAAATTGACCTCGTACGAACTCCTACACATACGACCAAATACAAGTACAACCACAAGATAAAACAAGTCCATAAAATAAGCCTACGATCCTAGCATACATCCCAAATCAATTGGCTTGATCTCTACGACTAAGCTCTGCGCGCAATGAATCGATCTCAGCACGATAGGCAGCTAACTCATGCCACACTGAACATCCGCAGCCCTGGCCCGCCCCAGCTCTATCTGACTCTGCACCAAGGCCCCCTGCAACTCTGACGCATACTTCTCAGCCTTGCAAAGCGCGACCGCTTTATCATTAAAAGCCACGCGCCACCGGTTAGCTACCCTCCATAAGTTCTTGTGGACATCCAGAGCCACCTGCAAACAAATACGGCCTTCATATACTCAAACTGGGGGCTATACTCAAAAGCAGCTTCATTTAAGTTTGACTAACGATTTTAGGACAAAATCTAACTCAAACTGGGGGCTATACTCAAAAGCAGCTTCATTTAAGTTTGACTAACGATTTTAGGACAAAATCTAACTCAAACTGGGGGCTATACTCAAAAGCAGCTTCATTTAAGTTTGACTAACGATTTCAGGACAAAATCTAACTCAAACTGGGGGCTATACTCAAAAGCAGCTTCATTTAAGTTTGACTAACGATTTCAGGACAAAATCTAACTCAAACTGGGGGCTATACTCAAAAGCAACTTCATTTAAGTTTGACTAAAGATTTTAGGACAAAATCTATCTCAAACTGGGGGCTAAACTCAAAAGTAGCTTCATTTAAGTTTGACTAACGATTTTAGAACAAAATCTAACTCAAACTGGGGGCTATAATCAAAAACAGCTTCAACAACATTCAACTAACGATTTTAGGACAAGATCCTACCGCAAATAGGGGAACTAATCAATAGCAGCTCCAACAGAGTTTGAGTCACGATTTTACAACAAACCCTTACTCAAACTGGGGGCTATACACTACATAATACGCAAGCATACGCGAACATAAGCTACAAGACATACCTTGTTCACTTGAGGACTCCAACCATCCATACCAACATCAGTCACTGCGGATAAGTATTGAGGCAGTGCAATCGAATGCCGACAGCCATCATCATGCTCAAAATCTAGACTCTCATAGAACGAAGGAGGCTGAGCCTCAAGGTCGGAATCACGCGGCTACGAAACACAAAAATCAGGATTAATTTTTGCTTTTTAAAACAAGCAATATGCACAAGCTAACACAAAATCAACAGCACACCTCAATCACGGCAGGCGCCAAAGCAAGACGCGCCCACGACGGATAGTCTTCATCCAGCCTCAGCAGGGATTCTGACTCACCCTCCCGATAAACTTCACGACGAATGTCAGCATCCGACGTCTGAACAAAGAGGACCTTAGGAGGGGACGCAGGCACAACAAACTCACCCCTAGTCGTCTGTGCTGACAGACGCTCGCCTAAAAACCAGTACGAGTCATACTGAGTCGCAATGTACAACCGCTGTGTATCGCGAAGAGCAAAGCGAGTCGCAATCGATGCAGGGACATCCGCATAATCTGCCCAAGGATTACGAACAAACTACAAAAACAAGAAATGAATCAAGATCTGCAAACACAAGCAAAGCAACAACACAAAGCATAAAAGGAATACAGACTCCTTTTACCTTATCAACGGTCATCCCGTTAAACCGCACTCGAGCAGCATCATAAGTCAAGCGAATACCCTTCCTATTTGCCGTCGCATAAGCATGAAAAGCAGGGTACTCCGCCGTCACGGCAAAGTAGTCAGGAAACAGCGATTGGAAATGAGCATAACACCAGGACTACGAAAAAACAAAAATACATCACCAAAGGAGGGAATAACAGAAGCAAAGCAATAAATCATTACAAAAAGGAGAGAGCAAAGCAATCATACCTCCATCAGCAGACCAGGGCCAACCAAGGACGGTCTAGATCCATCATCGATCTTATCAGGACGAACCGCGTCCCTACAAAATCGAATCAAGACACCCATGGCAGGAGTAACCCAGTCGAAAGCACCCAATCTAGACAAATCCCTCAACGCCATTAAAACAGCAGTCGATGCCCGCTCGCCTTTATCTCCAAAATGAGTGGCCGACAGAAACCACCATAACCACAATCGAGCATTCTGCTCATGACTCGCAGCACTCACCTGCTTCTTCCCACGGCCTTTGAAGTAATCATCGATCCACGACGTCCGAGGCTGAAATGTGATCCGCTCCTCCTTTGCACATCTAATACCACCTCCAATCAAGCGAACAACTGCTGCACTAGAAATAGCAGGACGCACTCTGTCCCACTTAATCACCTCCTCTCCGTGGGGGAGTCCCGAGACAATCGCAAGAGACGAGAAAGTGATACCAACCTCGTATCCAGGCATATGGAACGTATTAGTGGTATCCCAGAACCTATCTAACAACGCTCGAAGTACAGAAAGGTGCGCATTCACATTCTTTTCACGCACCTCCTGCCACTTCGTCACCAACGAACCAAAAGCCGTGCCGAGGATTATTTTCCGCGATTCGGGAGACAATTTCTTGTTAAAAGCGTCCATGACAGTACGGAAGCCAGAAAAAGTCCTCATGATGCCTAACTTGAAGCCAACCTTCACCCGAGTAGACAGGTGCTCCAACGGGTTCCAAACTAAGCTCACACCGTCCCAATCCTTGGCGACATTTGCCCACAATCTCGGCCCATGGGGAAACGACGGCCTCAAGCCTAGCTCATCAACTACGCCCATAAACATATCTTGCGCAGCAGCCGGCCCAACATCAACACCATCGACGCCACCTCCAACATCACCTGCAACCTCACCTTCTACTGCAGCCTCCGCCGCATCATCCGCAACCTGCTCATCATCCTCCTGCTCCTCCTCGGGCTCAGGAACATCCTCAAAAGCATTCTCAAGTCGACGGGGAGGACCTCGTCTGGGCTTGTCAACAACAGGATCATCTCCAGACTCGTCAGAACTCACCTCACCAGAAATGCCAGCACTAATACCCTCACCTCGCTCACAACTACCACTAGCCTCTGCTGCGCGACGACCACGCGTCCGAACACCACCCTCAGCACTACTAGCAACCTCAGCTACTTTACGCTTCCTACTAGGCCTATCATTCTTACGTCCACCCCCACGACCTCTACCTCGGCCTTTCCCGACTGACACCGGTGGCTCAAGAACCCCACTTCCACGCCCAACACCTGGCAAAGGTGTAGAACCGACTCCACGCTCGCCAACAGAAGGCCTAGGTCGCTCAGCAGCAGCCCCACGCTCACCAACAGAAGGCGTAGGTAACTCCACAGCAGGCCCCGCGGTCACTCCAGTCGTCTCCACGGTACGCCCTACATCGCCAACAGAAGGCCCTGTCGGCCCCACGGTGGTACTATGATCACTGACAGAAGGCATAGGAGACTCCGGAACAGCTCCCTGTACCTCGTTCCCTGGCGTCAAAGCGGGAGGAGTCTTGAACAAATCAGATTGAGACGGACCTTCAGAACTCGCCAAGTGACGACGCAGCTCGGACGTTGAGGTACGCTCCTCCCCTGTAGCACTAAAATCAATACTGTCGATGACATCCTTCATAGCACTAGTCGTAGGTATCACGATCTCAGGGTCACCTACGCAAATTCAAGAAACGCTCTTAAGCAACGTAGCAATATGATAAGACAAAGTACAATTCAGTCAGAGCAAGTTCATGACCAACAGAAGGACGCACATATACAAAGACAGCAGCAAAACAAGCTTCAGGCCTATCTTTGACAAGAAAAAGCTAAAACAAAGCAAAGACGCAAAAATGCATGTTTTATGACACATATACGATGTACACGCCACGCACGTTCAAGTTCAAGGAGCAAGGATACGCAAAAGCAAAGGAAAAGCGATTTAAACAAAGAAAACAAGCTTCAGGCTGCTTTTGATGTGATAAGGCCAAAACAACGCAGGAGTACAGAAATGCGTATATTATGACACGTATACGATATATACGTCATACATAACCAATACAAAGAGCTAGAAGTCACGAAAATGACAAAAAAAACGAGCAAAGCAACAGAGAATACACCTTAGGCTTATTTTTGACAGGTAAGGCTAAAACGGCGCAGGGACACAGAAATACCCAGTTCATGACACGTATACGACATACAAGTCATAATGAACACCCACAAAAAGTTTCGTACAAAAATCATGTCCCGAACACCTCGACTGAATAGCTTTCGTAAAACGCACGCAAGCTACAAAAGCGGCCTTTTCATGGCCTTTTCTTGACCAAGGAAGCCCTAAACTCCCACGAACCGACACTTTAGCCAACCCAAACAGCCTACATGGCAATACATCCAAAGCCCAAAGCACGAGAAGCGAGAAAGGGTTTCAAGAAACTTAGCTTTACTACACAAAAATACACCAAAAACGCCCCGTAACACCTCCAAAGGACGCATGTTCAGCAAAACTAAGCAAGTCATACACCATACAAGTCATCATGACCCAAGACGAAAGTTTTCGACAAGTTTCGGAACCGAAAATTTCAACCCAAAAGCCGTCTCCCACACAAAAACACACGAAAATCACGGATTTTCAAACCGTTTTTCGTACACAAGTCACCCAAAGCCTCGTCACTAGCATACAAGGACGTTTCAAAAACAACAAGGCCACTCAAAATCGTCGCACACGTTAAAAACAGAGCACAACCACCAAAAACACCCCCCTCATACACGGTTTTTAACCCAAAAAATCCGACTTTCGCGTCGATTTCAACGAAACAAATTTACCCATGCATTATACTACTAATGGGTAACCTACATTGAAACTTTGAGCGTATTCCGAGACGAAAAAACGAAAAATGACCAAAACGCCCTTGACCATATACACGAAAATCAGCCCCACAAGTCGGGTTTTTCACATACAATCATCAACAATAGCAAGACAAGCCTCTTACTACTCTCAAGCATCGATTTCGAGCAACAATAATGGCAAAATTCGAATCATGCAAGACGGTTTAACATAAACCCTAAAAAACGAATTTTCAGTTAAAACCGACTCAAACCGACTTCAAAACACGAAATAGCAACTTGATTGAGTGCATACATTGGTCCATTACGAATCGTAGGAGGCGGAATCACGGATTTTGGTTGAAAAATCGCCAAGCACGAGTTTTTCAATTAGGGTGTGTGTGTGTTTTGTTTTTCGGCTGTTTGCAAAACCCTCCCCTACCCGTGTTTTTGAACTAAAAATGGCACACACACACACACTAAATCGCCAGAATTCTGGCGATTAAGTGGTCAGGCACGGGCTCATTTTTGGTTTGGGCTGGTTACTATGGTCCATTACGCAATTAATTCACTCTTTTACGCCTTATTATGAGGAAAGCACAAGAATACACGTCCTCACTACAAGTCGAGAACCTAATTTCACAAAAAAATAACACATATACACTCTTTACGAGTTACAGGTTACAAATACGTATACTGATGTGGCTAAAGTCGTAGTCGCCTATCAAAATAAACCTAAAGACTACTAACTAGGTAGCTAGTGGCAGTAGGGTCGAGATCCACAGAGAGACAGATGAAGTCAATGGGTTGCTAAGCTAAGGCAGGTCAATCTCAAGGTATGAAAAGTCGGTGTTTTCAGGGATTAAACTAAGAACAAAGAGTGAAATGAGTAGGATATGAATAAAAGGGAGATTAGGGCATCAGGTTCATGTGACATCGATTCAGAACTCAACTCAGAAGGGAAATCAATCAATCAATTGAAAGCATGCAAATGATTAGGTTTTGGGAAAACGCTCTCTCGAGTCAATTTCAACCTTAAGCAAATTTAGCGGGCTCTCGCTACGTACTAAATTCGACTTATCAATTACGCGTGAGTCTAGTTTCAATTAGGCTTTCGATCTTAAACTGAAACAACCTAAATTCAATTCAATAAAGGCGTCCCTAAATTCAATTGATAATTAAAACGCGCAGGAAGAAATCAATTGCACAAATTCAATCAATATAAACGATTAAAACATGTTCTGAATCAATATCACAATCACCCAAACCCTAATTGAGAATTAGCTAGACATGGATGAAGTAAAAGTGAAGCAATTGAATTTAATAAACATGATGAGATAAAATAAGAACAATCAAATTAAACCTGGAGTAATCGGGAATCGCAAAGTACAAGATCGAATCTTGCAAGAATAATCAAAGCTAAACTAAGAGTTTTTGAGTTTGAAAGAGAGAAACCTAATTTCTAAACTAAGGCTGAAATTCTCAATGAAAAGCATAAAGATAAAACCCTACTCGAGCTCTATTTATAATAGCACGAAAATCCGGAGAAAAGGGCCAGCAGAACCGATGGGTTCGGGTCAAAACCGATCGGTTTAGTGGTGGAACCGATCGGTTCACCCTTGAACCGAGCGGTTCTAAGGCCGTCAGGAGATTCCAGCAACTTTTGCCCTGTTTCACGTATTCTGAACCTATAGGTTTTGCTCTGAACCTATAGGTTTGACTTCACAAATTGTCGTATTGACTCCGAATCAACTCTCGGGCTTCGTCTTGACTTCTCGACACTTGTAAACGCTCCTATAACCTCGGGTTTTAGCTCAGGACCGCCAAAACCTGCAAAATACAAACGAGGACCGACAGTATCGCAATATAAAGCAAATAGCTACTAGTATACTAATGAAATCAAGTAAGTGCGAGCTAAATGCAACTATAACGGGGGCATAAAAGCAATATAAATGACATGTATCAAACTCCCCCAAACCAAACCTTTGCTTGTCCTCAAGCAAAAAGCGTCGGAGAAAATTAAAGCATAGCTAGTTAATCACGTTAGCATCTCGAAGTGGACGACCTATGCACGCAGGCCTACAAACCATAGTCTATTTCACCGAAAATAGAGCACAAGTCTCAACCATTCACACCAACATCGAATTACTAGCTTCTAACGCTTTCGCAAAAATTAAACTAACGACAATTGGATTCGAGCAAGGCCAACCGAGCATACCACTTTCCATCATACCATTCTTTCCAAATCAATCCATTTTTTTTCCTTTTCTTTTCTTTCTCTTTTTTTTTCAATTGTGGAGCATCCCTCGTATGCAACACCGTTTAGCTTGACATTCACTCGGTAAAGATCGTGCTCGGGTACATATTTCCTTAAGGGTTACATCATTGCTCATACTATCGGTCGCAACCAAATTCATGGCCACTGTGGTTACTCAAATCAATGAGTTCCCTCCGAGAGCATCGAAGCATTGCTCCATCATTAAATGATCTTTCCAAACAAACCACATTCCAACATTCCAAACTTTCCACAAGCCAATTGCCTCGCAAGAATACCAATATCGAAAGTAAAAGGAACGAAAAGCGATAAGAATTAAGCAAATACAAGTGGGCTAGTGTTTGAGACTCATGATCTATGAACAGAAACAAACATATAGTGCAAGCTACGACGATAGAAAGTCGACTGAGATACTAAAGATCAAAACAGCACACTAATTAATTCTCCAAACTTGACAATTCAAAGCGAAAAAGGTTTGGAAACGCAAATTTTTTAAATAAAGCACACAAAAATAAAGCACACAAAATGAAAAATGCAAAAGAATAAGCGCGAAAGTGCTTTCCTCCCCCAAACCAGAATTACACATTGCCCTCAATGTGGAAAACAGCATAACCACAAGCAGAGAAGGACACATAAAAGACGGGGGTAAGAAAATGAAAACGAGGAAACAAGGGAAAAGGGGTAAAGAAAGCTCACATTATCAAGTCGGAGCTCCCCCAAACCGAAGTGAAGCATGGAGTGCGGCTTATGATCCACGAATATGCGTCGGTCGATCCACTATGTAGTGCTTGAGTAGCATGCGAGAAAAGGTGGCCGAGTAGCGAGGGGCCAAGGCCTTGATGAGACTGTCTCAAAAATACCAAGGACGAAGAGTCCTCAGTACTGCATGCTAAAGCAATTATAAATCCCTCGCCCTCACGCTGGGCCATCAAAAGTCTAAAAATGTCATCCAAAATAAACAATCCAAAACAAAGTAAAGTCCATCAAATTACAAAATGACAACGGGTTGCCTCCCGGAATGCGCTGGTTTATAATGGTCCCGCACGACCGTCGTCAAAGCACATAATCACGTCAAATTGGGCCAAGGACGTTGGCCACTAGAAGAATTTTCACTTGGCGAAACAAAGATCCGCTCGCCACAAAATTCGATCTCCCGCGGAAGAGCAAGATAGTCCATCACGCACAATGCAGCCATCGCGAAAGGCTCTCCAAAGCAATCATGCGGCGGGACATGGCCAACCATGGGTCTCCTCCACGATCACCGGATCATAAACATCCGCTCGTGACCTTCCGTTCCCAAACCAGGACCGTAGCCTATCTGCGTAGGACCTGCACATGAAAAAACAGAAGAAACAACCTCCAAAGTGTCTCCAGTAAAGTGAGACGGAGGGGCAAGGTCAATAGCAAAAGCAGACTCAGGCTGCATAGGGGATCGAGGAAGACTAGACTTAGTGTAGGTAGCTTTTACCCCCTACCGAACGTTAGGGTCTTATTCCCAACATCGATAATCGCACCGGTGTGCGTGAAAAAGGTCGACCCAAAATGATAGGAATGTGTGGGTCTTCAGGGATGTCCAGGACCACGAAGTCAACAGGGATATAAAACTTCCCTACCTTAACCGGAACGTCCTCTAGGATACCTAAAGGTCTTTGGACACTACGGTCGGCCATCTGCAATGTCATAGAGGTCAATCCTAGCTTGGTCATATTCAATTTCTTGCAGATGGAGTAGGGAATGATACTCACACTAGCCCCCAAGTCACACAAGGCATTCTGCACCACATACTTCCCTATAGAGCAAGGGATTGAGAAGGTCCCGGGGTCACTTAGCTTCGGAGGTAAACTACCCTGCAAAAAGGCACTACCCTCCCCCACAAAAGACACAGTCTCGGTCACATTTATGGTGCGCTTCCTAGAAAGGACCTCCTTAAGAAACTTAGTATACGCAGGAATCTGTTTAACTAAGTCAATAAAGGGAATATTCACCTGCAATTGTTTAAGAATCTCAAAGAACTTACCGAACTGGGGGTCCGTGTTAGCCTGTCGTACCTAATCTTAAAAGGAAGCCTGATTTGAATCTCCGGCGCCTTGTCCTTGACAGCATCATCCGCGTGTTGCTGTCGCTGTGGTGGCCCCTGAAGACACGGCTTGACCGTGTTACTCGCCCCATTCTTCTCCTCCTCCGGTTGCCTCGGGGCGTCGTAAACTGTACCACTACGCAGAGTAACAGCACATGCAGTATCGGGAGGGGGGTTAGGAGGATTACCTTGAGGTGGAAGGGTACCCTGTTGACGCGAAGCTTGTGAAGCGGCGAGCTGCGCCACTTGATTTTCGAGCATTTTGATCGCCGCGTCCTTGGCTTGCTCGCTCTTCTGCATCTGCTGCATCATCATCTCTTGTGACTTGGCCATTTGCAGCATCATGGCCTTCATCTCGGCCATAGGATCGGGTCCTGCAGGTTGGGGTGGAGTGTAGGGTGGTTTTTGGTAGTTGGGTGGAGGTGGTTGGTAATTTTTGTGAGGAGGGATGTAGGGTTGGTTTTGTGGAGGTGGGGGAGTCGGGTTTAGCACATTTTGGTTACGATAGGAAAGAAGCGATCGATCATAACCGGGTTGATTTTGGTAGGGCAAGTTCTGTGAGTAGGATTGGTAAGCATGAACTTGCTCGTGGGGTGCAGCATACCCCGTAGAATAACCCATATCGTGCCCCATAACAGCATTCACATGAGCACCCGAAGAAACACCCCTATGCAGCAGATCGATCGTCGTGGTTAGCGCGGCAACCTGACTAGTGAGCGCGCTAATACTTGCCTTATCACGGTCATCATGCGCAGACCGTGAATTGCCCCGTGGTTTCCCAAATTGAGATGAATGCATTGCCATCTCCTCGATCAAACCCCACGCCTTGTCGTCGTCGACGTTGTTAGCAAAGCGCCCCTGCAGCGGAATCAAGGATAGCCCGGCTCTCCGCGTATAACCCATTATAGAATGTCATGATCACCAACCAATCGTTCAACCCGTGGTGAGGACAATCGCGGATAAGCTTCTTGTATCGCTCCCAAGATTCAGCAAATGACTCGTCGAACGTTTGCTTGAAGCCTTGAATTTGACTTCTCATTTGGCTAGTACGCCCGGGAGGGTAAAACTTGGAGTAGAACGCAAGAGCTAACCCGTTCCAATCAGTGATACCTGCGGCCTCCTTGTTGAGGTCCGTGATCCATTCTCGCGCTCGGTCCTTCAATGAAAAAGGGAACAGCATTTCCCTTATCTGGTTCTGGGTGATCCCGGCCTGCTTGATTGTAGAGCAGTAATCGGTAAACACTTGCATATGCCGACCAGGATCTTCGGTGGGATAACCACCAAACTGGTTCCGCTCCACCAAAGTGAGAAAGGCGGGGCGAATCTCGAAGTTGCCCTGTAAAGTAGCGGGCATCGTGAATCCATTGGGAATGGACTCCGGTTTAGGAACCGAGTGACTGTATAGTTTAGGCATAGTCACTGGCGGCGAAGTAGAAGTTGGAGTTAATGGAGGTGTGTCCTCCTCGTAGGACGATTGCGTAGCACTTGACTCCGCTTGCGACGCTTCCTCAAGATCAATAATTCGGATTGCTTGTTGGAGCAGTCGATGTAACGCTCGCTCAGGTTCAGTTTCAAAAGGAACTAAACCTGTAGGTGACCAGCGCATAAACGAAACTACACAAAACAATGAGAACGGTCCCAAGGAACTAGGTTCCTTGAGACAAGAGAGAAAATCCTAACAAAAACTAAGCAAACACTAACTAGCTAACCGTCTCCCCGGCAACGGCGCCAAAATTGATGAGGCTAAAGTCGTAGTCGCCTATCAAAATAAACCTAAAGACTACTAACTAGGTAGCTAGTGTCAGTAGGGTCGAGATCCACAGAGAGACAGATGAAGTCAATGGGTTGCTAAGCTAAGGCAGGTCAATCTCAAGGTATGAAAAGTCGGTGTTTTCAGGGATTAAACTAAGAACAAAGAGTGAAATGAGTAGGATATGAATAAAAGGGAGATTAGGGCATCAGGTTCATGTGACATCGATTCAGAACTCAACTCAGAAGGGAAATCAATCAATCAATTGAAAGCATGCAAATGATTAGGTTTTGGGAAAACGCTCTCTCGAGTCAATTTCAACCTTAAGCAAATTTAGCGGGCTCTCTTCGTACTAAATTCGACTTATCAATTACGCGTGAGTCTAGTTTCAATTAGGCTTTCGATCTTAAACTGAAACAACCTAAATTCAATTCAATAAAGGCGTCCCTAAATTCAATTGATAATTAAAACGCGCAGGAAGAAATCAATTGCACAAATTCAATCAATATAAACGATTAAAACATGTTCTGAATCAATATCACAATCACCCAAACCCTAATTGAGAATTAGCTAGACATGGATGAAGTAAAAGTGAAGCAATTGAATTTAATAAACATGATGAGATAAAATAAGAACAATCAAATTAAACCTGGAGTAATCGGGAATCGCAAAGTACAAGATCGAATCTTGCAAGAATAATCAAAGCTAAACTAAGAGTTTTTGAGTTTGAAAGAGAGAAACCTAATTTCTAAACTAAGGCTGAAATTCTCAATGAAAAGCATAAAGATAAAACCCTACTCGAGCTCTATTTATAATAGCACGAAAATCCGGAGAAAAGGGCCAGCAGAACCGATCGGTTCGGGTCAAAACCGATCGGTTCACCCTTGAACCGAGCGGTTCTAAGGCCGTCAGGAGATTCCAGCAACTTTTGCCCTGTTTCACGTATTCTGAACCTATAGGTTTTGCTCTGAACCTATAGGTTTGACTTCACAAATTGTCGTATTGACTCCGAATCAACTCTCGGGCTTCGTCTTGACTTCTCGACACTTGTAAACGCTCCTATAACCTCGGGTTTTAGCTCAGGACCGCCAAAACCTGCAAAATACAAACGAGGACCGACAGTATCGCAATATAAAGCAAATAGCTACTAGTATACTAATGAAATCAAGTAAGTGCGAGCTAAATGCAACTATAACGGGGGCATAAAAGCAATATAAATGACATGTATCAAACTCCCCCAAACCAAACCTTTGCTTGTCCTCAAGCAAAAAGCGTCGGAGAAAATTAAAGCATAGCTAGTTAATCACGTTAGCATCTCGAAGTGGACGACCTATGCACGCAGGCCTACAAACCATAGTCTATTTCACCGAAAATAGAGCACAAGTCTCAACCATTCACACCAACATCGAATTACTAGCTTCTAACGCTTTCGCAAAAATTAAACTAACGACAATTGGATTCGAGCAAGGCCAACCGAGCATACCACTTTCCATCATACCATTCTTTCCAAATCAATCCATTTTTTTTCCTTTTCTTTTCTTTCTCTTTTTTTTTCAATTGTGGAGCATCCCTCGTATGCAACACCGTTTAGCTTGACATTCACTCGGTAAAGATCGTGCTCGGGTACATATTTCCTTAAGGGTTACATCATTGCTCATACTATCGGTCGCAACCAAATTCATGGCCACTGTGGTTACTCAAATCAATGAGTTCCCTCCGAGAGCATCGAAGCATTGCTCCATCATTAAATGATCTTTCCAAACAAACCACATTCCAACATTCCAAACTTTCCACAAGCCAATTGCCTCGCAAGAATACCAATATCGAAAGTAAAAGGAACGAAAAGCGATAAGAATTAAGCAAATACAAGTGGGCTAGTGTTTGAGACTCGCAATCTATGAACAGGAAACAAACATATAGTGCAAGCTACGACGATAGAAAGTCGACTCGGAGATACTAAAGATCAAAACAGCACACTAATTAATTCTCCAAACTTGACAATTCAAAGCGAAAAAGGTTTGGAAACGCAAATTTTTTAAATAAAGCACACAAAAATAAAGCACACAAAATGAAAAATGCAAAAGAATAAGCGCGAAAGTGCTTTCCTCCCCCAAACCAGAATTACACATTGCCCTCAATGTGGAAAACAGCATAACCACAAGCAGAGAAGGACACATAAAAGACGGGGGTAAGAAAATGAAAACGAGGAAACAAGGGAAAAGGGGTAAAGAAAGCTCACATTATCAAGTCGGAGCTCCCCCAAACCGAAGTGAAGCATGGAGTGCGGCTTATGATCCACGAATATGCGTCCAATTCAGTCCAGCTATGTAGTGCTTCGGAGTAGCATGCGAGAAAAGGTGGCCGAGTAGCAGGGGGCCGGCCAAGGCCTTCAGTGAGACCTGTCTCAAAAATACCAAGGACGAAGAGTCCTCAAGTACCTGCATGCTAAAGCAATTATAAATCCCTCGTCCTCACGCGCTCATCAAAAGTCTAAAAATGTCATCCAAAATAAACAAACCAAAGCAAAGTAAAGTACAACAAATTACAAAATGTCAACGGGTTGCCTCCCGGAATGCGCTGGTTTATAATGGTCCCGCACGACCGTCGTCAAAGCTCATAATCACGTCAAATTGGGCCAAGGACGTTGGCCACTAGCAGCAGCTTCACTTGGCGAAACAGCATCCGTTCGCCACAAAATTCGATCTCCCCGCGGAAGAGCAGCATAGTCCATCACGCACAGTAAGCCATCGCGAAAAGGCTCTCCAAAGCAACTGCGGGCGCCGGACATGGCCAACCATGGGTCTCCTCCACGATCACCGGGATCATAAACATCCGCCCTCGTGACCTTCCGTTCCCCCAAACCAGGACCGTAGCCTATCTGCGTAGGACCTGCACATGAAAAAACAGAAGAAACAACCTCCAAAGTGTCTCCAGTAAAGTGAGACGGAGGGGCAAGGTCAATAGCAAAAGCAGACTCAGGCTGCATAGGGGATCGAGGAAGACTAGACTTAGTGTAGGTAAGCTTTTACCCCCCTACCGAGAACGTTAGGGTCTTATTCCCAACATCGATAACTGCACCAGCAGTGTGCAGAAAAGGTCGACCCAAAATGATAGGAATGTGTGGGTCTTCAGGGATGTCCAGGACCACGAAGTCAACAGGGATATAAAACTTCCCTACCTTAACCGGAACGTCCTCTAGGATACCTAAAGGTCTCTGGACACTACGGTCGGCCATCTGCAATGTCATAGAGGTCAATCCTAGCTTGGTCATATTCAATTTCTTGCAGATGGAGTAGGGAATGATACTCACACTAGCCCCCAAGTCACACAAGGCATTCTGCACCACATACTTCCCTATAGAGCAAGGGATTGAGAAGGTCCCGGGGTCACTTAGCTTCGGAGGTAAACTACCCTGCAAAGGCACTACCCTCCCCACAAAAGACACAGTCTCGGTCACATTTATGGTGCGCTTCCTAGAAAGGACCTCCTTAAGAAACTTAGTATACGCAGGAATCTGTTTAACTAAGTCAATAAAGGGAATATTCACCTACAATTGTTTAAGAATCTCAAAGAACTTACCGAACTGGGGGTCCGTGTTAGCCTGTCGTACACCTAATTTAAAAGGAAGCTTCGATTTGAATCTCCTACGCCTTGTCCTTGACAAAGATCATCCGCGTGTTCTTTGCCGCTGTATGGCCCTGAAGACACGGCTTGACCGTGTTACTCGCCCCATTCTTCTCCTCCTCCGGTTGCCTCGGGGCGTCGTAAACTGTACCACTACGCAGAGTAACAGCACATGCAGTATCGGGAGGGGGGTTAGGAGGATTACCTTGAGGTGGAAGGGTACCCTGTTGACGCGAAGCTTGTGAAGCGAGCTGCGCCACTTGATTTTCGAGCATTTTGATCTCCGCCCTTGGCTTGCTCGCTTCTTCCGCATCTGCCGCATCATCATCTCTTGTGACTTGGCCATTTGCGGCATCATGGCCTTCATCTCGCCATAGGATCGGGTCCCGCAGTTGGGGTGGAGTGTAGGGTGGTTTTTGGTAGTTGGGTGGAGGTGGTTGGTAATTTTGTGAGGAGGGATGTAGGGTTGGTTTTGTGGAGGTGGGGAGCTCGGGTTTAGCACATTTTGGTTACGATAGGAAAGAAGCGATCGATCATAACCGTTGATTTTGGTAGGGCAAGTTCTGTGAGTAGGATTGGTAAGCATGAACTTGCTCGTGGGGTGCAGCATACCCCGTAGAATAACCCATATCGTGCCCCATAACAGCATTCACATGAGCACCCGAAGAAACACCGCTATGCAGCAGATCGATCGTCGTGGTTAGCGCAAGAACCTGACTAGTGAGCGCGCTAATACTTGCCTTATCACGGTCATCATGCGCAGACCGTGAATTGCCCCGTGGTTTCCCAAATTGAGATGAATGCATTGCCATCTCCTCGATCAAACCCCACGCCTTGTCGTCGTCGACGTTGTTAGCAAAACGTCCCTCTGCAGCGGAATCAAGGATAGCCCGGCTCTCCGCGTATAACCCATTATAGAATGTCATGATCACCAACCAATCGTTCAACCCGTGGTGAGGACAATCGCGGATAAGCTTCTTGTATCGCTCCCAAGATTCAGCAAATGACTCGTCGAACGTTTGCTTGAAGCCTTGAATTTGACTTCTCATTTGGCTAGTACGCCCGGGAGGGTAAAACTTGGAGTAGAACGCAAGAGCTAACCCGTTCCAATCAGTGATACCTGCGGCCTCCTTGTTGAGGTCCGTGATCCATTCTCGCCTGGTCCTTCAATGAAAAAGGGAACAAAGATTTCCCTTATCTGGTTCTGGGTGATCCTACCGCTTGATTGTAGAGCGATGTCGGTAAACACTTGCATATGCCGACCAGATCTTCTGGGATAACCACTAAACCGTTCCGCTTCCACCAAAGTGAGAAAGGCGGGGCGAATCTCGAAATTGCCCGTAAGAGTAGCGGGCATCGTGAATCCATTGGGAATGGACTCCGGTTTAGGAACCGAGTGACTGTATAGTTTAGGCATAGTCACTGGCGGCGAAGTAGAAGTTGGAGTTAATGGAGGTGTGTCCTCCTCGTAGGACGATTGCGTAGCACTTGACTCCGCTTACGGCGCTTCCTCAAGATCAATAATTCGGATTGCTTGTTGAGCAATCGATGTAACGCCGCCAGGTTCGGGCCAAAAGGAACTAAACCTCAGAGGTGACCAAATGCATAAACGAAACTACACAAAACAATGAGAACGGTCCCAAGGAACTAGGTTCCTTGAGACAAGAGAGAAAATCCTAACAAAAACTAAGCAAACACTAACTAGCTAACCGTCTCCCCGGCAACGGCGCCAAAATTGATGAGGCTAAAGTCGTAGTCGCCTATCAAAATAAACCTAAAGACTACTAACTAGGTAGCTAGTGTCAGTAGGGTCGAGATCCACAGAGAGACAGATGAAGTCAATGGGTTGCTAAGCTAAGGCAGGTCAATCTCAAGGTATGAAAAGTCGGTGTTTTCAGGGATTAAACTAAGAACAAAGAGTGAAATGAGTAGGATATGAATAAAAGGGAGATTAGGGCATCAGGTTCATGTGACATCGATTCAGAACTCAACTCAGAAGGGAAATCAATCAATCAATTGAAAGCATGCAAATGATTAGGTTTTGGGAAAACGCTCTCTCGAGTCAATTTCAACCTTAAGCAAATTTAGCGGGCTCTCGCTACGTACTAAATTCGACTTATCAATTACGCGTGAGTCTAGTTTCAATTAGGCTTTCGATCTTAAACTGAAACAACCTAAATTCAATTCAATAAAGGCGTCCCTAAATTCAATTGATAATTAAAACGCTACAGAAGAAATCAATTGCACAAATTCAATCAATATAAACGATTAAAACATGTTCTGAATCAATATCACAATCACCCAAACCCTAATTGAGAATTAGCTAGACATGGATGAAGTAAAAGTGAAGCAATTGAATTTAATAAACATGATGAGATAAAATAAGAACAATCAAATTAAACCTGGAGTAATCGGGAATCGCAAAGTACAAGATCGAATCTTGCAAGAATAATCAAAGCTAAACTAAGAGTTTTTGAGTTTGAAAGAGAGAAACCTAATTTCTAAACTAAGGCTGAAATTCTCAATGAAAAGCATAAAGATAAAACCCTACTCGAGCTCTATTTATAATAGCACGAAAATCCGGAGAAAAGGGCCAGCAGAACCGATCGGTTCGGGTCAAAACCGATCGGTTTAGTGGTGGAACCGATCGGTTCACCCTTGAACCGAGCGGTTCTAAGGCCGTCAGGAGATTCCAGCAACTTTTGCCCTGTTTCACGTATTCTGAACCTATAGGTTTTGCTCTGAACCTATAGGTTTGACTTCACAAATTGTCGTATTGACTCCGAATCAACTCTCGGGCTTCGTCTTGACTTCTCGACACTTGTAAACGCTCCTATAACCTCGGGTTTTAGCTCAGGACCGCCAAAACCTGCAAAATACAAACGAGGACCGACAGTATCGCAATATAAAGCAAATAGCTACTAGTATACTAATGAAATCAAGTAAGTGCGAGCTAAATGCAACTATAACGGGGGCATAAAAGCAATATAAATGACATGTATCAAACTCCCCCAAACCAAACCTTTGCTTGTCCTCAAGCAAAAAGCGTCGGAGAAAATTAAAGCATAGCTAGTTAATCACGTTAGCATCTCGAAGTGGACGACCTATGCACGCAGGCCTACAAACCATAGTCTATTTCACCGAAAATAGAGCACAAGTCTCAACCATTCACACCAACATCGAATTACTAGCTTCTAACGCTTTCGCAAAAATTAAACTAACGACAATTGGATTCGAGCAAGGCCAACCGAGCATACCACTTTCCATCATACCATTCTTTCCAAATCAATCCATTTTTTTTCCTTTTCTTTTCTTTCTCTTTTTTTTTCAATTGTGGAGCATCCCTCGTATGCAACACCGTTTAGCTTGACATTCACTCGGTAAAGATCGTGCTCGGGTACATATTTCCTTAAGGGTTACATCATTGCTCATACTATCGGTCGCAACCAAATTCATGGCCACTGTGGTTACTCAAATCAATGAGTTCCCTCCGAGAGCATCGAAGCATTGCTCCATCATTAAATGATCTTTCCAAACAAACCACATTCCAACATTCCAAACTTTCCACAAGCCAATTGCCTCGCAAGAATACCAATATCGAAAGTAAAAGGAACGAAAAGCGATAAGAATTAAGCAAATACAAGTGGGCTAGTGTTTGAGACTCGCAATCTATGAACAGGAAACAAACATATAGTGCAAGCTACGACGATAGAAAGTCGACTCGGAGATACTAAAGATCAAAACAGCACACTAATTAATTCTCCAAACTTGACAATTCAAAGCGAAAAAGGTTTGGAAACGCAAATTTTTTAAATAAAGCACACAAAAATAAAGCACACAAAATGAAAAATGCAAAAGAATAAGCGCGAAAGTGCTTTCCTCCCCCAAACCAGAATTACACATTGCCCTCAATGTGGAAAACAGCATAACCACAAGCAGAGAAGGACACATAAAAGACGGGGGTAAGAAAATGAAAACGAGGAAACAAGGGAAAAGGGGTAAAGAAAGCTCACATTATCAAGTCGGAGCTCCCCCAAACCGAAGTGAAGCATGGAGTGCGGCTTATGATCCACGAATATGCGTCCAATTCACCCAAATGCATGTAGTGCTTCTGAGTAGCATGCGAGAAAAGGTGGCCGAGTAATAGGGCCGCTAAGGCCTGCAGTGAGACCTGTCTCAAAAATACCAAGGACGAAGAGTCCTCAAGTACCTGCATGCTAAAGCAATTATAAATCCCTCGTCCTCACGCGCTCATCAAAAGTCTAAAAATGTCATCCAAAATAAACAAACCAAAGCAAAGTAAAGTACAACAAATTACAAAATGTCAACGGGTTGCCTCCCGGAATGCGCTGGTTTATAAAGGGCCCGCACGCCCGTCGCCAATGCTCATAATCATGCCAAATTGGGCCAAGGACGTTGGCCACTAGCAGCAGCTTCACTTGGCGAAACAGCATCCGTTCGCCACAAAATTCGATCTCCCCGCGGAAGAGCAGCATAGTCCATCACGCACAGTAAGCCATCGCGAAAAGGCTCTCCAAAGCAACTGCGGGCGCCGGACATGGCCAACCATGGGTCTCCTCCACGATCACCGGGATCATAAACATCCGCCCTCGTGACCTTCCGTTCCCCCAAACCAGGACCGTAGCCCATCTGCGTAGGACCTGCACATGAAAAAACAGAAGAAACAACCTCCAAAGTGTCTCCAGTAAAGTGAGACGGAGGGGCAAGGTCAATAGCAAAAGCAGACTCAGGCTGCATAGGGGATCGAGGAAGACTAGACTTAGTGTAGGTAAGCTTTTACCCCCCTACCGAGAACGTTAGGGTCTTATTCCCAACATCGATAACTGCACCAGCAGTGTGCAGAAAAGGTCGACCCAAAATGATAGGAATGTGTGGGTCTTCAGGGATGTCCAGGACCACGAAGTCAACAGGGATATAAAACTTCCCTACCTTAACCGGAACGTCCTCTAGGATACCTAAAGGTCTCTGGACACTACGGTCGGCCATCTGCAATGTCATAGAGGTCAATCCTAGCTTGGTCATATTCAATTTCTTGCAGATGGAGTAGGGAATGATACTCACACTAGCCCCCAAGTCACACAAGGCATTCTGCACCACATACTTCCCTATAGAGCAAGGGATTGAGAAGGTCCCGGGGTCACTTAGCTTCGGAGGTAAACTACCCTGCAAAAAGGCACTACCCTCCCCCACAAAAGACACAGTCTCGGTCACATTTATGGTGCGCTTCCTAGAAAGGACCTCCTTAAGAAACTTAGTATACGCAGGAATCTGTTTAACTAAGTCAATAAAGGGAATATTCACCTACAATTGTTTAAGAATCTCAAAGAACTTACCGAACTGGGGGTCCGTGTTAGCCTGTCGTACACGACCCGGAAAAGGAAGCCTGATTTGAATCTCCGGCGCCTTGTCCTTGACAGCATCATCCGCGCGTGTTCTTTGCTGCCGTGGTGGCCTCAAGACACGGCTTGGACCGTGTTACTTCGCCCATTCTTCTCCTCCTCCGGTTGCCTCGGGGCGTCGTAAACTGTACCACTACGCAGAGTAACAGCACATGCAGTATCGGGAGGGGGGTTAGGAGGATTACCTTGAGGTGGAAGGGTACCCTGTTGACGCGAAGCTTGTGAAACGAGATGATGAGCCACTTGATTTTCGAGCATTTTGATCTCCGCGTCCTTGGCTTGCTCGCTCTTCTGCATCTGCTGCATCATCATCTCTTGTGACTTGGCCATTTGCAGCATCATGGCCTTCATCTCGGCCATAGGATCGGGTCCTGCAGGTTGGGGTGGAGTGTAGGGTGGTTTTTGGTAGTTGGGTGGAGGTGGTTGGTAATTTTTGTGAGGAGGGATGTAGGGTTGGTTTTGTGGAGGTGGGGGAGTCGGGTTTAGCACATTTTGGTTACGATAGGAAAGAAGCGATCGATCATAACCGGGTTGATTTTGGTAGGGCAAGTTCTGTGAGTAGGATTGGTAAGCATGAACTTGCTCGTGGGGTGCAGCATACCCCGTAGAATAACCCATATCGTGCCCCATAACAGCATTCACATGAGCACCCGAAGAAACACCCCTATGCAGCAGATCGATCGTCGTGGTTAGCGCGGCAACCTGACTAGTGAGCGCGCTAATACTTGCCTTATCACGGTCATCATGCGCAGACCGTGAATTGCCCCGTGGTTTCCCAAATTGAGATGAATGCATTGCCATCTCCTCGATCAAACCCCACGCCTTGTCGTCGTCGACGTTGTTAGCAAAACGTCCCTCTGCAGCGGAATCAAGGATAGCCCGGCTCTCCGCGTATAACCCATTATAGAATGTCATGATCACCAACCAATCGTTCAACCCGTGGTGAGGACAATCGCGGATAAGCTTCTTGTATCGCTCCCAAGATTCAGCAAATGACTCGTCGAACGTTTGCTTGAAGCCTTGAATTTGACTTCTCATTTGGTTAGTACGCTCGGGAGGGTAAAACTTGGAGTAGAACGCAAGAGCTAACCCGTTCCAATCAGTGATACCCGCGGCCTCCTTGTTGAGGTCCGTGATCCATTCTCGCGCTCGGTCCTTCAATGAAAAAGGGAACAGCATTTCTTTATCCGTTCTCGTGATCCCTACCGCTTGATTGTAGAGCAGTAATCGGTAAACACTTGCATATGCCGACCAGGATCTTCGGTGGGATAACCACCAAACTGGTTCCGCTCCACCAAAGTGAGAAAGGCGGGGCGAATCTCGAAGTTGCCCTGTAAAGTAGCGGGCATCGTGAATCCATTGGGAATGGACTCCGGTTTAGGAACCGAGTGACTGTATAGTTTAGGCATAGTCACTGGCGGCGAAGTAGAAGTTGGAGTTAATGGAGGTGTGTCCTCCTCGTAGGACGATTGCGTAGCACTTGACTCCGCTTACGACGCTTCCTCAAGATCAATAATTCGGATTGCTTGTTGGCGCAGTCGATGTAACGCTCGCTCAGGTTCGGGCCAAAAGGAACTAAACTCATAGGTGACCAAATAAGATAAACGAAACTACACAAAACAATGAGAACGGTCCCAAGGAACTAGGTTCCTTGAGACAAGAGAGAAAATCCTAACAAAAACTAAGCAAACACTAACTAGCTAACCGTCTCCCCGGCAACGGCGCCAAAATTGATGAGGCTAAAGTCGTAGTCGCCTATCAAAATAAACCTAAAGACTACTAACTAGGTAGCTAGTGGCAGTAGGGTCGAGATCCACAGAGAGACAGATGAAGTCAATGGGTTGCTAAGCTAAGGCAGGTCAATCTCAAGGTATGAAAAGTCGGTGTTTTCAGGGATTAAACTAAGAACAAAGAGTGAAATGAGTAGGATATGAATAAAAGGGAGATTAGGGCATCAGGTTCATGTGACATCGATTCAGAACTCAACTCAGAAGGGAAATCAATCAATCAATTGAAAGCATGCAAATGATTAGGTTTTGGGAAAACGCTCTCTCGAGTCAATTTCAACCTTAAGCAAATTTAGCGGGCTCTCGCTACGTACTAAATTCGACTTATCAATTACGCGTGAGTCTAGTTTCAATTAGGCTTTCGATCTTAAACTGAAACAACCTAAATTCAATTCAATAAAGGCGTCCCCAAATTCAATTGATAATTAAAACGCGCAGGAAGAAATCAATTGCACAAATTCAATCAATATAAACGATTAAAACATGTTCTGAATCAATATCACAATCACCCAAACCCTAATTGAGAATTAGCTAGACATGGATGAAGTAAAAGTGAAGCAATTGAATTTAATAAACATGATGAGATAAAATAAGAACAATCAAATTAAACCTGGAGTAATCGGGAATCGCAAAGTACAAGATCGAATCTTGCAAGAATAATCAAAGCTAAACTAAGAGTTTTTGAGTTTGAAAGAGAGAAACCTAATTTCTAAACTAAGGCTGAAATTCTCAATGAAAAGCATAAAGATAAAACCCTACTCGAGCTCTATTTATAATAGCACGAAAATCCGGAGAAAAGGGCCAGCAGAACCGATCGGTTCGGGTCAAAACCGATCGGTTTAGTGGTGGAACCGATCGGTTCACCCTTGAACCGAGCGGTTCTAAGGCCGTCAGGAGATTCCAGCAACTTTTGCCCTGTTTCACGTATTCTGAACATATAGGTTTTGCTCTGAACCTATAGGTTTGACTTCACAAATTGTCGTATTGACTCCGAATCAACTCTCGGGCTTCGTCTTGACTTCTCGACACTTGTAAACGCTCCTATAACCTCAGGTTTTAGCTCAGGACCGCCAAAACCTGCAAAATACAAACGAGGACCGACAGTATCGCAATATAAAGCAAATAGCTACTAGTATACTAATGAAATCAAGTAAGTGCGAGCTAAGTGCAACTATAACGGGGGCATAAAAGCAATATAAATGACATGTATCATATACTCCTCACGAGTTAAATACGTATATTTTTCAAAACAAATACACTCTTTACAAGTAACAAATCAAAATACGTATACTCCTCACGAGTTAAATACGTATATTTTTCAAAACAAATACACTTTTTAAAAGTTACAAATCAAAATACGTATACTCCTCACGAGTTAAATACGTATACTCCTCACAAGTTAAATACGTATATTTTTCAAAACAAATACACTCTTTACAAGTTACAAATCAAAATACTTATACTCCTCACGAGTTAAATACGTATATTTTTTAAAACAAATACACTCTTTACAAGTTACAAATCAAAATACGTATGCTCCTCACGAGTTAAATACGTATATTTTTCAAAACAAATACACTTTTTACAAGTTACAAATCAAAATACGTATACTCCTCACGAGTTAAATACGTATATTTTTCAAAACAAATACACTCTTTACGGGTCAAAAATCAAAATACGTATACTCCTCACAAGTTAAATACGTTTATTTTTCAAAACAAATACACTTTTTACAAGTTACAAATCAAAATACGTATGCTCCTCACGAGTTAAATAAGTATATTTTTCAAAACAAATACACTTTTTACAAGTTACAAATCAAAATACGTATACTCCTCACGAGTTAAATACGTATGTTTTTCAAAACAAATACACTCTTTACGGGTCAAAAATCAGAATACGTATACTCCTCACAAGTTAAATACGTATAATTTTCAAAACAAATACACTTTTTACAAGTTACAAATCAAAATACGTATACTCCTCACGAGTTAAATACGTATATTTTTCAAAACAAATACACTCTTTACGGGTCAAAAATCAAAATACGTATACTCCTCACAAGTTAAATACGTATATTTTTCAAAACAAATACGCTCTTTACAAGTTACAAATCAAAATACGTATACTCCTCACGAGTTAAATACGTATATTTTTCAAAACAAACACACTTTTTACACGTTACAAATCAAGATACGTATACTCCTCACGAGTTCAATAATACGTATATTTTTCAAACAAATACGCTCTTTACGAGTCAAAAATCAAAATACGTATACTCCTCACGAGTTAAATACGTATATTTTTCAAAAACACAGACACTCTTCACGAGTTACAAATCAAAATACGTATGCTCCTCACGAGTTAAATACGTATATTTTCCAAACACAGACACTCTCTACGAGTCAAAAATCAAAAACACATATACCCCTCACAAGTCAAGTACGTGTAGCTTTCAAACGCATACAAAACAAGAACGAAATACGCACTTTTATTTCAAACAAAAACGCAGAAACACGATTTCCTTTCATGAAGCAAGAACGCAGACACCCATGCTCTCTGCGGAAGAGAAAGTCAAAACATAGATACACAAGCAAGCACGCAGCAGACACACAGGATGCAGAAGATAGCCAAGCTACAAGACGCCATCAAATGACATCCAAACAACAGCAGGCCAGCAAGCCCTTAAACATGCAGGACCGTCATGTCCTTAAACATGCCGTCCCTCCCCGCATTCTCGACACTAAGTCCTCGTCTCTCCCCGAGACACATACTTAGTGTCGCCAGGTAGAACCAAGACTGTAATGATCCGGATACTGTCTTTTAAAGTTTGACTAGCGCTTTAGTCCAAGCTCAGCCAAACTGGGGGCTCTGTAGATACCCGTATCCGTACCCCCCAAAAAACAAACCCGATGACGAAAAGGACTTTCATGCATGTTTTAAAATGAGACGAAACGGTACATAAGTGTCTAAAACATTTTAGTCATTTCTAACGTATTAATTTTGAATTTGCATATTTCGTAAAAATGAATATTAATTTAGTCATTTTAATCGTAAATCGACATAATACACACAAGCACGACACAAAAACGCCTCACAAAATGGCCCAAGAACACAAAAACGACCCAAACACACAAAAACGACCCAAACACACAAGAACGGCCCAAAACACGCAAAAAGGCCCAAACACACGAAGCGGACCAAAACGCGTTCCGAGTCACATTCTTACGAAACAAAATCTCACAAGGTCGTAAAATAATATATTACAATATTATTTTATTTCGAGCCAATGTCGAAATACACGACGAAAAACCGAAACACGAAACACGAAAACCGAGCCAAAACAATTCAACTTATGACAAGTTGAATCATCAACTTGTACCACTCGGCTCAAAAGTCAGCCAAATTGCCCAACAAAGCCTTGACAAATACGGCGCTACAATGTGTCAGAAACAGGCCAAAAAATCGCCTGTATACTGGCGATTTTTTGGAAAATCGCCAGTACACAGGCGATTTTCCTGGCCTGTTCTGACATTCTGGCGATTTTTCACTTAATCGTTGGTTCTCTAGCGATTTTATGAGCAACTATGCATAAAACACGAAGCATTTGCTATAAATAGCAGCCCTTATTCGATCGTTCAAACCATCTCTTCTTCATTCTAACAACAATCAATCCTTCATTCTAATAACAATTCACTTACAATCGATTCAATTCAATACTCATACTCACAAAAAGCCTCTCGCACGCACTTATAAATTTCCACTCTAAAAACCGTCTTTGCATTTCAAGGTAAAGAAATCTTACCTTCCAATTGGGCGTTTGCGACTTATAGGGTTACTTTAACCCACCCCAGTATTGGCATTAACGAACTCGTATTCGCAATACGATTATAGTAATTCGAATCAAATGATTCGTCTAAACCTCGCCAATATCGCATAAATAAACGACTCAAAATCACTAAATTAAGCACCCACTTTTACATTATGCAAATTCTCGATTCATGCATTAAATTATGACTAAAACACGGATTCGACATTTAACTGTACCGTTTCAACTAGTCTCTTAAACATGCAAAACCGAGGGTTTTTACAAAATCTTAGAATTGAATACAAGTCGGAGAATAACGTTTAGTTATTAATTCAAATACAATGAATTAGTAATTTTACGTATATTTCCTATAGCAAATCGTCATAGCTTTGACGGCTTACATTTATTTTACATATTTATCGAGTCATATATTTGCATTTGTACGTAGCGTCCTATTAGCTCAAATATCGAAATTAAAGCATTTGTTTTCAAATTAGTAAAGACTACTTTTACGTAGGCTTTTTTATTACAGTTTTCATAATACATTTTGTCAAAACTTTCGAAAAGTAACCTCACTCCGAATCCTCTCTGGTTTCACAATAACCTCAGACGGATAGGTATCGACGCACCTTGAAATCTGAGACACCCGTGTCTTATATTTTAAGACGCGTTGAATAGGTTCCAAATTCCTTTAATATTTGGTGTCGACTCCAAAATACATTTCAAAAGGATTTTTATATTTCTTTTTATCACAATTACATGCAATGACATTCCCCCATTAAGCAAAAGAACGCTCGAGCGAGCCAAGCACTAAAAAGCGAAGCCCCCGCGAGCGAGCTTCTTGCAAAATTCATTTTTCCCGCGCCGTGCATTCCGCCCCATGACATTCCTCGAGGGCGGGCGCGAGCGGGGCGTCGAGAAGGGATCACCCCGTAACCCGGTATCCTCAACTACGTTCAGACCGTGGTGGCGAGTATCTCTCAAATGAGTTTGATCAACACCTTAAAGACTGTGGAATAGTGCTACAGTTAACTCCACCTGGAACACCACAATTGAATGGTGTGTCCGAACGGAGAAATCGAACATTACTTGATATGGTTCGATCCATGATGAGTCACACGGTTGTACCTGACTCATTATGGGGATATGCTCTTTTGTCAGCTGCTCTAATACTTAACCGAAGTCCATCTAAAGCTGTAGACAAGACTCCATATGAATTATGGAAGGGATCGGTCCCTAACTTGTCCTTTATTCGGGTTTGGGGCTGCGAGGCTTATTTCAAGTGGAGACACGAGGATAAGCTCGGCCCGCGATCGGTCAAGACGTACTTTATTGGTTATCCAAAAGGGATGTTTGGTCACTACTTTTATTCGCCCACCGAACACCGAGTGTTTGTTGCGGCTAGTGCGAAGTTCTTAGAGAAAGAGTTTCTCGAGAATAAGACAAGTAGTAGAACCTTCGATCTGTCGAAGATTCCAGAACCAACAACCGAGCAACCAATGGAGAAAACTGTTCCTTCATCATCGGCTGCGGTTACAATTCCTTTGGAACCTAGGAGGTCGGGTAGAGTCCTCATTCCTCCAGACAGATACATTGGTATGGTCGAGGATAATGAGAGAGATGACATTTTACTCCTAGAGTGCAACGAGCCCGCTACCTATAAAGGTGCCATGACATGTTCCGACTCCAAGCTTTGGCTTGAGGCCATGCAATCCGAGATGGACTCTATGTATGAGAATCATGTATGGGATGTAACACCCCGTGTTTTTAAGGTTAAATTAAAATATATTTTAATTCAAAAATTTATTTAAAACTATATTTATTTTTCATAATACCTTATATTTTAATAGTTTTAAAGCTAAATTTTGAGCCTTTTCATTTATATAATATTTTAAATGCTATTTGATACTAAAAATTAATAAATTATTTGGAAAATAATATTATTACTTTATAATATAAAAATAGTAAATAATAGTAAAATAGAAAAAATTAATAATATTTTCTACGGTTATAAATATTTATTATCATATGTACTAGTATTTTATAAAATATCACATTTAACTTAATTTGTATGTTTTCAACTATTTTAATCAAAATTTGGTTAAGTTAAATTTATTTATTTTATCAAAAGTATTATATTTCTAATAAGAGTAAAAGATAACCTAATACTCCTTATTATGTTATGTACGTATATATATAAAGCAAAACCCTAAAAATTGATTAGGTACTCCGTATAACCTCGTCGTCGTCTTCTTGCTTCGTCTATACCTCCTCCATTAACGCCCTCCTTTCTCCTTCCTTTTCTCCTTCATTTCTTAACCGTTTTACTCCGTTCTTGCGTCATAATTATCCTCTCTTCATCCTCTTCTCAACAAGGTAAGCTATACTCCGTTTCGTTTCAGTCGCTCGGATCGCCATCGATATCGTAACTCTTATTTATACCCGTTTTTCTCCCTAATCGATCGTAGGACTGAACCAGGACGATCCTGACGCTGACACGTACGTGGTGGACGACTCAATTGAGGATTAGCGCGAAAAGGTAACGGTGATGACGTTACTCGATATTACATTACTTTAAGGTTTATGTGTCGTGTTATGTGGTGATTTTAGTGCGTAAGATATACCCGTTCGTTGTCTATAATTGTACGTTCTAATCTATATACTAGTAGTTTATAGGGTGCAGCCAATCGTCCCTTCCCTGTGAGTTTGGTCCGTGTAGAAATGCCCTGTTTTGCTCTGTTTTTGTAGAAATATAAACGTAGGTAGACATGGTGTATTATGAAATGGGAGGATGAATTGTAAAGTGTGGTTTGTCATTGCATACTGGAGTTACGTGTGTGTGCATGTATATAGTTAATATCAAGTTAGGTGCATTACACTCTATTTACTAAACTCATGATTAGTGGTGTAATGTTGTGTTGATTTATACGATTAGTTGAAGTGATTTGTTTGTAATTTTTGATTTAGTAAGTTACGAAACAATTATATTTTTTCTCCGCTTTCGAACTGTTTTAGTGTCTAGGGTCCTATTTACTTGTGTTGTTGTGGTCATATGATCATATCTGCTTGTTTGGAGTCGATCTCATACTTTGTGAGTCTAGAAACATGTCTAGGCTAAATGATTGCGTGAGTAATGATAATTATGATATATGGATCACTAAAGTTTGCATCTTGAGTTAGTAAATAACCTAATTATGTTCACATGTTGGCTTTAGTACTGAATACTCCGTATATTGCTAGTATTTGTCATTGTTATAAGCTTGTATTGTGATTTGTTGAAAATGTTGGTTTGGTTTGATAATGTTGGATGATGGAAGATGTTGAGATTGAGTTGACTTAGGTTATTGAGTTGATTGTTGTAAGCTTGAGACTAGTGTGCGTACGGGTACGGTTATGGCTCGTGCGTGAGGAGTTACGACGTCCTAGGTTGGACGGATGCCGCCCTTTTGGGTTCTCAACCGGTTATGGTTAGAGACTATGGTAAGTTGTATGTCGTCACCGGTTATGGTGAGGTTTGGCCAAATTAAGACAGTGTTGAGGATTTCACGGTTATGTGGATCCATTGAAAGGGAATTCACGGTTATGTGGTTCCGCCATAGGGTTTGGAGGTATCACCGGTTAGGGTGAGGTCCGGGGTGGTTCACGGTTATGTGGCTACCCAGTGCTCCGTGCTTTCTCTTGCGTTTGATTATGGTTGTATGTCACTTGGTTGATAACAGTTAGAGATTGACTCGGTATTGTTAATTAATGGTTGTACAGCTTGTGCTTGTTACATTTTATTATTATTACTGTTATTACTGTTATTGTTTCCATGAGCTGTTTTATTTACTTGTCAGCTTTATTGTGATGTAATATGGCCGAGAACGCCCGAGTTACTCCCATCGACCGTGGTCATCACATGTTTTGTGGCAGGTATGCGCGGGTTCAGGTTTGACAAGTGAGGAAGCTGTGAGGATAGACCCGTAGCTAGGTTTACTCGCGTGAAGCCTTGGGATTCGTTTGGATAGTTTCAATCATTAGACTTGTTAGACTTTTATGTTTTGGTTTATACTTATGTTCATTTGGGATTGTAAGGGGTATTTATTCCCCATTTTGCTAGGCCTTAAGGCTTACTTTGTCATTTTGATTTGATTAGGTTGTTTGCGTGAGTGACAGCTCGGATTCACGGTGTTTCCGCCACCGTGGCTTTCATTTTTATTCACTTTCTCTTATAAATCCTTTTTAAAAGCTTATTTTATTTTGTTGGAAAATCCGGGTTGTTACAGTTGGTATCAGAGCGAACACGCTCCCAACTCTCCTAGATGAGTGAGTAGAATTTGACCTAGAACCTTGAGTGGAGTGTTGGGTAGACACACTAGTGGGGTTTGCGTTGCTTATGTATGTGTTTGAGTAGTTCTTTGAAGCGGCATGCTTAGTAAAATGCCGCTAGTAACCAAAGCTTTTGTGTTGCAGATGACCATAAACGGGAAATCCCTACAGGAGTTGCAACGCATCCGTAAGCTCGAGGAAGCCATATTGGCTTCGACGGAGGCGCAAGCCAATTTCCAAAAGGCCTATGATCGGGTTCTGAGTGTATACGGGTCGGTTAAAGCTGAGGAGGCTGATACTGCTCGGAGTCGCATTAAGAAGAGGCCCTTTGTTCCGCAACAACCCTTCCAAGCTGGGAAGAAGGGTAGATGCGAGGTCCAACCAACGGAGAATCATCCTCAGTTCTCTGATAGGCTAAAGGTGCGGTGCCACCGGTGTAGGAAGGCTTACCATCCGGGTATGATGTGTGATGGGTCTCCTATTACTTGTTTCATCTGCAAGGAGCCGGGACACAAGTCGATTGAGTGTCCTAAGAAGACTGTTGTCACTGGTATATTTCTCGCTAACTCGGTACTTCCTTTCGTTCTTTTTATATTGGAACCTCAACATCATTCTTATCTCTTTTCGTTTTTAATAATTCCTTACCTCTTCTTTTATTTATCATTTCTTTTCAAGTTTCGAGGACGAAACTTTTTGAAATAGGGGAGATTGTAACACCCCGTGTTTTTAAGGTTAAATTAAAATATATTTTAATTCAAAAATTTATTTAAAACTATATTTATTTTTCATAATACCTTATATTTTAATAGTTTTAAAGCTAAATTTTGAGCCTTTTCATTTATATAATATTTTAAATGCTATTTGATACTAAAAATTAATAAATTATTTGGAAAATAATATTATTACTTTATAATATAAAAATAGTAAATAATAGTAAAATAGAAAAAATTAATAATATTTTCTACGGTTATAAATATTTATTATCATATGTACTAGTATTTTATAAAATATCACATTTAACTTAATTTGTATGTTTTCAACTATTTTAATCAAAATTTGGTTAAGTTAAATTAAATTTATTTATTTTATCAAAAGTATTATATTTTTAGTAAGAGTAAAAGATAACCTAATACTCCTTATTATGTTATGTACGTATATATATAAAGCAAAACCCTAAAAATTGATTAGGTACTCCGTATAACCTCGTCGTCGTCTTCTTGCTTCGTCTACACCTCCTCCATTAACGCCCTCCTTTCTCCTTCCTTTTCTCCTTCATTTCTTAACCGTTTTACTCCGTTCTTGCGTCATAATTATCCTCTCTTCATTCTCTTCTCAACAAGGTAAGCTATACTCCGTTTCGTTTCAGTCGCTCGGATCGCCATCGATATCGTAACTCTTATTTATACCCGTTTTTCTCCCTAATCGATCGTAGGACTGAACCAGGACGATCCTGACGCTGATACGTACGTGGTGGACGACTCAATTGAGGATTAGCGCGAAAAGGTAACGGTGATGACGTTACTCGATATTACATTACTTTAAGGTTTATGTGTCGTGTTATGTGGTGATTTTAGTGCGTAAGATATACCCGTTCGTTGTCTATAATTGTACGTTCTAATCTATATACTAGTAGTTTATAGGGTGCAGCCAATCGTCCCTTCCCTGTGAGTTTGGTCCGTGTAGAACTGACCTGTTTTGCGCCGCTTATGTAGAAATATAAACGTAGGTAGACATGGTGTATTATGAAATGGGAGGATGAATTGTAAAGTGTGGTTTGTCATTGCATACTGGAGTTACGTGTGTGTGCATGTATATAGTTAATATCAAGTTAGGTGCATTACACTCTATTTACTAAACTCATGATTAGTGGTGTAATGTTGTGTTGATTTATACGATTAGTTGAAGTGATTTGTTTGTAATTTTTGATTTAGTAAGTTACGAAACAATTATATTTTTTCTCCGCTTTCGAACTGTTTTAGTGTCTAGGGTCCTATTTACTTGTGTTGTTGTGGTCATATGATCATATCTGCTTGTTTGGAGTCGATCTCATACTTTGTGAGTCTAGAAACATGTCTAGGCTATATGATTGCGTGAGTAATGATAATTATGATATATGGATCACTAAAGTTTGCATCTTGAGTTAGTAAATAACCTAATTATGTTCACATGTTGGCTTTAGTACTGAATACTCCGTATATTGCTAGTATTTGTCATTGTTATAAGCTTGTATTGTGATTTGTTGAAAATGTTGGTTTGGTTTGATAATGTTGGATGATGGAAGATGTTGAGATTGAGTTGACTTAGGTTATTGAGTTGATTGTTGTAAGCTTGAGACTAGTGTGCGTACGGGTACGGTTATGGCTCGTGCGTGAGGAGTTACGACGTCCTAGGTTGGACGGATGCCGCCCTTTTGGGTTCTCAACCGGTTATGGTTAGAGACTATGGTAAGTTGTATGTCGTCACCGGTTATGGTGAGGTTTGGCCAAATTAAGACAGTGTTGAGGATTTCACGGTTATGTGGATCCATTGAAAGGGAATTCACGGTTATGTGGTTCCGCCATAGGGTTTGGAGGTATCACCGGTTAGGGTGAGGTCCGGGGTGGTTCACGGTTATGTGGCTACCCAAAGGTTCGCGTGCTTTCTCTTGCGTTTGATGATGGTTGTATGTCACTTGGTTGATGACAGTTAGAGATTGACTCGGTATTGTTAATTAATGGTTGTACAGCTTGTGCTTGTTACATTTTATTATTATTACTGTTATTACTGTTATTGTTTCCATGAGCTGTTTTATTTACTTGTCAGCTTTATTGTGATGTAATATGGCTGGGAGAACGTCTGAGTTACTCCCCACTGACTGTGGCTGTCACATGTTTTGTGGCAGGTATGCGCGGGTTCAGGTTTGACAAGTGAGGAAGCTGTGAGGATAGACCCGTAGCTAGGTTTACTCGCGTGAAGCCTTGGGATTCGTTTGGATAGTTTCAATCATTAGACTTGTTAGACTTTTATGTTTTGGTTTATACTTATGTTCATTTGGGATTGTAAGGGGTATTTATTCCCCATTTTGCTAGGCCTTAAGGCTTACTTTGTCATTTTGATTTGATTAGGTTGTTTGCGTGAGTGACAGCTCGGATTCACGGTGTTTCCGCCACCGTGGCTTTCATTTTTATTCACTTTCTCTTATAAATCCTTTTTAAAAGCTTATTTTATTTTGTTGGAAAATCCGGGTTGTTACATGGGATCTGGTTGACTTACCTGTTAAGGTTCGGCCTCTTCAGTGCAAATGGCTTTTTAAGATAAAGCATTCTGTAGAAGGACAACCAGATATATACAAAGCACGACTAGTGGCAAAAGGTTTCACTCAAGTGCAAGGGTTGCACTATGATGAGATTTTTGCACCTGTAGTCATGCTGCGTTCCATTCGGATAATCTTAGCGATTGCCGCTTTTCATGATTATGAAATTTGGCAAATGGATGTGAAAACCGCCTTCTTAAACGGTTACTTGGAGGAGGAATTGTACATGGTGCAACCCGACGGTTTCATTGATCCTAAAAATCCTAAGAAGGTATGCAAGCTTAAGCGTTCCATATATGGACTTAAGCAGGCTTCTCGGAGTTGGAATCATCGTTTCGACCAGGTCATAAAAGAGAATGGATTCACTCGATCGGTCGAGGAACCATTCTTATATATCAAGTCGAGTGGGAGCAAGATTGCATTCCTAATATTGTACGTCGATGACATACTCTTGATTGGGAATGACATACCTCTCTTAACTTCGGTCAAAGTTTGGTTAAAGAACCATTTCCAGATGAAAGATCTAGGACAGGCACAAAGAATTTTGGGGATCCGTATCTACAGAGATAGATCACGACGGATGTTATCCCTCCGTCAGGAGTCTTATCTAGATAAGATTCTTGAGAGGTTCAGCATGACCAATTCCAAGAAAGGGAACCTTCCTATGATTTTTGGGATGCATTTAAGTAAAGCTCAAGCACCTAAAACATCAGAAGAGGTGCAGCGCATGAGTCGGATTCCTTATGCATCGGCTATAGGATCGATCACGTATGCCATGATATGCACACGTCCAGACGTGGCATTTGCATTAAATATGACAAGTCGTTACCAAGGCAATCCAGGTGAAGCACACTGGATAGCTGTTTAGAATATCCTTAAGTACCTACAGAGGACTAAGGACTGGGTATTGACTTATGGAGGAGGCACTAAGTTATACGCAATCGGTTACGCAGATGCTACCTTCCAAACGGATCGAGATGACTCGAAATCTCAGTCTGGATTCGTATTTACTCTTAATGGCGCTGCGGTCAGCTGGAAAAGCTCCAAACAAAGTGTTATAGCAGATTCTACGACTGAGTCCGAGTACTATGCTGCTTCAGAGGCTGCTAAGGAAGCTATATGGATGCGTCATTTCTTGCAGGGACTAACCGTAGTTCCTAGTTCGGATGACCCGATCACCATCTATTGTGATAATAGTGGTGCCATCTTCCAGGCTAAGGAGCCTAAGTCCAGCAACAAATCTAGGCATGTACATCGGAAGGCTCACATGATTAGAGATTACGTGGAGCAAAAGGAAATAGTGATAGACAAGATTGCTACGGATGATAACGTCGCAGATCCTCTCACTAAACCGTTGAGATATGATAAGCATGAAGGGCACGTTATTTCCATGGGAATTAAGCGTGTTCCTGAGTTGTATTAGTTGTTTTATATTGGATTAGACATATGTATCTTCTTCCATAAAACTATTAATAAAATCATCGTATTGTTTTCATATTTTGTTTTTCATGTGGGTTATATAGACAACATTGAACACCACAAAGTGAACTGAATTACATTATATTTGTTTGGGTCCGTAATCGCCTACATGAGCTGATAATTCTGGCAATTATATTGTGAAGTCGATTGATGGTGGGTTCAACGAGGCATAAGTCAAACTGTTGACTGATCGATCACATATGCGGGTTATAATGATACCGCGCAGGACAAATTTGTGACAACGTTATGGAGTCCTAAATGTTTCAGAACATTAGGTACCCGGTCGTGGATAGGACATCCATAGTGTTCCTAGAGTCGATTCTTCTGACTATTGACTGTCTCTTGAGATTAAGGCAGATTTTGGGTGACTTTGGTTTCTTTCTCATGGTCGACCGTAACAGGAGGCTAAGCAGATTTTCACTGGGTCATTTCATGCTGCGCTTGTTTCTGCGAGATTCGAGTTGAAGGAAATATCCAACCTTTATCAGGATATGTTATTTCTCAGGGCCACTCGAGGAGCTGTAGCTGAAATGCATGGCCATGCTCGAATGAAGATTCGTTTATCAGTTGAGTTACTCTCTAGTCGGGGAAACCACTCTTGATACTTATCAATTGTAAAATACGACCTTTGTGAATACGGAGTTTGCAAATTGTTTTACATTGAGTGGGAGAAATTTATGGGATATGAGACTCGGTTATCGCACATACACTTGTACGGATAAGTGAGAGATTGTTAGAGTTAGTGTAATAACATAAATAAACCTCTATAGGTTCACAGGGTACATTTTGTATTGTAATCAGTTGATTAACGTTTATCGATAACGGTTGGCTTGCTAGATAAGTTTGACATTATTGTCATGCAGATGACGGTGATCAACTGGTCCCTAAAAGTCACACCTAAAGGATGTGTTTAAGAAATGTGATTATTTGAGAAAATAATCATATTGATGCCTTACTAATTGACTAAAAGGTTAGTCGGTGTTTTTGACAAAAATGTTAGTCAGTGTTATGATGATACGGCCATTTAATAAGGATTAAATAATATTAGCTGAGATGAATTAAATGTAATTCGTAAATTGAATATAAAATGTTATATTTAATTGTTGAATATAATATAAGCTAATTAGACATAAACTGTTATAATTAATTAGCAAATTATAAATATATGGATATTTATAATTTAATGATATATTATAGTGGGTCATAATTATGACACTAGTAATATTATATTATATTATATTATATTATAAAGCTAAAGGAAACCAAGAGGAAAGAGTATACACATTAATTCCTTGGTCAACAAGTTGTTATATTTTGGAAAGAAAACTTTCTCCCCAAATATAATAGAGGGGGTCGTGTATTTTGGTGTATAAGAGGGAGAATTTGACTCAACCTAATTCTCTAATTCACTCATCATAATTCACATACACAAGATTAAGAAAAGTAGTTTTCTCTCTAAAAGGTTTTCTAGCAAAAAATCAAGGTATATCTTGAACAATTTTGGGTGCAACAATTAAGAGCTATCATACTTTTGATATTCATTCTTAGGCCATTAAAGCAAGGACTAAAGGTTGTTTTCTAATCTCTTGTTTAATTATGCAAATCCTTTTATGATTATTAATCATATAGTATGAATTTCACTATAATCCTGGATAATTAAAGGGGATGTATACAGATATTTTCCCACAGAAGTGTCGTCCCCGTAGCTAGTTTGGATGAGATTGGTTAAGACATGTTGAGATTAGACTCGATCGTAAGACGTACTTTCATATCGTTTGGTTCATGTACTTTGGATTATGGTTTGTAAGAGGTATTTACTCCGCATTGCTAGGCCTTAAGGCCTACCCTTTTATCATTGTTTGTTCGTCGTTAGTGACTAATGACTGGGATTACACGGTGATTCCGCCACCGTGGTTTCTTTTATTTTTTTTTCTTTCATAAAATCTTTTTAAAACATATTTTCTTTTGATAAAATAATCCGGGTAGTTACAGCACCGTAACTCTGTTGTATACTTATGATACTATTGATATGATTTTTCTTATTAATTGAATTATAATTGTATATCATCCTTTATATGATTTACTGTTTTGAATCGCATGCTTATTATAACTTGATAAATGTTAATATTTGCTTTATGCAACATTCATATACGTTATAAGATGAACTATTTATTATGTACATTTGATATGAGCCTAATGATTGACAATGAGCAATCACGGTTATGTGGGGGATGGAGAAGGCTAATACGGTTCACTGTAGGAACCCCGAGATCATTGCCGAGGAGCATGGGGGATTGCATATTTTATTTCGACTTATTGAGAGAATGTAATGACTCTATTTATATAATATTGGGTAGTAATGTAATATATTTTATTTCGACTTATTGAGAACGTATAATTAGGTCACCATATATTACATTGTTTGGTAATGTGATATAACAAATTAGTGATTATAACTGAAGTCACGGTATCTCATTCTCGTCAATTTTTAATTGTGGTTACCTTAGTAGTTATGGTTAGAATATTTTAAAAGACAGTGGATACATTTGATATCCACAAAAAGTAACGATCAACAAACTAAATGTAATAAGTACTCTATACGATTCAATTTCTAGTGATCAATAATTTATAACTAGGTACAATTTAAAAGTATTTAGTCACCACGTTGCTATAGTATAAACTCGTTATACTTCTTATATAATTAACCGATCAAAGCTCATATCTAAAAACAAATTCAACCAATGTTAAATAAGTTAAGAAAAATATGGTGGTATTTAAATTATAAAAAGGAATGTTAAAGTATAGAAAATTAAAAAAAAAAAATACGACAAAAACGAGGTATATGGAGAACAAAAAATTCTTTGTTTCTTTAATACGAATAAATGACAGTGTAAATGAATCAAATCTCAACACAATAAATTACAACATAAACGCAATAATCATTATAATGTATGGTGAAGAAATCAAGGCCGTCTAACAATAAAGAAAGTGTTAGAATGTCTGATTTAAGACTTATTCAAATCTTTCACAAGGGTTATTGAAAAAAAATTAGGTTCTGTAAATATGTTAAAAGTGGTTGCGCTTTTCTATGAAAATGGTTTGAACCGTTGTCATTGGTCTATTTTGTAGTAGTGATTTCACATCTTATTTTAATTTAGGCAAAATTACAAAAAACTACCTTATATAATTTTTTTTGCAAATAACTACCTTATAATGCATTTTTTATTCATAATGATACCACTTTGCCTAAAAAATCAATTTAACCTAAAAAAATATGTCGTTCGACCATTTTGTCACTCATTATTTGGCTATCCCAACACAACAAAGATATTTAGTAAGAGTAAACTGGTTATTTTATATCAAATTTATCGTAAATTTTGACCGTTTTCAGGTAACTTGATAGTGATATGCATAAGATTTGTAACATTTAGGTAGTAATCTGAATAAAAAGGCGTTATAAGATAGTTATTTGGAAAAAAAAAATTATATAAGGTAGTTATTCGCAAAAAGTTGGTTTTATAGGGTAGTTTTTTGTAATTTTGCCTTTAATTTATCCATTTATGTCAGTTAATGTGTCTCATATAAGAACTTTTAAAAATTGTCATGTACTAAAACGGAATAATTGTGACTTATTAATAAACGAATTACTACAAATTTGCTCTTATTGAGGTTGACAAATAGAACGAGTAAATTTGATCCGACCCAAGTGACCCAACTCAATCCCGAGCAAAGTCCAACCTGAAAGTACCTATTAGTATTGGAACTCGAAATCGACACAACCCGCCCCGATGACAATCTGTAACCCGAAACGACCCAATGATCAATGACTCAAACCCAACCAGACCCAACCTGATGACTCGATTAAATTGATAATCCGCTGATTATTAAGCTTACTATTGATCAGATTGAAAACAAATTAGTATTTAGTCTAATACATTTGACTTAGTAATGAAGTAATTAAATTAAGGGATATTTCCCATGGTACCCTCGAACTTTGCCAGATTATACATGGTACCCCATTTGTGAGGTTTGTTCACATGGTACCCCTAAACTTTGTGAATATGTGCCTAATATGCCCATTTTGTGACAAAAAACCTTGACGACGTTAAGTTTATAGACACCAATTAATGGAGGAATAATGTGGGTTTAATTGTACTCTAAACTCATAATTGATGTCTTCTTCCTTAAACTTAACGTCGTCAAGTTTTCCATCACAAAATGGGCATATTTGGGCACATATTCATAAAGTATAGGGGTACCATGTGAACAAACCTCACACATGGGGTACGATAAGACACATTTTTACGATGTTAAGATCGAGAATTTAACCCTCGAGAATCTTATAATTCCCACTTTTTAGATGGATTATGGTGCTTTTGACGTAAATGGAAAACCGAGGCTAAATTACGGTTACAAGAAAAGTCAAGGTCAAAGTCAAGTCAAGGTGAATCAAAGCCGACGCAAGGCCAACTTCAAATGGTTATATCTCAAGTTTAAGACCTCCAATGGATGCAAGACCAAGTGAAGATGATAGTTCATCTCAATACCTTTCCAACGGCAGGTCACACGCTTAATTCCGCCAAGAAACGAGTGAGATATTGCCTTTACTATAACAACCCGGTTTTTCGTGACTTAATTAAACTAAGGCGGAAAATTAATTAAGTCTAATACATGCCGGATGTTAATTAAATTACATTCAAATGGCATAGGATACAAATATATATTACAATCTCTCAACGAATACAAACAAAACATCCTAATCGTCCCGATAATCCTGAGTCTCGAGAATCGCCTGCAACGGAGACAAAAACAAAAATAGGAGGATCTCCCGCCGAGGCGGAAGTGATCGTTTCTAACTAACAACCTCTAAACCAAAGTTTTGGTTTATTTAATCTATGATTAAAAGTAACTTGGCAAAGACTAAACGCATTATAACTACCGCAAACAGCTTATGTTAATAAAATTGGACAAATAGCATATAATATCAGTTCTCACATATAGATATTTAAATCACATACAACATGATAAACAAAATTTAAAACATTTCAATTTATAGAACACAATATACAACTTAAATATCATTTCAATTCATATAACATCGTAATATATATAAAACTTAATTCATACCAATCAAGATATATGCATAAGTCGTAATCAATTCAATAAACACTTAGTCGTGAACAATCATGCAATATCTCACGTAGCACGAGGGATAGTCGACCCTTCTCAGATCGCAATATCAATAAAACTCACGAGTCTTGACTATAGAGCGGCTCGTGTACTTCCATAGGAAATCACCCATATGACTTCCTATCCAAGTGCACTAGTTACTCAAGCTCGTAGATCAGATCAAACACTAAGTAGTAGATATTATAACTACCTAATATCCAACGCAATATGGATAATCTAAGATGGAATCCACTATGAATCACTGATAGGTAAGGATGGAAACATGCAGACCTAATAAGCGTCCGCGCGATAGCATGCCGGTCACATCAACGGACTTTAATAGCTAAAGATATCAAGCAGGTAATAAGGAGGATCAGTCCCTTGTCTTTTGTATGCATACACTACCCTATTGGTACGACTATTACACTACGACAGATTCCCCGGATGGGAATGGTTATTTTCCGTTACCTCATATGGGCCCGTGAACGAATCGATACCCAGGGCGAAAATCACGTTAAATAACGACTAGGAGAGCCATTAAATTACCACTAGCACCTAATAAGCGTGATAGTGTCCCCATATGCGGCTACCTTACAAATCCTGACTCTAATAATGTTTAACATCGCAGACACCCGAGTACTAATCATACAACGTTATAATCGAGGGGTTAAATCTCATGCTCGGCCGTGCCTTTGAACTCAAATCCTAAATTGTCGAAGGAATATCGAGTATGAGGAATAACTCGCTCATTATCGGATTCAACCCAAACAACCGCGGAGAATCTAAGGGTTCCCAAGTTAGAGCGGACGGTCAAAGTGAAGTCAATAATAGGTCAATTCACAAGGGTGGCGCAAGATTAATCTATACATGTGAGGTAAACAGTAACATCAAGTATTCAACATTTAATTCATTACTTCTTTTATTTTTCATAACACAAAGTTACGCCTTCTAATTATAATATCGTCAAACTTTTTATTATGTAGAGACTGTATCAAATAAAGTATAAACACGTTAATCACATTTAGTATATTATTTATTTATACATTTATTCGCTTCCTCTTATTAGTATGAGGTAAGGTTGAATTATATATTTCACTTTTATACTTATACGTATTATTAGTTTATATTTTAGTAAATAATAATAGTTCATTTTATTTATAAGCTTGATTAAGTTTCAATTAAACTTTAAGTACTTAAGATAGATTAGTGATTAGTATTATAAATAATTGAATTTCATTATAAGTCACATTTATTTCTTCCTTTTTATTTGAATCGTAAAGTGTTTAGTGATTTAGTGATTATACTATTTAGTTTAACTTGTAAAAATATTACTTAAACGATAATCGACAAATTTTAGTATTCTTTATAAAATACGATCAAGTGACAAATAGTTAAATTTCTTTTAGGTGGTTTAATTTCCTAATACAACTTCGTATTAACATTTTTCTTTACTTGTTCGATTTAGGTGGGAAAATAAATTAAATCATAGAATTTTATTTGTGTATCTTTAACGTAGTCGGATTAAGTGATTTAATAATTCGATCGTGAGATTATTAATATTTAAATTTTAGTAGTATTCACTTAAATTTTAATTCACTTAATTATTTATAACTTGTTAAAAAATGTCAAAAACTTTATAACTCAAAATCTTAGTTAGGTTTTGTATTTATAAATATAAATATATATATTAATCCTAATTTTTATATAACTATACTTAGTAAATTTTTAGTCGATCTTTATATGATTTTAACAATTTACCTTTTAGTTATTTTTTTTTATTTGTGATACTAATTATTAACTTTATTTAGTGATAGTTTTAGTTAAGTTTATTTTAAGTTTCAAGTTCTTTATTTCGTTTTGATATTTTAAGCAAATACTTATTTAGTATAGTTTATGTTCATTTTAAACTTTAGAGTTTTTATAAAGTAATCTTTATAGTAATTGTGAGATACGACTTTTTATATAATTATTTATTTTAGAAACTTTAATATGAGTAACTTAATTTATATTTTTACTTTTAAATTGATTTAATACAAATTTAAACTCAATACTCTTTTAACTTAATTCTTCATTTTTAGTTATTATTTCATTTGGACTTTTTAGTGACGATAAATATTTTATTTCCAAGAAATATTTTATATTAGTTTAATTTATTTACTTTAGTTATTTTAGTAATATTTTTTAGTCTTATTTTATATTTGTAATACTTATATTTTATATATTTTAATTTATACATAACAAATAATTTTAACATGATAATATTACAATAAATTCAATAATAGTTTAACAACACATTTTTCACTCAAAACATATTATCACAAAATCATATAAATATCATATTTCACAATTCAATTCACTAATATATTATAACTGAAAATAACACCCAATTTCATACTATAGCGTATTATACAAAGTTATTAAATAAAATGGTACGGGAGGTATAAGTGCCTAATGCATACTAGCTCACTTTTAATAACAGATTAATTTAAATAAAACCAAAACGTTAAAATTAGAGATTTTGGAGAAAGAATCGAGTCACCTAAATTTGGCTCACGAACAGAGGCCTCCAAATATGGTATATACTAACCCATATACTTGTAAACCAAGATTAGCGATAGTGAAGTGAAAAAGGACCGTAGTTCAAGGAACGAAATAACCAACCCAGACGAAATGCGCCAGGGGCGCCTTCCCATGCGCCAGGGGCGCATCCCAGCTGTGCTCGGTTTTTGGCTCAAACAAACAACACAAGTTGAGGCTAACAAGGCGGTGGTTGTAGGGAGTTGTGGGCCACGGTGGCAGGAGGACGTCAGGGGAGGCTCGAGGGTAGCTCCGGTGGTCAACTCCGGCGAGTCGAAAACAGGAAGGAGAAGCAGGGGAAGTCGAAGGAGGCTGTGGTGATGTGTACGGTGGACTGAGGTGGTGAGGCGCCGGCGGTGATGGTGGTGCAGGTGGTGGTGTCGAGCCGAGGGAGGAAGAAAGCAAGAGCAGAGCACGTGATGGTGTGCTCGAATGGTGGCCACGGTGGTTGTTGTCATTGTCGTGGTTGTCGTCGGTGAAGGTGGCTATGGTTGATGAGGTTGACGGTGGCGTGGCTATGGCGATTAGGCTCAATTTCGGCATCGAAATCGAAACCGAAAACAGGGAGCAAAGAAGAGGAAGAGGAAGGGCTCGGTGGTGGCCTGCGGTCCTGCTCCGGTGGCTGAAGCAAGGCGTCGGTGGCAGGCGGCCATGGCCATGGTTGTACGTCGTTGGTTTTGTTGTTGTCGAGTTGCAGGTTGATGTTCAAGGTGATGATGATGGTTTGTAGTTAGTTGTACGTAGATTATAGTATATGTAGTATGATTATTAGTATTATATTATTATTATTATTATCATAATATTATAAAAACTTTCGGCTGCGTCTTTCGGCTTTCGGCGTCGCTTTCGGCTCGTTATTTTATTATTACTTTTTTGTTCAAAGGGAAAGAGAGCAGGGAGCTCGAGGGAAACGAGGGTAGTATGCTTATGGGTCAGTTTGATTTTGTTTGCTCCGTTTTATTTACTCTTATTTATAAAACTTAAATAATTTATAAAATATTTTAAGTTTTAAATTATTTGTTTTAAATTTTAATTTGATTATTCGTATTATAAAATTTATAGTTTGAAAAATATAAAGTATAAAAGTTGTCAGTTTACAAATTGTATTACGGTCTCATAAAATTTCAAATGGCTTGATTATTTGTAAGATATATTTTGATAAAATTATATTTATTCAAGTAATAATAATTTTTAAAGTAAAACGCAAATTTATTAAGTTTAATAAAACCAATTGAATCAAGATTTTAGTTTAACAAGTATTTTAAGAATAAAAATATAATAAAAGTTAATATAAATTCAAGAAAGTTTAATTAGAATATCTTGAGAAAGTTTATTTAATCGAAATTTTTCAGCCGCGTTTTTAAAGTAATTGAGTAAAAGTGAAATTATATAAATTTTAATTTAAGAATTTTGTTAAAATAATTAATTAGTATTAATAAAAACACGGGGTGTTACAATCCTACCCCCTTAAGAAAAGTTTCGTCCCCGAAACTTGAATAGGATGGATAATTGTCCGAGATTAAAAATCAGTTGGAGAAAACGTCAAGGTTTTTGGAATTGAAACATTAATATTGCTCTTGATTGAGTATGAATTTTCTAAAAAGGAAGGATTAATGAATTTAATAATTTTAAAACATAAATAATTCTTTTTCGAATTAAAATCAAAATGTTGCCGCATTGTCATTTTCAAAATCAGCGAGAAAGAGGTTTTCAAAAAGGTAGGGCCTAGAAGTTTTGTACGGAATCAAATTAAATAAAAATAATAAGCGTTTTAAGAATTAAAACAATTTATTTAAATTTGAAAATAAGATGTTAACCCTAAAATAGGTTGAAAATAGGAAATTTTAAGATTTAAATTAGACTTTAATAAAATCAAATTATAGTCCTACCCCCTTAAGAAGTTTTAAACGTATATACATAATATTATTTTTGTTACTTTTAATGATCACGTGTATATGAAATATAGCCTTAAGAAAACGGCATTTAGGGAAATTATGTAAAAGTCGTCGTGATCATAATTAAAATATGGGCTTTAATGAAATTAAGGAAATTCAGGATATCGTTGAATGATAAATAAAATTTTAGAAAATTATGGATAACCTTGTTGATATAGCCCATTTTCATAAAATTTATTATTATAATGTTATTAGGTGAAACAGAAATGTTATAAATCATATTTAGGATAAAATTCGGAATTTATAACAAGGGGTTATATAAAGAGAAAATATGATATATGTATGTATATTTTGACGAGAGATAAATGTAATACAGATAGGACAAGTTCGAAAACTATTTAAAATATAAAGAAAAGGAGGTCGAAACAAATAAGTTTCAAAATTATCTAAAATTTAGAAATAAGAAATTTATGATGTTAAAAATTAAAATGAGATAGTAAGGCTAAGATTTTGAAAACTAATCAATTTAAAAATATTTAAATTTAAAGGATAAGGAGTTTAGAACAATTAAGTTTACAAGTTCAAGGATTTTTATTAAAAGATAAAGAGTTTTCAAAAATGAAAGAAAACAATGAACTTCATCGTAAGAGATTAATAAGTATTCTGTAGGAATTGAAATTTAAGAGTTTCAAAATTTTAGAACAAGGTAAAAAGGTTTAGAAGGTTGAAAAATAATCGAATCCACAAGTCTTTTAAAAAAAAGAGCAAGGGGTTAACGACTAAAGAAGAAGAATAAAATCCATTTTTAAATGAATAAATATTAGGAATTTTAAGATTAGTAGGTTTTCAAAATTGAAAAGTTTAGAGATGATAACGATAGTTAAAGAAGGAATGTGATATAGCTGTATGATTCTTTAATGTAACAGAAATCTTCGAATCTTGAATGTCTCTCATGTTGTGTAGTTCTTATTGCATCCATTTGCTGAGCTTGAATTCTTGTCGTCTTATCTTCACTTCATACGTCTCGATTTGAGGTAAAGTTGATATAAGGGACTTGTTAGTCAAAGAGATTAGTCATAGAGCACTTAGCAAGCAAGAAAGAGAAATAAAAATCTATCGAGGTTGAATGACGGTCGAAAATTCTAGAATCTAGGTCAGTCGGTCAATCCTTAATATTTCTACCCATTCTCACATTTAAAGCGTTCTAAGTTATAATTTTAGCGATCTAAGATTTCTAATTCATTATTTGATCCTATAAGTCTATGCCTGACATACGATATGAATGTCTGGCCCAGGTGTCTTCTCGCTAGATGAAATAACTTTAAGTTATTCACGGTCGCAAGACAGCTTTGATACCAACTATAACAACCCGGTTTTTCGTGACTTAATTAAACTAAGGCGGAAAATTAATTAAGTCTAATACATGCCGGATGTTAATTAAATTACATTCAAATGGCATAGGATACAAATATATATTACAATCTCTCAACGAATACAAACAAAACATCCTAATCGTCCCGATAATCCTGAGTCTCGAGAATCGCCTGCAACGGAGACAAAAACAAAAATAGGAGGATCTCCCGCTCAGAGGCGGGAAGTGACTGTTCTAACCAACAACCTCTAAACCAAAGTTTTGGTTTATTTAATCTATGATTAAAAGTAACTTGGCAGCACTAAACGCGTATAACTACCGCAGCCGCTTATGTTAATAAAATTGGACAAATAGCATATAATATCAGTTCTCACATATAGATATTTAAATCACATACAACATGATAAACAAAATTTAAAACATTTCAATTTATAGAACACAATATACAACTTAAATATCATTTCAATTCATATAACATCGTAATATATATAAAACTTAATTCATACCAATCAAGATATATGCATAAGTCGTAATCAATTCAATAAACACTTAGTCGTGAACAATCATGCAATATCTCACGTAGCACGAGGGATAGTCGACCCTTCTCAGATCGCAATATCAATAAAACTCACGAGTCTTGACTATAGAGCGGCTCGTGTACTTCCATAGGAAATCACCCATATGACTTCCTATCCAAGTGCACTAGTTACTCAAGCTCGTAGATCAGATCAAACACTAAGTAGTAGATATTATAACTACCTAATATCCAACGCAATATGGATAATCTAAGATGGAATCCACTATGAATCACTGATAGGTAAGGATGGAAACATGCAGACCTAATAAGCGTCCGCGCGATAGCATGCCGGTCACATCAACGGACTTTAATAGCTAAAGATATCAAGCAGGTAATAAGGAGGATCAGTCCCTTGTCTTTTGTATGCATACACTACCCTATTGGTACGACTATTACACTACGACAGATTCCCCGGATGGGAATGGTTATTTTCCGTTACCTCATATGGGCCCGTGAACGAATCGATACCCAGGGCGAAAATCACGTTAAATAACGACTAGGAGAGCCATTAAATTACCACTAGCACCTAATAAGCGTGATAGTGTCCCCATATGCGGCTACCTTACAAATCCTGACTCTAATAATGTTTAACATCGCAGACACCCGAGTACTAATCATACAACGTTATAATCGAGGGGTTAAATCTCATGTCGGGCCGTGCCTTTGAACTCAAATCCTAAATTGTCGAAGGAATATCGAGTATGAGGAATAACTCGCTCATTATCGGATTCAACCCAAACAACCGCGGAGAATCTAAGGGTTCCCAAGTTAGAGCGGACGGTCAAAGTGAAGTCAATAATAGGTCAATTCACAAGGGTGGCAAGATTAATCTATACATGTGAGGTAAACAAGAACATCAAGTATTCAACATTTAATTCATTACTTCTTTTATTTTTCATAACACAAAGTTCTGATTCTTACTAATTATAATATCGTCAAACTTTTTATTATGTAGAGATCGTATCAAATAAAGTATAAACACGTTAATCACATTTAGTATATTATTTATTTATACATTTATTCGCTTCCTCTTATTAGTATGAGGTAAGGTTGAATTATATATTTCACTTTTATACTTATACGTATTATTAGTTTATATTTTAGTAAATAATAATAGTTCATTTTATTTATAAGCTTGATTAAGTTTCAATTAAACTTTAAGTACTTAAGATAGATTAGTGATTAGTATTATAAATAATTGAATTTCATTATAAGTCACATTTATTTCTTCCTTTTTATTTGAATCGTAAAGTGTTTAGTGATTTAGTGATTATACTATTTAGTTTAACTTGTAAAAATATTACTTAAACGATAATCGACAAATTTTAGTATTCTTTATAAAATACGATCAAGTGACAAATAGTTAAATTTCTTTTAGGTGGTTTAATTTCCTAATACAACTTCGTATTAACATTTTTCTTTACTTGTTCGATTTAGGTGGGAAAATAAATTAAATCATAGAATTTTATTTGTGTATCTTTAACGTAGTAGTCGGATTAAGTGATTTAATAATTCGATCGTGAGATTATTAATATTTAAATTTTAGTAGTATTCACTTAAATTTTAATTCACTTAATTATTTATAACTTGTTAAAAAATGTCAAAAACTTTATAACTCAAAATCTTAGTTAGGTTTTGTATTTATAAATATAAATATATATATTAATCCTAATTTTTATATAACTATACTTAGTAAATTTTTAGTCGATCTTTATATGATTTTAACAATTTACCTTTTAGTTATTTTTTTTTATTTGTGATACTAATTATTAACTTTATTTAGTGATAGTTTTAGTTAAGTTTATTTTAAGTTTCAAGTTCTTTATTTCGAGTTGATATTTTAAGCAAATACTTATTTAGTATAGTTTATGTTCATTTTAAACTTTAGAGTTTTTATAAAGTAATCTTTATAGTAATTGTGAGATACGACTTTTTATATAATTATTTATTTTAGAAACTTTAATATGAGTAACTTAATTTATATTTTTACTTTTAAATTGATTTAATACAAATTTAAACTCAATACTCTTTTAACTTAATTCTTCATTTTTAGTTATTATTTCATTTGGACTTTTTAGTGACGATAAATATTTTATTTCCAAGAAATATTTTATATTAGTTTAATTTATTTACTTTAGTTATTTTAGTAATATTTTTAGTCTTATTTTATATTTGTAATACTTATATTTTATATATTTTAATTTATACATAACAAATAATTTTAACATGATAATATTACAATAAATTCAATAATAGTTTAACAACACATTTTTCACTCAAAACATATTATCACAAAATCATATAAATATCATATTTCACAATTCAATTCACTAATATATTATAACTGAAAATAACACCCAATTTCATACTATAGCGTATTATACAAAGTTATTAAATAAAATGGTACGGGAGGTATAAGTGCCTAATGCATACTAGCTCACTTTTAATAACAGATTAATTTAAATAAAACCAAAACGTTAAAATTAGAGATTTTGGAGAAAGAATCGAGTCACCTAAATTTGGCTCACGAACAGAGGCCTCCAAATATGGTATATACTAACCCATATACTTGTAAACCAAGATTAGCGATAGTGAAGTGAAAAAGGACCGTAGTTCAAGGAACGAAATAACCAACCTGCATTTAAATGCGCCAGGGCGCTTCCCATGCGCCAGGCGCATCCCACTGTGTTTCGCTTTTGGCTCAAACAAACAACACAAGTTGAGGCTAACAAGGCGGTGGTTGTAGGGAGTTGTGGGCCCGCGGTGGCGAGGAGGGCGTCGGGGAGGCTCGAGGGTAGCTCGGTGGTCAACTCCGTGGTCGAAACAGGAAGGAGAAGCGGGGAAGTCGAAGGAGGTCGTGGTGATGTGTACGGTGGACCGAGGTGGTGAGGCGCCGCGGTGATGGTGGTGCAGGTGGTGGTGTCGGCCGAGGGAGGAAGAAAGCAAGAAGCGAGCACGTGATGGTGTGCTCGAATGGTGGCCACGGTGGTTGTTGTCATTGTCGTGGTTGTCGTCGGTGAAGGTGGCTATGGTTGATGAGGTTGACGGTGGCGTGGCTATGGCGATTAGGCTCAATTTCGGCATCGAAATCGAAACCGAAACAGGGAGCAAAGAAGAGGAAGAGGAAGGGCTCGGTGGTGGCTCGCGGTCCTGCTCCGGTGGTCAAGCAAGGCGTCGGTGGCAACGACCATGGCCATGGTTGTACGTCGTTGGTTTTGTTGTTGTCGAGTTGCGAGGTTGATGTTCAAGGTGATGATGATGGTTTGTAGTTAGTTGTACGTAGATTATAGTATATGTAGTATGATTATTAGTATTATATTATTATTATTATTATCATAATATTATAAAACTTTCAATTTGCGTCTTTCGGCTTTCGGCGTCGCTTTCGGCTCGTTATTTTATTATTACTTTTTTGTTCAAAGGGAAAGAGAGCAGGGAGCTCGAGGGAAACGAGGGTAGTATGCTTATGGGTCAGTTTGATTTTGTTTGCTCCGTTTTATTTACTCTTATTTATAAAACTTAAATAATTTATAAAATATTTTAAGTTTTAAATTATTTGTTTTAAATTTTAATTTGATTATTCGTATTATAAAATTTATAGTTTGAAAAATATAAAGTATAAAAGTTGTCAGTTTACAAATTGTATTACGGTCTCATAAAATTTCAAATGGCTTGATTATTTGTAAGATATATTTTGATAAAATTATATTTATTCAAGTAATAATAATTTTTAAAGTAAAACGCAAATTTATTAAGTTTAATAAAACCAATTGAATCAAGATTTTAGTTTAACAAGTATTTTAAGAATAAAAATATAATAAAAGTTAATATAAATTCAAGAAAGTTTAATTAGAATATCTTGAGAAAGTTTATTTAATCGAAATTTTTCAGCCGCGTTTTTAAAGTAATTGAGTAAAAGTGAAATTATATAAATTTTAATTTAAGAATTTTGTTAAAATAATTAATTAGTATTAATAAAAACACGGGGTGTTACATTTACAAAATCGGCTTCCAGCAGGCATGCGCCCTAGGCGCCTCTCCAATGCGCCTATGGCGCCTAACTCAAAACTGCAACATTTCATTTCTTTTTAAGCGAGTATTCAAGTTGTTTTGGGGGGAATGTTATCATTATCTCTTACCTCATAATTTCTACCTTATATTTTGCAAGACATCTTTTAATCTTAGAATTCTCTCAATTAGTTCATCATTAGCTTTTCATTAAGTGAGTAATTAGTGAGTAATTAGTGGGAATTAAGTCAAATATGGGTGACTAATTTCTTTCTTATTGGTTTGTATTGATTTGAAGTCATCTAATATACATTGTGAGCTAAGTTTCTATCTTTTAATCTTATTGTTTAATCTCTCCTTGTTATTAATGTTATTTATGATCAATTCATTGATTTTTATGCTTGATCATCATATGATTAGTGAATTTATCTTTTGTCATTAGGTTTTTGCCTCTAGATTGTTGGTAATTATCTATTGTGTGACATTGTTGAAACAATTTTCTAATGGATTGGTGGATTGTTGTGTTGATTAAGGAGGTGATTCGTGAACTTTATGAGGATTAAATTATTTGTATAAGTTCATGCTCTTGTCTATCATTTTTAATGCACAACTCATGTTAAATTCATTCTAGATTGTTATGGATTGCATGATTTTGTAATAGTCAGTGAAATTGGATGTTTTTCACTTGGTTAGTTTTGTCGATAGAGAGCAACAATGGTTTAATCGAGTTTTTGGCTATGATCGATGCTATATGTCTTATTTCGTTTTCGATCACCTAGCTAGCTTAAACGAGTTCAATACTCGGCCTTCCCTTGGGTTCGACCCTACTTAGTCGCTATACTACGTTTTTCGTGTGTGATTGAATAGGTTTATAAATTGATTAATTTGGCTGCTTTTATTAACGACGTAAAAGTGCCCGCCAAGGTACCATGTGTAATCTGGCAAAGTTCGAGGGTACGATGGGAGATATCCCTTAAATTAAATAATGATCGAAATACTAATGTAAGTAGCTAAATTTAAACTGATTCGATAAAGTCACAAAAAGCAGATAATGACCCTACCGGATGCACTATTAAACACGGAATGACCCGACCCTATAACCACTCAAATCAAACCCGACTCGACCCGAAAGGACATGATGACCCGATATAATCCAACTTGACCCAATAGATAGTACTCCCTCCATTTCGATTCGAAAACCCCCAACTCTATATGAGGAGAAAAGTAAAGGCATATGACTAAATGATTTAAATGGAGGGAGTAATTAGTTTTTGAAAATATTCAATCATTTTAAATGGTTAGAGTCACTTAAATCGAATCGTATTCAAAACCGTTTGGATTCATGCATTTTGATTCATCCATTTTGGCTTGTATAAATAATCAAACAAAACCCCTAACAATACACAGATCGTAACAGCACCTCATTCATCGAAGAATAGCAATGAATTGTTCCTTACACTTTTATGTGCCCCATCAATTCAATTGCAATTAACAGGAATATGATGACATGTCCATACAACGTCTTCTCATTCTCAATATACCCAAATACTAAAAAATACTCCGTACTTCATCCAAACTTTGATTTTTTTTTTTTTTTTTTTTTACGGCTCTCCTTGATCCAAAAATAAAAAGAACTCGGTAGCTCAAGCACCAAAATCCCACATATGAATTGTTGTGCTACAAGAAGCCACCAAATATTGATCACTAGCAACAATTGCAGTTGCCTCGTCTAATCTTTCCCTCAAACTATACAAATACTCTCCATGTTCACCATCCCAAACCCTAATTACTCCCCCTACACAAACAACTACATTCATGTTATTCTTACATCCAACCAATCCTCTAAGCGACACGGACCCGCGAGCCGCTACCACGAACCGACACACTTCTTCTAGGGTTTGCACGCGGCGGACACTCGCCACTCCACGCGAGTCGACGACTACTAATGTGTGGTCATTAGCATCCACGGACCCCACAACGACCCCACGCCGGGGAACCTCCTCCCCTATCACAGTACCATGTTGGTTAAGGTCTAAGACTAGCACTCTGAGGGTAGTGACTCCGATGGCAACCCCATCGCCGATCACTCGTACCCGGCCAAAGAATTCAGTGGGCCTGAGCTCAGTGAGCATGTGCCAACCCATAACAGACTCTGGATCCGTTAGGGAACCACCAACAAAGAGTACCTCCTCCGACTCAGCGTCCCAGACACGGAAAGCTCTACCAGGGACACCTGAATAGAGCCCGACCCAAAACTGACCCGACCCAGAAAAGTCGACCAACACTCCATCATTCACCACATCCCCCAAATACGCTCTTCGGGGTTGATTAAGACCAGTAAAAGGCGACACCACATGGATGTCACCGTCAAGCGAGGCAAAAACAAGACGATCAATGCCAGAGTCAATTACCAACCCAGACACGGCCCGTGAGTAAAGGCCGAGGCGGTCACGATGAAGAGGGCGGAAGGTCCCGAGATGAAGCCTGGTGGGAAGATGGAATAGGCGGACCGAGCCATCGGAAAACCCAGCGACTAAGTGGTGATATGAGAGTGCGAGGCGTAGGCAAACGATAGGGAGTTGATCAGCATTACCAGCCTCTTCATGGACTGCGGCTGGTGGGTGGTGGGAAGGGACGAGGAGGTGGTGGGAGCAGCGGCAAACGCGGAAGTTGCGGGCGGTGCGGTGGTGGTGAATGTACTGATCGCGCCAAGTGGTGTGAAGAAGGTTTGTTTGATTCCATACAAGTCGTACAAGGTTTTGCCATAGGAGCTCTGAACGTGACACTGCTCTCCACGTTGAACAAACCTGTAAAATTTCATAATGGATTAGGTCGGTATTTGTAAAAATTTCACAAAACTAAATTCTTACAAAGTATATGCGAAAACTGATGAATGAAGACGAATTTAAATTATACTGGTATAAATTTCAAGAACAAAATTAAAATAAATTATGTACTCACTAGTAACTAGTGAAAAACAAAAACAATAATACTATAATAGCCTCTATTAATTTCACAGTAAACCAACATCGTAACATACTTTGATCACCCGACTAACAAATCACTAACTTCATCACATTTAACGTAAACCAATCAACCTCTGAGTTAATTTGGTGGTTAATATATATACGGAGTACATTGTTCATTGCTGGGTAAATTATTACTACGGGAGTAACTGCCTTTGTATATATATTTATTTTCTGCTCCTAATTTACCGATTACCTGCTAAAAAGGTTACACTTCACTCCCTACCTCCATCCTCATCAACCCATATTTATTTCATAGATTTATTCATCACAATCATTTATTCTCAAAATCATACCTATCATTACATTACTCCTAATTTCATTCCATTTCAAAACAAACCCATAAAAATCTTCAACTAATTTAGCTGATCGTATGTTTTAAGTAGAGAAAGGAAAATGAGTTTTGACATTAACTACTAAACTCATGAATGATAAATTAAAACTAATTTAGCTAATTATATGTTTTCTCAAATCCCACCTTTTATGATTACGATTTAGAAAAACTCTCGCCATTTGTAAAAGTTGTTACCTTCTCAAAATATTTTTGTAACACTCAAAAATTTATTTTCCCTATTTTGACTACTTAGTCGGTGTATATAAATATCAATAAATGGTTAACTAAGAATAAATATAAATGGTTAAATAAGAATAAGTCTCTCTTAAAACGGGTCAACCCATTTTAAGCTAGAAACGAGTCAAATATGACCCATTTTGCCCTAAAACTTAACTCAAATAACGAATAAAACACAAATTTTAAATGGTAATTAATAAAAATGGTAACATACTATATTATATTGGTGACATATTCTCAAAAAATTAAAACATAATTAACCTATTTTGGTAACATATTATACAATTATGGTAACATATTAAACAAATGTTATGACAATTTTTTATTTTCTATGTTTTGTAATATGTTACAAATATAATATAATATGTTACAATTTTACATTACTTTATTACCATTTTCAATAACCCTATAAATACGAACCTATTTTGGTAACATATTATATAAGTATGGTAACATAATAAACAAATGTTATGACAATTTTTTATTTTATATGTTTTATAATAAGTTACAAATATAATATAATATGTTACCATTTTACATTACTTTGTTATCATTTTCAATAACCCTATGATCACGATTTCCGACAAAAGTTTTTAAAAATACATTTTGGGTCTTGAAAAAAATTTTCAAAAAAGAAAAATTAAAAATTAAAAATTAAAATGGGTTGACCCGACCCGTTTTAAGCTTAAAACGGGTTTAGTGGTTGCAAACAAGAATTTGTGTTTAACTTAATGTAGTTTTACGAAACAAATATATAAATAAAACTTCGAATTATCTATTGTATGCATCTCATGCACATAATAAGTATAACTAATCCATTTATTAAGAGGGAGAATATGATAACTAAGGAGTACCTAACAATAAAAGAAAGAGAAATATGAAAAATAAGTTTTTCTCACTCCTTAATAGGCGAGTTTGTTATACTTATTGTGTGCATGAGATGTACATTGATGGCCGTGGAAGAATATATGTCGCCGTAGAAAATTTGTTGCCCTTTAAAAATGAGATAGTCAGTAATTCAATTGGTTGCCAATCTTAAAATGGAATTCTAATTGGTTGCCAATCTTAAAATGGAATTCTTCATTTGACAAAAATTAGGAAACACCTTAAGATATTTAAATTAAGATGGATAGAGTAATTAAGAACATCTCCATCCAATATTCAATTTAATTGAATCATGACTCAATTTTACTCTTACTTTATTTTCACAAGCTTGATTTAGTCGACTCTCCTATCCAAACAAAATGATGAACTAAATCATCAAGCCAATTATTTTCCACTTTTTACCATTTTTAATTATTTTTTGTCTTTTTTATTAATTTTCAACCAATAGCAAGTTGACACAAATTAAATCACCACTTGATCTATATTATAAGTGAGTCATGGTAATTTTGCAATTAATTGATAATTAAAATGATCTAAGTAAATCAGGAACTAATTTAATACGGAGTAGCTCGGATGGGGATGGTGGAAGAGGAAAAGCAAAACGCGCGTTGGCAAGTGTGAAAAAACAAATACGAAGTATAAAATAATGGTAATTTAGATGAAAAAATAAGAATTATTGTCGATAGGAATAGTGAGTGAAAATAAAATGCAAAAGTAGAAAAAGAGGGGGTTGAAAAGACAAAGAAAGAGGAAGCAGGAGAAAGAGGATGACTAGAGAAAGAATTTGAAAGTGCAGTTGATGCAGTAAGTAGGTTTAGCAGAAGGCTACTACTATATCAGGTAGCGTAGCTTCTTCATGTCACGCTCATCACTCCCCCCATTTGCAGTTTTGACATTGACAGATTCCAAGTACGCGTGTGGGTTCCTGTGCCCCAACTCTTTTTTCCAACTCTTTTTTAACGGACTACTCCGTACCATCTTTCTACGTTTCCTTACCATACATTAATCATATACGGTCGACCTAATTTTGTAAGGAAATTGATAACGTTGCTAAAAAATTTAATCTATCAGTATACTGATCAATCGCAATAAAATAAATCCTAACTCAAGTGTTATAAAAAAAATCTAATTATTTCAACTTACATTAACTCAAGTTATAGCCCATTGAATATATGTTAAGATTAAACCTGACAAATCTAACTCGATCTGACACCTCTTTGATTTTCCTAAGACTATCTCCATCCAAAGGTCATGACCCATTGAATCAAGTTAATTAATAACAATTAAACATAGAATTAGCATGACTCACCTTTGAAGTGAATCAAATGTTGAACTAGATCATGACTCAATTTTTTGGTTAGGCACAAAAACAAATGTAGGAGAGTTGATTTTAATTGGATAAAATAATATAAAATGGGAATAAAACAACTCAAAATTATTAAAAAATGGTTTAATGATTTAGATAGTGATTTTGTTGGATGGGAGTAAAAGGTAGATCAAAATAAATAGAGTAAAATTAAGTTAGTGATTTAGTTATTGGATGGGGATGGTCTAAAGTGTGAATAGTAACATTTAAGTTACTAGCCAAATAGATTAGTTTCCATCGACTAGGACGAAATAAAACAAAAAATAATGGAACAAACCCAATTAGTATTAACTCTTAGGAAGTACATATTTATATTTACTTAAAAGCTCTTTCAACATAGTTAACTCAACTTAATATAATTTGAAATTTTAGCGAACAAAAATTGGTCAAGCGGATAAATAAAAAACCAAGTAAAAACTACTTTTTTTCACGACTTAATACAACCAATTAATGGTCCGGAACAATGAATACCAAAAAGACAATAATTCAAAGAAATCCTAATCAATAATTGATTAGAATTCCGACAAAAAGTCAAACTTGAAGCTGCGTAACGAAATGCCTATTAACTAAATCTAGCGTAAATGCACAATATATTTGTTCCGTTTCAGCCGTTCGAATTGACCATATATGCCTAATGTAATAGCCAAATACATAATGCTCACCTCAAACATGATATGGCATAGTGTGTATCAAGTATTCTTAATCTAAATCAGACTGAACTTAAATTTAATATATATTACACGAAATTATTTGATAATATATTTTACCAAATTTAATATGTATTTTACCAACATGCAATTTTCTAATTAGATAATATAACGTATTGATTTTAAGAACATGCCACTTTGCAAATAATTTAAAAGCGTACATCATTCGTTTAAGAATATAGTTTTATGATTCTTATTAAAAGTCAAACCACAATCATGAAAATAAAAGGCAGATAAGATTATATGAAAAGAGAAGTACAACAATAAAAAGTGATAGAAGATGACAAAAACTTGTGTTTGGGAGACATAACATATGGTCCTAAGATAGTAATAATAGTATAGAGAAAATGAAACAAAAGGTAGAAAAGCTTACACAAACATAAGACCAAATATAAAAATGAAACAAAAAAAACTTTAAAAAAAATTTCTCTTTCTTTCATTTCCAAGAAAGGATGGAAAAAGGGAAGGTATGGTTAAAAGCAAAGAATCTATGTTACCAATATACAGCCATACCTTAACTGGGGCTACCCTATAATGCCAAACATACCCTACTTACCCCTCATGCCAAAGACTGCTCCCTCTTATCCTTTGTACCCTTTGACTGCTCCCTACCCTTCTTCCACTTATAATATCGTCATTTTCTTTGTATTAACAATTAAGGACATACAAAGGATCTTACTCTTAGTACTTTCTCCGTTCCGTTTAATTGTATACATTTAATTTTTAGACACTATTTACGAGTGAGGATAATGGCCGGTCGATATAATTTTTAACATATAAAATAAATCATAATCACGTAGGATCTTATTTTAATTAATTGTTTTTTCGAGTACATTATTAATATTAAATTTTTATAATTTTTTGAAATACGTAACTAACGATATGAACAAAAAAACGTGTATCGACGTACGTGCAAAAAACAAACAATGGATTGGAGGAAATATATTTTAATGAGTTGCGAGATTAGAGGGTAAAAGAAAAGATCGATAGCATTATTCTTTTTAATTTTTAGAAAATTTTTCGACGTAGAATTTTAGTTATATTAGTGTCTCCACTCTTTATAACTCAACGTTATGATTTTGACAATTATACTTTTTCTCTGATATACTCCATATATACAATCCAATGTTTTGAATTTTATTTCTAATATAACCCGTATAAAAATTTACCCATTAGTGCACTCAATATATTCACTCAATCAATAGTTACTCCCTTATTCTATGATTTTCTTTACAGTTACTTTCAACAAGTGAATTAAGTAATTTTCTTTAAAAAATCAAAAAACAAATACAAATGTACTAGATGATTAAATAATACATTTATACTCCCTCCATTCTAATATAAATGTCCCATTTTTACTTAAGTTTTTTCTCAAAATAAGTGTTCCATTTTAAATTATAATAAGTCTTAACAAAGAATTGTACTCCTTCCGTTTCGGTGATTTGTTTACATTTACTTTATACACATTTATCGATGTGAGGAGAGAGGTAAATAAAAAACTATAAAAATAATAATATAAGTACAAAGTAGGTAAAATAAAACAATGTGATTGGTTAAGGAAGCTGGGTCCACCTCTACAAGTGGGTCATCATAGACATTTATGGAAAGTGTAAACAAATGACCCGTACACCCATAAATGGAAAGTGTAAACAAATGACCGGGACGGAGGGAGTACATAATTTTCAATTTTTACTAACACACTCCTTAAATTCTCTCAAAATAGAAAAGAAACGCTTATTTTGGAGTGGAGAGAGTACTAAAAACTTGATCCATAGAAATTTTTTAGTAAAATATAATAATTAAAAATGAAAAATGAAATGTGGGTGTAAAATTTTATTAACACAAATATTCAAAAAATGAAAATGTAAATAGAAACGATAGAATTTCCTAAAATGACAAATATAAAGAAAAGATGGAATGAAGTGCGTAATTTTTTTAACCATTATTAGTGTAACACTTATTTTGAGATGGAGAGAGTAACAATTATAGTTAAATTTACACAATCACTATTTCCCGCCCCTTTTTTTTACTATTTATCGCCCCTTTTACCATTTTGCGGTCCCCTTTATTTGTTCATTATAGCCATTTCACTTAAATAAAGGGGGTGAGAAATAGTATAAAGGGGGCGATAAATAGTAACTCCCTAAATTTATGGTCAACTCCAATATAAGAGCACTCACATTAATAGGGTTCCCCATTATTTGTTTCTCTTATTATCATCAATTTTTTTATTCCCTTTGTACATAAATAATGTGTCTTAACCTTTTTAGTCCATCATATTTTTTTTTAATAGTGTTTAATCAACCAACGAAAATAAATAATGTGTCTTTTACTCAGTTTCTGCAAATGAAAACTCTCCCAAATTTGAAGGGTTCCCCAAAATTTGGGTCGCCTTCCCATGATTTAAAACACTCTCCACATCAATTAACATCACCACAATTAGGGGTGTGCAAAAAAAACCGAACCGATAAACCGAACCGAAAAAACCGTGAACCGCTTGTTTTATAGGTTCGGTGAACCGAACCGTTAAGAAATAATGGTTCGGCGCACCGAACCGTTAAAATTAACGGTTTACGGTTCGGTTTAGGTTCGGCATTTTGAGTTAACGGTTAACCGAACCGAACCGTTAAGAGCAAAAATATAAATAAATTATACTTATATATACAAATTAAAACATAAAGTTTAACTTTACAACTTTCATCAAATTTCAAATATCAATTTTTTATTCTACCGTATTTTTCTAGCACTCAAAAGCCTCATTCTTGTAAAATAAAATCTCATATGCACCCCTCTAGCTTTAATTTTAACATGTTTATTGCTTTGTTTTTGTTCAATACGCATTTTTGAGTTAAAACATTTATAAATTTTCTATTTATTACGGAGTATTATTTAGTTAATAATGGTATATTAGATGTGGCATTTGTAATTTGTCGTTTTTACCGTTAGTATGTTGTTAAAGTGCGTCGTAATTAATAATTAACTTACATTTTTTTTAATTTGACAAAGTAAACGGTTCGCGGTGAACTGCATAACCGAACCGTTAAAAAGGTGAACCGAACCGTACAGTAACCGTTCTAAATGGTTCGGTTTAGGTTCGGATTTTTCCCGAACCGAACCGTACATGAACCGTAAAAATTAACGGTTCGGTGCACCGAACCGTTAATGAACACCCCTAACCACAATTGATGATTTGACATGTTTAGAACACTAACCTCCACACCACTATTCTCTTCATTGACATCAATTAAAATAAGTCAGAAAAAGAAAATATTAAATTATCAATTTTGTTAAGTTATTTAGTGACTTAAATCAAATAACCGAAAACATAAACTGAAAACAAAGAGGTATATCATATACGGAGTACATTATTATTCTTTGGATAATTAAAGTTTAACATTTAACGTGTACTAAACTAGTCAAATTAAAATAAACCAAAAACAAAGAGTATGTCAAATACTCCGTAATTGTCTTTTTTTTCCTCAGAACTTCTTTATTCTTTGGATAATTAAAATCTTCTTTCACATTTAACATTTAAAGTGTACTCCTAGTATGTACTAAATTTGTTAACATGTTTTATGCAAGAACTTGTGTTACTTATGAACAATCACTTACACACATGATTTACAGAGACAGTTTAAAAATGAACATGAGAAAATAAGATGATCTAAGAAAGTACTACTCCCTCTATTCCATCTTTTTCCTCCCATTTTCCCAAAAAGAAAATTCCTTTTTTTTCCTCCCATTTCACAATTAACACTAACACTTACTAAAAATAGACACCTACTTTTTTGTGGGTCCCTTACCTTCTACACTCATTCACATTAATATAATAGTTGTTCTTAATTTATGTGCAAAATCAAATGGGAGAAAAAAAGAAGAAACGGAGGGAGTATTATTTGTCTTGATATTGTTGAATTAAAAAAAATATATATACTTCATCCATTCCAAAATAAGTATTTACTTTTGGTTTTTTCAAAAATCCTAAAATAATTGTTCCCTTTGAAAAAATTACTAAATTATCTTTATCTAATGTTATCTTTATTGTATGAATATATATTGTTAAGTTCTCTCAATGAAAATATTAGTATAGAGGTATTCTTCTACTAAGTTCTCTCTCTAATATTAGTATAGAGATAAAATTGGATGAGAGTGGACTTTTTTAACATTTCTTAAATCTAAAATTTAAGGAAAAAGGGACACTTATTTTAGGAGAAAAGGAGTACTCCCTCCCATTTCATATGATCTTCCCACTTTCCTTTTTTGGCCCATTTTATTTGTTCTTCCCATTTTCCTTTTGGTCTACATTTTATGGTTCTCATACATTTTAGCCCCACATTTTTTTTTCACTTTTATTTTTCACCCCACATTTTTCCCTTCTTAATTTCTACCCCAAAAACAAATGGGAAGAACATAAGAAATGGGAAGGAGTATCAATTAAAAAATTTAATCAATCGCCACTTGATACATCAATTGATAAGAAGCGATATGCTAGGCTAGGGGTTGTCATTATTGTGCTCTCTTGAACTTTGTCATAGGTATTGCTATTTTTTAAAAGTATGTTTTCGTAATATTCTATATTTGTGCACAAAGGGAGGAGGGGTGGAAAGTCTAAGTTCGAATCTAGGATGATATGTTCAAGTTTGAATCTAGGATGATGAGGTTAAGACTGACTCGAGTTTATTGCTATTACTTATCAGCAATTATGCAATTAGAGAGATTGGTGAGGTTTTCGTCTGATAACGAGCTTACAATGTAAACGTTAACAAACAAATTGATACTTATAAGATTTACACTAATTAGTACGGAGTATTCGACAGTCTTTGGTTATATGCAAATCACAATTTTAGCATTTAGCCATGTGATGTAGTCACGTGCCACAACACCATGCATGCACAAGTCGATAAAGGACGTACTAAAACAAAGTAAATTGCTTGTTAATTGTCTATGGAAGACTCACCATCACTACGAAGTACAAAATGGCAAATGACGAAAGATTTATGCAACTCAAGTGAAATTTTACGAATTCTTTAAAAAAACAATTTCAACACAACAATTTTACTAATTACTCCGTACTTCGTACTTCGTAATACATAACGATCAAACAATATTTCAATAGGGAGTAAAGTAGACACGATTCAACCATAAGGGTTTGGTTTATTGGTTGATATATTATTCATATCTTATTTATTTGCTCTTTTTATTTGTCAGTCGATATACTATACTCCCTCCCATTTCTTATGTTCTTCCCATTTGTTTTTGGGATAGAAATTAAAAAGGGAAAAATGTGGGGTGGAAAATAAAAGTGAAGAAAAAATATGGAGCTAAAATGTATGAGAACCATATGATATAGACCAAAAGGGAAATGAGAAGAACAAATAAAATGGGCCAAAAAAAAAAAGTGGAAAGATCATATGAAATGGGAGGGAGTACAATAATAAGGATTTTTATTTGTTAGTTTAATTTTTTATTTCTATTTGGATGTTCTCTCTTATACCTTTAAACTTTTTCATTTTCTCACTTATTAATAATAATTGTTATCTATGATTTCAAAAAATTACATCAAATCGGATAAAGAAGAGCTTAGAATAGTGGTACTTACATTGGTCTCCTTGAATATTGAAAGAAAACTTATTTTAAGTCAAATAATCATGTACATTATTATTGTTTTTTAAATAAAAAAGTGAACAAATAAATATAAAAAAGTTAGATAAAGTATCGACCGGGAACTTTCTTAAAACTAAGTATTTGTTATTGTTGCAACATGTTCATAACTTCTTTATTTTAAAATCATATTCTTCTAACTTCTAGTTTACAAATAACAAATGAACAACAATGTTCATAATAAAATAGCCGAGTTGCAGTGCCAAAGCAATATATCTCCTTCCATATTCTTCCAACCTATGAAACACTCTCGCTTCTTGGTGAATAAAAGAACAAATTTATTACTGTAACGTAAACATTGCGATACATCCACAGATACATGTCCTCTAATTCTCTAAAATACTCCGTATACGTTAACTACACAACCCATGTTGACACCTAAATTTGATTAAATTAGGTAAGAAATCAGGTTTTGTAGTGTAGCCTAAAAATAGCAAAAAAATAAAATTAATAAAATATCAGTCACATAAATACTAGCCACCTTATATGAAACCTGTTGTTATGACTTACTCCGTATGAATCATCCATAACTTCAAAAGTCAAATCTGAAAAATTACTGCATTATATAGGTAAGGTTTCATGCTAAGGGATTAAATTTTGTCTAAGAAAAAGGGTCTTTTCGTTTCCTTTTTCCATAATATCCTTTGCTTACACTCAATAAACAAACCAAAAGTAGAAGTTTCCACAAGTGTTTAAGCAACCATACTCCTGCCATTTTCAGAGTATTAATTTATGGAGAGCATATTTTCTTTGGCTTTAATTCTTCCACAAATTCTCATATAAAACAGGTAACCCGTTTTAAGCTTAAAACGGGTCAAATATTTAGAATAAGACAAAAGTAAAAAGTGTAGGAAAATGTAAAGTGTTTTGTCTTATGTGTGCAAGTGGATGAATACTTGACCCGTTTTAAGCTTAAGACGGATAACCCGTTTTAAGGGAGACTTATTGTAATTCTTCAAAGCATTATTTTTTAAGCCTTTCAAGATTAACAACTTGCATTTTTTAATTTATTTATTGTGGTTATAAGGCTCACAATATGCTCCAATTTTTTAATTATAGGACTCACAAATTATTCATTTTGATTCTTGTTAATCTATTTAACCTCATTACCAAATAATGTTAATATATATACTCCGTATTAATTAAAATTACAAAGATATATTTACTTTCATACATTCATCCTTGTGAAAACTTTTCACGTATAAAAGAAATAATATCATATCCCTACTTTTTATTTTTCTAAAGTTTTCTATCAAACTCCAGTTAAATAAAACACTAAGTCTTATATAAGACGAATTTTAATAATAAGTTACTGTATAATTGCCTCTTTCTAGTTATAAATATACTTCCTCCATTCCATTTGATTCTATACATATTCTTTTTTCGGAAATTCCAATCAATTCTATACATTTCTATTTTAGTCTCTACTTTATTAAACTAAAAGACCAATATACCCTTCACTAATACCCACTCAACCCACTTGCAAACAATAAAGTAGGGGTATTTAAGTAATTCCATTATCTACCCCACTTGATTTTCTTCTACCTTAATTACCGTGTTTTGGTCAAACGTATAGAATCAAACGGAATGGAGGAAGTATGAGTTTTGTACGGAGTACAATTTTTAGTACTTCAATATTGTAATCATTTTCTTAACATATCTACCCTTTAATTTTACAGATAATTGTACTCCCTCCGTTTCAGTAAATTGTTTACCGTCAAAAGTCAAACTGTAAACAAATAACTGCATGAGACAGAGAGAGTAACTATTTTTATAATCACATGACTGACTTCCGTACATCTATTTCATGATTTTGTTCTCTTTAATACTTGAGTTTGTGCAACTAATAATTTGTGCAGCTAAAATTACATAATTACATAATTTTAATGGGAAAACTAATTAATTTTGTTCTCTTTAATTTTTATAATCACATGACAATATAATTTGGTGCAACTAAAATTACATAATTTTAGTGTGAAGACATTTGACCTGAGTTTGAATCGTCTATCAATATTCTCACTAAATAAGCAAGTGAATAGCACAATTAAAATAAAAGATTTACAAATAATAGGATTAAAGTAGTTACGGAGTATCTAGAGTTAGTTTATAATGAGTCCCTTATATATATTGAGTCCGTGAGTCCCATTTTAAGCCCTTAGATCACAAAAATGGAGGGCTGAGATTAAATCTCAGGAAAAAAAAGGTGCAGGCAGTCCAGGCCATTCTTGTCAACCGGTGACCGTGCAAACGATTACGTTTTTAATGTAACAGTTTCAAACTCGCATGATTTCATTTTTATTCAATTCTGATTTCGTTTTTTGATCAAGATAGTTTCAATTTTTATGTGGGACTCACGGACTCAAATTTTTTGAGGGACTTAGTTTAACCTAATTCGAGTATCTATATCTATATTCTTTGGAAGGAAGTATGTTAGAAGTATAAAACTTCTACCTAAGGTAACATGGTCACAGCAAACTACGAATAAAATAGTGTCATCCTAAATAGCGCAACGTACTGGTATATTGTTATCTCTTACTGGGTACGGAGTACTAATAAAATACTGGAGTAAATTCCTTATAAATTTATTGCACGAGAATTTCTGAGATACTCCTTCCATTCATATCCACAAGGCAAATTTGTTTTTTCACACTTGTCAACGCGCGTTTTACGCGTTAAATATTTTTAGCTACGTTTATTCAAAAAATATAAAAAATATTTTTTAATTTTGTACTCGTAAAGACGAATCAAATAAGATCATACATGAATATATCTACATTTATGTATCGAGAGATAATTGAAGTTGAATGTCAAAGTATGAATAGTGTCCAAAAAGCAAACTTGGCATGTGGATATAAATGGAGGGAGTAAGTGACAAGTCACATTTGCATACCTTCCATATTTATTGTCCCTTCCATTTAGATGATATCATGGCAAAATCATCACAAAATCACTTTACTTACTCCTTCACAGTAACCTTCAGATAACAGAACAAAAACTCTGTATAAACCACTCAATCCACTCTCCTACTTTTTAAATGAGACTGTTATGGACTTACAGATAATTTAGACAATAAATACAAGAATTTGTGTAGTTTAGAAACATTGAGTACTCCTTTGCCACAATATTATATGGACTAATGTTACCGGTTGCATTTTTACCGTCTTTAAGATAATGTTTTAATTATCGAAGATGTCATGACGTAGTGGTTATGACTGAGGTACCTTGAATAATAAGTGGTTTCAAATTCGAAATGCTCATTCCCCATTATAATGGCTTAGGGCATACTCTTTGGATAAAAAAAAAAAAAAAAAAAGTTTCAATTACATTTTTATCTATTTATGTCTTTTAATTATTCACAATTTTTTTTTTTTTTTTTAATTTAATGTGAGGAATAGAAAAGAGAAAAAGAAAAGAGGGGAATAAGGTTAGTTTAGTTTAGTAAAAGGTTAATTAAGGGGAGGGCAGATTAATCATTTGAGTGTTCCGTCTTTAAGTAATTCGTTCTATCGTATAACAAACCCCTTTTTATTTTGGTTAGATTCAAGAATTAATGGGCAAAATGAGTTAAATTTTGGGAATCCTTTGTTTTAATACTTGGTTAGGGAATAGTTGACACAAAATTTGGAATGAAATAAAAAGCAGAGAATTAGTTTTGAACTGAAAATTAACACATGTCCACGTGGAGTGGAGTGGAGTGGAGTGAAGTTAAGTTTTACACTAAAAATCACAAAAGTCTAAATATTTTTACTTTTCGTGTAATTATTTTTTCAATTTCTCAAGAGACCAAATACGGAGTACGGAGTATCATTTAATTTTTGTAACCGTTATACTCCGTATTAAACACGTGTAAGTATATCATTTCTTCTATATTACTCCGTAAGTCCGTAACAATTAAATCAATCGTAATGATAACTACAATTCACTTTCTCTACTGCAGTAACAATTGGAGTAGTAATCTATTGAAGTCATAGCATTCACGAATTTATTGTTTTGGTAATTATGCAAATTATGAAGTACTTCATTCAATACTTTTATACAGTACTTCTTCCATCTTAAAATAAGTGTTCTCTTTCTATTAATTTTTTTTTAAAATAAGTATCCATTTTCTATTTATAGTAAATTTTAACAAAGTATTTTTAAAATTTACACATTTTCATTACCATCTTCTAAATCTACCCAAAAAAAGGACACTTAGTTTTGGGCAATAAGTTTTTCTTAAGACGGGTTATCCGTCTTAAGCTTAAAACGGATCAAATACTCATCCAATTGCATACATGATACACACTTTATTTTTTCCTATACTTTTTACTTTTGTCTTATCCTAACTATTTGACCCGTCTTAACTTAAGACGGATATATCCGTTTTATTTGAGAATTAGTGATTTTCGGGATGGAGGGAGTATTATTTAGTGTTAGATTATGTCAAATCATCAAATTGTCTTACATTAATAATAGGGTGAAATAAAAATAATATTCTTAAATTGAGTGAAATAAAAATAATACTCTAACATAACATAGCTAAAATTACAAACAATACTGATACTTTTTTTTTTTTTTTTTTTAAAGAATACGAGTAATAATTTATTGTATGAGATAATGTATTGTAAAACTATTTCTTGATTTTAAACCTTCCAACTACTCCATAATATTTAAGATATTGGTGGTAAAGTAAAAAATAAAACAAAAAAGAAAATATACATTGGTAAAGAAGTATTCTTAATACTCCGTCATAGGATTTATAAGTTTTATACTGAGAAATTTATTAAGTTGTTTTCGGTATAATATACAAAGTATTGTAAAATATTAGTACAAATTTTAACAATAAACAATCACGCCTACATTAACAAAATACGGAGTAGTACGTTTATTATAGATTTTGAACACACATAAATAAAGAACAAATTACTATATTCGAAATTTGAAAAATTATTACTCAAGCAGGGAGTGGCAATTTTAAATAATCACAAATTAAACGTCTAATCCAATAATTTTTTCTTGGATTTGAGGAGGGAAAAAAAACACCATTAAAAAGTAGCTAGATTCGCCTAAAAATGCAAGTATCAATTCAAGTACACGTAGGTTGAGGCGTAGTGTAATGTAAGTGTATAGGGAAGCTACTACTTTAGCTGCGTGACACAATTTTTACACAATTTAATTAATCAAAACCAATAACAATAACATCAATACCAATGCTCGAAACTGTCGTATCACACTTAACATGAATTATTACTACAACTGACTTTGTTTACGATGCTTATGACGACAACTGACTTTCCTCTATTATCCCCCCCACACTTCTAACCATGCTAGGTTTCACTTACAAAGTCATTTTTTAGTTGCCTACCTTGTTTTTTTTTGTTATGCTCGAGTATTTTTATATGTCATGTTTTTTCCAAGAGACTTTTTTTTTTTTTTTTTTTTTTTTCTCTTGAACTTATACGAGTAATTTATACGTAAAAACTTAGAAATTACGATGAAAACATGTAAAATGTACTGAACTAAAAAAAAATAAATGAAAAATGCAAATAATTAATTAAAAAAACTAAAAAAGAAGAAAAGAAACCTGGAAGAGAATGGAAAGGGCAGGAGCAACGGAAAGACGAGAAGAAAGAGAGAGGGAAGCCAATTGAAGTGCAAGTGCTTCTACAAAAGGCTCAGGCCAAACTCCTCCATTAATTTCATACCTTGAAGTTGACGCTTCCGGCCGAGGCGGCGGAGTTGTTGTTCTCCATCTCCTTTGCCTTCGCCGTCGACTGTTACCGCTTCCATTACCATCACCATTCCTTCTTACTCCTCTTGACGATGTTGGTTGGTCCACATTGTCAGATGGTGGCGCTGGTGGTGATGAAGACGATGACATAATAATAATAATAATAATAATAATAATAATAATAATAATAATAATGAGCACCAAATTTTCTTTTAGTACAAAATACGTAAGAAGAAAAAGAGTTTAGTAAAAGATTTTAGAGGGGAGTTTTTTTTAGGACAAGAAGGTGGAAATTAGAGGGCGACCTAAAAGGGGAAATGTAACAAGGGTTTATAGAGAGTAAAAAAGAGCAGATATTTTTTTTTTTTTTTTTTTTTTTTTTTTTTTTTTTTTTGGTAAAGAAATTAGGTCGATCCTCTAAGGTAAGACCAACCTATCTCATCCTTTCGGATGAGGGGTTGTAAGTTGAAGTCACCGGCTTTCAAACCACCTCGAAAGAGTTGGACAAGAATGTCCAATAGAAGCCATAAAGTCCGCAACTTTATTGGTTTCGCGGAAACAATGTTTAATTATCACTTCATCAAAGAAATGAAGGTCTAATCTAACATCCTTGATAATACTAGAAATTTCCCACGGAATTTGCCAAGAACTACGAAGTGAGCTAATAACACATAAGTTATTACCTTCTACAACAAGTTTTGAAATTCCTAAGTATTTAGCCGCTAAAATTCCTTCTTTTAAAGCTAAAGATTCCGCAACAAGAAAAAGAAAATAAAAAAATAAAATAAGCAGATGTTAGTTTATTATTATTAATTTTTGGGTTTTTTCATATATACCTTCTACTTTTCACTTTTTTTAATTATACCGCTACATTTGACATATTTCCAGCTGTACCCCTAAACTTATATAATACGGAGTAAGTCTCAACCGTGATAAAAAAATATCAAACCGTTAAATTTAGCCGTTAGTTTTGTTTTCTATAAATTTTGACCCCTTTTTTTTTTTTTCAGTTTATGTCCATATTTTTGCATAAAATTGTAAAGGAGTAACGTCCAAAAGTAATGAAGGGTGGAACAAAGTATTTAATGTAAAAATATGGACGTGATGCTGAAAAAAAAAATTGGCAAAAAATTATAGGAAATAAAACTAACGGCTAAATTTAACGGTTTACTCTAGTTTGATTAGGGCTAATTATATATATATTTTTTTGGCAAGAGATTACAAACTAAAATTACAGCATTTTAGCCCGATTGGCTAAATTATGAGCTATTCTATTAAGGAATCTAGGAATAAAACTGACAAAATAACAATGTAAAAAAAGGTACAAGAGATATAAAATCACGAATGACAAAATTAACCTTATGGGATCTCGGCACTAATTCCGCAATTTGTAACACAGCTGGCAGACAGTCCGTTGTCAAGGCTGTAGGGATCTCATACCCTTCACTAATCCAATATTAGTGTAAATCAAATTACTCTAATTTGATGAGCAAGATCTATGTAGTTACAAACATACTTTGTTACAAGTTTATAGAAATTTATACCTTCTTAAAAGGAATAAAATGGGCACAAAACTAGAACTCCTTTCTAGTTTTTGTTTCTTGAGCTATGAGATAAGGATGATCCTCCAACCCTAGTTTCCAAAATAGGAAACCTCTTTTTAGATGCACCCAAGAACAACTCCAAAATTACTAAAGATTTTGATCTAGAAATCACTTAGTAAACTCTTGATAATATGTGATATTATTATTACTAACACTTAGTAATAATATGAATGAATTCCTCTCTCTTTGGCCTAGTGTTTTTATAACAAAACAAACAACATGAAGTGTGTCTAACACTCCAAGTAGGCCGGCCCCTTTGAGAAGAGAAGAGGGAAGAGTTTTCATCTTGAGTAGTGTAATTTTATGCATGTTAATGATGATGTTTTACATGCATGAACAAAGCACTACTAAACAAAATGAATAAGACAAAAGTAAGAGAAGCTTCCTCCCTTCTTTGCCCTATTTTGGACGGTCCATGTGACTTACATGGGTCCATTTTGTTTATCAATATTTGTCTCACAAATACTTGTAATTTATCACTTAATTATCTAGCATAATAAAGTGTAAATTAATTAAACTCTTTCTTAATACACATGTACACTTAGGACTCGTTTCTTTCGGACTTTTAGAGCCGAATCAATCGAATCGAATCAATCGAATGAATCGAATCGAATCGAATCGAATCGAATGAATCGAATCGAATCGAATCGAATCGAATGAATCGAATCGAATCGAATCGAATGAAGTACAAATTTATAACATAGTCAATGAATCGAATCGAATCGAATCAAGTGAATGAATCGAATCGAATCGAATCGAATGAATGAATCGAATCGAATCGAATCAATCGAAGTGAATGAATCGAATCGAATGAATGAAAATAAGCTGGAAAGAACAGGTCCTTACACATATATTAAAATTGTACTTTTACTAATCTCATTAGTAAAATATACATGATTAGTGAATTAACAGTTAATCACTAATTCCCATCTCCCCTAATAATTTTATCGATATAAAATTAAATTATTCGAGTTCACAACTCGATTTCTCTCTAAATTAATTCACTGACTAACCGTTAGTCGATTTATCAAGTTACTAATTTAATCGTATCTCATACAATTAATTAGCTTAATTATTTGGAGTACGTTCCTATAGGTGTGACTTAAAGGGATCAATTGATTACCGCCGTATTACGACAATAACGTCAAACTCTAGTCAGCCAACCGTTATTGATTTACGTTAATCAATTGACAATAATACAGGATTATCCCCTTGTATTCCTTAATTGAGGTTTATTAAGTAATCGCACTATTGTGGAGGACACTTACTCCAACAATCTCCCACTTGTCTGAGACAAGTTGTGCATTACCAATTCTCATGTCCGTTTCACATCTCCCACTCAATGCAAGGTGTCTTACAGGTCGTACTTGCATCCAAAAGATATATATCATGAGTAGTTTCCTCGATATGGAGAGTAGCTATCTGACCGGAGAATCTGCCGTACATTCTTACCGAGCGTGGCCACGCATTTTTAGCGACTTCTCCTCGAGTGGCCCAAAGATGTTTTACCCTGACAAGGGTGGACATTTCCCTTCCACTCGATTGTACTGTATGATGCAGATCACCATGACCCCAAAGATGCCCTTATAACCCCCTTTCACGGCATGGCTTAGGGCAAAAATGAAAGTCACTCGGAAACTGCACCGACTGCATAATCGCCTCAAATCAAAGAATCGACTCAAAGGAATACTATAGAAATTCCCACCACGACCAGGTTTCAATCTCATTGAAAAGGAGTTCTATAAGCGTCACAGTCCGACAGAGTGTCTCACAGTCTGTCTATGCAAACGACCAGTCATCATTATGACTCCATGGTGTTGAACCCACCATTGATCGACTTGCAATCTAGTCTCTTCGAGACGTCACCTCTTTTGAGAGACTAGGGACTAAATACTTAGTTTATACCGTTCACTTAAATACGTTCAAAGTTGTCACACAATTATTCGGATAAACAAAGTATGCATTTAACAATGACTTAAGATAAATATACAATGAATGTTATTTTCATATATGTTATAGGATACAACATTCTGTGGAACCCGGGAACCGCGTCGAGGGACCCAACTCGGCGTCTTGCTTAAGGGCGGATTTTAAAGTTAAAAAAGATTAAGTTGGAAAAACCTTTAAGAACCGTTATGGAGTCGCCACCTAATTATCGCGGAAATTAGGAACCTGCTACCATGTTCTAAGTTAAAAACATGTCCTAGATTTTGGAGCACGCCGACACCCCTAGATCTAAGGTTGTGAAACCAGATTGGATTTGGGGTGAGGGTACTTTAGAAAAAGATGAATTCAATTAATGATTTATGAAAACCTTTTAGAAAAGCCTATGTAAAAATAGCCTCTACTGACCTAGAACAATCCATGTAAGATGATAATTGAGCTAATGTTATCGCTACGTACAAGTGCGAAAAAAGTTGTAAAAGAATGCAGATGCAGATGCAAAAAGATTGATTAAAACCCTCAGTTTAGCATGTTTAACTTGTTAACGAATACGGTTCAGTTAAAGGTCGAATTCATTGTTTAAGTTGATTTTAATGCAAAATAAGAAGGTGCAAGATGCATGCAAATAAAATAAAGTTCAATTGTCCATTGGTTTATTTTATAAGGTCGGTTGCTTATGCGACTTTGGCGTGTCATCGGATATGGAGTGTACCCGAAGTAAGTAAAACACTTGGAGTGCAAGCGCGCTGGGTGCCAAAGCCGGGGGGGCGCTAGAGTGTAGTCTCCTTTGTTAGTCCATAGAAAATAAGAAAAAGCTTTGATCTAAGTGGATCGGTACCTACCTTGTCCTGACGCTTCAGATCTGGGCAGAGCTTCGCTTCTTGAACTTAAAAGGAGGATGAATTCAACACGAGATGGTGTGTTGAACTCAAGGATTTGAGTGCTTGAGGCTTTTGTGAGGGTTGAAGTGTATTTGCTGTGATTTCTGGGTGAAGATGTAACACCCGGTGTTGTCCGAGGTTATTCGGGCCGGGTTCCCTGTTGAAGTAGTCCATGTGATGAGCTCAAGTGACCTAGTGCTTAAAAGGATTGTAAGTACTACTCATACCAACAAGATGCATCTTCTTTTCTGGTGGCTCATCTTTAAGAACTTTACAGTTAAGCGTGCTTGCTGGAGAGTAGTCTTAGGATGGGTGACCTCCTGGGAAGTTCTCAGGATGCGCACGAGTGAGGACAAAGTGCGATGGAAAGGACCCGTGTTGGTTTGTGGGCGATGTACGCGGCCTGGCGAGCTACCGTGAGCAACATTCCGGCCTTCAGTTGGGGCCGGGGTGTTACAAATGGTATCAGAGCAACTCGGCGACCGTGTGGTCGAATCCTAGGTACGCACCTAGCCGTGTGGTCGAATCCTAGGTACGCACCTAGCTGGGGAGGATTCTGGATTGCTATATTGTAAGTAGCTACCAGGCGCAACGAGGACGTTGCGTTCTTCAAGTGGGGGTGTGTAACACCCGGTGTTGTCCGAGGTTATTCGGGCCGGGTTCCCTGTTGAAGTAGTCCATGTGATGAGCTCAAGTGACCTAGTGCTTAAAAGGATTGTAAGTACTACTCATACCAACAAGATGCATCTTCTTTTCTGGTGGCTCATCTTTAATAACTTTACAGTTAAGCGTGCTTGCTGGAGAGTAGTCTTAGGATGGGTAACCTCCTGGGAAGTTCTCAGGATGCGCACGAGTGAGGACAAAGTGCGATGGAAAGGACCCGTGTTGGTTTGTGGGCGATGTACGCGGCCTGGCGAGCTACCGTGAGCAACATTCCGGCCTTCAGTTGGGGCCGGGGTGTTACAGAAGAAGTTATTCTGGTTGTAGAATTCTCTTTTTGAGGTCGGGGTATATGGGTGTATATATACTAAAAACCTCGGAGAAATTAGGAAATCCGGGGATAGAACCAGGCCTAGAAACCGCATAGCCTTATGCGGTTGCCAGGGCAAACCGCATAGGCTTATGCGGTTACCTCCCCAAACCGCATAAGCTTATGCGGTTTGAGGGTGTGGTTTTAGCCTAGTTTCCTAGTTTCGGTTTGATTATATCTTTGAAAGATTACGAGATAATCTTGAACTTGCGTGCCAAGAAAAGAGTTGGGATATTTCTGAGATATTTTGTGATGTTCAGGGCTTTGGAGTGCGGGCCAAAGGCTGGGTTTGGGCTCGGTTTCGGGCCCGAGACCCGTAAAAATGAAAAGGGTGTATTTGCATAGTTTTTGTGAAATAAGGTAAGACGTGAAGCCGTATTTTGTGTAAGAGGGAGCTAAAGGGGAGATTTAGCCACCGGGCCTAAATTTAGGAATTTAGGAATGCTGAATTAGACCTTGTTAATGTAAAAGGGCTAATTGTAGTGCAAATGCGAAGCTCATGCCAAATGAAGCAGGACGAGGACCTAGCTAGACTCCAAATGGACAAAATGAACGTTTATTTAAGTGTGATGTGAAGCGACCTACTCATTTTAACATTTAAAACGACTCAAAATGAATTCGACATTAATTAGAACCGTTTAAGTTAACGTTAAAGATGCGTAATAAAAGTCCGTGATACATCACAGGGTTTTGAGTGGGAGAATGCGGATATGGGTATCCACAGAGCCCCCGGTTTGGCGAGCTCGGACTAGAGCGCTAGTCAAACTCCACGACCATATCCCAGGACCATTACGGTCTCGATACTGATCGGCCGGAGCGAAGCATGTGTCCATGGGTGAGACGAGGACTTCGAACCGGGCTAAACGGGGAGGGGCGTGCGCATTTTAAGGACTTGGCGGTCCGTGCATGCTATAAGGGCCTGCCGGCCTGCTGAATGTCTTCGTCGTGCTTGTCGTACTGTCGTTGCCTTTGTATATGCTTGGTATCGTTGGATGCTTGGTGCTGTAATGTCTTCGTATTGCGTGTGTTGAAATGTGAAGGGGGCTAAAGTGCAGGGGTGCCTGTGCTTGCAAGATGTTTGGGTATGCGTGAGGTGTATAATTGAGTAGGGGTGTTCATGTAGGTGATAGTGTAGGTCTCGTGAAAGAGCGTCCGTGTAATGCTTGAACTCGCCGAGGAGTGTCTATGTAGTCGTAATTGCATATGATTGCCTTCTGTTGAGTGGAAAATGGTGTAATGCTCGTGAAGAGCTTTCGTATACCTTACATCGCACATTAAATGCTTAATATACGCCGTATGGCGGGGTAGGTGACGCCTTAACCTGCACGCAGGGACGTACTTGGAGTTGCATTAGGGCCAAGATGAATTAGGAATTCAAAAGTAGGCGTAAAACGAGAAAAATCCGAGAAAAACCACAGGCAGAAACCGCATAGCCTTATGCGGTTCGTGGTGCAAACCGCATAAGGTTATGCGGTTTGCCTTAGTGGCTGTAGGGGCTTATATAACACGAGTGAGGCCGTGTTTGTTGCTCATTATACTCATTTCGGTTTCTTGCTCTAAAAAACGCCATTTTTCGATTTCTCAACCGTTTTTGCTCGTTTTTCTTGCGTTGCCTTGCTATGGAACCAGGTAATGCTCCATTTTAACTTGCTTTTACGTTATTTGTTGTTGTAATTAGCTAGTTTTGCCTTGAAATGTTGAAAAGACGGGTTTTGCATTAAAACCCGAGTTTTGCTTGAAATTTGCCGTTTGGATGCTTGAAATTGACGTCATTGCGTTGCATTATGCCATGCTAGCATGTATGTGTTAATTGATTGTGATTTAGACCGTCTTTGTGTGAAAAACGTCCAAATTAGGTTTCGGGCCCGAAAACGAACCCGGATTTTCCGACCCGGAATTTCAATTAAACTTCGGTGTAGGATGCACATAGTGTGTATAGCATGCCTATAGCGTTAATTTTGCGAAAATGTCGAGCTAAGGCTTTCAAATCGCCGTCTAAGTCGTAGTTATACGGAGTAATTAAGGCGAATTGGGGGTTTTTGATCGGAGTGACCAAAATGCAATTGCTTGTAATGGGTTGTAGTTGGGGACTATTATGGCGCATAGAAACCATAAAGTTGTAATTTTGAGGCGTAGAGAACGGTTTTCGGCTTAATTATGAATTAGGCCTAAAAATGCTCTGTAGGGCGTATAGTGCAATGTGTAAAGGGATGTATATGTATTATGTGTGTATTATTTGTGTGTTTGTGTATGTGTATGCCAAGTTGTATGCTTGCATGTATTATAGCTGTATGTATTGGTTGTGTTTGGTTGCAGGAGAGGATTCTAGTCGTGTTACGAGATCGAAATCTCGTAGGAGTGCTAGCTCGAGGACTGAGGGAGCCTCTAGCTCGAGTGGTTTGAGGCGTACGCGTAGTGAGAGGGATGCCGACCCTCGTGACTTGCGCACGAGACGTGGTCAGTCACGAGGTAGAGGTCGTGGGAGGAATGTCCCTGTGCCTGATCCTGAGGATGAGCTTGCTCAAGAGCTGGTGGATGAGCTTGCTTTAGTTGACGAGATAGAGGCTGGGATGGATGTCGAGGAGGAGGCTGAGGAGGCTGCGCCTAGAGCGAGTAGCTCTAGGCCGCGAAAATCACGTGTGAACAGGGCCTTTGCCAAGGGTTGGGATGGCCATAACCTTCTACTTGCTCCGGAGAGACACGTTTCCTATCGAGCGACGATGGGTTGGCCGAAAGGTTCGATGAGGACTTTCTCGGGCGTCTCGTCCGTGATGTGTGCTTTTGAGGAGAAGCTTTCGCCGAGAGCGCAAGCTTGGGTGCTGCGTAGTGCTTTTGGCCCGTTGGTCGGCCATTGGAGGGAGATTGCGAGGAAGAAGCAGACGGCGAACCTGATGCTGATCAGGGCCTTCCTAGACAGGTACTGGGATACCACGACGACGTTCCATATGCCCGGCTTCGAGGCCGGCATTACCTTGTCTGAGTATGCGGTCATAACGGGGCTGCCGTTCGGAGACCGTGACATGAGCTTCGAGTTTGCGCCGTCCGTTGTGGACGAGGTTGTGACTGCCGCGATTGGCGGTGGTTTGGAGGTGATTTGTGAGGGTGCTCCACCTTACACTTTCAAGACGAGCTACATCCTGGAGTAGTTTGAGGAAGACCGAGCATGGCCCCTCGGAGTGGAGTGGCAGCGTAATGCTCGTATGTGGGCTGTGGTGGTTTGTCGGTAGGTGTACTTGGCCGATAAGGGTGAGCGGGCGTCGACGTCGGTCCTTATGCATCTCCTGGATTGGAATGCAATTGGGACGTTTGACTGGGTGACGCCGTCTCTGGGTTTGTGCATCCGTTTCTGTATGGATGCCGTGAGACCACGGGTCATGGATCGAGGGTCGCGACTATCCTTAGTCTCGCCTGGATTCTTGATGGAGGTACGTGTTGATTTTGTTTTTGTTTTAGGTGCATTGTTGTTTGTTTTTTTTGTTTGGCTTTGTCTTTGTTGTCTTTGTAATGTGTTTTTGTTTTTTGCGTGTGCAGTCGTGGATTCTTAGCCATTTTCCTTTCCTGCTCCCTCCGCATGCTACGAGGATTCCGCGGGTATATCCGTGATGCGTACTTAAGTGCGATGTAGCGTCTTTGCGTTTAACTGGTCGTATGACGAGGTTCGGGACCGTCTGAACCGGATGCAGTTTGATCAGGTTTGTGCTTGAACCATTTTAAATAGCGTGTACTTAAAATGATTGTATTTGTGAGTGTTTGCTTTTGTTTTTGTAGTTCGTGCCGTTCAGTGGGAACGATTATCACGGGCATTCTGAAGAAGCGTCGAGCGCGGTTTGCGGTGCGAGAGACCCAACGTCTGTACTTGGTGACGCCGTATGGGCCGGTTTGGTATCTTGGGGAGCGTTTGGTCTTTCAGGCAGGGTGGCCAGCTCCGGTGGTGCCTAGGGACCCGCCGAGGGTCCTGTTTGGGCGAGGGTTTCCATTCAGGATCGGATGACGTTGTACGGGGAAGGAGAGTCGGTTAGTCTTCTCTGTCCTGGGGAAGACTATGGCCAGTTTGCTCAGTCTCGGCTTGCTTGTGGGCCGATTGAGGTATGCTTGCTTCGTTTGAGGGTGCGTAAGGTAATTTTTGCGAAAAATTTCCCTGACGTGTGCGTTTTGAACTTGTTTTGTAGGAATTTGATCCCGAGATGGCGGAGCAGCCTGGTGACTTTCCTACCGCCGTTGAGTACGACGAGTCGGGTGTCCGTCGTACCTTCACTTTGCCGTCGTACTACTTGGTGACCAATCGACGGGCATGGGCGGTGGGCCAGGCAGGGTGAAGAAGGTATGTATCTTTGTCTTTGTATATGTGAGTGAGCCCCCAGTTTGATCGAGGTATGAGTTATAGCGAAGATCAAACTTGTGAGAGTCATGTTTTTGTGTTACCCCCTCGAGTTTGACTTAATTTGAGTGAAATTAAGGCAAAGTGGGGTTGATTGCTTTTGTTCTGAAATTTCCCCCCGAAGGTTGGCTTAATTTGGGTGGAATTAAGGCAAAGTGGAAAAAAATGTGAAATATTTTTTGTGTTTTGTATCACAGGTGGCTAAAGAGGATCATAAGAAGTTATGGCGGATAGCCAACAGATGGAGGATGGCTTGGGCTGAGCAGGCTGCTCAGTTGTGTCAGAGCCGGGCTGAGACGGCGCAGATTCGGCGTGAGTTCGACGAGTATCGTCGTCGTCATCCTGAGTGAACTTGTGTAATAAAGATTGTAGGAACCTTTGTTTACATGTCGTTGTGGCTTGAACTTTGAACTTGATTGTAGTTGTGAACCTGTTTGGTAAGCGTGTTTGAAAAATGAAATGATTCCCGAGTGGGATGCATTGATGTTGATTTTAGATTGTGAAAATGTGTTTGCAAAAAGTTCATTTTAAGTGCGAAATGAGCTTGCATGAATGTCGAAAATGTTTGTGTTTTGACTCGTGGTATGAATCGTATTTGCTAAAGTGAAGTGTAATGTAGCTGCATGGGAAACAACAAGAGGATGTCGTAGCCTAGTGTAGATTGTGGTGTTTAGGAAAGACGAAATTAGGAAAGTTGCGAAAAAACCCGCCCCTTGAACCGCATAGCCTTATGCGGTTTGGGGGTCAAACCGCATAGGCTTATGCGGTTTGGGGTGCAAACCGCATAGGGCTATGCGGTTTGGCGGCGTGGCTGGTAATGCTGAGTTTCCATATTCCGTAATATGTTTTGTATATAAGGAGGGGGGGTGCGTGCTATAATCCTCATTCACAATTACTTTTCTTCTTCTCTCTTAACACAAGTTTTTGCTCTCATAAATATATTAAGTATATTTATAAAAGTTTTTTGTATTCAAGAAAATGGTGGAGCATTTGATGCTCTTTTGAAGAGGTGGACTTCCTCACTAAGTCCGGCGATGAAGAAGGCGGTGTATGACGATGGTGCCGGTGTTTTTATTGGCTTTCGCCAAATGAAAGTCGATCTTGACTTCCTGGATGCGTGCTTAGATTATTGGGATCCTAGCTTGCATGTGTTTAGGTTTCCCGGGGGAGAGGTGTGTCCTTTGATAGAGGAGTTTGCGGCCATTGCGGGGTGGTCGAAACGGACTACTCCTGTGGTTGTAAGGAGGGAGCTTTGCTACAACGGGATGTTGCGAAACTTCCTTGGGATGACAAATGCTCATGTGCAGGTTTGTTTGAGGGAGGCAAGGTTAACATGCTTCTCTTGTGTCAACGATACATGAATAAAGTTGATACTAGTATTTCGGACCGTTCTAGGCGGAGGGCCCTTGCTTTTTGTTTGGTTCATCGGTATGCTTTTGCGGGGTCCATGCCAGATGGAGTGTTCGGAAACGCGAGGTATGCTCGTGTTGTCGAAGAGCTGGAAAGGGGATATGATCCTTCTGCGTTGATCCTAGCGGAGACCATCTTTGGGCTTAGGCGGCCAGTTGTGCTAATCGTGCGAGCTCGCATGCGGGTTGCGCTAGGATTCTCAACATTTGGCTCATGGAGAGGCTAAGTGTGTATAAAGCTCTCCCCCTTGGTGGTGTCTTCAAGGCTGCGGCGACAACGTCGCGAAAGATGGAATGGGCTGACCTTCGGGAGCGTTCGCTAAACTACTACTGGGGGTTCGTGAAGGAGAGCTCCATTCGTTGGTATGTGTCTTGGTGGGGTATTACGGCGATTATGGCGCCGTCTGTTGCGAATGCGGCTCGTGGGTTGATGTTGTGCGGGTTTGAACGAGGGGTGTGGATTCATCCTCTGCGCTTGAAGAGGCAAATCGGGCTTGCTCAGACCATACCTGAGCAGGATACTCAGGCTGGAGGGGTTGTTGTGCGAAACAACCAAATGATCGATGCTTGGATCCGAGGATGGTCGGACCGTGTTACTTGGGCTGTTCCGGAGCACATAGAGTCTAGTCGTGTTACGGACTTCTATACACGATGGTACCGTTCCAATGATCCTCAGGAACGGGATAATCAAAGGAGGAGGGAAAAGAATGGGCCAAGGCTCTCCTTGGCGTATGAGGTGGTGCGCGAAAGGAGGGACTATGGTGATCTTTGTGCTGTTAGTGTGGATGCTTCTACTTCGAGACCGGCGCGGGAAAGGCTTGGACCGAAGGTGACTGTTAAAGATCGTCTAGGGTCAAGGATCGAGGAGCCCCCAGTCGAGGAGGACGAGGATCCGGTCGAGCCCCCAGGTTTTGAGAGATCTATTCCCGTTCTTAGTTCGAAAATTGTGGCGGATCGGCCCCTTGAAGATGAAGAGGCTAATCCGAAGCGCCAGAAGATGACTTGAGTAGTTTGCTTTGTTTTGTTTAGAAAATTTCCTTTATTTAAATACATGTTTTAGATTTGAATAAAGGGCTAAGGAGGCTTGTTCCTAGCTCATTCCTAAATTGGGAAAAATTCTAAATAAAGTAATAAAATAGAATTAATCTGCTTTTGTCTTGTCTCGTTGCTTTCTTTTGTTTTGATTTGAAATGTTCTCGACCTTTTTAAGCTTCGAACATTCGTATTTTGTCTTAAAATCCTCGACCTTTTTAAGCTTTGGATTTGTTTGTTTAATTTGTCTTGTCCTTAAGTCCTCGACTTTTTTAAGCTTTGGACTTGGATTTTTTGTTTTGTTTTGTGTTGACTGTGCTATCGACTTTTTTAAGCTTTGAGCGTGTCCTTTTGTGAGTGTATCGCCCTTGACCTTTTTAAGCTTTGGGCGTGCGTGCTAGGAAGTTCGGTTGTGCTTTTGACGAGCTGCTTACGCATCCGCGTTTCACGGAATCAAACCGGCGTAGTTCGTGTGATTCGGTTGAGCTCTTTGCAAAGCTGCCTACGTATCCACAGTGCGTGGAATCAAACCGAGCGTAGTTCACCCATGCGAGAGTGAGTTTTGTTTTTGAAATTCATTGCAAAGTTGTTTGTGTAACACCCTGACCCCAACCAAAGGCCGGAAGGTCATTCACGGTAGCTCGCCAGGCTACGTACATCGCCCACAAACCAACACGGGTCCTTTCCAGCGCACTTTGTCCTCACTCGTGCACATCCTGGGAACTTCCCAGGAGGTCACCCATCCTAAGACTACTCTCCAGCAAGCACGCTTAACTGAAGAGTTCTTAAGATGAGCCACCAGAAAAGAAGATGCATCTTGTTGATATGAGTAGTACTTACAATCCTTTTAAGCACTAGGTCACTTGAACCAACACTTGAACCACTTCAACGGGGAACCCGGCCCGAATAACCTCGGACAACACCGGGTGTTACACACCCCCACTTGAAGAACGCAACGTCCTCGTTGCGCCTGGTAGCTACTTACAATATAGCATTCCAGAATCCTCCCCAGCTAGGTGCGTACCTAGGATTCGACCACACGGTCGCCGGGTTGCTCTGATACCATTTGTAACACCCCGACCCCAACCAAAGGCCGAAAGGTCATTCACGGTAGCTCGCCAGGCTGCGTACATCGCCCACAAATCAACACGGGTCCTTTTCAGCGCACTTTGTCCATCCTGGGAACTTCCCAAGAGGTCACCCATCCTAAGACTACTCTCCAGCAAGCACGCTTAACTGAAGAGTTCTTAAGATGAGCCACCAGAAAACAAGATGCATCTTCTTTTCTGGTGGCTCATCTTAAGAACTCTTCGCGCTAAGCGTTTGAGAGTAGTCTTAGGATGGGTGACCTCCTGGGAAGTTCTCAGGATGTGCACGAGTGAGGACAAAGTGCGCTGGAAAGAGCCCGTGTTGGTCTGTGGGCGATGTACGCAGCCTGGCGAGCTACCGTGAATGACATTTCGGACTTTGGTTGGGGCCGGGGTGTTACAAATGGGTTTTTCACTGTAACAACCCGGATTTTCCAATAAAATAAAATAAAGAAGTAAAAGGTTCATAAAAGAAAATGAATAAAAATGAAGGCCACGGTGGCGGAAACACCGTGTAATCCGAGTCGTCACTCACTAAACAACTAAACAACGATAAAGAGGTAGGCCTTGAAGCCTAATAGTGGGGAGTAAATACCCCTTACAATCCTTAACCAAAACGAGATAGAAATAAAATAATAACAAGTCTAAACCAACAAGTGTAATCCAAGTTCCTCAACATAAGCTAGCTACGGGGTCAATCCTCACGGCTTCTCACACTTCAAAACACGAACCCGCGCTAACCTGCCACAAAAGAAAGTAACAGCCACAATCAGTGGGGAGTAACTAGGTGCTCCCAAGTCATATTTCAACATAATCAACACAAACAACAATACAACCCAAATGCACAACCAACATAGGTCATCCTCAAGCTAGCCCAATAATCAACTAACTCAACTTGCGACCTATAATCAAAGTATAAACAAATCAACCATCGTACAAACCATACAACCCCAAATACAATTAGTTCAATATAGTTAATCAAGCTCAACTTAAGTAATCCAAGTTCAACCTGTCATCAACAAAGTGACAGTCAATAATCAACAACCTGAATGTCATCAACAAAGTGACAAACAATAACAACAATCAACAATCAATCGCAAGAGTAAGCACGGAGTACTGGGCGCTACAAAACACCCCGGACCCTACTAAAGATCCTGACCCTATGGTGGCACTACAAAATGCCTCGAACAATAGTCTAAACTTGGCCAAGCACACCCCTACAAAAGAGGGGGGACATACAATAACCACCCCTACAAAAGAGTGGCGCCCCTACAAAAGGACTTTCGATAACCATAGTCTCAGAGCCACTACAAAATGGATGAGAACCCACGACAGGCGGCACCGTCCTACAAAAGACGTTGTAACTCCTCACGTACGTGCCAGAACAGTACCCGTACGCACACTCAACTCAAGCATACAAACAATTCAATTCAATAACAATGCCAACACAATCATCCTTTAGCTCAAAGTCATCTTAACCTCCCTCATAAACTCTTTAACAGCATAACCAATCCTTTTATAACCATTCTCAACACTAACCATAATCAACATGTTAAATACGGAGTAATAATCATAAGAACTCAAGAGTAGTCATAATAAACCATTATAATTCCCAAAATTGTCATCTTTAAATCAACTTAATAACAACATAACCCAAATTCAATATAACAATCACCCTAAATCATTCCATAGGACATATTAGTGTGAGACCAACACAAATAAGACCAAAGAACATGATTTCATAGCACAATCAACCTAAAGTTCATAGCTTTACATACATAACAACAATCAAATCATCCTCAATCAATCATATGGTCTCACACGAGTCAAAATATCACTAAGGCTACACCTAGTTACCTTTTACCGCTCCAAAACCAAGTTAGCCTTCCTTCTCGTCGATAAGAATGGTGTCACCTTCTTCTAGATCTTCTCCTCCTTTGCATAATCAAGCCAAATCAAACAAGCAATGAATACACAACATAAACACACATAAAATAATACAAAATCAGAAAAATAAAAGAGCTAAAAGAGATCCTATACCGAGGGAATTGACTAGGAAAGGTTTAGGGCTAAAGAGATGAAAGAAAAGATGATCAACAATGGAGTTTGATGAGTTTTGAGAGAGTTTTTGTGAGAGAATTATGAGGGATGAATGAGGATGAGATTAGGGATGAGATTAGGAAGATGCAAAACTGATTTGAGAGCTAGGGTAAGGAGGGAATGAAATATTATAATGTCTTGAGCAAGAAGCAAACCCAAGAAAGCCCTAAAACTCTACCCGAGTTGAGGGTTCGGCTCGGCCCATGGGAGAGCGGTTCAAACTGACTCCTGAAAGTTTAGCAGTTGCGACGGCGTCGGAAAAATACGCAGTTTAGCCTTTTGAATCACCTGAATCGGAGTCCGTATGAGGAAATTACACCGTTTTTAAGCTAATTACTCCGTTTTTAAGTTCTGACTACAGTCTCGCTTATTCCTCTAGCCAAAAATAACAAAATTAAGAGAAATGAAATACGAATTTAACGAAATGAATTATTTAAATAAAAGGGGAAAAGTCGGGGTGTTACAATCTCACCACCTAAAAAGAAGTTTCGTCCTCGAAACTTGAGAACAAAACGACGCCCAAAACAAATGAGGAAAAGACTACTCCTAACGATTCCTATTCTAAGGACGACTAACTCTACTCACCCCAACAACGAAAGGATAGCTCTCCTAGCCTAGGTCGACTCCACCAAACCACACGCACCTCCAAGACAAGCGCACACTCAGAGCACTAGTACGCACAAGGTAAGCAGCTAGGACGGATCTCCCCAAAAGAAGTAGGGACACCCAAGAATAGGAATTAACATGGAACAATGTTTTCTCGTGGAAGAGTAATAAGAGTATCCACGAAATTAGAGGAAGTGAGCTAAGCTTTCTCGATCAACATAGCAGAAGTGAATGACATAAAGGCACCAATATCACTATAGCATCCTTGAGTTTGCGGATGCGTTGCAAGTTGTTGTTGGCTCCTCCTCCGTTTCTGGTCATCTGCAACACAAAAGCATAGGTGATAGCGGCATTTTACTAAGCATGCCACTTCAAGAAACTACTCAAACGCATAAACAACGCAAACCCCCTAGTGTGTCTACCCAACACTCTCACTCGGTGTTCTAAGTCAAATCCTACTCACTCGACTAAGAGAGTTGGGAGCGTATTCGCTCTGATACCAAGCCATAACAACCGGATTTTCCAATAAAATAAAATAAAGAAGTAAAAGGTTCATAAAAGAAAATGAATAAAAATGAAGGCCACGGTGGCGGAAACACCGTGTAATCCGAGTCGTCACTCACTAAACAACTAAACAACGATAAAGAGGTAGGCCTTGAAGCCTAATAGTGGGGAGTAAATACCCCTTACAATCCTTAACCAAAACGAGATAGAAATAAAATAATAACAAGTCTAAACCAACAAGTGTAATCCAAGTTCCTCAACATAAGCTAGCTACGGGGTCAATCCTCACGGCTTCTCACACTTCAAAACACGAACCCGCGCTAACCTGCCACAAAAGAAAGTAACAGCCACAATCAGTGGGGAGTAACTAGGTGCTCCCAAGTCATATTTCAACATAATCAACACAAACAACAATACAACCCAAATGCACAACCAACATAGGTCATCCTCAAGCTAGCCCAATAATCAACTAACTCAACTTGCGACCTATAATCAAAGTATAAACAAATCAACCATCGTACAAACCATACAACCCCAAATACAATTAGTTCAATATAGTTAATCAAGCTCAACTTAAGTAATCCAAGTTCAACCTGTCATCAACAAAGTGACAGTCAATAATCAACAACCTGAATGTCATCAACAAAGTGACAAACAATAACAACAATCAACAATCAATCGCAAGAGTAAGCACGGAGTACTGGGCGCTACAAAACACCCCGGACCCTACTAAAGATCCTGACCCTATGGTGGCACTACAAAATGCCTCGAACAATAGTCTAAACTTGGCCAAGCACACCCCTACAAAAGAGTGTGGACATACAATAACCACCCCTACAAAAGAGTGGCGCCCCTACAAAAGGACTTTCGATAACCATAGTCTCAGAGCCACTACAAAATGGATGAGAACCCACGACAGGCGGCACCGTCCTACAAAAGACGTTGTAACTCCTCACGTACGTGCCAGAACAGTACCCGTACGCACACTCAACTCAAGCATACAAACAATTCAATTCAATAACAATGCCAACACAATCATCCTTTAGCTCAAAGTCATCTCAACCTCCCTCATAAACTCTTTAACAGCATAACCAATCCTTTTATAACCATTCTCAACACTAACCATAATCAACATGTTAAATACGGAGTAATAATCATAAGAACTCAAGAGTAGTCATAATAAACCATTATAATTCCCAAAATTGTCATCTTTAAATCAACTTAATAACAACATAACCCAAATTCAATATAACAATCACCCTAATCATTCCATAGGACATATTAGTGTGAGACCAACACAAATAAGACCAAAGAACATGATTTCATAGCACAATCAACCTAAAGTTCATAGCTTTACATACATAACAACAATCAAATCATCCTCAATCAATCCTATGGTCTCACACGAGTCAAAAATATCACTAAGGCTACACCTAGTTACCTTTTACCGCTCCAAAACCAAGTTAGCCTTCCTTCTCGTCGATAAGAATGGTGTCACCTTCTTCTAGATCTTCTCCTCCTTTGCATAATCAAGCCAAATCAAACAAGCAATGAATACACAACATAAACACACATAAAATAATACAAAATCAGAAAAATAAAAGAGCTAAAAGAGATCCTATACCGAGGGAATTGACTAGGAAAGGTTTAGGGCTAAAGAGAAGAAAGAAAAGATGATCAACAATGGAGTTTGATGAGTTTTGAGAGAGTTTTTGTGAGAGAATTATGAGGGATGAATGAGGATGAGATTAGGGATGAGATTAGGAAGATGCAAAACTGATTTGAGAGCTAGGGTAAGGAGGGAATGAAATATTATAATGTCTTGAGCAAGAAGCAAACCCAAGAAAGCCCTAAAACTCTACCCGAGTTGAGGGTTCGGCTCGGCCCATGGGAGAGCGGTTCAAACTGACTCTGAAAGTTTAGCGATTCTGACGGCGTCGGAAAAATCTGTGATTTAGCCTTTTGAATCACCTGAATCGGAGTCCGTATGAGGAAATTACACCGTTTTTAAGCTAATTACTCCGTTTTTAAGTTCTGACTACAGTCTCGCTTATTCCTCTAGCCAAAAATAACAAAATTAAGAGAAATGAAATACGAATTTAACGAAATGAATTATTTAAATAAAAGGGGAAAAGTCGGGGTGTTACAGTTTGTGTTTAGGGGTAGTATTTCTTGAGTTGATCAAGATTTGTTGGTAATCGGAAGTCCTGACCGTCGAGGTCAGTTAGTTTCACGGCTCCTCCGGGAAGGATTTCCTTGACCAAGTACGGTCCGGCCCAATTGGGTTTGAATTTTCCTCTTGGGTCGACTGGTAATGGTGCTCGGACTGATTTGAGTACTAGGTCACCCACTTTGATGTTTCGTGGCTTGACCCGTTTGTTGTAGGCGCGTTGTAAGCGAGATTGGTACATTCGGACTGTACTTAGTGAATGTAACCGTCTTTCGTCTAAAAGGATGAGTTGTTCGTATCGCTCGCGTGCCCATTCGGCTTCAGGAATGTCTGCTTCCATGAGGATTCGAAGGGATTGCATTTCGATTTCTACGGGTTGAACGGCTTCCATCCCGTAGGTTAGGAAGTAGGGTGTCATGCCTGTGGGTGTGCGGATGGTTGTGCGGTATCCCCATAATGCAAATGGGATTTTGTTGGGCCAGTCGTGGCAGGTGTCGATCATCTTTTTGAGGATTGATACGACGGTTTTGTTTGCTGCCTCGACCGCGCCGTTAGTCTGTGGTCGGTAGGGTGATGATTTGTGTCGTTGTATCTTGTATTTGAGAAGAAGTGGTTCAACTTCTCCTTGGAAGTGTGTGCCTTGGTCGCTTATGAATTCGTGGGGTATGCCGTAGCGACAAATGATGTTGTTTTGTATGAATTTTGCAACCTCTTTTGTGCCTAGCGTACGGTATGATGCGGCTTCAACCCATTTGGTGAAATAGTCGATGGCCACGAGGATGAAGCAGTGTCCTCCTACTCCTACGGGTTGAACTTTGCCGATGACGTCAATTCCCCAGGTTGAGAAGGGCCATGGCGAGGTTAAACTGTATAGTGGTGAAGGAGGGATGTGTTGTACGTTTGCAAAAATCTGACAATTATGGCAATGTTTGACATACTTTGCGCAGTCGGCTTCCATGGTTGTCCAGTACCATCCTAGCCTTATGATTTGTTTGCACATGGCTCGTGCGTTCATGTGTGGTCCGCACTCGCCATCGTGTACTTGGGACATGATTTCGTGTCCCTTTTTGTGGTCGACGCACAAGAGTAGTGTACCTTGAGGCGTCTTTTTGAGTAGTTTGCCCATTTCCATCACGAATTGTGATGATAATAGGCGTAGGGCTCGCTTGGCCCGTTTGTCGGTGTTTGGTGGGTATTCACCGTTTGTTTTGTAGTTGATGATCGCTTGGTACCAAGGGTTGGTTTGTTCTTCCTCGGTTTCAATGTCACAGATGTAGGCGGGTTCGTTCCGTCGTTCCACGACGATGGGTAGCGTTTCCATCCCCGGGGGTATGTTGATTAGTGACGTGAGTTTGGATAACGCGTCGGCGGGTGGTTTTCTTAGTGGGAGGTGTATGAATTCTACGTGATAGAATTCGTTTATGAGCTCTTGTATTTTGTTTTGGTATAATGCCAGGTTTTCATTAAGTATCTTCCATGCTCCGGATACTTGGTTGATTATGAGGGAGGAGTCCCCATAGACTCTTATGTTGCGGGCGTTGAGTACAAGCGCTGCTTGGAGACCGTGCAAGCACGCTTCGTATTCTGCGGCGTTGTTTGTAACGTCAAAATCTAGTTTGATGGATAAGGGGGTGTGTTCGCCATTCGGGGATATGAGAAGTATTCCTACTCCACATCCTCGATAATTGGAGGAGCCGTCGAAGTATAACTCCCATTGTTCTTGGTTGATGTTGTAAATCCCATCGTCTGGAAGGGATATCGTGTCGATGATTGGCTCTTCGTTGATTGCAGTTTCGGCTAGGAAATCGGAGACTGCTCGTCCCTTGATCGCTTTGAGGGGTACGTACTTAAGGTCGAATTTGGCTAGGAGCAATGTCCATCTGGCCATTCGTCCGTTAGGCACAGGTTTCTCGAAAAGGTATTTTACGGGGTCCATTTTTGAGTAGACCTTCGTTTGGTGTGCTAGCATATAGTGACGGAGTTTTTTGGATGACCATACCAATGCTAGACAGCTTTTCTCGACGGGTGAATATCGAGTTTCGTAATCGAGAAATTTCTTGCTAATGTAGTAGATTGCGTGTTCTTCGCCGTTTATCTCTTGAGCGAGCATGGCGCCCATGGCGGTAGGGGTTGTTGTAAGGTATAAGGATAGTGGTAAATCCTTTTGGGGTGGTCGTAGAACTGGTGGGTTAGTTAGCAATTCCTTGACCTTGTCAAATGCTTTTTGACATTCTTCGTCCCATTCAACGTGGTCGGTTTTCTTGAGTTTCTTGAAAACTGGTTCACATATCATGGTGAGTTTGCTAATGAAGCGTGAGATGTATTGGATTTGGCCCAAGAAACTTCGAATTTCGTCGAGGTTCTTCGGGGGTTGCATTTCTAGAATTACTTTGACTTTCGAGAGGTCGACCTCGATGCCTCTTTGGCTCACTACGTGTCCTAGTAGTTTACCGGACTTGACTCCAAAAGTACATTTTTGGGGATTGAGGCGCATTTTGTATTGTCGTAGGCGAGTGAAGAACTTGCGGAGGTTAGTGATATGACCACTTCTCTCCTTTGACTTCACGATCATATCGTCGACGTAGACTTCGACTTCTTTGTGCATCATGTCGTGTAAAAGGGTTGTAGCGGTGCGTTGGTATGTGGCACCGGCATTGATTAGGCCGAAAGGCATGACCGTGTAGTAGTATGTGCCCCACGGTGTAATGAAGGCCGTCTTTGCCATGTCTTCTAGTGACATTTTGATTTGGTTGTAGCCTGCGTAGCCGTCCATGAAGGATAGGAGGGCGTGATCGGCGGTGTTGTCGACTAGGACGTCCACATGGGGTAAAGGAAAGTCATCTTTGGGACTAGCTTTGTTCAAGTCGCGAAAGTCAACGCATACTCGAATTTTGCCATTCTTTTTCAAGATTGGGACCATGTTTGAGACCCATTCAGGATATTCGATGACTTGGATGAAACCGGCTTGTAGTTGTTTTTCGATTTCTTCCTTGACCATAAGGGACCATTCGGGACGTAGTCTTCTTAGCTTTTGCTTGATGGGTTTGTAACCGGGTTTAATGGGGATGCGGTGCTCGGCGATTCTTCGTTCGATTCCGGGCATGTCTTTGTATGACCAAGCGAATACGTCCTTGAATTCGCTTAGGAGTTGTGTGAATTGGGTGCGCTCGTTTTCGTCTAGTGAGGCACCTAGTTGTAGTTCCCTTGGTTCTTCGAGGGTTCCCACGTTTATGGTTATGGTTTCCTCGATGATAGGGTCTTGTGTTTTTGGGTGCACAATGTTTGCAATGTATTTGTTTAATGATTCATTTGTTTGTTCATTTTCATCGCATGAGTTGGTATCTTTTGTATTTTGTGTTTTGTTTGTTGTTTGTTGATTTTTGTTTGTTTGTATTTTGTTATTTGTTTTAGCTTGAGACAAGACGTAAGCAAATTTATTCATTTCATTATTTTGAAGAGAATTATTCGACAAATCAGAAAATTGCTTGGAGCTAGCCTCCGTGAAAAGGAAATCTAAACTAAAGCTAGAGTCTAGGATAGATGGGTCGACAGATGACCCGACACTAAGAGCATTAGAATCTAGAAGAATTTCTTCTTCTTCTTCTTCTTCATCGTCTTCTGTGCCGCTAGAGCTGCTTGAGCTGCTTGAGCTGCTTGAGCTGCTTGAGTTGCTTGAGTTGTGATGTAGATTGCGTCGTTGCTGGAGGAAGGTGTGGTTTTCCTTCGAGGTTTCTTGATTCTTCCTTGATCGATAAGATCTTGGATGGCATGTTTGAGTTTAAGACAACTCTCAGTGCTATGCCCCATGCCCCGGTGGTATGCACAGAAGGCGTTGGGGTCCCATGACTTTGATTTCTTTCTCATGGGTGGCTCGTTGATAGGTCTAATTGGCGTGAGGTAGTTTTTTTCAACTAATTTTTGCAATGCCACAGCGTAGGGCATATAGAGTCTGTCAAAGTTCCTTGCAGAGCCATACGAGTTCTGTATTTTTCGTCCTTTAAGAGTGCGTTTTCGAAGGGTACTTCGGTAGGCGGGATCCTCGTAGCTAGATGTGAGATCCTTTTCGATGCGAGTGCCGATTTCGATGAGATGTTCGAAGTTCTGAGCGTGGCAGAAGTGAAAGTAGTATCGCCAGGCGGGTCGTAATCTGAAGAGGAAAGTGGATATGAGTTCGTCTTCGTGTGGGTGATCCGGCACTCGGGAAAGTAGTTTCCTCCACTGTGCAAGATGTTTGACGAAGCCTTCGTTGTCCTTCTGACGAAAAGCTTCGAGGGTGTCGAGCGAGACTGGGTTGCTAAGTTCTTTTTGGACGCGACGTTCCAAACGCTCGACTGCGGTGCGATGTAGAGCTTTTAGGTGATTGATGTCTTTTGCAAGTTGATTGATGTGGCTTACCACCTCGTCAGTGGGTAGCCGATTAAATCGTCTTCGTCATCACTAGACCAAACGGCATTGATTTGATCGTCGGAGGGTGTGATGAGGTAAGAGCAGTCTAGTATAGGATTGATCCTACGAAGATGGCGTGGTTGCCGAGTGGGTTGTCATTATTTGATGGCTTGGTGGGTTGAGATGGTTTGCTAAGCTTTCCTTGATCAATCAGATCTTGGATAGCGTTCTTGAGCCTAAAGCAATTCTCGGTGTTATGCCCCTTGCCTCGGTGGTATGCACAGAAGGCATTGGGGTTCCAAGATTTAGGCTTTTTGTTTTCGTGCGGCTCGCTAGTAGGCCCGATAGGTTGTAGGTAGTTCTTTTCGACTAACCTTTGGAATGCCTTGGTGTAAGACATAAAGAAAAGGTCGAAGTTTCTCTTGGCCTTGGGAGGTGGTGAGAAGGTAGTTGCGAAGGCGTCAAGGGTGTCATCGTCGAGGTTGCCGACGGTGCGATTTTCGTCGTTTTTGACGGCGCGGGAAGACTTAGAAGAGCTCCCTTAATAAGCATGGCCGGTGTATTTAGCCATGGTGCCAGTCCTAAGGTCATCTTCGATTTGAGTGCCGACCTTAGTTAGTTCTTTGAAGTTCAATGTTCTTTGTACCTCATGTAGAATTGATACACGGTCGCAGTTATTTATGAACTTGATGCAGGCTCGTCCTCGCGGGGACGGTTGGGGATTTGAGCGCTTAGCTTCTTCCAACGAGTGAGATAGTCGGTGAAGCCTTCATTGTCCTTTTGAGATAGGACTTCTAAGGTGCGAATCGAGACTTGAGTGTCTTCATTGTCTCGATACTGTCGGTCGAACTCGACTGTGAGTTCTTCAAAAGTGGGGACCCGTTGTGGGTCTAGTGAGTAGAACCATGTCTTCGGCACTGCTGCTAGAGAGTGCGGGAAGAGAGTGAGTCAATGCTTGGAGTCGACTCCCTTGATGGCCATTTGGGACTTGAAAGTTCGGATGTGAATGATCGGGCTCTCATGTCCTTGGAAGATAGGAAGATCACTAAGGGCGAGCTTATTTGGGAGCTCATCCTTAATGCTAGTAGGCACGTTCTCATTCTCTTTGTGGATAGAGTAAGTGCTCGAGACGTAGAGCCTCTCCTCCATGGCTTGGAGTTTCTTAGCGTGCCTTTCGGCTTCCTCCTTGATCTTGAGTTCCATTCGTTCCACCTCGACGGTATGGTGGGTCAAAAGGCTCTCAAGGTCAGCGGTCAGCTTTGCAACTTGATCGCGGAGTGCGTTGACTTCTTCGTTGTTGCCGGCCATTTTGCGGGTGTAGGTTCGTTTCTTGTAGGGGATTATTACACGTTGTTTGGTACGGCGAGTATCCAGCTGAGGCCTGCATTTCACTTCGTATATTAGTGACACGACTCGACCCACTAGACTCACATTCATTTTTAAGCATTCATTTTAGCTCATTTCTTGGTTTAGAGAGACCTTTTATGTTTTGAAAAGAGCAGATTTTCGAAAAGGTTTTAGCTAAAGGAAGCTTTTGAGACGAGGATGTGTGCGCACATCTCGCCTCGATGTTAAAACGTTTTGCATTTGCACCCGTCGAACTAGTATCGGCGATTTGCCGAGGTGAGCTCGAGTCGGATGTGTAAAAGAAGAAGGATTCGACTCGAGAGTGGTTAACAAGTCGAGTCGAGGATGTTAAAAGTGGAGTCTAGGCCGTGTGACCTAGAGGATTGAATTCCACAAGCTCGGGTTCTAGTCCTTGCTCGGGTTTTTGCTTGTTAGTGAAAAAGGAGAATTTTGAGAAAGCTTGTTTCAAAAATTCGCGATAGTTTTGCTTGAAAAGTGTTAGTTTGCTAGATGTTCGGTTCATTTATCTTTGAAACGTTTAAGCGAGTTTTCGAAGATATGAATGCAAATGCTCGTTTTGAAAAAGACCATGGAGTGCATAGCCTCGAACTTGTACGTATGACTCAAAAGGGGTGAAAATGAGTCAGTCGGGTACACCTCCAACTACCTCGTGTACGCTTTGGCAGATACTTAACCCCTTCATTTCCTTACGCCGGGGCGATAGGTTTTCTGAACGGAGCACCGACTGGCCGAGATAGCCGTTTACGGCAAGCCGTGGAGGGGCGAGAGGAAAGCTAGTCCGGCATGTGCTTTATCGAGTGGACAAGCCTGCATGTGGGAACCACCTCTCGAGGGTGCAAAGGGTGCCTAGATTCCAAAAGGAATGGACTCTAAACGAATGTGCATAGCTCAAATATGTATACTTGGATTGTTCAAGGCTTTCAAGTTTCACCTCTTTATTTTTAAAAAGAAAAAGCTAGTTTTAAGTTTTAAAAATAAATTGTCCCCAGCGGAGTCGCCAAACTGTGAAACCCGGGAACCGCGTCGAGGGACCCAACTCGGCGTCTTGCTTAAGGGCAGATTTTAAAGTTAAAAAAGATTAAGTTGGAAAAACATTTAAGAACTGTTATGGAGTCGCCACCTAATTATCGCGGAAATTAGGAACCTGCTACCATGTTCTAAGTTAAAAACATGTCCTAGATTTTGGTGCACGCCGACACCCCTAGATCTAAGGTTGTGAAACCAGATTGGATTCGGGGTGAGGGTACTTTAGAAAAAGATGAATTCAATTAATGATTTATGAAAACCTTTTAGAAAAGCCTATGTAAAAATAGCCTCTACTGACCTAGAACAATCCATGTAAGATGATAATTGAGCTAATGTTATCGCTACGTACAAGTGCGAAAAAGGTTGTAAAGGAATTGAGATGCAGATGCAAAAAGATTGATTAAAACCCTCAGTTTAGCATGTTTAACTTGTTAACGAATACGGTTCAGTTAAAGGTCGAATTCATTGTTTAAGTTGATTTTAATGCAAAATAAGAAGGTGCAAGATGCGTGCAAATAAAATAAAGTTCAATTGTCCATTGGTTTATTTTATAAGGTCGGTTGCTTATGCGACTTTGGCGTGTCATCGGATATGGAGTGTACCCGAAGTAAATAGAACACTTGGAGTGCAAGCGCGCTGGGTGCCAAAGCCGGGGGGGCGCTAGAGTGTAGTCCCCTTTGTTAGTCCATAGAAAATAAGAAAAAGCTTTGATCCAAGTGGATCGGTACCTACCTTGTCCTGACGCTTCAGATCTGGGCAGAGCTTCGCTTCTTGAACTTAAAAGGAGGATGAATTCAACACGAGATGGTGTGTTAAACTCAAGGATTTGAGTGCTTGAGGCTTTTGTGAGGGTTGAAGTGTATTTGCTGTGATTTCTGGGTGAAGAAGTTATTCTGGTTGTAGAATTCTCTTTTTGAGGTCGGGGTATATGGGTGTATATATACTAAAAACCTCGGAGAAATTAGGAAATCCGGGGATAGAACCAGGCCTACAAACCGCATAGCCTTATGCGGTTGGCAGGGCAAACCGAATAGGCTTATGCGGTTGCCTCCCCAAACCGCATAAGCTTATGCGGTTTGAGGGTGTGGTTTTAGCCTAGTTTCCTAGTTTCGGTTTGATTATATCTTTGAAAGATTACGAGATAATCTTGAACTTGCGTGCCAAGAAAAGAGCTGGGATATTTCTGAGATATTTTGTGATGTTCAGGGCTTTGGAGTGCGGGCCAAAGGCTGGGTTTGGGCTCGGTTTCGGGCCCGAGACCCGTAAAAATGAAAAGGGTATATTTGCATAGTTTTTGTGAAATAAGGTAAGACGTGAAGCCGTATTTTGTGTAAGAGGGAGCTAAAGGGGAGATTTAGCCACCGGGCCTAAATTTAGGAATTTAGGAATGCTGAATTAGACCTTGTTAATGTAAAAGGGCTAATTGTAGTGCAAATGCGAAGCTCATGCCAAATGAAGCAGGACGAGGACCTAGCTAGACTCCAAATGGACAAAATGAACGTTTATTTAAGTGTGATGTGAAGCGACCTACTCATTTTAACATTTAAAACGACTCAAAATGAATTCGACATTAATTAGAACCGTTTAAGTTAACGTTAAAGATGCGTAATAAAAGTCCGTGATACATCACAGGGTTTTGTGTGGGAGGGTACGGATATGGGTATCCACACATTCAATTACATATCACGAAACTAAAGAAAATCAGGCATACGCCTCAACCCCATAGAGGCGGTGTGAGCGTCATGCTTAGCCCTCGAAAGAGGCTTGGTTAAAGGATCAGCGATGTTATCGTCTGTGCCAACCTTACAAAGATCTATTTCCTTCCTTTCCACATTATCTCTAATAACGTGGTATTTCCTCAAAACGTGTCTAGATTTGTTACTAGATTTGGGCTCCTTTGCTTGGAAAATTGCCCCACTATTATCACAATATATAGTGATCGGATCCACGGCACTAGGGACTACTTTTAGTCCATCCAAGAATTGCCGAATCCACACAGCTTCTTTAGCGACTTGAGATCTTTGCCAAATATTCGACTTAGTTGTAGAATCCGCAGTGACACTCTGTTTGAAGCTCTTCAAACAAACAGCTCCTCCATTCAACATAAAGACATAGCCAGATTGGGATTTCAAATCATCCCCATCGGTTTGGAAACTTGCATCCGTGTAACCCTTTACACGCAACTCAAGTTCTCCTCCAAACACTAGAAACGAATCCTTAGTTCTTCTCAAGTACTTAAGGATGTTCTTCTGACTATCCAAAGGATTCTCACCGGGATTGGCTTGATACCGGCTCGTCATGCTCAAAGCGAATGCGACATCGGGACGAGTGCACATCATAGCATACATGATTGATCCTACAACGGAAGCATAAGGGATCAATTTCATGCGTTCAATTTCCGCAGGAGTCGTAGGACATTGAAATTTCTTCAACGTTATTCCTACACTCATCGGAAGAAAGCCTCTCTTGGAGTCTTTCATATTGAACCTATCAAGAATCTTATCGATATAAGTTTCTTGACTTAATGCTAGTATCCTTTTAGATCTATCTTTATAGATCCGGATACCCAAGATACGTTGTGCCTCTCCCAAGTCCTTCATTTGGAAATGGTTTCCCAATTCCACCTTTACCGAATTCAGACTTGGAACATCATTTCCAATTAGCAGTATGTCATCCACATACAAAACAAGGAAGGTTACCTTACTCCCACTAAACTTCATGTATAAACAAGGTTCCTCGGCACTTCGAGTGAATCCATTTTGTTTGATTACATGATCGAATCTATGATTCCAACTCCTTGATGCTTGCTCAAGACCATAAATGGATCTCTTAAGCTTGCATACTTTCTTAAAGTTGGATGTATCTACAAAACCTTCAGGTTGTGTCATATACACTTCCTCTTCTAGAATCCCATTCAAGAAGGCAGTTTTTACATCCATTTGCCATATTTCATAGTCATGAAATGCAGCAACCGCTAAGATTATCCTTATGGATCGAAGCATTGCAACCGGTGCAAAGGTTTCATCATAATGAATACCTTGGACTTGAGAAAAGCCCTTTGCCACCAATCAAGATTTGTAAACATCTATATGTTTATCTATGCCGAGTTTGATTTTAAAGATCCATTTACACTGAAGGGGTCTCACTCCTTCAGGTAAATCCACCAAGTCCTATATTTGGTTCTCGTACATAGAATCCATTTCGGATTTCATGGCCTCAAGTTATTGTTCGGAGTTGGGACTACTAATAGCCGCCTTGTAGGTTGAGGGTTCGTTGCTTTCGAATAACAACAAATCACCCTCCTCCTCGATGTTATTGATGTGTCATATATTTACTTATATATAGCCCCTTGTTCGCGAGCTTTACTTTGCGTTTCCCGTGCTTTTACATGCGTTTCGCTTCCTATTTCGCTCCGTTTTGGCTCTGCTGCGTTTTTGTGTTTATTTTGTAGGTTAAAGCAGCTATTTGGAGTTTAGGATGCTATTCGGGAGGTTTTGTGAAGTTTCATAAAGTTTCGTGAAGTTTCGAGGTGATTCGAGTTGGTTTCGTTGCGTTTCGCTTGCGTACGAGCCTCGTTTCACTAAATGAAGGTGTTCCAGGACCTTGGGACGGGATTTGAAGCTATCATTATCATCCTAAGACTTGTCCCTACTCATGAGCCTCGTCCCTAAGCCTTGGGACGACAAAGAAGTGAAAATAAACTAAGGAAAAGAATTGGCAAAAGAAGAACAAAAACTGAATCACACGGGATGCTCATCCCGTAGGCTTGGGAAGCTTGTCCTTGCTTGTCCCGGACGGGACACCTGTCCCGGAGGTCAGGGACGGGTTGTGACTCTTCGTTGGCTTAAAATACATCGTCTATTTGAAGGCCTAAAACAACATAACTTGAAACGAATTTTTCTGAGCATTTTTCCAACACTTTAAACTAGTTTCTCTCCAAAACCTAGGCTTTAAATAATTTTCCTTCTTGTAATTTCAATTCCCGACTCGAGTACATTGTTTTGATCATCCTATTTCGGTTTTGTTGCTTGAATTCATCCTTTTGCTATTGGATTTTCTGATTGGTATTGTTAATTTCTTCTCTCCTTTGATTGTTAATTCATTATATATCGTTGTTGATCATGTTTTCATCCATTGTTATTGCTTTTGTTGTTGTTTTCATTATGTGTGAGTAGTCCTCTATCTAAGGATGAAGGGTGATCATGGGTGAGTAGTCTAGGTTGATTTTGGTGATGTTTTGATGAGGGTTTTGCTTGTGTTTTGGTTATCTTGTTTCGTTTGTGTTCGTTGATCCCTTGGCCAAGGTTTTGCGAGCGTTTGCTACCCTTAGACTTAAGACCGAAAGCCTAGTTTAAGGTAGGGCACGAGACTAACCATTAGGACCCTCACTTGTAAGTTGCGAGAGCCCGCATTTGAGACCTAGAGGACGCTTAGAACCGAGAGGTCGAGCCTATTTCTTAGCACATGCGATTCCCGACTCATTTCTGTCACCATCCTTTGTCCTAGCTTCACCCTTGCTATTCCCGATTCCCTAGACCTTTTTCCCTAAGTTTAAACCCTTACTTTTCCGCTTTAGTGTTTAGTAAACCAACCTACTCGAACCGAGACTAGAATCGTCAAAAATAACCAACATTGCAACTTTCTCCCTGTGGATTCGACCCCGACTTACCCTTGCTACCCGTTAGTGTTTGTCCGGTCTATTTTTGATTAGGAGAGTGCGACCAATCCAATCAAATTTTGGCGCCGTTGCCGGGGAGACGGCTTTGTTTTTGTTGTTTATTTGGTTCTTGTCTTATTGTTACTCTTGTCTCAAGGAACCTCAATTCCTTGGGGCCGCTACTTATAGTTGCTCTAGTGTTGTGCATGGTCAGGCAAACGCGCAGGTCTCAAGCTAATAAGGACGTGCAATTTGATCCGGAGCCGGAGCGTACTTTCCTTGCGCGCAAAAGTCTACTAAAGCAGCTTGAAGCTTCATCCTCTAAAGAAGCTCACACCGAACTCGAACCTCCACTTCCAAAGAAAATGGTGAAACTCTCGGATCATTCTAAGCCGACCGCGGCTCAAATTCCTACGGGCAATGCTATGCCCAATATCGCCGCTAACAACTTCAAAGTAAAGCCTGCGTTCATCAACTTGATTGAGCGTAGTCAATTCGGAGGGAGTCCCGGTGTGGACCCTAACCTTCACATCCAAAACTTTTGTGATTATTGCTCTACGATAAAGCAAACGGGTGTGACTCAAGATCAAATTCGGGAGATGCTCTTCCCATTTTCCCTCCGAGACAAAGCGAAGTTGTGGTTGAATTCTTTGAATTGGGTAGCGCTTGCTATCGTTGATTGGAACTCCTTGGTCTTGGCATTCTACCAAAAGTATTTTCCTCCGGAAAAGACCGCCATGCTTAGGAGTCAAATCACGAGCTTCCGACAACGAGGAGATGAGAGTTTGTTTGATGCATGGGAACGATATAAGGAGCTTCAACGTCAAATGCCCTCACCATGGCATGGACAAATGGTTCATTGTGATGCAATTCTATAATGGTCTATACAACGAGTCACGCCAAGTGCTTGACTCCGCAGCGAATGGTCGGTTTGACAACATCGACGTCGAAGAGGCTATGGATACGATTGAGGCCATGGCTATCCACAATGCGCAATACGGGAGCTCTAGGAACATCCCTCGAAGCGGTGGTAAGAACGATAGTGACGCGGTGGCCATGCTTAATGCCAAGATGGATGCTATGACTGCGATGATGATGAGTCAAATGCAAGCGGGTTCCTCAAACGCTAGCGGTCAAACGGTAGCGGCAATGCACACTTCTCATGACGTGCCTTGCAATTCTTGTGGCGTTTCCAGTCATTCTTCTCATGAATGCCGAGGTATGTATGCACCCGTCCTAGTCTTTCAATTTCATTCTTCAATCTCAACAAAACAACCCTTACTCCAATTTCTACAACGAAGGCTACAAAAATCACCCCAATTTGTCATACAAAAGCCAAAACGTTTTGAATCCACCACCACAACAACACCAAAACAGCCCTTACAATAACACTCCACAAAATTTCAGCTCATATAATCCCCAACGACCTTACAACCCTCCGGGCTTTAATCGCCCCAATTTTCAATCACAAAATGCTCCGCCACCCGTTGTTCCCGCTTCGGTCCCCGATCCGACGAGTGAAATGAGAGCCATGATGATGCAAATGGCTAAAACGCAAGAGACAATGATGGCTCACATTCAAAAGAGTGACCAAGCAAAGGACTCGGCCATCAAAATGCTTGAGACGCAAGTGGCTCAACTTGATTCTTCTAGTTCTCAAAGGAAGGCGGGTACTCTTCCATCGCAAGGGTCACAACCTCATGATACCGTCAATGCCATCTCCTTGCGAAGTGGCACGAGCTACGATGGTCCCCTAATGCCTAAGGTGGTAAGTGAGGTAGACCCTTCTCTTTTTGCTAACGATTTTAGTGTTCCTAGTAATGATGTTGCAGGTAGAAAGAGCAATGGAGCGAGCACGAGTGGAGCACAAGATGGTGGTGCAGCCGTGGGCCCCCAAGGAGGGCAGGCCGTGAAGGGTGGGGCCAAGCAAGGAGCCGTGAATGTTGATGGTGCACAAGGTGGTGGTGTGGCCGTGAGTCAGCTAGGTGGTGCAGCCGAGCATGCCAAGGAGAAGGGGAAGGAGATGCAGCAAGCTCAAGCCAAGCCGCAGGAGCCCCCGATTCAAATTAAGTTGCCTTTCCCGAGTCGTGTGGTAAAATCTAAACTTGACTCACAATTTGGTAAGTTCATGGAGGTAGTCAAAGACTTAAAGGTAATTGTCCCCTTTACTGAACTCGTTACGCAAGTCCCTGCTTACGCTAAGTTTCTCAAAGACATCCTCACTCGTAAGAGATCGTTCAGTGAGGTCGAGATTGTGGCTTTCACTGCCGAGTGTAGTGCACTTTTACAAAACCAGTCTCCTCCTAAACAGAGGGACCCGGGTAGCTTCTCAATACCTTGCACTATTGGTACAGTTTCGATTCCTAACGCTTTATGTGACTTAGGTGCAAGTGTGAGCGTTCTGCCTTACTCCGTATGCGAGAAGCTCAACATGGGCGAGTTAAAAGTAACTAATATCACGCTCCACATGGCGGACCGTTCTGTCAAACGCCCTCTAGGCGTTTTGGAGGACGTTCCTGTCAAAGTGGGTAAGTTTTTCATTCCCGTCGATTTCATCGTTCTTGACATGGCCGAGGACTCCCAAATTCCTATCATATTGGGTCGGCCTTTCCTGCACATTGCTGGTGCTATCATTGACGTCAAGAACGGTAAATTGACGTTGGATATAGGAGGTGATAAAGTTACTTTTAACCTTTCTAATGCTTTGAAACGCCCTATGTTGGAGGAGCATGTCTTTACTGTCGACGTTATCGATGATTGTGTGGACGAGTACTTACCTCAAGTCCTCGAGAGGGACCCTCTTGAGGCCGTGCTTTGTTGTGATGTGTTGGTAGGTGACCTCGGAGGCACGAGAGCTGGACAAGATGCGTCCAAGGACGAGTTGAGTGGCGTTGGAGTTGGCTTTGCTGCAAGCCAACCAGTTGGAGCTGTTGATGATGATGGATACGTAGATGAGGATGATGGAATTGGGTTCATCTACGACGAGACCCGTGGTTGGTGGTACTTCTAGTACCCGTTGCTTGACCCCCCCCGTTTGAAGCCGGTTTGGGGGGACGTTTTTCATTGTATATAAATTGTATGTACTTTATTTTTCTTGAGACTTCTTTCATCATTTTTCTCCCTTATTTTTAAGGTCCCTGGTTGATGTGCTTTAGGACACCTTGGAGACAATGTGTCGTTTGGTTTGGGGGGGAGAAACGCTTTACTTTTCATTTTGCATTTTCTTTTTCGTTTTTCGCTTTTTCAAGAATCGCAAACTCCAAAAAAACATCTGAAAATTTCAAAAACTCACAAAAAAATCAGAAAATTTCACAAAAATACCAAAAATACGTATCCCGAATTGTTGTTTGCGAGCTGTTTTTACCTTGATTCTTTCCCGACATCCCTTCCCTTGTATGCTTTGAGCTTTGGCATGATTTTCATTGATGGTTTAGCGCTTTCGGGGATGTTTAGACGTGCTTGTAGATGATGGCATGCTTTTACTGTTTGGCTTTATCATTCATGGACTATAGTTACTTTTATTGTGAGGTTTTTAGCCTCCTGCGGCCGGTTCATCTATCCCGGTCCCCGTGCTTTATTGTGAGTAGTTCTCCTCGTGGGGTACGTAATATTAACACGCATAAGTGTGGCTCCTATCCCGTGTTTCCCACGATTTTGTCACTCGTTTATGCATATGAGGCTTTAGTTGATTTTCACACGATTCACCTTGTCTTACTTTGATTTATCCTCTCATTTTTGAACCTCTTACCCTTATACACATGAGTTTGCTAGCTACATTGCCAAATAGCCTACCCTAGCCTAGCTAGTTACCGCTTTTGCTTACTCTTGTGCTCGTTCATTGGGTTTTGATCATGTTACGATTTGCTGATGTCGTTTGCTTGGAGAGTGTTGGTGAATGTGAGTCGAGATTGCTGTTTCCCCGACCTTTTATGAGGTATTTCCGCAACTTTGAGTGTGCTCTTTTTGCTCAAGAAAAAAAAAGAACAAAAATCTGAAAAATCAAACACAACACAAAATACAAAGAAAAGAAAAAGAAATGTGTGCACAAAAATGAGAAGTTGTTCTTGTTGTTACATGAGTGAGCACTTGAAATTTGTTGTCATGTTGCGATGATGTGTGAGGAGACCGATATGCTGCTTTCGGTCCGTTTTCCATGAGAGTTGGGTTCGTTTTGGTTGGATGAGCACTTGAGTAGTATTGGTGGTTTCTAGTGGCTTAGCTCCACGATTCCATAATCATTTGTTCCACCTTATCACCCTTTTCCTCTCTTTGGCCTTTACACCCTCATTTCCTATGTAAGCCCTCATGTTTGGTTCGTTTTGTGACATTATTTGTTTCCGGAATACGAGATTTGGTCCACATTCGATTGCGGGCGTGCTTCCACTAGTCGAGTAGGTGAGTGTCATCACATATATCACCTTGTTCATCATTTGAGTAGAGTGGAAACCGCGAGAGGTCTGTGATTTGATTGCTAGAGAGCCTTTGTTTAAGCCATGCTATTCATTCTGCGCCGTCTTGTAATTCTCATCCGTTAGCTTGCTATTTTTATACGTCCCACGCTGTTTCGGGATTGATTGCCATTTGCTCATGCTACTTGCGGTTTGGTGATTGTTCAGGGAAGTTTTCTTTTGCTCGCTTTGTCCTCTATTTTCTGTCATGCTTGGTTGCTTGAGGACAAGCAACGGTTCGGTTTGGGGGAGTTTGATGTGTCATATATTTACTTATATATAGCCCCTTGTTCGCGAGCTTTACTTTGCGTTTCCCGTGCTTTTACATGCGTTTCGCTTCCTATTTCGCTCCGTTTTGGCTCTGCTGCGTTTTTGTGTCTATTTTGTAGGTTAAAGCAGCTATTTGGAGTTTAGGATTCTATTCGGGAGGTTTCGTGAAGTTTCATAAAGTTTCGTGAAGTTTCGAGGTGATTCGAGTTGGTTTCGTTGCGTTTCGCTTGCGTACGAGCCTCGTTTCACTAAATGAAGGTGTTCCGGGACCTTGGGACGAGATTTGAAGCTATCATTATCATCCTAAGACTCGTCCCTACTCATGAGCCTCGTCCCTTAGCCTTGGGACGACAAAGAAGTGAAAATAAACTAAGGAAAAGAAGTGGCAAAAGAAGAACAAAAACTGAATCACACGGGATGCTCATCCCGTAGGCTTGGGAAGCTTGTCCTTGCTTGTCCCGGATGGGACACCTGTCCCGGAGGTCAGGGACGGGTTGTGACTCTTCGTTGGCTTAAAATACATCGTCTATTTGAAGGACTAAAACAACATAACTTGACACGAATTTTTCTGAGCATTTTTCCAACACTTTAAACTAGTTTCTCTCCAAAACCTAGGCTTTAAATAATTTTCCTTCTTGTAATTTCAATTCCCGACTCGAGTACGTTGTTTTGATCATCCTATTTCGATTTTGTTGCTTGAATTCATCCTTTTGCTATTGGATTTTCTGATTGGTATTGTTAATTTCTTCTCTCCTTTGATTGTTAATTCATTATATATCGTTGTTGATCATGTTTTCATCCATTGTTATTGCTTTTGTTGTTGTTTTCATTATGTGTGAGTAGTCTAGGTTGATTTTGGTGATGTTTTGATAAGGGTTTTGCTTGTGTTTTGGTTATCTTGTTTCGTTTGTGTTCGTTGATCCCTTGGCCAAGGTTTTGCGAGCGTTTGCTACCCTTAGACTTAAGACCGAAAGCCTAGTTTAAGGTAGGGCACGAGACAAACCATTAGGACCCTCACTTGTAAGTTGCGAGAGCCCGCATTTAAGACCTAGAGGACGCTTAGAACCGAGAGGTCGAGCCTATTCCTTAGCACATGCGATTCCCGACTCATTTCTGTCACCATCCTTTGTCCTAGCTTCACCCTTGCTATTCCCGATTCCCTAGACTTTTTTCCCTAAGTTTAAACCCTTACTTTCCCGCTTTAGTGTTTAGTAAACCAACCTACGCGAACCGAGACTAGAATCGTCAAAAATAACCAACATTGCAACTCTCTCCCTGTGGATTCGACCCCGACTTACCCTTGCTACCCATTAGTGTTTGTCCGGTCTATTTTTGATTAGGAGAGTGCGACCAATCCTATCAGTTATCGAGGTAACGGTTAGGTTGATGACTAATTCTACCTGACCTCCTCGGTATTACAACCGTGTCAGAAGACGAAGGAACGGTTTCCTCATTTTCTGCTTCGGTTTGTGGCTCTTGAACTTCATCAAGTTCAAATTTTCTCCCACTCTGTTTTTTAGAAATATATTCACTTTCTAGAAAAACAGCATCACGAGCCACAAACACTTTGTTCTCGTGAGGGTTGTAGAAGTAATAACCACATGTTTCCTTAGGATAATCTACAAAAAGACATTTGTCAGACCTCGGTGCGAGTTTATCGTCAGTTTTATTCTTAACGAATGCCTCACATCCCCAAATTCTCATGAATGACAAATAGGGAACCTTTCCCGTCCATATCTCATATGGAGTCTTTTTGGCCGCTTTAGTCGGATTTCGATTTAGTTAGAAAACAGCAGACAATAGCGCAAAGCCCCAAAACGATCCAGGAAGCTCACTTTGACTCATCATAGACCGAACCATGTCTAGCAAAGTTCGGTTTCTCCTTTCTGCAACACCATTCGACTGTGGTGTGCCCGAAGGAGTCCATTGTGATATTATACCACAATTCTTAAGATGTGAATCAAACTCATTACTTAGATATTCGCCACCACGATCTGATCGTAGGGCTTTTATCTTTTTATCCAATTAGTTCTCAACCTCATTTTGAAATTCTTTAAATTTCTCAAAAGCATCACTTTTATGCCTTATCAAGTAGACATAACCATATCTACTTAAGTCATCGGTAAAAGTAATGAAGTAATGATATCCTCCTCTAGTGGTGATGTTTAATGGACCACACACATCGGTATGTATGAGTCCTAAAACCTCACTTGCTCGTGTCCCTTTGCCACTAAAGGGTGCACGAGTCATCTTGCCTAAAAGGCAAGCTTCGCATGTACCATATGATTCGTAATCAAATGGTTTGAGAACCTTGGTCTCAACAAGTGTCTTTATGCGTCTATCGTTTATATGACCTAAACGACAATGCCAATGGTAGGATTTGTTTGATTCATTCGTTTTGAGCCTCTTGTTCTCGACATGATAAACATCATTGACATCGTTTAAAACATAAATACCTCCAATTGAAATGGCTTCACAATAAACCATTTCATTAAATGAAAAAGTACATCGATTGTTCTTAATCATAAAACAAAAGCCTTCCGCATCTAACACGGAGACGGAGATAATGTTTTTAGTTAGAGTTGGTACAAAATAACAGTTATTCAAATACAACTCTAAACCACTAGCAAGAGAGAGTACAAAAGTTCCCACGGAAACGGCCGCTACTCTAGCTCCATTGCCCATGCGGAGATCTACATCACCCTTGGCTAGAGCTCGCACGTTTCTCATGTAACAACCCGGGTTTTTAAAATAAAAATAAAATACGATTTAAAAAGGTTTTAGGAAAGATAAAGGTTTTAAAACTGAAATCACGGTGGCGGAAACACCGTAGCCCGGATTATTACTCCAATATCTACTAAAACTAAACAGAAAGAAAAGAGTAGGCCTTAAGGCCTAGCAAAAACATGGGGAATAAATACCCTTTACAACCAAATCCAAAACAAAGTCCAAAGTCCGAAATAAAGTCCAAAACGAAACCAAAACCAAAGTACAAAATCCATGAAGTCTAAACAAAAGCACATCTCTTCTAAGGTAAAGCACGGTCATATCCTCGCATTTCCTCACTCAAATCCCGTCACGCGCGTACCTATAAAAAGAGAAACAACATCCACAATCAGTGGGGAGTAACTAGGTGCTCCCCAGTCATATTTTAACATAACAAAATGCAAACAACCACAATGCAACAAGCTCACCTGGCCTACGGCCTAAACCAAAGTATAAATACATGATAAACAAGGCAAGCAACGATAAAACAACCATACAACACAAACAACAATACACGGCACAACCAATGTTGTGACCCAATCCATCTGCTCTCAAGTCGATCCTTCTTCCAACCAATTGCAAGAGTAAGCGCGGAGAACTGGGTGGAGCAACAAGAACCACCCCGGGTGAAGCAACAAGAATCACCCAAACCCTATGGCGGAACAGCAACAAGAAGTTCCTCAATAATCACAAGTCTAAATTTGGCCAAATTCCACCGAGCAACAAGAACGGTGACGACATAAATATAACCATAGTCTCAACCCTTCTGGTTGAGAACCCATGATAGCTCTAGCTAAACAACAAGAGTAGCCGAGGGGACCATGAGCGGTATCCGTCCATCCTAGGACGTTGTATCTCCTCACACATGTGCCAGAACAGTACCCATGTGCAAACTTAACCCAAGCATAACCTGTTAACCTGTCAACATGTCTCCAATACTCCAATACAACCATACAACCACAACATCCATACTCATACATACACAAGCAACATCACAACCATAACCAACCATACATACGGAGTACAACATGATTATACAACATTACAAGACATAGATTCAATTAACGTGCTCATATTTCGTTATTTAGAGATCAAACAAAGAGTAACCCGATTCAATTAAGCATAATTAACATTTTAAGACGTGCCAAGACTCAAAACAAGCGACAACGAACCATTATACACACACACACCATACGGCCAGAACATACACATACGGTCAACACAATTCCACGCCCATTTCATGCAACCAACACCATATTCATGTGACTCATCATTGATTCATGTGATTTTACCCATTAAAGCATGCATACAAACCTTTTTTTTAGACTTAATCAATCATCATAATTCATAGCTTATCCTTAGGTGAATTAAGCACACATCCTAATCCAATCATAACTAGCCAAAAATAAGGAAGAAAAACAACAAGGTATACAAGCACAAGGGCTTGACCTATACAAAACATACGACCAAAAACAACACAACAACACCAACATGATTTCCATTGATTCATTAGCATGATTAGTGATTTAATATGATGATTATGCATGGAAACAAGATTATGAGACAACCCTAGTATGAGGCCATTGATTCTAACATGAATTCAAGGATAAAACAATAACCAAACATCATGATTTTGCACCCAAACAATAGATCAACAACATGAAGGCCTCATACAAGTTAAAATACAACTAGATCACACCTAGTTACCTTTGTAGAGCCTCAAACTCGTGCTACTCTTCCTCCTCTTCAACAAGGATGGTATCTCCTTCTTCAAACCCTTCTTCTCCTTTGATATCCAAGCCAAACAAGCAAATAATGAATACACACAACAACATAACACATAAAATAATAAGAAACCAGAAATAAAAAGAGAGAAAAAGGAGGTCATACACCAAGGAAAAAGGCTAGGAAAGGCTTAAGATGACAAGGAAGAAAGCTTGGTAGAGAAACAATGGTGTTTGATGAGATTAGGAAGTATTTTTGTGAGAGATTAAGAGGATGAATGGGGATGGGATATGAGGTAGAGAGAATGAGGAATGAAATCAGATTTATCATATGCCAAGATTAGGAGATATTAGGATAATTAATTAACTTGCTCAAAAAGCCAACTAAAACCCTAAACCCAACTCGTGTAAAGGATAGTTCGGTTCGGTCCCAGCTGGGCCGGTCCAAACTAGCTTCTGAAAATTTGGCAGTTGCGACGGCGTCGAAAAAATACGCAGTTTAGCCTTTTGAATCGCCTGAATCGGAGTTCGTATGTGGGAGTTACACCGTTTTAAGCTAATTGCTAAAAATAGAAAGTTACCGATTAGGAAACTTACTAATTATGGAAAGTGAACAAAAATGACTTAGAAAAAGTCGGGGTGTTACAATCCTACCCCCTAAAAAGAAGTTTCGTCCTCGAAACTTGAGAATGTAGAATTACCTGTAGCAAAAAGGAAAGGATACTTCTCGAGCATGGAAGCCTCGGTCTCCCAAGTAGCTTCCTCATACTTCTGACTCCTCCAGATCACTTTCACGAGTGGAACCACCTTGTTTCTGAGTCTCTTCTCCTTACGGTCAAGGATACGAACTGGTCTTTCCTCATACGTCAGGTTCGGCACAACCTCCAGCCCGACATCCTCGATCACATGGGAGGGATCACTACGGTACCTCCTCAACTGGGACACATGGAACACATCATGTACCCTCTCTAGGTTTGGTGGTAGAGCCAACCTATAAGCCACCTCACCTATCCTCTCCAGCACCTCGTACGGTCCCACAAACTTAGGACTCAGCTTGCCCTTCAACCCAAACCGCTTCACGCCTTTCATCGGTGACACCTTAAGGAACACCTTGTCACCCACCCCAAACTCGATCGGTCTTCGTTTCAGGTCAGCATAAGACTTCTGTCGATCTTGCGCGGCTTTCAGCTTCTCTCGTATGACCCTCTCCTGTTCCATAGATTCCTGTATCATCTCAGGTCCAACCACAGCAGCTTCAGAAATGTCATCCCAACACATAGGACTTCGACACTTCCTCCCATACAATGCCTCGAACGGTGCCATTCTGATACTCGCTTGGTAACTGTTGTTGTAGGAAAACTCAACCAACGGCAAACTCTTTTCCCAACCAACATGGAACTCTAACGCACAAGCCCGTAGCATATCCTCCAAGGTCTGGATGGTTCTCTCGGTCTGACCATCTGTGGCAGCATGGAACGCAGTACTCATCTTCATCTCACTACCCAACGCCTCCTGTAACTTCTTCCAGAACTGTGAACAAAATCGGGGATCACGATCCGAAACAATATCCTTAGGCACCCCATGTAGACGTACAATCTCGCGCTGGTATGCATTCGCTAACTCCTCCATGCTCCATGTTTCCTTCATCGGTATGAAGTGTGCTACCTTCGTCAATCGATCCACAATAACCCACACTGCATTCTTACCCGTAGGGGTTCTAGGTAAGGCCATCACAAAATCCATGGAAATGGAATCCCACTTCCACATAGGAACCTCCAAAGGTTGCAGCAAACCGCCAGGTCTCTGATGCTCAAACTTCACCTTCTGGCACACAAGACACTTTGACACGTACTCAGCCACTTCCCTCTTCATATTAGGCCACCAGAAATGCAGCCTCAAATCCTTGTACATCTTATCGCCTCCAGGATGTACAGAGTATGGAGAACTATGAGCTTCTCTCAATATCTTCCCCTTAAGAACCTCGCAGCTCGGAACGCACCATCTACCCTTAAACTTCAACCCACCATCAGCACCAATCTCGAAATTCTCAGCACCACCACCTGCCTTAGCCTCTCGGATAGCCTCCAGAACAGGGTCCTCATGTTGCCTTACCCGAATCTCGTGATACAACTCAGGTTCAGCCACCATAGCACCCAAATCAACTCCACGATGCACAACCTCCAACTCAAGCCTCTGGAAGTCACGGCATAACTCGTCCGGAAGTACCCAAGCAGCATTCAACCCATGTCTCCCTTTTCTACTCAGCGCATCTGCAACCACATTCGCCTTCCCTTCGTGGTACTGTAGCTCGATGTTATAATCCTTGATTAGCTCCAACCAACGTCTCTGCCTCATGTTCAAGTCTCTCTGCGTGAAGATGTACTTCAAACTCTTATGATCGGTGTAGATCTTGCACGAAGCCCCATAAAGATAATGCCTCCACAGTTTCAAGGCAAATACCACAGCGGCAAGCTCCAAATCATGCGTAGGATAGTTCTGCTCGTGCACCCGTAACTGTCTCGATGCGTAGGCAATCACTTTACCCTTCTGCATTAGCACACAGCCTAAACCCAGCTTCGAAGCATCGCTGTATACGCCAAACTCAACTCCATCTTCAGGCAGTGTCAACACTGGTGCGGTCGTCAACCTCTTCTTCAACTCCTGGAACGTAGCTTTACACGCCTCACTCCACACATACTTCGACTCTTTACGCAGCAACTGAGTCAAAGGTCTAGCTACCTTTGAGAAGTCCTGAACGAACCTCCTGTAATAGCCAGCAAGTCCAAGGAAACTTCGTATCTCATTAACGTTCTTCGGACTCTCCCAATTCATCACAGCCTCAACCTTAGACGGATCAACCTTCACACCCTCACCCGAGATCACATGCCCCAAGAAAGCGACTTCCCCCAACCAGAACTCGCACTTGGAGAACTTTGCGTACCACTTCTGCTTCTGTAACACTCCCAAGATTAGACGTAGATGTTTCTCGTGCTCAGCTTCATCTCGAGAGTAAATCAATATGTCGTCAATGAAAACAACAACACACTGATCCAAGTACTCGCCAAACGTCCTATTCATCTGGTCCATAAACACCGCAGGAGCATTAGTCAAACCAAACGGCATCACCACGAATTCATAGTGCCCATACCTCGATCGAAACGCGGTCTTGGGAATATCCTGTTCACGAACTGGAATTTGGTGATAACCCGATCTCAAGTCTATCTTCGAGAACACACTCGCCCCCTTCAGCTAGTCGAACAAGTCCTCAATGCGCGGCAAAGGATACTTGTTCTTAATCGTTACCTTGTTCAGTTCTCGATAGTCGATACACAGCCTCATGCTCCCATCTTTCTTCTTCACGAACAATACTGGAGCACCCCATGGCGACACACTCGGTCTAATGAACCCTTTCTCGATCATCTCCTCAAGCTGCTTCTTTAACTCTTGTAACTCTGCCGGAGCCATACGATACGGAGCCTTAGAGATAGGCCCTGTACCCGGCACTAGTTCAATTGCGAACTCCACATCACGTTCAGGTGGAATCCCAGGCAACTCTTCAGGAAAGACGTCTGCGAACTCCCGGACAATAGGAATGTCCTCCAGCTTCAACTCCTTGGAGACATCTTTTACCATGCACAGATACACCATATGCCCCTTTCTTCTCATGTTGTTCATCTTCAAAGCGGATACCCATCTCACATTCGGCTTCGAAGTAACACACGTGTGAGATATTTTGCAACCAGATGGACCCCTCAATAAAATCTTCTGATCCCGGCACACAAAGCGAGCGTCGTACTTAGCCAGCCAATCCATACCCAAGATGATGTCGAACTCCGAAAGCTCAAAACGAACCAGATCAGCCAGCAGGATGGAAGTCCCAAAGGAAATAGGAACATCCTTGAAAAGCAGCGAGCAAGCGATAGTTTCTCCCGTGGGAAGAGATATAAGAGTATCCACGGTAGAGGACGGAGTAAGCTTTGCTTTCGCGATCAAAGAAGACGATATGAAGGACATAGAAGCACCCGTGTCAAACAGAATATAAGCAGGTATAGAGTTAACAAGGAATGTACCCGTGATCACATCAGGATGCAGTTCAGCTTCCGCTCGACTCATAACAAAGATTCGCCCCTTCTGAGCAGGCGGGTTAGTCTTCGCAGGCACCACAGCAGATGAAGACCCAGCAGCAGCAGTAGAACCCGAAGCCTTAGGACACCGGACAGATTTATGCCCCTGCTCCTTGCAGACGTAGCACGTAATTGGCGTCCCATCACAGTTCTTACCCGGATGGTAAGCTTTCTTGCATTTGTAGCACAACATACCTGGCCTAGCAGTGGCCTGGTTCCGGTTCACAAACGGTCGGGGCTCGAACCTACCCTTCTTCACTACCTGGAAAGAAGTTTGTGGAACAAACGGCCTCTTCACAAACCTGTTCTTCTTAGCAGCTTCAGCCTCTTCAGCCTGGATGGATGCATACACACTCAGAGCTCGATCATAAGCCTGCTGGAATGTAGTGGAAGGCATTCCAGCTAGCACAGTCCGAACTCCAAAGGACAAGTTCTTCTCATATCGACGAATGCGAGCAGCCTCGTCGGGAATAATGTGTGGCGCAAAACGAGCTAGGGCTGTGAACTTGTCAGTGTACTCCTGCACTGACATGGTACCCTGTACAAGATTAATGAATTCTTGCTCCTTCTCCCAGCGGAGCACATCAGGGTAGAAGCGCTTCTTCAACGCTTCACAAAACATAACCCAGTTGAACCCAACCTGAGCCTGCAGGGTAGCTCTAGATAGGGCCCACCAGTTGTCGGCCTCCATCTTCAGGTAATAGGTGGCGATATCCACCTTCTGTGCCTCGGGACAACGGGTAGCCACGAACAGCTTCTCGATCTCCCTAATCCAGCTCTCGAGCGTAACTGGATCTGCCTTGCCATCATACGTGGGTGGATGATGACGGTCAAAGCGATCAAAGACGGACTGGTTGTTCTCACGTGCCTCCGTCAAAGCTAAGATTGCATCCTCAATTCGGCGCATGCGTTGAAGATCTTGTTGTGCGGCATTTCCATTTCTGGCCATCTGAAATACAATTGCATAATTAACAGCAGCAACAACTATACATGCCGCTACAAACAACTACTCAAAGACAAACAACGCAGCCCCCCCTAATATGTCTACCCCACACTCCACTCGGTGTTCTAAGTCAAATCCTACTCACTCACCTAGTAGAGTTGGGAGCGTATTCGCTCTGATACCAACTGTAACAACCCGGGTTTTTAAAATAAAAATAAAATACGATTTAAAAAGGTTTTAGGAAAGATAAAGGTTTTAAAACTGAAATCACGGTGGCGGAAACACCGTAGCCCGGATTATTACTCCAACATCTACTAAAACTAAACAGAAAGAAAAGAGTAGGCCTTAAGGCCTAGCAAAAACATGGGGAATAAATACCCCTTACAACCAAATCCAAAACAAAGTCCAAAGTCCGAAATAAAGTCCAAAACGAAACCAAAACCAAAGTACAAAATCCATGAAGTCTAAACAAAAGCACATCTCTTCTAAGGTAAAGCACGGTCATATCCTCGCATTTCCTCACTCAAATCCCGTCACGCGCGTACCTATAAAAAGAGAAACAACATCCACAATCAGTGGGGAGTAACTAGGTGCTCCCCAGTCATATTTTAACATAACAAAATGCAAACAACCACAATGCAACAAGCTCACCTGGCCTACGGCCTAAACCAAAGTATAAATACATGATAAACAAGGCAAGCAACGATAAAACAACCATACAACACAAACAACAATACACGGCACAACCAATGTTGTGACCCAATCCATCTGCTCTCAAGTCGATCCTTCTTCCAACCAATTGCAAGAGTAAGCGCGGAGTACTGGGTGGAGCAACAAGAACCACCCCGGGTGAAGCAACAAGAATCACCCAAACCCTATGGCGGAACAGCAACAAGAAGTTCCTCAATAATCACAAGTCTAAATTTGGCCAAATTCCACCGAGCAACAAGAACGGTGACGACATAAATATAACCATAGTCTCAACCCTTCTGGTTGAGAACCCATGATAGCTCTAGCTAAACAACAAGAGTAGCCGAGGGGACCATGAGCGGTATCCGTCCATCCTAGGACGTTGTATCTCCTCACACATGTGCGAGCAGCACCCATGTGCAAACTTAACCCAAGCATAACCTGTTAACCTGTCAACATGTCTCCAATACTCCAATACAACCATACAACCACAACATCCATACTCATACATACACAAGCAACATCACAACCATAACCAACCATACATACGGAGTACAACATGATTATACAACATTACAAGACATAGATTCAATTAACGTGCTCATATTTCGTTATTTAGAGATCAAACAAAGAGTAACCCGATTCAATTAAGCATAATTAACATTTTAAGACGTGCCAAGACTCAAAACAAGCGACAACGAACCATTATACACACACACACCATACGGCCAGAACATACACATACGGTCAACACAATTCCACGCCCATTTCATGCAACCAACACCATATTCATGTGACTCATCATTGATTCATGTGATTTTACCCATTAAAGCATGCATACAAACCTTTTTTTTAGACTTAATCAATCATCATAATTCATAGCTTATCCTTAGGTGAATTAAGCACACATCCTAATCCAATCATAACTAGCCAAAAATAAGGAAGAAAAACAACAAGGTATACAAGCACAAGGGCTTGACCTATACAAAACATACGGCCAAAAACAACACAACAACACCAACATGATTTCCATTGATTCATTAGCATGATTAGTGATTTAATATGATGATTATGCATGGAAACAAGATTATGAGACAACCCTAGTATGAGGCCATTGATTCTAACATGAATTCAAGGATAAAACAATAACCAAACATCATGATTTTGCACCCAAACAATAGATCAACAACATGAAGGCCTCATACAAGTTAAAATACAACTAGATCACACCTAGTTACCTTTGTAGAGCCTCAAACTCGTGCTACTCTTCCTCCTCTTCAACAAGGATGATATCTCCTTCTTCAAACCCTTCTTCTCCTTTGATATCCAAGCCAAACAAGCAAATAATGAATACACACAACAACATAACACATAAAATAATAAGAAACCAGAAATAAAAAGAGAGAAAAAGGAGGTCATACACCAAGGAAAAAGGCTAGGAAAGGCTTAAGATGACAAGGAAGAAAGCTTGGTAGAGAAACAATGGTGTTTGATGAGATTAGGAAGTATTTTTGTGAGAGATTAAGAGGATGAATGGGGATGGGATATGAGGTAGAGAGAATGAGGAATGAAATCAGATTTATCATATGCCAAGATTAGGAGATATTAGGATAATTAATTAACTTGCTCAAAAAGCCAACTAAAACCCTAAACCCAACTCGTGTAAAGGATAGTTCGGTTCGGTCCCAGCTGGGCCGGTCCAAACTAGCTTCTGAAAATTTGGCAGTTGCGACGGCGTCGAAAAAAATACGCAGTTTAGCCTTTCGAATCGCCTGAATCGGAGTTCGTATGAGGGAGTTACACCGTTTTATGCTAATTGCTAAAAATAGAAAGTTACCCGATTAGGAAACTTACTAATTATGGAAAGTGAACAAAAATGACTTAGAAAAAGTCGGGGTGTTACATCTCATCCCCTGCAAATGATTACAAAGGTGAGATCCACATCCGGTATCCAATACCCATGTAGAAATGCAAGCATGATTGATGTCTATCATATAGTGATTAGAAGGAACAATACCTTTGGATGTCTCACATCCATTTTTCAATTCCTTCTTGTACTTGGGACAATTGCGCTTCCAATGACCCACTTCATTGCAAAATTTGCAAGTGTCATTAAGAGGTCTACCCTTGTTGATCTTGGGCTTAGGCTTATGTGGAACACCTTCCACAATAGCCTTCCCCTTTCCCTTGCCTTTGTTGGATGGCGCTTTCTTGGCCACCTTCCCCTTCTTGACCCCTAGATTCATGTTCTTCATTTTCATGGAGAGAACATCTTTTTTCTCCATCTCATTCACTTCCATATCCCTCTCGGCTTAGACCAAGAGTGCATGAAGTTCATGGTAACTCTTATCCATGTTGTTCATGTTATAGTTTACTCGAAAATGAGCAAACTTGCTTGGAAGAGAATGAAGAATGCGGTTAATCGCAAGAGCTTTCGGTATAGCACACTTTTGTCGCTCAAGAGTGTCTATGTACTCAACCATTTTGAGCACATGAGGACCAACTTTTTGGTTCCTCTCAAGCTTTGCATCGAAAAACCGCACCGCGGCTTCATAAAGCCTAATTTGCAGTGCTTTGGAGAACATGGTTGTCACTCTAGTGAATATCTCATATGCACTTTTTTAAGTGACAAATCGGAGTTTGAGAGCGGGTGCCATGGACCAAATCAAGACGTTCTTCACGTCATTGTCCACTTTCACATGCTCATCATAGGCGGCTCGTGCCGCCCCGGATCGAGAAGTGGGTTCGGCGGGTGGTGGATCGGTAAGGTACTTAAGCACATTGTCGGATTGAGCGGCGCCCCTTATAGTTGAATCCCATTCAACAAAGTTTCTACCGTCATCTTTTAGGATACACTTATCCATCACGGTTCTCAACCATGAATCTTTACCCAAAATGGGTGCGGGAGTTGATGTTGTCATTGCGATTTCAAAAAGATTCTACAACGATTTAGAGGAAATACATAAGCATTCATTGTTCATTAATAACATTTGCTAAAACTCCTTTTTAAAACAAATGTTCATTTATATAATGATCTCCCACGAAATTATATAAATGATTCCAAGACTCGTTCTCATATAAAATTATACATCTCATGTTTCCTTTTATATAAAAACGACAAGTCAACACTTGACTAATTCTACACTAGAACTCTTGGTTGATGATTTTCTTTAAAATACATCCTTTAGCCCCAAATAATTCTTATTTGGTTGAGTCCAAACCAAATTAGCATGGGACTTCCTCCCACTACTTACCCATGGTAACGAGGTTCCACGTTGCGGAGGTCCTCATGAACATGGGGTTCATAGTTGCTACATTTGGAAAGGCTATATCTCAATTCATTTGTTTAAGTAATGTGGGTGATCTTGTCAATTTTAGTCATTAAAATTCTTTTATAAGTGAACTAATTTAAGAATCGTGACCTAAAACGACAATCATAGTGGGATATCCTTGCATGCATGGCGATTTTGGCATGTAAACGATAAAATAAGCATCAAACAAGCATCAAGCAACACAAGCATAAACCTAGTATGGCCACCTAAAAGTAATTAAAAATACAAGGAGTTACAAATTGGAAACCAAATCCTTTGATCCCTCTTCATATGGACTTCATCCATGGCACCTCCTTGCAACTTTAGAACACTTCTAAGCTCCATCTCGATGCATCGCCGGTCTTCGTTTTACAAATAGTTACAAGTATGAATTACAAATGAATACATAGCAATCCTATTATACATTTATAAATGAAATAAACTATTAAAATTACAAACCGGCGATACGAGATCGCATTTAATTAAATACCCACACGATATTCCCTTTCATTACGGGTAATATCGGTAAAAATATAACAAACTATGACCATACTAGTAAGAATAAACATTCATTCAAAAATAAACATTCATCCAAACATGCATAATGAAAAGCTTATAAATAAAAAACATGCCAAAATCGCCTTAAACAAAAACGCATTAAATCGTTTAATAACAGTCTCATCATAAATCGATTAATCTCATATTAATCAAATATGCTTAAAACACCTTTTAAGCATGAACTAAAACTTCTAAACTAATTTAGAACACCCAAAATTAGTTTTTACTAATTTATGGTGATTTTAGTTCATAAACATGGTCATTTGCTAATTAGGTTTAACTTTAATCATAACTTATTTATGAATAAAGCTTTATAAAATCATAATAAAATAAAATAAAACCATTTTTATTTTGGCAAAATTTTGTATATTCTGGAACACTTCCAGAATATCAAAAATGAAAAGTTTGGTCAAACATATTTACATATGAATTTTGGAACAAATATAATACGATTTCATTGATTTTATCTCATAAAATCAACAAAACGTCCAAAACAGTGAGGGAAAAACCCAAATTTATACCTTAGCCTCCTCTTAATATATAAAAATATTGGTATAAATTTCATATCCAGAAAACAACTTTTACTATATTTTGGACATTAAAATGCATAATATACCGATTTTTATCAAATAAATGAATAAATATTCAAAACTCAAAATCTGATTTTGAAACTTTACTTGCAGAAAGTATACATATGAAATTTCACTGTGTAAAACTTTCGTGACCAGATTCTAAATATAACTATTTATAGTTATTATTTTAGCCAAAAACACACTTTTTGACTCGGTTTTGTATAAAAATCATTTTAATTAGCAAACAAATTCCAAAAATTACGAAATTTGACCAATAATTACATGAGACTAGTAGATTTGCATGCTATAAAAATTTTGTGTTAAAACCATTTTAACACTATTTTCGGATTTTATCATATTTATTCTCAATAAATATATAAAACTCCAAAAACAACAAAATAAATTTGTAACTACAAGCCATGGCTCTGATACCACTTGTAGGGATCTCATACCCTTCACTAATCCAATATTAGTGTAAATCAAATTACTCTAATTTGATGAGCAAGATCTATGTAGTTACAACCATACTTTGTCACAAGTTTATAGAAATTTATACCTTCTTAAAACGAATAAAATGGGCACAAAACTAGAACTCCTTTCTAGTTTTGTTTCTTGAGCTATGAGATAAGGATGATCCTCCAACCCTAGTTTCCAAAATAGGCAACCTCTTTTTAGATGCACCCAAGAAAAACTCCAAAATTACTAAAGATTTTGATCTAGAAATCACTTAGTAAACTCTTGATAATATGTGATATTATTATTACTAACACTTAGTAATATTAAGAATAATATGAGTATTAGATTTAGAGAGAATAGTGAGAGAGATGGAGAGAAAAGATGAGGAAAATGCATGAATGAATTCCTCTCTCTTTGGCCTAGTGTTTTTATAACAAAACAAACAACATGAAGTGTGTCTAACACTCCAAGTAGGCCGGCCCCTTTGAGAAGAGAAGAGGGAAGAGTTTTCATCTTGAGTAGTGTAATTTCATGCATGTTAATGATGATGTTTTACATGCATGAACAAAGCACTACTAAACAAAATGAATAAGACAAAAGTACTTCCTCCCTTCTTTGCCCTATTTTGGACGGTCCATGTGACTTACATGGGTCCATTTTGTTTATCAATATTTGTCTCACAAATACTTGTAATTTATCACTTAATTATCTAACATAATAAAGTGTAAATTAATTAAACTCTTTCTTAATACACATGTACACTTACACATATATTGAAATTGTACTTTTACTAATCTCATTAGTAAAATATACATGATTAGTGAATTAACAGTTAATCACTAATTCCCATCTCCTCTAATAATTTTATCGATATAAAATTAAATCATTCGAGTTCACAACTTGATTTCTCTCTAAATTAATTCACTGATTAACCGTTAGTCGATTTATCAAGTTACTAATTTAATCGTATCTCATACAATTAATTAGCTTAATTATTTGGAGTACGTTCCTATAGGTGTGACTTAAAGGGATCAATTGATTACCGCCGTATTACGACAATAACGTCAAACTCTAGTCAGCCAACCGTTATTGATTTACGTTAATCAATTGACAATAATACAGGATTATCCCCTTGTATTCCTTAATTGAGGTTTATTAAGTAATCGCACTATTGTGGAGGACACTTACTCCAACAAAGGCCACATGAAGGACGCTATTGTCGATAGGCCATTCCACCGCCATTTTCAAAGCTGTTATCTCCGCCTGTAAAGGAGATTCTGCATAACCTGTCCTACTTTCCTTATGTATTTGCGTTCCACCAATACCAACTGCTACCCATCCATAGCCTGCTTTACCATTTTTATTCCATCCAGCATCGCATTTTATTCTGATGCATCTACAAAGGCCCTCTCCGTTGACAAGTGTAAAAGGTTCATAACTCCTAATCCTTTGTACCTCCGTTTCTAGGTAATCATTCACTTGTGCAGGTATTTTTAACCTTTGAGAAGCTAACCATATTAAATCCACTGGTTGAAAATGTAAGTTCATATACTTCTGGATACACACCCCTACACTATTGAAGACCATATCGTTTCTCATGCACCATAATGTCCAAATAACATCCAGAAAAATTATGATAGCCCTTCCTGAATCATTCTGACCCATGAGATACGTTAACCAATTACATAACCAGGTCTTAAAGGGCAGCAATGATCCTCTATCACTTCGTAGTCCTATGGAACTAGCCATCCAGAATCTTTTCGTAAAAGGGCAATCTCTAAACAGATAACTCAAAGATTCAATAGTGCTATCATCCCCACATACTCTACAGAAAGGGTAAATATCAATATTCCTTTTACGGAATTCCTCCCCAATTGGAAGCGTATCAGTCAAGATCTTCCAAATATGGATACGCCACTTACTTGGTCCCGATAGACGCCACATCACTTTTCTTAAAAAATTTTCAGTAAAGATTGACACCCTTTGTCTGTCTTTGGTGTTCCCGCTATTGTTTAAAGTGTTTTGTAGCGCAAAACCATAGCTTGACTTAACACTATACTGACCACTATCCGTTAATTTCCAGAAAGTACTATCAAGGCAATGTTGTCGTGGGATCGGAATAGCTCTGATTTTCTCCACCCATCGGTCTTCCATTATAGAGGAAATGAGAGAAATATCCCATTTTGAATTATTAATAATATGATTAGTCACCCTATCCGTTTCCATTGCCGTCGACATATTACTTCTTTTGATTCGGCGTTCACCATCAACCCATTTATCCTCCCACGAACGTAAGCTCGTCGGGTTCCCCACTTTTGAAGCTAAATTCGGTACAAGAAGGTTAAAACCCCAGAGGATGCCCTTCCAAGCCCAAAAAGCATTGCAATAGGGTCTCTCACTACAGAAGAAATAGAGTCAACATCATAAAGATATTTAGCAAAGAAATAGAGTCAACATCATAAAGATATTTAGCAAAGAATACCTTACTGAGCAAAGTCCCCTTTTCCGAAATGATACGCCACGCCACTTTTCCTAAAAGCGCTGATTCAAACTAGTTATATTACGAATTCCAAGTCCACATTTCGATTTAGGTAGACTAATTAAATTTTTACTATCCCAGTGAATGACTCTCCCTTTCTTTAGTCCTGCCCACCAAAACTGCGCCAAAATCTGATTAATCTTATTTGACACACTTATCGGAACTTTGAAAGCCGATAGAACATAAACAGAGAGGGTGGATAGAATTGAGGAAATCAGGGTCAGTCGTCCTGCCGGAGATAGCAAGGAACCATTCCAAGCAGAAACCCGTCTTTGAACTTGCTCAATCGTGAAATTAAATACGTACTTCTTGGATCCAGAAAAATTCGTAGGCGATCCCAAGTAGATACCTAGGCCTAACGTGTCTTCAATCCCAAGATAATTAATGAATACTTCTTTGACATCTTGTGTCGAATTGGGGCTGAAGTTAATGGCTGATTTTTGTTGATTGATTTTTTGCCCCGATAAACAGCAGAAAATGTCAATAATATTCAGAAGATTTTGACACTTTGAAACATTTCCTTCAGTAAAGAAAATAGAATCATCTGCAAAGAAAAGATGGGATATAGGAGGGGCTCTCCTACTGATTTTCACTCCTGCTATTTTCTTTCTTTCTTGCGCTACACAGAGATTAGCCGATAGAACTTACATACAAAGTACAAACAGGTACGGCGAAAAAGGATCACCCTGTCTTAAACCCCTTTTAGGTATAAAATTCTCCAAAGGTACTCCATTAAGTAAAACTTGATAGGAAACTGATTCCACACAATTCATCACCAAGTTAACCATAGAACTGGGAAACCCCACTTTGAGAAGAGTTGCTCTAAGAAACTTCCAGTCGACCCTATCGTAAGCTTTGCTCATATCAACTTTGAAAGCTACCTTTGCTAGCTTTCCTTTTTTCTGTTTCTTGATGTAATGAAGGATTTCATGAGTTACAAGTATATTATCTTATATATTCCTCCCAGGAACAAAGGCATTCTGATAATCACCTATAAGACTATTAATAACCCGTTTGATCCTATTAGCAATGCATTTTGTGATAATCTTTATACTTACATTACAAAGACTAATAGGTCTAAAGTTCTCAGGCAGCTTCGGATTAGTGATCTTTGGAATCAGAGCAATAAAGGTTCGATTAATATCTTTTTGAATTATAGCTGAGTTCAGTACCTTCAGAATAAGATCGATTATATCCTTCTTAATAAAGTGCCAGCATTTATGATAAAACAAACCAGGTATACCATCAGGGCCCGGAGATTTCAACGCCGAACATCGCCGCTCAGACCTCTTTAGCCGTGAAAGGCTTACTTAATCTCCTTCTATCCTCCTCATTAAGCCTACCGTGGACAGGGTCAAGAAAGATGTCCAAATTCTCAACATCATTATCAAGCCTAACAGTAGCATCATATTCACAGAAAACCTTTCTGAAATGATTAGTAAGAATACTCCCCACCATGGCCTCATCAAACTGCCAAACATTCTCCCTATCTTTGATGCATTTTATATAATTCCCACCCATTCTTCCTTTCACCCAATTAAAAAAATACTTAGTACAAGTATCTCCCTCCATAACCCATTTCATTTGGCTCTTTGTTTCCAATATAAGTCCGCTGCTTCTACAAACTGATTCACTTCCTTTTGTATATTACTATATTCCCCATCCTTCATCGATTGCTTTATCAAACGCCTTCATTAGTTTTCCATCAAACTCGTCCCATCCCTTTGCCCATTCTTTCCTCTTGTTCAATGACCAGTTTAACATGAGTCCCCTAATATACATTATTCTTCGTAAGCAAGGTATTGATCTTCGTCCCCTACTAGCTTCTCTTCACTTCTCCTTGATCATATCTAGACAATCCTTATTTTCAAGACTCCATGCTTCCATTTTGTAAGGTCGCTTACGCTTGTTATTCGTAGCACCAAATCTAATCTCAATTGGTCCATGATCCGAAATGGCAATTGGATGATGTAACACTTGGACATCTGGATACGAAGTGAACCAATCATACATTGCGTAAGCTTTATCTAGCCTCTCAAAAATGGGTTGTGAATTAAATCTCTTGTTTGTCCACGTGAAACTAGGCCCTTTGAAAGGAACATCAATAAGGGCAAGAGAAGCTTTCTATTCATCAAACCATTCCGCCCCTTCAATTGAAAAGTGATCTCCTCCCATCTTGTCTTCCATATAATCAACTTGGTTTATATCCCCTAATATGAGAAAAGGCTTACTAAAATCTAAAGCTAATTCTTTAAAAGACTCCCAAAAAACCCGTCTCTTCACAAAGACGGGTTCTCCATACATAAGACATAAATACCATAAAACATTACTACCCTCCAAGTAACTTAAGATGATGTAGTTATTACAAACAAAAGTACATTGAAAATTACAACGATTTTTCCATGACACAAAAAGACCACAACTTTTACCAACTACATCAACTCCACAAAAACTAGAAAACCCTAGTGAACGAAATATAGGAATAGCATCCGATACATTGCATTTCGTTTCTTGCAAAAAGACAAAATCATAATTATTTAATAAGGTAAGCGCTCTAATCTTCGGAACCCTAGGGGCGAGCGTATTTAAAAGACCCCCACAGTTCCATGATAACCCAATCATGCACAAGGACAGAATTGATCAGGCTCAATTCCCGAAAAACCAAACAATTGCCTTTCTTGCCTTTCTCCTTCATGCCCTGGACTCGTGTCTTCATCATTCTCTTCCATAAAGGCCCTTGAGCTTTGTGCAACATCCTCATATTCCACTTTAAACTCAGGCCTCCAATTATAATACTTAGTGCTAGAGCAACATTGCCTTTTGAACATACCAAGTCCATTCAATCTACTGTTAACAACACCCTCGTTCCCATCAGACCTCACCTCCCTTAATAATAGTGGTTCTGATTCTGCTTTTCTTTTAAAACCAATCTTAAGCTCCATCCTTACACCATCTTTTACACACCTCGACCTCTTGAACCTTTGCATCCCGCAAATACGACGCCATTTGTCCTTACCATTAACAGTGACATTTAAAATACCACTGCCAGACATTGTGTCTTTGTTAGAGGCATAATCTTTCAAAGTATGAGCCGAGAGAAGCTACCAATTATCTCCCACGACTAACTCAGTATCATTTGCTACCTCAACAAATAGAATAGAAGCTTGGACATCTCCATCAGTTGCAATACTAAAATCTCCAACAATCTCTGTTAATTCTTCGTCAACAATCCAAGCTGGAGTATGAAATCCTGTTTGCAAAACTTCAGTAGTAATTCCAACCCTCACATTAATACCACTTTCAGAGGAGCTTGATGATGATCTGCTATCTTGTGGCCAATCATATGATGATCCTTGACTGTAAAAATCCACAGCTTCATCCCCTCCTTACTTGTAGATCTCTATTGTCATTCTCTGGTACTTGATTCATATTCTGCCCTACAAAGACTTGGTGAATGATAGGAATTTGGTCCCAAAGAGGCCACTCTTCCTCTTCATCCCCCTCATGAACTGGAACGGGATTCACACCATCAACTTCAGCTCCTCCTATGTTACCCACATTATGTTGCGGTACGGCTGCTGCTAGATTGAACACTTGATAATAACCCCTTTGCTCATCTTCAATTTGGGCTTGGTAATCATCATACCTTAGTATTCTATCCACTAGATTCTGAAAATTACGATCATGATCGTCAATAGATACGTCCCCTTCTCGTTGTAAAAAAGCCACATAGGGGTCTTGATCCAACAATGGATGTTTCTCAGGTATGTTGATATTATTAACTCCTCCTCCCAAGAAATCATTAAAACCCACATCATTATCATGATCCTATACCATAAAGACCTGGTCTCCCAAAACATTGTTATTATGACCCTCTTTCACCTCATCTCTAAGTACCTCCTGATTTGGTTCATGACCCTCCACATTCACATTATCTTCACCCCTTTCTCCACCTTGTTCATCTACCTCCATATCACCATAGTTATGTTGAGCATTAACTCGAACATGCATGTCATGAAAATTATGAAAAGAAGGGAAAAGTATAGGACTTGCAAAAGGATGAGCATGCAAATCAAAAGCCATGCCAGGATACAACCTACCCCCTCCTGTAGTGCCAATATTAATGTCCACTACACGATCCATAAAGTAATCCGCCCTTGGTCGAACCCCAGGATGCTGTCCCAATCTCACCCTCGATGTAACATGCCTCGACGTATTTGGCATCGCTCTGAGATCAAGATTAAACATAGTGTAAACGTTAGGGGACTGGGCTACCATGAACCCCCTGTCACAAACACCCCTCAAAACAAATTGGATACTATCAATAACCCTTTGTCTGCTCACAGTGCACCGAGTAACCTTATGGTTAATACAACCACATCGTACACAATATTTGAACAGCTCCTCATAGCGAAATTGCACCCACATGAGCTTATTGTTTTCACATGCAATGAAAAAACCCGGCATGAGAGGCTCTTCCAGCATAACAAAGACTCTTATACGAAGATAATCATGATTGGGAATACCCCCAAACTCCTCTACCATAAACTGATTACTCAAGATATTGCCAATGACATTCGCTGCATGCATATTTAAGTACTCAAAAGGAAGGCCACACACACGAACCCACATGCATGCCATTGGAAACGTAACAGTTCGTGGAATCAGCCCTCGCGTCCAGCGCGAACACAAATAAAGCTCCAGAAATGGCAGCAACACTTCTTTCTAATAAATCCTCAGCATCTTGTTCATTTTCACAATGGAAAACAAACAAATCCTCCATACTACGAACATTTATCCTTCCACGAGAAACCCAATGGTCCAAAACAAAGGTCTGAACTTCCTCAGCTCTAAATTTACGGTAGTCTACACAACATGCAAGGACACAGCTATTCCAGAAAGCAATAGATCACTCTCCAATGTATGCCTCTTCAAAGTGAGCAACTGCTCCTGCTCTTGGAGGACGCCAAGCATGGTCATTTAAAAATTTTTGGTCCCCATTAGGGTTGACATCATCTTGCTCCATAAGTAGGGAACAAGAGAATAAAAATAGAAAGTTTGATTAAAAAGAGTTAAATAGTAGAATAAAGGAAAAGGAAAGTTAACTGAATTGAATGATTGAAAGGGAGGGCTAATTATATAGGATTAAGGGTACAAGTGAAAATATACCAAACGTCGAAGTACAACTAAAAAAACTAAAAAGTACGAGAATATAAATTAAAAAAACCCTTAATTTTTTTTTTAAAAGTTCGTAATACATAGAATAGCAAAAGTATCAACGATTCAACTCTTTAGTATTTGTGGGAAAAAAGGTGTTTGTGTTATAAACACTGTTAAACATGTAAATCTCACCTCCGCGATTTCCTCAGCCGTCCTCCCCGAAAGTCCATATTTATCACAGTAAATATGGCAAATTTCTTCATTACATTAAATGTATGTACAGTATATTAAGTTGTATAAATATGCACACGATCAATGAGAAGAATACACAACAAGTTACGCTTCGAAACTTTCATTCAATCTTAATCTTTAGCATGTTATCAGCACGACTTGCTCTAAATTTGTAAGGTATAATTTTCATATACGCATACATAAGCTCTAAGATTATTTTTTTTACATGGATCAACCATGTCATGAGATCAATACTATTTTAAGTGATATCTCAAATTCTAATATATATTTCATTACCGAACCTACTAACAACGATGGAGCCAATAGTAGGCCCGACAGGCTTGGGCCTGGTTCGCTTTTAGAAATTAGTTTAATTTTGTTCGTAATAAATATTAAAACTGAAGAAATGAGCATTGAATTGAAAGTGGCATAGTGGTTTGGTGGGCACTTTAGAATTTTAGTTCATGTGTTCGATTCTTGATCAAGGCACGAATAGTTATTTTTTTTTCTTAAGCAAATATCCACTATTTTCTTAACATTTTCATAAGTTTTATTTTATTTATTTTTTATATTAAAACTTTCAAAACCTGTTTTATGACTTATGACTATCATTTACCATTTCTATTATATTTATTATTGAAATGTAAATTACGTACAACTCATAATACGAAAGAAGTTAACTCTTTAAAATTTTCGCAAAAAATATTAGCAACTTAAAATTATTATTTTTCCTTATATTCGGATTAACATACAACTCGGAAAACTAATTACTCCTTATATTTTTAGAGACCGTGTGTCTTACTTATAGCAAAATTAATCTTAATTAATACTCGTACTTATTTTAACTTCATTAATTCAACTTTTAACCTTCTCATTATATTCTACGAAAGTTTTTTTTTAAATCATTCATGCTGCTTTTTATGATATAAAATGACACGGAGTGTAGTTTCATCTTTGTTTTCCTTCCTCACCTGTAATTTTTTATTTGTTACACGGAGTAATGCACTATGTATTTGCTTTGTAAATTATTATAAATCAAAAAATTTATCGAAAGATACTACGTGTAGTTTTGTATTATGTTGTTACGGTCCTATCATAATAGTGACCATATTTCGTCCCTTGTGCACCTCGTACATATAGTCGTTGATTTGTTATTATACCTTCCAATTTTGCTAAAAGTTTCAGCCTAGGTTGGGATCGGATTCTGGCTTCGTCCCTGCCTACTAATAACTTACCTATAAATACGCCAAATATCCCCGTAGTCCGTGTAGGAATATATCGGTATATAGTCCTTTAAAATCACGGGATTATAATGAAAATTTTATAAGATTTAAAGTCATAAAATGAAATTGCATAACATAATATAAAGATTTAGAATTAACCTTTTAATCCTAAAGAATTGGCCTAAGAACAATACCAAAATTATGGTATCTACTAATTGAAACACCCAAGATGAGTCTAAGATATGCCCCTTTGAATTGCTAGAAAATTAGAGAAGAGAACAATTTCTTTTCTCTCAAGTTTTGTGTTGTGTGCTTATGAGAATAATTATGAATTAGGTTTTGATGAGTTTTGGAGAGTGATTAGGTTAAGTAGAGAGGAAGAAATCTCTTCCTCACACATGCCCTATCACACGTCCAAGCACAAGGGAGGTGGACTATTCCACTTCTTAATTTAAAAGCCCAAATTCTAATTAAAAGGTTTATCAAAACATATTTAATTAGTTTCTTTAGCTTTTAATGTATAATGTTATTATAATATCCATATATTATAATTAATCATAAATATCCGTATATTTATAATTTGCTAATTTATTATAACTGTTTAAAATTAATTAGCCTACATTATACGCAATAATTAAATATAACCTTTTATATTCAATTTACGAATTACAGCTAATTCCTCTCATCTAATATTATTTAATCATCACTAAACAATATTCATTATCACATTTGACTAACCACTTAGTCATATTTGACTAACCTTTTAGTCAACAACACTGACTAACCTTTTAGTCATTAAATAAGGCATCGATATGATTATTTTCTCAAATAATCACATCTCTCAAACAGATCCTTTAGGTGTGACTCTTAGGGACCAGTTGATCACCGCCATCTGTATGACAATAACGTCAAACTTATCTAGCAAGCCAACCGTTATCGATAAACGTTAATCAACTGATTAAATACAAAATGTACCCTGTGTACCTTAAGAGATTTATTCGTGTTATTGCACTAACTGTGGAGGACACTAACTCCAACAATCTCCCACTTGTCCGTAGAAGTGTATGTGCGATAACCGATTCTCATATCCATAATAAATTTCTTCCACTCAATGTAAACCAATTTGCAAAATCTGTATTCTCAAAGGTCGTAGTTTACAAGTGATCAGAATCAAGAGTGGTTTCCCCGACTAGAGAGTAACTTAACTGATAAACGAATCATTATTCGAGCATGGCCATGCATTTTCAGTTACAGCTCCTCGAGTGGCCCTAAGAAAAGTATTATAACTCGATAGAAGTTGGATATTTTCCTCAACTCGAATCCTGCAGATGTAAGCGCAGCATGAAATGACCCAGTGAAAATCTACTTGGCCTCCTGTTACGGTCGACCGTGAGAAAGAAACCAAAGTCACCCAAAATCTGCCTTAATCTCAAGAGACAGTCGATAGTCAAAAGAATCGACTCTAGGAACACTATGGATGTCCTATCCACGACCCGATACCTAATGTTCTGAAACATTTAGGACTCCATGTAGTCGTCACAAAAATTGTCTGTAGCGATTTGATAAACCGCATCTGTGATCGATCAGTCAACAGTTTGACTTATGGCTCGTTGAACCCACCATCAATCGACGTCACAAAATAATTACCTGACTTATCAGCTCGTGTAGGCGATCACGGACCAAAACAAAATATAAAGCAATTCAGTTCACTTTGAGGTGTTCAACGTTGTCTGCACAACCCTCATGAAAAACAATATATAAAACAAAACGATGATTTTATTAGAAGTTTTAGAAAAAATACACGTGTTAATCCAAACAAACAACTAATACAACTCAGGAACACGCTTAATTCCCATGGATTTAACGTGCCTTCATGCCTATCATATCTCAACGGTTTTGTGAGAGGATCTGACACGTTATCATCCATGGCAATCTTGTCAATCACTATCTCCTTCTGCTCCACGTAATCTCGGATCATGTGAGCCTTCCTTTGCACGTGCCGAGACTTGTTGCTGGATTTCGGCTCCTTTGCTTGGAAGATGGCACCATTATTATCGCAATAGATGGTGATCGGGTCATTCGAACTAGGAACTACAGTTAGTCCTTGTAAGAACTGACGCATCCATATAGCTTCCTTCGCAGCCTCTGAAGCAGCATAGTACTCAGACTCAGTCGTTGAATTTGCTATAACTGTTTGTTTGGAGCTTTTCCAGCTGACCGCAGCGCCATTTAGAGTAAAAACGAATCCAGATTGAGATTTCGAGTCATCTCGATCTGTTTGGAAACTAGCATCTGCGTAACCGATTGCGCATAGCTCAGTGTCTCCTCCATAAGTCAATACCCAATCTTTAGTCCTCCGTAGGTACTTAAGAATATTCTTTACAGCCAGTGTGCTTCACCTGGATTGCCTTAGTATCGGATCGTCATACTCAATGCATATGCCACGTCCGGACGTGTGCCTATCATGGCATACATGATCGATCCTATAGCTGATGCATATGGAATCCGACTTATGCGCTCGACCTCTTCCGATGTCTTTGGTGCTTGAGCTTTACTCAATTGCACCCCAGAGATCATTGGAAGGTTCCCCTTCTTGGAGTTGGTTATGCTGAACCTCTCAAGAATCTTATCTATATAAGACTCCTGACTGAGGGATAACTTCCGTCGTGATCTATCTCTATAGATAAGGACCCCCAAAATACGTTGTGCCTCTACCAGATCTTTCATCTGGAAATGGTTCTTTAACCATACTTTTACCGAAGTTAAGAGAGGTATATCATTCCCAATCAAGAGTATGTCATCGACATACAGTATTAGGAAGACAATCTTGCTCCCACTCGACTTGATATATAGACATGGTTCCTCGACCGATCAAGTGAATCCATTCTCCTTTATCACTTGGTCGAAGCGATGATTCCAACTCCGTGAAGCTTGCTTAAGTCCATAGATGGAACGCTTAAGCTTGCAAACCTTCTTAGGATCTTTAGGATCTGTGAAACCTTCGGGTTGTACCATGTACAACTCCTCCTCCAAATAACCGTTTAAGAAGGCGGTTTTCACGTCCATCTGCCAAATTTCATAGTCATGAAAAGCGGCAATCGCTAAGACAATCCGAATGGAACGAAGCATGACTACGAGTGCAAAGATCTCATCATAGTGAAACCCTTGCACTTGAGTGAAACCCTTTGCCACTAGTCGTGCCTTGTATATATCTGGTTGTCCTTCTACAGATCGCTTTATCTTATAAAGCCATTTGCATTGAAGAGGTCGGACCTTATCAGGTAAGTCAACCAGATCCCATACATCGTTCTCATACATAGAGTCCATCTCGGATTGCATGGCTTCTTGCCATAGCTTTGAGTCAGAACATGTCATGGCACCTTTATAGGTTACGGGTTCGTTACTCTCAAGGAGTAAAACGTCGTCTCTCCCATTCTCCTCGACCATACCGATGTATCTGTCTGGAGGAATGGAGAGTCTACCCGACCTCCTGGGTTCCAAGGGAATATTAACCGCAGCAGACGAAGAAGGAACAGCTTCCTCCATTGGTTGCTCGGTTGTTGGTTCAGGAATCTCCGACAGATCGAAGGTTCAATTACTTCTCTTGTCTTCAAGAAACTCTTTCTCTAAGAACTTCGCACTAGCCGCAACAAAAACTCGGTGTTCGGTAGGCGAATAGAAGTAATGACCAAACATTTCTTTTGGATAACCAATAAAGTATGTCTTGACCGATCGCGGGCCGAGCTTATCCTCGTGTCTCCACTTGACATAAGCTTCGCACCCCCAAACCCGAATAAAGGACAAGTTAGGGACCGTTCCCTTCCATAACTCGTATGGAGTCTTGTCAACAGCTTTAGACGGACTTCGGTTAAGTATAAGAGCAGCTGACAAAAGAGCATAGCCCCATAATGAGTCAGATACAACCGTGTGACTCATCATGGATCAAACCATATCAAGTAATGTTCGATTCCTGTGTTCGGACACACCATTCAGTTGTGGTGTTCCGGGTGGAGTTAACTGTAGTACTATCCCGCGGTCTTTCAGGTGTCGATCAAACTCAGTTGAAAGATATTCGCCACCACGATCTGAACGTAGTGCTTTTATCTTTCTATCCAGTTGGTTCTCAACCTTATTCTGGAATTCCTTGAACTTGTCGAAGGACTCACTTTTATGCTTCATTAAGTAGACATGTCCATATCTACTCAAATCGTCCGTGAAAGTGATAAAATACCTATAGCCATCTCTAGCGTTGATTGACATAGGTCCACACACATCAGTATGTATGAGTCCTAATAGGTCAGCAGCGCGCATTCCAACACCTTTGAAAAAAATTCGAGACATTTTGCCTATGAGACATGATTCACATGTGCCAAAAGTTTCATAGTCAAATGGGGCGATTGTCCCACTATCAATGAGTTTTTTCACGCGTTTCTCATTTATGTGTCCCATGCGGCAATGCCATAGATAGGTTTGATCTTTGTCACCAACCTTTGCTTTCTTGTTACTCACATGCATAATATCTGTGGTTTGATCTAAAACATAAATTCCGTTCATGAAAACTGCTTTACCATAAATCATATCGTTCAAAGAGAAAATACAGCTATTATTCTTTATTGAAAACGAAAATCCGTCTTTATCAAGTACGGATACAGAAATAATGTTTTTCGATAAACTAGGTACATATTAACAGTTATTCAGAAATAACTCAAATCCGCTTGGGAGTTGGATTACATATGTTCCTACTGAAACGGTAGCAACTCTTGCTCCATTCCCCACTCGCAGGTCTACATCACCTCTTGCCAGAGTTTTGATGTTTCTTAGGCCCTGCAAATGATTACAAAGATGAGAACCACAACCAGTATCAAGTACCCAAGTTCCGAAACTTGCATGGTTAATCTCAATCATATGAATAAAAGAAGACATACCAACAGGAGCGACGCGGCCTGCTTTTATGTCCTCAGCATACACGGGACAGTTCCGCCTCCAATGCCCAGACTTGTGGCAATGGTGGCACTCCATGCTTTGCTTCGCTTTTGCCTTGCCTTGTGAGCTACCGCTAGCCTCACCAGGCCCACTCTTTGCAATCACTGGCTTCTTAAATTTCGGCTTTCCTACAGTTAGGTTAGCCGGAGCCTTATCCTTACCCTTGCTCTTGTTACCTATCATGAGAACATCTTGTTTCATGCTCCCACTCAACTTCAGATCACTCTCCGTCTGCACAAGGAGTGAGTGAAGCTCATGCAGAGTTTTCTGCATGTCATTCATGTAATAGTTTGCCCTAAAGAGGGCATACCCATCATGAAGGGAGTGGAGCACTCGATCAATGATGATCTTCTCATCGATCTTGCAACCAAGCTCCTCCAGTTTTTCAACATTCTCGATCATGTCGAGAAGGTGTGGACCAACCGATTGGCCCTTCTGGAGTTTCGCTTCAAAGAAGCGAGTGGTATACTCGTAACTCTTGATTCTCGGTGCTTTCGAGAACTCTTTAGTTAGGGTGGTGAAAATCTTGTTTGCACCTTGGGTTATGAACCCTCTTTGTAAATTTGATTCCATTGAATACATGAGTACGTTCTGTATCGCACCCGCCTCCATCATGAAATCACTATAAGCAACGACTTCATTTGCTCCTGCATCGGGAGCTGGTTTAGTCGGCACTTGGCATTGGGTCGTCAGTACGTCCAGCCATTTGTTATAATAGTTATATCTGTATATAACGAATTCGAAACTGTGAAAAGAAAGAAGAAGAAGAAGAAGAAGAAGAAGAAGAAGAGAAAAGATAAGAAATCATTGTTTTAAAGGTTTAAGTCATAAAGCAATAACGTTTTAATGCAATGACTCGTGCACTCATATAATCGACCTCCCTCGAGAATTATATATATGATCCCAAGACTCAATTTCTTTAAATTGATAAGCCAACCTCTTGGCTAATTCTACTGTTAGAATTCTTGGTCGATAGATTTCAGTAAATCCTATCTATTAGTCCATCATAACTACGAGATATTACTCGAACTATAATGTTGAGGTAAAATAAGTCAACACGTACTACTTACCCAACGTAGAAGGGGTCATGTGGAGAGTAAGGTCCTACATGCCTACCGACGAAGAAGGGGCTCATAGCAGCTTTTCCTATAAAGACTAATCTCAATTTTAAAATAGAGGAAGGTCCCATCATCTCATTTTAATTCATTTTAAGTGAACAAATATCTAGCATTACGTGAATGATTAATTTGAGGTGACAGCCCTAAAACGAGTGACATCCGTATGTCCATGATATAAAATGCAACTATATGATCCATATTCATGCATATTAGGTGGTTTGGTTTAGTTTAGGCGGAATATGATGCTACTATCTAACGTGTGAATGCAATGTAAAACGGAAAAAGAAAAACGCAAAAACGAAAAACACCTAGTGTGGCCTATCCCTATGAAAATAAAGACATAGTACAATTTGGAATCCATCCATGGACCCTAAAGCTGTCTTCATTCTTCATCTTGGGCTTTAAGTGGGAGTTGGACCTTTTGATCTTTATCTTGAATCTTCATCTTGAAATTTCTCAAAATACATATTGAATTACAAAATAAACCTATTTACATTCTAATTCAAAAATACCAAAATTAAAATTACAAGATGGGGAGATTCGAGATCTCAAAAATACAACCAATGATTATGTTTCCTTCATTACGAAAACACAATCTTCTAAGGCCACACTAGTAAATTACAACCTTTTGTACATAATTAATGCGCGAAAAAAAAAAACCATTCAAAACATTCATTCAAAAATATCGCATCAACTAAACAAAATAAAAACCAATGCATACGAATTGATTAAAATGCAAACCACCTCTTTTAAATGATTATAATTATGCAACAATTCCTTAATTGTTCATAAAACATAATAAAAAATAATCCAAAATTTATATTATCAGAATAACATAAATTAGGTCACAAATTATTTTAAACTACTTTAAAATATTTGGTATCAAGTATTATGAACTTTTTCATAATAACATAATATTCATTATCTTTATAACAAATATTACCAAAAATATAATTTCCAAAAATTAAAACAAAATTTTCGGCCAACATAAAAAAAATCCGAAATTAAATATTTTTTTTTTTTTTTTTTTTTTAAAATACACGGCCAACTAAATTTTTTTACCAAAATAAAATTTAAATCGGCCAACATGAATTGAATTAAACTGATTTAATTCGAATATGCTAATAATTAGATCGATACTAACTCAATTTTAATCCGTATTAAACATTGAGTCAAGGGATTCAAAATAACTTTTTAAATTGAACATCTTAAACTGATAGATCTAATGATTAACAAACTAATATGTTCATTAACATACAAAATTTGGTCCTTTTATGTTTTAATTCAATCGATATTAAATCAAAACTCATTCAAATTCATATGTGATAGATTTAACATCTTAAAACATCGATAAATATGAATCAAATAGACCAAAACAAGCCATAAAAGAACAAAAAACTCACGGCCAACATGAAATTCAATTCGGCCAAACCAAAATTTTTGTTTAAAATTATACAAAATCGACTTTTTATGAAAACCATATAAAAATTCATTAGCCCTAAGTCTCTGATACCACTTGTAGGAATATATCGGTATATAGTCCTTTAAAATCACAGGATTTTAATGAAAATTTTATAAGATTTAAAGTCATAAAATGAAATTGCATAACATAATATAAAGATTTAGAATTAACCTTTTAATCCTAAAGAATTGGCCTAAGAACAATACCAAAATTATGGTATCTCCTAATTGAAACACCCAAGATGAGTCTAAGATATGCCCCTTTGAATTGCTAGAAAATTAGAGAAGAGAACAATTTCTTTTCTCTCAAGTTTTGTGTTGTGTGCTTATGAGAATAATGAATTAGGTTTTGATGAGTTTTGGAGAGTGATTAGGTTAAGTAGAGAGGAAGAAATGTCTTCCTCACACATGCCCTATCACACGTCCAAGCACAAGGGAGGAGGACTATTCCACTTCTTAATTTAAAAGCCCAAATTCTAATTAAAAGGTTTATCAAAACATATTTAATTAGTTTCTTTAGCTTTTAATGTATAATGTTATTATAATATCCATATATTATAATTAATCATAAATATTCATATATTTATAATTTGCTAATTTATTATAACTGTTTAAAATTAATTAGCCTACATTATACGCAATAATTAAATATAACCTTTTATATTCAATTTACGAATTACAGCTAATTCCTCTCATCTAATATTATTTAATCATCATTAAACAATATTCATTATCACATTTGACTAACCACTTAGTCATATTTGACTAACCTTTTAGTCAACAACACTGACTAACCTTTTAGTCATTAAATAAGGCATCGATATGATTATTTTCTCAAATAATCATATCTCTCAAACACATCCTTTAGGTGTGACTCTTAGGGACCAGTTGATCACCGCCATCTGTATGACAATAACGTCAAACTTATCTAGCAAGCCAACCGTTATCGATAAACGTTAATCAACTGATTAAATACGAAATGTACCCTGTGTACCTTAAGAGATTTATTCGTGTTATTGGACTAACTGTGGAGGACACTAACTCCAACAGTCCGCTCAGAGCCACTACCTCAACGTCAACCGAGTGAACCATCGGTTGTCGCCTCTCTTGTAAGAAACCGCCACTTACAAAATAAAACCCGTTTCGGGTCAACCTCAATAGTCAAGTAGAGAGGCAAACCAATAAGTGTCACAATACTCACCAAATTTTCCCCGGGAAAGTAGTTGGACCGTCTCGATCAAAAAGGGCTAGAGATGAACGAAAGTCGACCCAATCAGCCGAATCCGCTAGTAACAAACGTCGTGATATCGATATGACTAAGTCAGTCACTGAAACCGGCAGGCCATCACGGCCGACAACATTAGGCGAGAAACTTGCCTTGAAAAGTGTCATAGACCGCCAACCCCTTAAACCGCAAGCTCAAAAATTCTCAAACATCGATATCAATAAACCATGAAAAAAAAAAGGGAAATTTATGGTGAGGTATGAAAATGTTTGAAGATGAGTGCGTAAATGAAAAAAAAAAAAAAGGAAGCAAGAAACCACATATTAAGGTAGTAATAAATGCAAAATAGTTAATGTTGTTGAAAGGTAAGTTGCCATAAATTCTATTTGTGGTTTGTTTTTATTTACGAGTACTAATAATTTGTACGCTAAGTTGCAAGTTGATCTATATGATTATGTATATTTATATTATGAGTCATATATTTGTGGTCCGTTTTATTTACGAGTATTATTTTCTTTCAAAACAAAAATATCCGACTTAATTTTAAATATTATTTTACTTTCTTTTACTATTATCACTAACGCTACAGTATTTTTAACCTCTATAAAATCAACACAAATCTTATCCTTTCATTTATTTCCTTTCTTATCTAAAATCTTGATCCCCTCCCTCTCTCTTTCAAATTCAAATTCAAATTTAAAAGAAAAAAAAAGAAAAAAAATGATGAATAATAATAATAATAATAAGGATAAAATATCCGAGGATAAGCTTATGAGGATAAAATCTCGGTGAGTTAGAGACACGACTTAGTTGGTTACTGATAATAATCGTTGTAATAATTGCTTTCTTTACTATGCTTTTAGCTCATATTCTAAATAATAAGTAAGCTTTATAAATATTAGTTCTAGTTTAGTTTTATATTATTATGTATGCTTATTAATATTGTTAATTGTCATTTTATTTAATTATTTGTTTTCTCTTTTCACAATAAACTACATTATATTTCACTAAATAAACTTACACAATGAATAATTTCGGTTAAAATAAACAAATAACGAAAAATAAAAAAAATAAAATCGTAATACAACGTAATAAGTTAATAAACTTATATTTAACTCCGTTAACTTGATATTCTAATTTTTTTTATGTACTTTAAATTAAAGGAAAAATGGCACAAACGGGCCACATTGCCATAAGAGAATTCGATATTCTTGATCCATCTGGGAAAAAATCCTGTTATGGAAAGATGATAAAATAGCCCATTTAGGAGCTATGGGCCTCGAGCATACAGTTGAGATGGGTAATCTTGGTACCCACCAAGAAAAACAAAAGGCTCATATATTGAAGGTTTGAAAAATGAGTATTTACGAATCAGACACCCATCTGAATTATGGGCACGCCTTGAGGAAAGATTTGGAAATCAACAATATGTTTTACTCCCTAATTATCTTCGACATGAATGCTTAAATTTACGTTTCCAAGATTATACTTCTGTGAACGAATATAATTCTGCTCTATTTCGTATTGCTTCACAATTGGAATATTGTGGAGAACAAGTTAGTGATTTCGCAAAAATTGAGAAAACATTCTCAACCATGGGAAAACGTAATATTGATTTCCAAAGGAATGTAAGACAGAGCAAAATCGAAAAATTCACTGACCTTATTGCATTACTGTTAGTTGCTGAGCAAAATGACAATGTTTAGTTAAGAAATGAAAATGTAAGGCCAAGTGGATCTTTGGCAATACCAGAGACAAATTTTGTCGCTAACAGTAGTCATGGACGCTGGATAAATAAACAAGGTCGTGGTGGAGGCCGTGGCAGAGGTCGTGGTTATGGCCCAAATAAAGGTCGAAATATGTTTAAAAAATCATATCTTGGAAAACAAAACGCTTATCATGATAATTTTGAAAAACGTAGATCCACTTGTAATAAATGTGGTCTAGGAGGACATTGGGATCGCACATGTCGCACGCCAAAACACTTTGTCGACCTTTACCAGGCATCCATAAGGCAGAAGAATAAAAATGTTGAGACACATTTTGTTACTGATGCAATACCTTTGACTTCGAGTATGCCCAAGTCAAACATGGTCGAAACTGATATGCTTGAATCAGAAATGATTGAAACGGCAAACTATTTTCTCGATGATGGCGCCGGGAGTAGTGGATTCAAGATGAATTACACCACCTAAAGAACATGTTACCTTTGATAAAAATCTATGATGTTTGTTTTTCATGTTTTTACTTATTTACGCGAATAATGTAATATACTAGGTTTTCTTTGTGGTTTATCATAAATAAATAAGTTGTTTCTAATTAATAAATTCGTTTTGATGTTTTAGAGATGACAAATAATGCAGAAGCATGCTTAATAGACAGTGGCACAACTCATACGATATTGAGACAAAAGAAATATTTCACAGAACTATTACCACTGAAAGCATATGTGAACACTATTGTGGACAAGGGAATTTGATCCACGCGATGTTTTATTTCAAAAACATTTTCATTTTAAAAGAGAGTCGCCACTAAATTTTTAGGTGGAATTTAGAAACCAATTTTAGAGAAAATGAGTTCGTGTGAGTTTACGTGTTAGGAAGTTTAAAATAATTTCATTAATTTAACGCCTAACCCCGCCCGTCGTAAAGACGGTCTCTACTAAGCAAAACCATGGCTATTATGAGTACACATGCGGATATGCAAACAATATTTGAACCCTAAACATATTACATATGTTCTAGGTCGTTTAATGCACACAAAATTTCGTCAAAGTCATTCAACATGGGTTCATTTACTATTCTAGCAAACAAATAAAAGAAGCAGAGATACTCACCGACAGCATAAGATAGATTAACAAACGTTAGCGGCAGACGAATAAAAATAATCAAATATGACTAATACTCTATATGGACAAGCATGAATGACTAACATAAATAAAACACTACACATAAATATAAGAAATAACAAAAAATACACACAAATACAAACACATGTACGAAAGCCTAATAATAAAAAACACACAACTATAAGCCAATAACACAAACACTTAAGCACACATGAAAGTCTAGGCTACGTAAACTCTTCTGTCAAATAATTACATGGTTTGAGATTTAGCAAGCAAAGCGAAACAAACAACAAGCAGAAACGTGCCTTATGCGGCTTTTACATGGTTTAACGAAACTAAACGTGAAACGAAGCGCACAAATGCTAAACGATGAAGTCATGAAAACTAATCTAAACATACAACGTGAATTACAAATCTGGAGAAGCATGATAAATCAATTTTAGACAATTAACATAATCAAACATGAACGAGACCTAATTATATAATAAACTAACGAGCTAATCAAAATCAAACTAACGACGGCAAATCATACTACACAAGTCATACTACACGAGGAAATCGAACGTGTATATCAAATAAACGAGAAACACGACACATCCACACACACATATCAAAATCATGCTAAAGATACAAATCCAAAACGAACAATAAACATGACAAGTACGATGATAAACAACAAAGCGACAGAGAGCAATAAAAAGCGACAGAAAGCGATAAAAACAGCAATATAAACAAAGTAAAGTGAGTATTTTTGCACCCTCAACTTACATGTATCGTTGACCAATTCTTTGAGTCGTAATCGATTGTAAGATTTTATCCCAAGGGGCCGTCGTCGACGAAAACAATTTGTAAATCCGTAGCTTTAAACCAAACTGACAGCAATTTTCAAAAGCTTGTAACTACTTCGTTTCTCAACGAAATTTCGAACCGAAAGATGTTTTGGAATCGTGGTAACGTGAACTTTAAGATTTTGTAAACAAATCAGAAAGATTGTGAAGTTTACAACCCAAAAAATGGGGCTGAAGAAGTGATAGCAGAATGAAAAACAGAAAGTGGTGCTCTGTTTTTCAAACAGCTATCTCGACTTCTTTTGTGACTTTTTGAAGGCTTTTTGTGACTTTGTATTATCTGTGTGTGCTCTAAATTCGTGTCCCTCGAATGCTTGTGGTTAGTGTATATATATAGGGTCGAAAGGTAGGGTTTTAAGAAGGGAAAAGAGCAGTTCTTCCCTCTTTCGAGGGTTGCTGTCCACAGCTCTCTTTGTGGATATTGTTAGGGTTTTGGAGGGGGTTTTCTTGAGGTTTAAGCAAAGGTAAACGAGTCATGAGGATCAGGTCCGGGTTTTTGTTTGTGGGCATGAGTTTGATGGCCAAAAAGTCGGGTTTTGGGCTGCTCAAAACAGAGCACGGGAACGGGGGTCTGGGCTGCTGTTAAACGAGCTTTCTGGTCTGATTATTCGAAGGAGAGGAAGGGTAGTAAGGGTAGGATAGTTAGGATACGGGTATGGGTCATGGGTAGGCGAATAGGAGTCGGGTTTGTGTCAAATAAGGGCTGATTTTGGGCTTACGAGTTGCTGCGTATCAGCGCTGTTCTGGGCTACGTTTTGGCTGTTTAAGGTGGGCTAAGGGTGTGGCTTTAAGCTGGTTTAAACTCAGGTATGTGAGGGAGAGTGTGGGTGAAAAAGGCCTCGAAGTTCGTGCTGAAACGGGCTCAAAATCGCTCTTAAAATTGGGCTTAAAACGAGCTTTAAAACTTGCTGTTAAGAAAACGAATTCATCGAATACGATTTAATAAAACGTCGTAAAAGCACGAGAAACGACTTTTCAAGTCAAAAAAAGAAATTTGTAAAAGCGGTTTTTCAAATCGAATTACTTAAAATGATTTTTCAAATCGAAATATTTTATTTTCAATAAAATACTTGAGGCAAATAAATTTTGACAGAATACATTTGCCCTGTTAAAATAATAACTTAAATGTCATTTAAATTAATAAAACATTAAGTCAACAGCGTCCGGCTTACATCGTAAAACGAACTCAATTAAATGACACGAAATACATGTTGTCCTATCATCATTGGGTATTTGTCGGGTTTTCTATAAATTTCCATATCGACAGATACGGGTATCTACAGAGCCCCCACTTTGACTAAGGCTTGGACAGGCGAAAGTCAAAGTAGACACTCAAGTCGATCGATGATCAAAACTTGAGAGCCCTACGGGTCGTTTATGGTCCCTTAGACCTGTGTATAAAAGCTCACCAGCCATAAGAAGAAATCATACCTGACTCGCGGTTCTAGATGCCTCCTCTTTCATTAAAATATGGGTTGAGCCTTATCCTTAGGCGCCTACGTATCCGTTGTGACAGAATCAAACCCGTATTGTAGTTCGAGCTTGATGGCCTGTAGCTTTCTGCTGCTTCGGCCCAAAACAAATGATATTTGTTTACTCGATTGAGTAAAGCGTATATCTGCATTCTTTTTGGAAGTGTCACTTCTTTTAGCGTCTGCTAGTACTTCTTCATTTCGAGGATGTCATCCTGTCATCGGGGTCTAAGGTTGATGACTTTAGAGCCCCCGGTTGGAGCGTTCCTGCTCAATCTTAACAACAAATCATAGCACGCGACTCACGTAGTGAAATATGCGACTTTTGAAACAAAAAGGATGGATCATCGATCCGAGCTGCGAATTTTATTCGAAAATGGGTCATCAACCTGCTTTTTACAAAAGAGATGGATCATCGATCCGAACTAAGAATACTAATTTGGAAATGGGTCTTCGACCTGCTTTTTAAACACAAAGGATGGATCATCGATCCGAACTGAGGATATTAATTTGGACATGGGTCTTCGACCCGCTTTTTTTAAACAAAAGGGATGGATCATCGATCCGAACTGAGGATATTAATTTGGAAATGGGTCTTCGACCCGAGCGGCGAATATCATTCCAGAATGGGTCCTCGACCCGCGTTTTGAAATAAGGTGGATGGGTCATCGACCGGAAATCGTAAAAATCTTTTGAAAATGGGTCGTCGACCCGCATCTTGAAAAGTGGATGAGTCATCGACTCGAACTATAAACATCTTTTGAAAATGGGTCTTCAACCCGCATTTTTATTTAAGTGGATGGGTCATCAACTCGAAACCGTAAACATCTTTTGAAAATGGGTCGTCGACCCGCATCTTGAAAAATGGATGAGTCGTCGACTCGAACTATAAACATCTTTTGAAAATGGGTCGTCGACCCGTATTTTGATTTAAGGGGATGGGTCATCGACCCGAACTATGTTTATCATTTGAAAACTGGGGCCATCGACCCGTATTTTGAGGGAAGAGGTGGATGGGTCATCGACCCGAGCGGAGCACAGCATTTGAAAATGGGTCATCGACCCGCATTTTGGAAAGTGGGTAGGTCATTGACCCGTATAGCAAATTTCATTTGAAAATCGAAAGAGGTCATCGACCTGAACTTTGGATTTTGAGCACCTCGAATAATTCGGCCATTAACCTAGTTTAAAAAACATCGTTTGCGGGTCCAACTTAGACTACAAAAGTTACTTGAAAATTAACACGGGGTATTGGTTAGCATGCATCAAATCGAATTGGGTCCTCGACCCGCATTTCATACATCATTTTCAAAATTAAGAAGAGTCATCGACTCCGAATGTAGACATCATTTTGAAATTGAAATGGGCCATCGGCCCGCAAGCATCATTTTGAAAATTGAAGTGGGTCATCTGCCCGAATTTCAAATTTGACCTCGGATCATCGACCCAAACTTTGCAAAAAGGTTCTTGAAATGTTTGATATTTTGAAATTGAAGCATGGCCAAGTCAGCATGAAATACGACACGACTGTCATATATGCGACAACAACGTGACACGAGCAACTGTCATTTGAATGTTCGACCATGACCGACTCGATCTAAGACAACGTTTCACTGACGGGTAGCCTAGTAACTGTGCAAGATCTTTTAAGATGATTGACACGTGGTTTGAAATAGACGTGAGTTAATAGTATCATGTTCTCCCCCTAGGCAAATTCTTTGTCGAGATGCGAACTAACTGTCAAAGTAAACATCTTTGCCAATTCCCGTTAAGAAAAAGATCATTCGAAGACTGGACAATTACTTATCAGAACATTGATTCTCATCCCAATCTAAATCGAGCACTAAGACAGACTCAACAAAAGTTGATTCATTTGGACTTTGTAAAAAACCCGTAAAAATTTGACAAGATGACAAATTAGATGATGGGCGGTGGTGGATTGTATCCCATATTCTAAAGGATTGGCTACATATTCGCGTGGAGCGAAATCAAATCCGATGTAGTTCGATCAAAGTGCATAAACATGGCATTTTTTTGTGTGTAGCACTCAAAGGTTTCACCTAAGGTATCGTGTTGTATCCCGTTCTAGCCTGTGAAGTACTGGCGGATCCCTTGTTGACCCTAAACGCTTGGGTGCAACTACATAAGCCAATGATTCTCCGAATTCTAGACTATGCCTTCATTGCCGTTTTGAGAACGACTTAAAAAAAGTTTGATGGTACTTTCTGACCGTTTTGGCTTCGCCTTTGCCTTTGACTTTGACTTTGACTTTGATCTTCGACGTGTTGCCACTCAATTTCTGGTGTTTTTGTATTTTTGTTTGCGTTTTTGAGAATATGCCGCGCCCTTTGTGGCTTGGGCTTGTTCCAACTTTACTAGACGTCGCGGTGAGCGGTCGCATGTGGTCGTATGTATATCACGGCAGACTCCTTTGACAAGTTCGTTTGCTTATTAGGCACGCGATCGAGTACACGGAGGGCGATTGTGGAACCCGGGAACCGCGTCGAGGGACCCAACTCGGCGTCTTGCTTAAGGGCGGATTTTAAAGTTAAAAAAGATTAAGTTGGAAAAACCTTTAAGAACTGTTATGGAGTCGCCACCTAATTATCGCGGAAATTAGGAACCTGCTACCACACTACAACAATTCCCTTACTTTTGCGACGCTTTTTTTGACTATTTTCGACGCTTAAAAGCGTCGAAATTTAATATCTCGACGCTTTTGGAAAGCGTGGTTATTTTAGGTGTCATGAATTTTCAACACCTTTTTCCGTCAACCATGGTGTCACTTTTCGATGTCATGAGTCACGACATGTTTTAGCGTCAGGCCTCGCGACGCTTCTTTCTGTCGACAATTTAGAAATTTCTTGACGCTTTTTCATCACTACCATGTAAAACATCAATATAGTTTTTGTTAGTATTATCAATACTCTTGATATATATGATATCATAATTAAATTTCTCGAACAATATAATCAAAAGCAAATTAAAATACCATAAAATTTCTGCATGAACATAATTATATTAGTTAGATGGATAATTTAAACGAGTACAATAAAATTAAATTCATCCGTGCCAAGCTACGGAGTACAATAATGTTGAAAAATATTGTTTTTTTAATGTTCATAAAAAAAACAAAATATAAAAGTCTCCATAAAGATGAGTATTGCAGCCAAAAGATATGCATGCGACGATATCGACCTTCAAATCAAATTTGAGAACTGCTCCTTCCATCTCGTTGCAACACCGAACATTATTGCTTCATTGAAAAACCATGAATGTGAAACTGGCCTTATAACGAACTTTAATTGGTCTATTTACCCTGTGCACGCAAAGAACATTACATCATCAACATTACGTCCACATCTAGCCAAAAATAAAGTACTATATATTGGCACCTTGAACCAATATCCACCACATTATTTGTAAAAGAATGTTTACATGATATTTCTACGCTACCTACATGGGACGAAGTAATAACACTAGCCAAGTGATTCACTCAAATTTTCAGCTAATTAAGCCATAAGATTGATTATAAATACTCACTCCGTATCTCAACACAATATTCATACACACTCCCCAAGACTACAACCACACACCTTAACGCAACAACGAAGAGCAGCAACAATTTCAGTGTGATTGCAACAGCAGCAAGAATGAGACAATAAAACGCGGACAATACAACAGCAGCAGTGATGACAAAACGAGTAAGAGCAATAGCTAAGCAAGTGAGAACAGCAGAAGTGATGACAAAACGCAACCACAACAAATAGGACACAACAATAACAACAGCGAGAACAAACACCACACTCACATCACTTGCTAAAACACGGCAACAGTAAGAATATGCTTCATTAACAGCAGTAACAGACGACTACATCAGACTGAAATCAGTAACAACAAGGTAGTCAAAACAACATCATGGTGAGGAAACCAAATCAGAAACTGCAGCATTGAAAACCAGTGGCAGCAGTAAATAATGTCGTACATTAGCCACGGTAATTAATATATTGCATTAGTGACAACGACCATAACAACAGACAGCAGCAGGATTTTAATAAGGCACAAGTCACAGAAAACATAATAAGGTCGATACGCCAATTTACCAGCGGAAGTTGGGCTCACAGCGATACGCCAATTTACCAGTAACTACAAGTTTATCAGAAGTAATCATCACCTAAATACTCTTGAACTAAAACAACAGAAAATACCTGTGAGTTTAAGGTCGATTTTGCAAGCTCAGCTAACTCGGGAGACGATATTCCGGAACTCATACCTTCCAAAATTTTGGACAAGATGAAATTGGTCTAATCTAACTTGGTTTGTAGCTCTTCGTTATTCTTAGTCAAACTTACAACAGCGTTTTCCATATTTTGCATTTTTTCCATATTCTGCAAAGTTAAAGAGCTGCTATCTCCCGATTTAGAGGCCTCTTTCCGTAAGATACCATGCACCCCGAATACTTCACTGCTTTTCACACCAAAGCCATAGCCTAAAGGGCGTTTAGGGATCTGTTCTGCATACATTAGTTTGCTGAATGCTTCATTTTCAATTTGTATCTTTGACTTGGTAGGATTAGTCGCAACTTCATTATGAATGTAAGTATCAGCATCCAACTGTAACAACACAAAATGCTTAGTCGAATGCATATATACAAGTCAATTTACAAGAATATTTAGATGACAAAAAAATTATTTTATTTATGTACCATAAATTCTTCAGTTACTGTATCCTTCACATAGGACCCATCTTTCCTCTTATGAGTTTGCATAAAAACCTCCAACTCAGTTGGTTCTCTTTTGTTCTTTTCTTCCTGTTAATCAACACCACATAATTACATAACTTCAACGAAATCATGTATTTAAGTGCAGTTTATTCAGAATAAATGGTGCCAATTTATGTTTCTGATTGGGCAGAACCTTTCCCTCCGAGCTATGTCACCGATGAATCTAACGAGGATGTGTCCTCCCTTTTTTAGTGGCTGATGTAATTCATTAAAAGTAACACAATACCTTACATCTTTAGCAAACCATACATCATGCGGCTGAATCGGATCGTTGACCTTTTTTATATTTCCTTCTCCATCTGTCAAAACACATAATATATTTCAGTGAACAATAATTAAACAATAATTTAACTGTTAAGCAAGTTGCTACTTAGGCCGCGGCAGCAACTCTCGTCCTTGCCTACTCGTCTATTCAGGGTATACTCTACAACACTCACACTACACCACAGATACACATACATACTCGCAAACACAACACACACTCCGTATCTCAACATAATATTCATACACACTCCCCAAGACTACAACCACACACCTTAACGCAACAACGATGAGCTTTTACAATTTCAGTGTGATTGCAATAGCAGCAAGAATGAGACAATAAAACGCGGACAATACAACAGCAGCAGTGATGACAAAACGAGTAAGAGCAGTAGCTAAGCAAGTGAGAACAGCAGAAGTGATGACAAAACGCAACCACAACAAATAGGACACAGCAATAACAACAGCGAGAACAAACACCACACTCGCATCACTTGCAGCATTGAAAACCAGTGGCAGCAGTAAATAATGTCGTACATTAGCCACGGTAATTAATATCATTTGATTGAACGAATTCGTTCCCAAAAAATGATCATATTGACCCGGCACATACTTATTATTCCGTAGTTAATAGTGTGCTTGTATCATTAGCGATAATCTGAGCACTACACGTTGCATACATTTTGAACCATAGTCGTGAGATGGCTCGAGTGCCCGAGAAGAGGTTTGTCTCAGATGAAACATACGAGTGCCAACGAAGCATACAAATTACGACAATCTTCTTATTAAAACGTAACGGAGAAAGTGTACATGAAATGGTGCTATATGTATACAAGATACGGAGTATTATCTAAATAAACGATACTAGTTAAAACCACATACGGAGTACATCATAAGTGACTCAAACTTAATTAAAGCGTCCATTTTTCTTCGTCATCAACTTTGATGTCACACTTATTGAAATCAAATCAAAAACATAAAAAGTGAGTACTAATAAGCTTACACTTATGTAGCAGCGCTGAGTAATTATTCTACAAATCAAAACTCATTTAGCCAAAACCAACTTCAATCCATCCTATCCTATTGATCTTCATAGATCAAATTCTACTACTCCGTGTAATACTTTAAACAATGGCTGATGGGTGGGATTAATTAATAGCCACTTGGAAAAATAATGACATGGTGAGCCTAATTATGCGTTGCATAACCACTGCATCATCATGGTGAGCCTAATTATGCGTTGCATAACCACTTGGAGAAATAATACTTTAAACCAGTGGCAGCAGTAAATAATTAATATCCACGACAAACACAAAAACGAAAACATAAACACTATTCTAATAACAAAATGAAAACAGTTGGAGATGATAGACGATGATGATGGAGATGACGATGATGATGGAGATGATAATCAAACAACTAATTAAAACATTAAAAAAAAAACAGAAAATTTAATGGTTGATTGTTCAATTCCAATATTGCAGAATACAACAAAATCAAATAGAAAGAACAAAAGAGTACGACATATCATTCAACTATTCATCAAAAACAAAGAACGATTCGCAGTAAACCCTAATTCGAATCAACCCGATTTCAGCCAAATTAAACCAAGATGCTCATCGAATCAACATCGATACAGCCAATTGAACGCAACAATTGGGCAAACAACAACGAAAAATCGATAATTTACAAGAAGAATTTTGAATGTGTAATCAAAATTAGGGTAAAAAATGAAAGTAACCTGGAAAAAAATTAGGGGAAAATTCGTAGTACCTGATGACGATGATGATGGAGATGATAGACGATGATGACGGAGATGATAGACGATGATAATGAAGGAGACGATCGGGCGCAGTTTTGGAGAGATTAGGTTTTGGATTATTGTTGATGAATTAGGTTTTGGAGAGATTCATAGCAGTTTAACTTCGTTCTTTTTTTTTTGGAGGCAAAGGAATGAAGTAGTGCGCCTAAATTAGATTAGAGCGCAGGGGTTTTTTTTTTTAACTAAAAATCATTATTATTTTATAAAAATGTGGGTGTGAATGCATTAATGTGTCCACGCTTTTAAAAGCGTCGATTAAAAAGTGTCAAAAAAGTAAGGGAATTGTAGTAGTGCCATGTTCTAAGTTAAAAACATGTCTTAGATTTTGGAGCACGCCGACACCCCTAGATCTAAGGCTGTGAAACCAGATTGGATTCGGGGTGAGGGTACTTTAGAAAAAGAGTTAATTCAAATAATGATTTATGAAAACCTTTTAGAAAAGCCTATGTAAAAATAGCCTCTACTGACCTAGAACAATCCTTGTAAGATGATAATTGAGCTAATGTTATCGCTACGTACAAGTGCGATAAGTTTGTAAAAGAATGAAGATACAGATGCAAAAAGATTGATTAAAACCCTCAGTTTAGCATGTTTAACTTGTTAATGAATACGGTTCAGTTAAAGGTCGAATTCATTGTTTAAGTTGATTTAAATGCAAAATAAGAAGGTGCAAGATACATGCAAATAAAATAAAGTTCAATTGTCCATTGGTTTATTTTATAAGGTCGGTTGCTTATGCGACTTTGGCGTGTCATCGGATATGGAGTGTGCCCGAAGTAAATAAAACACTTGGAGTGCAAGCGCGCTGGGTGCCAAAGCCAGGCGCTAAAGTGTAGACCCCTTTGTTAGTCCATAGAAAATAAGAAAAAGCTTTTGATCCAAGTGGATCGGTACCTACCTTGTCCTGACGCTTCAGATCTGGGCAGAGCTTCGCTTCTTGAACTTAAAAGGAGGATGAATTCAACACGGGATGGTGTGTTGAACTCAAGGATTTGAGTGCTTGAGGCTTTTGTGAGAGTTTTGTAGATGTATACCGTGCTAGACGGTATATTTTGTGAGACCCAAGTGTGGGTGCTAAAACTAGGAAGAGAGGTTGTGAGAAGAGAGGGTTTTCTTGTGTGGAAAACTTGTGAGAATAGGTCGTGCGAGGGGTTGTATATATAGGAGAATAGCCGAGGGAAAATAGGAAACTCGGGGTTAAAACCAAGCTGTGAAACCGCATAGCCTTATGCGGCTCAAGGGGAAACCGCATAAGGGTTATGCGGTTTGCACCCTAAACCGCATAAGCTTATGCGGTTTAGGTGGGTGGTTTTAACTTCAAGATTTCGTATTTCCTTATTCCGATTTGCTAGATCTTGGGAATATTCGGTGTAATCTCCTTGCTTGTGCTCCAAGAAGACCTAGTATGATCTTCTAGAGAGTTGTTGAGGGCTTTGGAGTGAGGGCCAAAGGCGGGTTTGGGCTCGGTTCTGGGCCCGAGCCCTGAAAATGTAAAAAGGGTGTATTTTGTAGTGTTTTGCGAAATAAGGTAAGACGTGAGGTTGTATTTTGTGTAAGAGGGGGCTAAATAGCGGTTTTAGCTACCGGGCCTAAATTTAGGAAGTTAGGAATGCTGAATTAGACCTTGTTAATGTAAAAGGGCTAATTGTAGTGTTAATGCGAAGCTCATGCCAAATGAAGCAGGACGAGGACCTAGCTAGACTCCAAATGGACAAAATGAACGTTTATTTAAGTGTGATGTAAAGCGACCCCAATCATTTTAACAATTAAAACGACTCAAAAAGAATTCGACATTAGTTAGAACCGTTTAAGTTAACGTTAAAACATGCGTAATAAAAGTCCGTGTTACATCACAGGGTTTTATTTGGGAGGATACGGATATGGGTATCCACAGAGCCCCCAGTTTGACTGAGCTCGGACTAGAGCGCTAGTCAAACTCCACGACCATATCCGGACCATCACAGTCTCGATACAGTCAGCGGAACGAAGCATGTGTCCATGGGTGAGACGAGGACTTCGGACCGGGCTTAGTGGGGAGGGGCGTGCGCATTTTAAGGACGTGGCGGTCCATACATGCTATAAGGGCCTGCCGGCCTGCTGAATGTCTTCGCCTTGCTTGTTGTTGTTTGTTGGTGCGTTTGTATATGCTTGGTATCGTCGGATGTCTGGTGCTGATGCTTGTAATGTCTTCATGTTGCATGTGTTGGAACGTGAAAGGGGCTAAGGTGCAGGGGTGCCTGTGCTTGCAAGATGTTTGGGTATGCGTGAGGTGTATAATTGAGTAGGGGTGTTCATGTAGGTGTAGGTGTAGGTCTTGTGAAAGAGCGTCCGTGTAATGCTCGTGCTTGAACTCGCCGAGGAGTGTCTATGCAGAGTAGAATGCTTGTAGTTGAGTATATTGTAGAATGCTTGTGCTTGAACTCGCCGAGGAGTCTCTATGTAGTTGTTACTGCAGTTGATTGCCTTTCGTTGAGGAGAAGGTGATGTAAATGCTCGTTGTCGTGTAGTGCCGTTGTCGATTCTTTGATGCCTTATTTATTCTTTGATGCCGCCGCTTATCGCCGATCTTTGTTGTTGATGTTGATGCCATTGCTGATGTTGTACTGGGTCTCGCCGAGGAGCGCAGGTGCTTAGTGTAGTATTTGTTGGAGAAGTACTAGTTTGCTGGGGAAGGGTGTATATGTATGGTCTCGCCGAGGAGCGTAGGTGTAGGTGTATATTCGCCGGGGATTATGGTCCGAGGAAGGTGTATGTGCTCAAGTGTTTGTGTCTTGTAGTTAGATGCTTGGACTTGTTGGATGGGTTGATGCAGACGCTTGGTGTCTATGCTCCGAAGCTGATGGGTGACTCGTTCAGGATGCTTTGTAGAGGTGTATCTGCTACGGCGTAGGTTAGTGATTTGCTGGGGAAGTCGAAGGATATGTCTTGGACTCCGTGGAAAATGTCTGTATAGGTGTGTGGACTCCATGGGGAGGAAGTAATACTCCACAGGGACGTGTAAGAGGGTGTAAGGACTCGTGAAGGGTGTTCGTGTTTCTGCTTCTGTACCGTGTATTAAATGCTTAGCACACGAGTATGGCGGACTGTAGGTGACGCCTTAACCATGAAAGCTTGCGTGTTTGAAGAAATATGCGGGGAAAACGTGGAACAAAACATGCTCTGGAAATTGCCTGTAGACTAGTGACTCTTCCGGGGAATCTCTCATCAATTGGCGACTTTAAGCTTGAACTCATTCGCACATGTCGCGGTTTCGAACCCGGAAAAATTCAAACTCGCGATTTTCCTTCCGAAATCTTCATTTTTGCCTGCTTCGACCATGAAACGTGGTATCATTGCGATTCGTTTGGATTCGTATGATACATGTCTCTTGGACTTGGAATGTATGGTGCTTGGGATGTTTCTTGGATATGTTAGGGTACTTGGTGCTTGGACCTACGTTCAGGTGTTGCTTGTCTGATGCACACATGAAAGTGTTATACTTTTAGTGTGCATGTTCATGTTTGTAGCGGTTCTGGAGGTGTCGCTCAACCGTAAATGCGAAAATTATCCCATTTTTCGTTGTAAAGGTTTGATGTTGTAAAGGCTTGATCCTTGATAGGAAGCGTCAGCCCCCAGTTGTCTTGGTCATGGTGCCGGTGTATGTAAGCCCCCAGTTTGATCGAGGTATGGAATATAGCGATGATCAAACTATGTAAAAGGCTATGGGTTGTATTAGGATGAGGGTGTTTTTGGATTACCCCCTCGAGTTTGACTAGGTTTTTGGATGAAAACTGAGTCAAAGTGTAATGGGATGTGTACTTGGAGAAGGAGTTTTTGGGTTACCCCCTCGAGTTTGACTAAGTTTTGAATGAAAACTGAGTCAAAGTGAAGAGTATGGTGTTTGGTATTGAAATTTCCCCCGTGGTTCGACTTAATTTGATTGAAATTAAGGTAAAAAGGAGAAAAATGTAGCGTGGGCGGAGCAGGCGATTCAGCTGTGTCAGGGTCGTGCTGAGGTGGCTCGGGTTCAGTAGACTTTGACGAGTACCGTCGTCTTCACCCTTAGTTGTATTAGTATGCTTGTGTAATAAGGATTGTGTGAACCCTTGTTTACATGACTGTTTGTTGTAGCTTGGCTTGAACTTTGTAGTTGCTTTCGTCGTCTTTCGCTTCCGTGCTGTGTTGTGCTTCCGTGTACCTGCGTAGTTAGTAGGCTTGGATTTGAAAGTGAAATGATTCCCGATTGGGATGTTTGGATTAAAAAGCTTTTTGTTGAAAAATCATTTTTGTAAAAGATTCACTTTAGTTGTCGAAATGAGCTTTAAAAATGAATGCTAGAAATGTCGGTTGTAAGGCTTCATGCAAGATGAAGGGGTGTTAGACGTTGTAGGTTCAAGCTAGAGTTGTGAAGACCGTAGAGGGTCACTTGAGTGCAAAGGTTGAAAAGCCCCCAGTTGTCGGTGGAATCTAATGACAACACGGAGTGGGATGTAGTGCTAAATTCGGTTGTGCTTTGCATAAGCTGCCTACGTATCCACGAATGTGGAATCAAACCGGCGTAGTTCGATAGTGCTTTCGCTCAAAATGTGTTAACTCGAGTGAGTTAAATTCGAAGAATGCTTTTTCTCAAAGTGTGTTAAATTTTGGAAGAAGGTTGGACTTTGAAGATTCGAGATGCATTTCAAAGATTTGAGATGCATTTACGAAAGATACATTTTGCTTGCGAAAGGATGTGTTTGCAAAAGGTGAATTGCAAAGTGCTTTCGTATTAACTCGAGTATTGAGTTAAATTTGAAAGGTGATTACCTAATTTGAGGGTGCATTGCCTCGTGTAAGTTTGAAAAAGCGTGTCGTTCCGTGGGAGCGTTTTGAAAACTGGAGAGTTTTTGAAAGGAGCGGTTTAAATGTCGCTAAATTGTTTGATTGGAAGAGGATTGACTCGACATGTGAGTCGATGCTTAAAACGTCGAAAAGTTTGCAAAATAGAGACGAATCGTATGCGTGATTTGAAACTCGACGGTTGCATGGATGCCATGTTCGGGAACACGTGCGTTGGTGGAGCCCCCAGTGGTGCTTGCTTGTCTGCGGTGGGATCTTTGTTGTTCTGCAAAGCGATGTTAGACCAAAAAGCAGAGTACTACTCCTAAATCTATGACAACTTTGCCTTGACGAATTCGTTTTAGTCGCCTCGATAAAGAAATAGTTTGCCTTTGAACTTTGTGAATTTTTGTGGACACATCCTTAGCGGGGAATATTTTGTAAAAGCTTGGTTGAGCTTGGGAGAGCGGCCTACGTATCCGTGGGTACGGAATCAAACCTAGCGTAGTTCCGAAGAGCGCATTTAAGGGCGTGCGTGAGGTGTTTATGTGGAAAGGTGCGTGTTTAAGGATCCACCGGTCTGGGAGGTGGGTTTGTTTTTGTGGAAAGGTGCGTGTTTAGGGACCCGCCGGTCCAAGGGGTGTTTATGTGTTTGACCTTGATACATTGCATCCTAAGGATGGGTTCTCCTTAGTTGATCTAGGCTGGTTGCTTGCTACTTCTGTTGTTTTTTCAATTTGGAATTTCGAGGACCTGGCCACTCGTTTCTGGGCTTCGGTTCTTCTTGCCTTTGGGGTTTCGGCCCCTCGCTTATTGATTTCTAAGCTTGTTGACTTCTTAAGCTTTTTGACTTCTTAAGCTTTTGACTTCTTAAGCTTTTTGCTTAGTTGTTTTGCCCCTTGTTAGGAGCTTTGAGACTTTTGCTTTTTGGTGACTTTGGTTTTGACCTTTGTACCTTGTATTCCGCTTGGTTTGAGAATATCCCATACTCGTATGGCTTGGGCTTGAGCTCGGACCTGCTAAAACCCTGTGGCTCGGTGGTCACTTGTGATCGTGTGTCTATCACGCGGCTCCTCGACAAGTTCGTTTGCTTATTAGGCACGCGATCGAGTAGCTGAGGGCGATCCAGAATACTCGTACTTTTGGTCGCGATCAAATTCATGACCACTATGGAGCTCCAAATTAATGGATCCTCCTCCGAAAGCAGCGGAGTAGTAGACCACAAGCAGACTAGTGAACCTTAGGTGTTTAGTCGTCGGAACCTTCTTTGTCTTTGTGTTTGTCTTTGATTTTGTTGTTTACTTGGACCTTCGTACTGTAACACCCCGTGTTATTTAAACACAATATGATAAAAGAATTTAATTCCTCAAATTAAATTCATCCTTTTCCTTATAATAAAAATACGTCTGAATTTTTTTCGCCAAATAATAATAAATTTTCCTAAGTACAAATTTAAAAATTTTGAAAAATAAAGTTTGTCCTATTATCTTCAGAATTGAAAAAGGAACACATTTCAAAATTTTATAAAACTGAACACTTATACTTTTCCCGTATCTGAAATTCGGGTCAACAATTTCAAACACGCAAATCAAAAAATCAAATATCTTATCCTCTTCCATTTTAGAAAAGCAAACTTCACATCTAACTTTTAATAAAAATATAATCATTTTGATTAATTTTTAATAAATCATATTATATTAAAATCTAATTACTATTTCATTTTCATTAAACTAGCTTTTCCTAAATTGTCGAAATTTGAAGTCACACTTACTTTAAATTGATTAACTTTTTGACGTTTGAATATAAATCTTTAAATCTGAAACATTCAACGAAAAAAATAAATATTTCGACCTAGGAAATTTTATTCAAAATTTGGAGGATTATGATCCGATTTTTATTTTTAGTACCTTTTGAAAATTTGTTTTATTTTTAATTCCGATTTTATTTTAAAATACTATTTTAAGATCATATCTTTTATTTTGAAACTTTCTGCGATCGCGCAAATCGAAAATTTCAAAAACGAAAATCGAGCCCGAAAATTTATTAGAACCTTTTGACTTAGACTTTTTCAAAGTCTATCCTCTTCCATTTTCTTACACAATTACTTACACCTTTATTTTTATCATCATCACTTTTATTTTTGTATTTAAAATTTAAAGTTTATACATAATAATAATAAATACATACAAAATACGGAACTACTACTTTAATACTACAATTTTCATTTCCGTCACTTTTAAATATTTTCTTTAGTAGTAAATAAAATATTTTAGTCTTAAAATATTAAAGTAGAGATATTTCGAAAATTTGTCAAACGCGCAACCTTTAACTTTTATCGCTTTTGACGCCCGACTTTTTAAACCCGATTTATTTCGTAAAAACTTTTTAAAAAATATCAAGGGGACATTTTCTTACCAAATAGTAATGTGGACTTATTTGGTTGATGATGAGGTTGATGATGCATTATTTAATTTAATTAAACATTACTTTTCTAATTAAAACAAAACAAAACCTAAAATAACTTAACCTAAAATTCATACTACTTCCTCATTATTTTCTAAGTCAAAAAAATCACTCTTTTGGCCTCCAAAATGTCGAGCCACTTAGCTCCATTTTCACTCTTTTGTTTTCTTTATTTTTCTTCCAAAAACCATTAAATAAAAACCCTTAATATTATTCTAATAAATCCTTAAGTGTTACTAGTTATATTAGTGGGTTTAGGAGCTAACTTACATGGATTATTTGGGTAAATAACATGGGTTTTATGGGTGAAGAAATTCCGATCTAAAATTTATTTTAGATCCCGACGATTAACATCCTAATTAAGGTGACTAGCCTTGTCTTGTATTATCCTTTTAGTAAATTAGTTTGTTTTGTTATTATAATTTTATGAGTATGATTTTATGTTTAAAATATGTTAAACATCATTTATGTGTGATTGTATATTATGTGAAGTATAATAAAATGATAATAAATAAGTATTTTTGCTAATAGTTAAGTTGTAGTGTTATTAAATCATGTTTAGTTTAATTGTTTTTGAGTACTTTAAATTAATATTCATATGATTTTTATGTTTAGTTATGTTTTATTTGAGTAGTAATCATATATAAAAATTATGTGAAATATTAAAAATGAGTTTAAAGTGATTAAAAATCAAAAATAAAAATTGTATGTTCATGTTTAATTATCTCGGCATTTCCCATTTTTTTTACTAAATATTCACTTTTAATTTTTGTAAATAATATGTTAGAATAAGTTAGTTAAAAAGGATGCTACCATGCAAAAAAAATAATTAAATTAGGAAAATAAATTATAAGTTGTTAAAATCAAAATATGTGTTCTTGAGTTTATTGTTGATGTTCATATGTGTTCTTACCATCTTCATGTTGATGTTCATCTTTTTACTCATTTTGATTATGTTTTTTTATTATGTTTGTTAATAATTTGTGTTTATGTTTAATTATTGTTTTACATATTACTTAGTATTATACTATAAATCAACTAAAACATTATAAATCATTTAGATTAAAAAGTTAAAAATTTAAAGTGTTGAAAAACACTATTCATAAATATAAATGAAATTGTTAGTAAGTTTCATTTTAGTTTAAATCGTTTTAGTATAATTAGAATAATTAAAATATAAAGACTTTAAGCTAAAAACCGTTAAAATCAAAAAAATGAAATTTAGAATACTAGTATACATGCTCACGGCATTTTGGACATTTTTAATGTTAAAAATTGTTTTTATCACTTTTTAGTTTAATTGTTAAAATAATTTAATTAGTAGTTAATAAGTTAGAATTAAGAAATTAAAAGAAATAAATCAATTTTGTCATATACTTTAAACCACACGGCATTTGTATATTAAATTGACTAAATTTGATCAAAATGAAATTATCACTAAGTCACTAAAGTTAAATAGTAATTAGAATTGAATTTGAGTATAAATCGATTTAGTTATAAATGAAATATATTAAACCGATAAAAATGATCAACCGTTATAAAAATGAACTAAATCGTGTGATACTACCTTTGCTATTGGATTATTGAATTTGGACATACGGACTATAAATGAATCATCCACGATACTATCACTGACTTAAATTAATAGACGACTAAATTTAACCGAGTCTCGTTTTATAATAAATATCATTATCACCTTTATATAAAATGAACTTAACATCTTTAAAACTTGAATTTTAAAATGAATATTATTATCACTTTTTACAAAACGAACTTAACGTTTTTAAAACTAAACTGATAAAATATTTACAAAAATCACTAAGTACAAAACGAACCTAACGACTTTAAAACTAGAAATCTATACTTAGGAAATAAAAACAAGTTTAGTATTATACTAAAATATCTAAGTATAAAGATGCGTATAAATACGATGAATAGATAAATACGATGAATAGTTAAATACGATGAATAGTGAATACGATGAATAGTAAATACGATGAATAGTAAAATACGATGAATAGTAAAATACGATGAATAGTAAATACGGTGAATAGTGAAAAGTGAATAGTAAAATATTGAAAATAATTGAAAATTTTACTAAGTATAGAAAATTGAAAATGAATAAATAAATAACTTAAAGTGTATGAAAACACTTAAATAAGATTGAACATACTAATAAACGTAACATTTTAGAAAACTTGAAAACGTTAATAACTAACCACACTTCAAATAATGAACGAATGTGTTATGTGATCATATGAAACCTACACTTCAAATAAAACGTTTGACGCTGATACTAGGAGAGTCTAGTAATATGTGATATGTAATATCAAATAAATAATAAATATTGAGTAAGTTTAAATAAAAGGTCAAGCTTGGGCCTCAGATATGAAAACGTCAATCGTAAGTGAAGTGGGACTAAGATAGTCTTGTGGCGGTCGCCATTGCCGGACAAGATAATTGAATATGCCAAGGCTTTTGTCTCAGGCTTTAGGAAATAGTCGTTTTATCCTGAGTTAAGGTGCTCTATGATTAGCATAGCCCATTCTTAAATTGGATACTAGTGTACATGTACTAGACTAGGGTTTTATTCCCCTATTTCGCTAAAGTTAACAGGGCATCCGTCTTGGATTTGGCGATTATAGCGGTGGTCTCCTTGCGGTGTTTCGTTCTTAGTGGCGCGACACTAGCATTCGTTCTTACCTGCGTAAAGATTACTTGACGAGATTGTATCCAAGTTCGAATCATTTCAACACTAGAGGATGAGATGCAAGTATTATAGTATTCGGCGTGGTTTACGAGTCGAGTAAGCCTCTGCACTATGGAAGTGAGATGCAATCGATCGAGTACAAAGGCCTACTCGATTGGTCGCCTCGTAGCGGTATGTGTTGTGTGTTGTTTGATTAAATGAGAACGAGTGTGTACCATCTTCGAAAATTAAAGACCACAAGTTTCTGAAGTGAATCGAGTCTGCATGTTGAGAACAATATGATACGTATGTATGTATGCGATCCGATATCGCTTTGTAATCTTGCTGATATATTGTGATACTATGGCTATGATATTATATGTTATTTGCTTTCATAACTGAATATCCTGCTTATATGATTTATCGCTTTAACCGCATGCTTATTACGACATATATGTCTTTATATGCTATATGTATTAAGCATGTTTATGTTTTTATCATAATATTATGTTTATAAAGCGATAATATTAAACCAAGTAATTGAAATCGAGGGTAAGTATGAGCATAGCTAGTCACTGTCCGCTCAGCGGGCATCCCCCCAATAGTTTATTGTGCAGGACGATCGTGGACCAGGAGCTAGATTTTGGATGGGGCCACGAGACGTTTTTACGCTTTACTTTTGTTGCTTTTGAGAGATTTGTAATATATACAACACTTTACTCTTTTAATTTCCGTATTCAGAGTTGTTCCATTCAACTCTTAAACGAGGATGTAATATTTGGGTTATTTGTATAATTAATAACGCTGGTTTAAGACTTAATTAATTTCCGCCTTAGTAATTAAAGTCGACGAAAAACCAGGTTGTTACACGTACCCGGTCTAGACCTTCTTAGGATAGCTGTTCCTGGGATGCAATGTATGTCAGTGTATAATTGTGTCTTTCATGGGAAAAGCGTGTAAATAAGCTGGGTTGTAGGCAAACTTATTCCTTTATCGGTTTGTTAAAATGTCGTACGTCGAAGACTCGATTGCCCTACACTGACAGAGGTTGACTCAATGCTTAAAAACTCGACCCGTATTAAAAAGACTCGAATTTCTTGAGGAGATCGTGAGATCATCGGCGGCGCCTTGATGGATTCTTCGCTGGGTGCTCGAGACGCACATGTCTCGGATGGGGTTGATGCTCGCGTCGGGACTTGGCTCATGCATACTTAGATTTGTCTTTGATTTTGCAAAAGTTTTGTTTTCGGCGAAAAGCAGGATGTTTTGTTGAGCAAAATGTGTTGTCACATTTTGGCTCGATGTAAAAGGCGTTTTGAAATCAAATCCGATAAGCTCGTGTTAGTGGCTTGTCGGTGAAAGTGTGAATCGATTCGGAGTGGCGATAGGCTATCCGAATCAAGGGTGTTTGAAAATGTGATGAAGACGGTTATACTCGTTTTCATACATTCGGTTTGAAAGAGGGTTAGATTAAAGCGACTATGAGCCACTTGGTCTAACCGTGAAGGATTCTTGAGGATGATGCTAGTTCATTCCTAGGTTTTGTTGTCTTGTGAAAAGAGATGTTTGGATTAAAATGACGGTAGGCCATTTGAATCATGGATTTCGAAAATGTTTATTTTGCTAGATTTGTTTTCAAGAAAAGGTCCATTCTCGGGTTTGAAAATGTTTGGTAATAAATGGGTTACAATGAGTGCGGGTCATGTAGTTCATTTATGTTTTGGAATGTCACGAGAATAAAGTGATTATTCTCGGGTGTTTCGAGGAGACTGTTTGTCTAGATCAAACCGTCCTGACTATGGGCCATTCGGTTTGAAGGAAGATTTTTGAAAAAGGTTATTTCAAAAACGTGATGAGGATTTTGTGAAAGTAGTTTGTAAGAGGATTTGGGCCAAGATGGTTATGAATCATTTGGTCTGATGAAAAGTCCGCGAGATTGGGCTTGGCCATTCTCGGGTTTTGTTTGCTTGAAAAAGGCGATTTTTGCTGAAACGAGTCAACTTTGGGCCGTTTGGCCCAAAGAGATTTGTAAAGAGAATGTCGTTATTTGTTTTGCAGAAGTGAGGAGATTTTTGAAAAGAGCTCATTTCAAAAACGGGTGTGTTTTGCTTGGTTTGTAAAAATAAGAAGATTTTGAAAAGAATTTATTTCAAAAAATGGGAGTGTGTAGCTTGTTTTGTAAAAGTGAGGAGATTTTTGAAGAGAGCTTGTTTCAAAAATGAAGGTGTATTGCTTTAGGAGCAATGTTGTGCGTAAGAAGTCTTTGAGGCAAGAACGCGTGTGCGGATCTTGTCTCGACGTTGAAATGTGTTTTATTTGCATTCGTCGAGCCCATGTTAACGGTTCATCGTTAAGGGCTCGAGCCTGGATGCATGGAAAGGATTCGACTCGTGAACGGTTAGCTAGTCGAGTTGAGGATGTTGAGAATGAATTAAGTTGTGTGGGTTAAATTTGCACGTTAATGACATGACTAGACCAACGTTCATTTTAAGTGTTCATTCTAGCTCATTTCTTTGTTAAGAAAACTCTTTTTAAGCTTGAAAAAGGAGGTTTTCGAAAAAGTTTTTGCTAAAGGAAAGCTTTTGAGACGAGGATGTGTGCGCACATCTCGTCTCGATGTTAAAGATTTTGCTTTGCACCCGTCGAACTGATGTCGGTAATTTGCCGAGGTGAGCTCGAGTTCGGATGTGTAAAAGAGAAAGGATTCGGCTCGAGCAAGTCGAGTCGAGGATGTTAAAAACGGAGTCTAGGCCGTATGACTTAGAGGATCAAATCCACGAGCTTGGGTTTTAATCCTTGCTTGGGTTTTTGCTTGTTAGTGAAAAAGGAGAATTTTGAGAAAGCTTGTTTCAAAGATTCGCGATAGTTTTGTTTGAAAAGTGTTAGTTTGTTAGATGTTAGGTTCGTTTATCTTTGAAAAGTTTAAGCGAGTTTTCGAAGATATGAATGCAAATGCTTATTTTGAAAAAGACCATGGAGTGCATAGCCTCGAACTTGTACGTATGACTCAAAAGGGGTGAAAAATGAGTCAGTCGGGTACACCTCCAACTACCTCGAGTACGCTTTGGCAGATACTTAACCCCTTTATTTCCTTACGCCGGAGCGATAGGTTTTCTAAAGGGAGCACTGGGGCGGTCAAGATAGTCGTTTACGGCAAGCCGTGGAGGGGCGAGAGGAAAGCTAGTCCGGCATGTGCTTTATCGAGTGGACAAGCCTGCATGTGGGAACCACCTCTCGAGGGTGCAAAGGGTGCCTAGATTCCAAAAGGAATGGACTCTAAACGAATGTGCATAGCTCAAATATGTATACTTGGATTGTTCAAGGCTTTCAAGTTTCACCTCTTTATTTTTAAAAAGAAAAAGCTAGTTTTTAGTTTTAAAATAAAATGTCCTCAATGAGTCGCCAAACTGTGGAACCCGGAACCGCGTCGAGGACCCAACTCTGCCTTGCTTAAGGGCGGATTTTAAAGTTAAAAGATTAAGTTGGAAAAACCTTTAAGAAGCTGTTATGGAGTCGCCACCTAATTATCGCGAAATTAGGAACTCGCTACCATGTTCTAAGTTAAAAACATGTCCTAGATTTTGGAGCACGCCGACACCCTTAGATCTAAGGTCGTGAAACCAGATTGGATTCGGTGAGGTACTTTAGAAAAAGGGTTAATTCAAATAATGATTTATGAAAACCTTTTAGAAAAGCCTATGTAAAAATAGCCTCTCTTGACCTAGAACAATCCTTGTAAGATGATAATTGAGCTAATGTTATCGCTACATTACAAGTGCGATAAGTTTGTAAAAGAATGCAGATGCAGATGCAAAAGATTGATTAAAACCCTCGGTTTAGCATGTTTAACTTGTTAATGAATACGGTTGATTAAAGGTCGAATTCATTGTTTAAGTTGATTTAAATGCAAAATAAGAAGGTGCAAGATGCATGCAAATAAAATAAAGTTCAATTGTCCATTGGTTTATTTTATAAGGTCGGTTGCTTATGCGACTTTGGCGTGTCATCGGATATGGAGTGTACCCGAAGTAAATAGAACACTTGGAGTGCAAGCGCTATTTGGGTGCCAAAGGCGGGCTAAAGTGGAGACCCCTTTGTTAGTCCATAGAAAATAAGAAAAAGCTTTTGATCCAAGTGGATTGGTACCTACCTTGTCCTGACGCTTCAGATCTGGGCAGAGCTTCGCTTCTTGAACTTAAAAGGAGGATGAATTCAACACGGGATGGTGTGTTGAACTCAAGGATTTGAGTGCTTGAGGCTTTTGTGAGAGTTTTGTAGATGTATACCGTGCTAGACGGTATATTTTGTGGGACCCAAGTGTGGGTGCTAAAACTAGGAAGAGAGGTTGTGAGAAGAGAGGGTTTTCTTGTGTGGAAAACTTGTGAGAATAGGTCGTGCGAGGGGTTGTATATATAGGGGAATAGCCGAGGGAAAATAGGAAACTCGGGGTTAAAACCAAGCTGTGAAACCGCATAGCCTTATGCGGCTCAAGGGGAAACCGCATAAGGGTTATGCGGTTTGCACCCTAAACCGCATAAGCTTATGCGGTTTAGGTGGGTGGTTTTAACTTCAAGATTTCGTATTTCCTTATTCCGATTTGCTAGATCTTGGGAATATTCGGTGTAATCTCCTTGCTTGTGCTCCAAGAAGACCTAGTATGATCTTCTAGAGAGTTGTTGAGGGCTTTGGAGTGAGGGCCAAAGGCGGGTTTGGGCTCGGTTCTGGGCCCGAGCCCTGAAAATGTAAAAAGGGTGTATTTTGTAGTGTTTTGCGAAATAAGGTAAGACGTGAGGTTGTATTTTGTGTGAGAGGGGGCTAAATAGCGGTTTTAGCTACCGGGCCTAAATTTAGGAATTTAGGAATGCTGAATTAGACCTTGTTAATGTAAAAGGGCTAATTGTAGTGTAAATGCGAAGCTCATGCCAAATGAAGCAGGACGAGGACCTAGCTAGACTCCAAATGGACAAAATGAACGTTTATTTAAGTGTGATGTAAAGCGACCCCAATCATTTTAACATTTAAAACGACTCAAAAAGAATTCGACATTAGTTAGAACCGTTTAAGTTAACGTTAAAACATGCGTAATAAAAGTCCGTGTTACATCACAGGGTTTTGTTTGGGAGGGTACGGATATGGGTATCCACAGCGATCCATGAATATTCGTACCTTTGGTCGCGATCAAATTCGTGACCACTATGGAGCTCCAAATTAATGGATCCTCCTCCAAAGGCAGAGGAGTAGTATACCACAAGTTGACTACCGGACCTTAGGTTTTTAGTTGTCGGAAACCCTTTTGTCTTTGTTTTTGTCGTGAGTTGGTGTTGCACTTTAGAATTGAATACGTATTTCTACCCCAGGGACACCCTTCGAGTGTGTTGTGCATTTTCATCAGTTGGATTCCGGAAGCAAATTAGAGACAAGATCAATTTCATTGATTTTGAGAAGGAGTTAGAAATAAATGTGGAAAAACGAATCTTAGACTCAACTCAGACATAAGACTTGAATACGAGTTCTGACTTATAATCACCAACCTCGGCTTTGAACTTTTCTTATTTCAAGAGTTTATTCAGATGCTTGGTTCGAAAGTTACTCCACTTTTGCAACTTGATTTTGACTTAAGTAGGAGAATATGCGACTCGGGTTCAGAAATCGACATGGTTTCGATAATGTTTGTAAATTGGTAGAGGTTTATTTAATTTAACAACTCGGGATGCAAGTGGACTGGACCAGATTAATCATGAAACGACTCAGAGCTTAACGACATGGCCTACGACCTAACTATACAAATGCATGCGACATATGGACTTAAAGACAGACTCACAGTACGGGACTTAGACCCAACTAGACATGGACTTGAAGTAATTGGCTCGTGCGTGGACCAAACAGTTTCTAATGTTTATACAAAACTTCCAAATAGCCTAGCTGAGACGTTGTTGTGCCCTGACTCAAAACTAAAAAAAATTGACATGCATGACTTGGGCCCAAGTGTAGGCCTGGGTGACCAAACTAGGTAAGACCTCTAAGACTTTTAGATGGACTAGACTTACTATACACGGCTTAGATTCCAACTAGACTCGACTCGGTGCATTTCATGCTTACTCACGACTTGAGAATTAAACTTGTTTATTTTTTTGTTTTTTTTTTTTTGAAGTTGAGGTTTAAAATGGGCAGCACTTCGACTACCAAAAGGCTTATTTGGTTCGAAAATTCTAGTCCACCTAGGCTAGACTTTTACCTTTGAAAAACTTCGTTTTGGTTGGAAAAAATCTTATTCCCAAATGGGTAGCATTTCAAAAGCGTTCGAGATTATTCTAATCCTAAACGTATGGCATTTCAGCTTAAAAACTATTCTTTTTTCAAAAGACGTAGTGTTAAAAAATCGTTCAGGATTAATCTAATCCTAATCGGGTAGCATTTCAGCTTGAAAGGTTTTTTTCAAAAGAGTTAGTGTTGGGAACTGTTCGAGATTATTCTAATCTTAAACGGGTGGCATTTCAGCTTAAAAAGGATCTTTTCTTCAAAAGACTTAGTGTTGAGAATTGTTCGAGATTATTCAAATCCTAAACGGGTAGCATTTCAGCTTAAAAAGGATCTTTTTTCAAAAGACTTAGTGTCGAAGACTATTCGAGATTATTTTAATCTTAAATGGATAGCATTTCAGCTTATAAAAGGATCTTTTTTCAAAAGATATTTTTTTTTAAAGGAAAAAAAAAAAGGTTTTAGGATTTTCTAATCCTAACGAGGAGCATTTCGGCTTAGAAAAGATCTTTTTTCAAAAGAGCTAATATCGAAAATTATTTAAGATTATTCTAATCCTAAACGAATAGCATTTCAACTTAGAAAAGATATTTTTCAAAAGAGCTAATATCAAAAACTGTTTAAGATTATTCTAACCTTAAACGAATAGCATTTCAGCTTAGAAAAAATCTTTTTTTTTTTTTTATAAAGAGCAAATATCAAAAATTATTTAAGATTATTCTAATCCTAACGAGGAGCATTTCAGCTTAGAGAAGATCTTTTTTCAAAAGAGCTAATATCGAAAATTATTTAAGATTATTCTAATCCTAAACGAATAGCATTTCAGCTAGGAATGGATCTTTTTTAGAAACAGCTATTATCGGAAATCTTTTAAGATTATTCTAATTCTAAATGAATAGCATTTCATCTTAGAAAATATCTTTAAAAAGAGCTAATATCGAAAATTATGTAAGATTTATTCTAATCCTAAACGAGTAGCATTTCAGCTAGGAAGAGATCTTTTTTCAAAAGAGCTAAAATCAGGAATTATTTAAAATTATTCTAACCCTAAACGAATAGTCTTTCAGCTAGGAATAGACCTTTTTTCAAAAGAGCTAATATCGGAAATTATTTAAGATTATTCTAATCCTAAACGAATAGCATTTCAGCTAGGAAGAGATCTTTTTTCAAAAGAGCTAAAATCGGGAATTATTTAAGATTATTCTAACCATAAACGAATAACTTTTAGCTTGGAGGAGATCTTTTTTCAAAAGAGCTAACATTGGAAAAAGAAAAAGTTTAAGATCATTCTAACCCTAAACGAATAACCTTTTTAGCTTGGAAAGAGATCTTTTTTCAAAAGAGCTAAAATTCAGAAAATTATTTAAGATTAATCTAATCCTAAGAGGATGGCATTTCAGCCAAGAAAAGATTTTTTTTCGAAAGAGCTAATATTCAGAAAATATCTAAGATTATTCTAATTTTAGAAGGAAAGCGTTTCAGCTTAAAAAAAAACTTTGTTTTTCGAAAGAGATAGTGTTAAAAAATATTTAAGATTATTCTACTCCTAAAAAGACAGCATTTCAGCTAGAAAAAACTTTTGGAAAAAAAAAAAATATTCGATTGAAAAGAGATCTTTTTTCAAAAGAGCTAAAGTTAGAAAATATTTTAGATTATTCTAATCCTAAAAAGACAGCATTTCAGCTAGAAAAATCTTTTGGAAAAAAAATATTCGATTGGAAAGAGATCTTTTTTCAAAAGAGCTAAAGTTGGAAAATATTTAAGATTATTCTAATCCTAGAAGGAAAGCGTTTCAGCTTGGACAAAAATCTTTGTTTTTCGGAAAAGATAGTGTTGAATAATATTTAAGATTGTTCTAATCCTAAAGAGACAGCATTTCAGCTTAAGGAATGATTTTTTTTAGAGGGAAAGCATTTCAGCTTAAGTCAAAAATCGTTTCAAAAGAGATATTTAAGATTATTCTAATCCTAAAAAGACAGCGTTTCAGTTAAAAGAAAAGATTTTTGGAAAATATTCGATTGAAAAGATGACAGTTTCGATTAAAAAAGATTGAAAACATGGCTTCAGAATTCACAGAGCATTTAGTCATACGCAGTTCAAGGATGCAATGCATGAACTAGACTATTCTAAGTCTCAAAAAGGGTCCATGCCAATGATTCCACGTTGTTAGGGAACTCACAATCCTCCATAAGTCAGGGACGAAATGGGGAGACGGCGGTTGCTAACCTCGGCGGAACCACCTTGGTATTTAAACCAGACACAGTGAACGTCATTTCCCTACTTTGAGATCGACCCAAAGGGAGAGATGGTTCGAAACCTAACAGTATGATGCATAAATAACATAAAAAAAGGTACTCTAAATAGCCATCATTTTACTTTTCAAGCTTCACGTCCCCAGCGGAGTCGCCAAATTGAGGACAAGGGAATTTGATCCACGCGATGTTTTATTTCAAAAATATTTTCATTTTAAAAGAGAGTCGCCACTAAATTTTTAGGTGGAATTTAGAAACCAATTTTAGAGAAAATGAGTTCGTGTGAGTTTACGTGTTAGGAAGTTTAAAATAATTTCATTAATTTAACGCCTAACCCCGCCCGTCGTAAAGGCGGTCTCTACTAAGCAAAACCATGGCTATTATGAGTACACATGCGGATATGCAAACAATATTTGAACCCTAAACATATTACATCCGTTCTAGGTCGTTTAATGCACACAAAATTTCGTCAAAGTCATTCAACATGGGTTCATTTACTATTCTAGCAAACAAAGAAAAGAAGCAGGGATACTCACCGACAGCATAAGATAGATTAACAAACGTTAGCGGCAGACGAATAAAAATAATCAAATATGACTAATACTCTATATGGACAAGCATGAATGACTAACATAAATAAAACACTACACACAAATATAAGAAATAACAAAAAAATACACACAAATACAAACACATGTACGAAAGCCTAATAATAAAAAACACACAACTATAAGCCAATAACACAAACACTTAAGCACACATGAAAGTCTAGGCTACGTAAACTCTTCTGTCAAATAATTACATGGTTTGAGATTTAGCAAGCAAAGCGAAACAAACAACAAGCAGAAACGTGCCTTATGCGGCTTTTACATGGTTTAATGGACCAAAAATGGTCAAGTCGAGCAAAGGCGGTTTTTGTCTAAATCACGGTTTGAGTCCTTGGGCTCGAACCATGGGCTAGACCACGGTCCTAGGGTCCACCCAAGCTTATTTTGAGTGAATTAAACAATAATATCTTGGTCAAGCTTGGTGGGTCAAAGAAGTCAAGGAAAGTCAAGTTGGAGGGCAACCGAAAGGTCAATGGATGTGCTATTTTTGAAGTGTGAACTTTGGGTGCACCCATGTGGGTTCGAACCACAAGTCAATTAAATCATCAAGAGCAAAAATCAAGTGGGAAAAGGGTCCCAAGTCAGCCGAAAATAATCCAAAGGAAGGATCACATGTTGTTCCTCAACATGTCCCTTTCCCACATGTCACTATCCTCTTTTATGCTTTATGCTTTATGTTTTGTTTGTTGTCTACAAAATTTCAGCTATGTGTAAGGCCTTTTGGCCGATTTTTTTGTTGCTTTCAAAGACTCACATGAGCCCTTTGATCATCATTGAATTGTATGGCCAAGATTAGAGTGAGGGTATTATATAAACCCTCATTCTCACAACATAATTTTTCAGATTTGAATGAATTGAAAACCCTAGTGTTTAAGTTGAGTGTTCTTCATTTTTCTCATTGCTTTGTGCTTGAGTTTAGTGAGTGATTAGTTAGTGGCTTAGTGCTTAACTAATCAAAACCTAAATCTATTACTTTGTGTTTAGATTTAGTACTATCTTTTATGTTTCTTGTTTTTACAAAATTTCAAAAAATTATCTCACAAAAAACATCATACTTGGCCGAGATTTTTAAGTGTATTTCAAGTCGATTTATGTTCATCTCTTGAGTGAAACTTAGCCCATCTAGTTTCACTCCAAATTGGTCATCAGAGCTTTGGTTGGGTTTGAAGAACACAAGATCCACCTTGTGCTAAGGTTTACACGGTTCAAAGATCCTCCCTTTACTCGAATTTTTTTTTTTTTTTTTTTTTCAGATTTGTTCTTTGGTTATTTCAATGGGTATGTTTCTTCCTTTTGATGTTTCTTATGATACTACTCTTGGTGAGACCATGTATGATTCTATGGAGAAAACTAGAAGAAAGCTTGAAATCAAAATGAGTCAAATGAGGGGTAGACTTAAACCTAACCCTAACCTTGATCTTGCGACTTTGAGGGCTCAAAGGGAATTAGAGGCTAGAATGGCTCGGTTAGGAGGAGAGCCACCCCCTAGCCATGGCCGTGTGACTTGTAGAGCAATACATGCTCAAACCCTAACCCTAGAAGAGAATCACCAAGTCCAAAACTTTAGATCTAGGTGTACCATTATGGGAAGGGTTTGTAATTTGGTTGTTGATGGGGAAAGTTGCAATAATGTTGCCTCAAATACTCTCATTGAAAAACTAGCCTTACCTACACAAGATCACCCTAACCCTTACAAGATGAAATGGCAAAAAAATGGAGCCGAGATGAGTGTGATGGTGGTTAGACAATGCTTGGTTTCTTTCTCCATTGGAAGGGATTACATGGATGAGGTTTTGTGTGATGTGATTCCCATGGATGCTTGTCACCTTCTCTTGGGGAGACCTTGGAAGTTGAAAAGAAATGCTAATCATGATGAGAGGGACAATACTTATACTTTTAAAATTGGAGCTAAGAAAATCAAACTTACACCCTTACCTCCGATTTTGAAGAACCCTAACCCTCCCTCCTTGATTGGGTCTCACGAAAAAGTGAAGGTTGATGGGAGACCGAAATGAAACAAGTGCAAACTGAAAAGGTGGTGGTAAAGCCGTGTGATATGATGCTAGGAACATACCAACACCCCTACCTTCTACCTTGAAGTATTCCACCCCACCCTCCATGGTTGAGCCAAGCAAAGATGTTGTATTAAGTGGCGGACCAGAAATGAAGCTAGGGTTTGGTCATGGGAAAGATGTGCTCGTACTCCTTGTTAAGGACAATCCTAGAGCAATAGGGCAAGGCAAAGGAGAGGTGTCCAACGAAGTCAAAGCGAAATTTTGGGAAACTCAATCAAGAGCAAGGAAAGTGAATCATTTGGAGATGCAAAGGTTGATGTTTTGCAAAGTTCAAGTGAGTTCTTGAGATGGAAGTTCAAAGTGGGAACTAACAATACCAAAAAAATGCTATGTGGTTATCATAACCAAGTCTACTCAAGTGGTTTCATGAAATGGGGATTCAAAGGAAGAACTAAGCTTGAACAAAAAGAGCTAAGTGATGATCTCCCACAATGCTCTCCTAAGTTCAAGAAAGAAGATCCTAAGGATGTACTAGGGTTAGCACTCGAGCCAAGGGAAACCGAAAGTGTTGGAGAAGAAAAATCAATCCTAATGGTCAAGAACAACCCTAGGACAATAAGAAGGAACAAAGGAGAGGAGCACAAATTTGATGGAACCACCGTGCTTATTGTGAAAATTCCGAACCATTACAAGGATGAGTCCATTGGAAGTGCAAGGAATGATGGCATGGAAAGGCCAAGAAGAACCATGAAATGGAGGATCATGGAAAGGAATGACCGTAGCAAGGAGTGGCGTCATGGTGATCCTAAGCAAGCTTCAATTGAGTTTGGGTATGAAGAGCTTGAGGATGAGCTAGGAAATGAATGTAGATTCAAGGAAGCCATGGTAAGAGAAGAGAGTAGGGTCATTTGCACGAGCCAAACAAGGAACAATTATTCTCTCGATCAATCTCTAGGCCTATGGTGTTCTTGGGCATCAACAATCATGAAGTCCAATTCTTGTCAAGAAGCAAAAGGGATATCAATCAATCTCATCAATGATCAAAGTTCAAACCGAGCAAGAGGAAGAGAGACCGAGGATTTGAGGGCAAATCCTTTTCAAGAAGAGGAGATTGGACCAAAAATGGTCAAGTCGAGCAAAGGCGGTTTTTGTCTAAATCACGGTTTGAGTCCTTGGGCTCGAACCATGGGCTAGACCACGGTCCTAGGGTCCACCCAAGCTTATTTTGAGTGAATTAAACAATAATATCTTGGTCAAGCTTGGTGGGTCAAAGAAGTCAAGGAAAGTCAAGTTGGAGGGCAACCGAAAGGTCAATGGATGTGCTATTTTTGAAGTGTGAACTTTGGGTGCACCCATGTGGGTTCGAACCACAAGTCAATTAAATCATCAAGAGCAAAAATCAAGTGGGAAAGGGTCCCAAGTCAGCCGAAAATAATCCAAAGGAAGGATCACATGTTGTTCCTCAACATGTCCCTTTCCCACATGTCACTATCCTCTTTTATGCTTTATGCTTTATGTTTTGTTTGTTGTCTACAAAATTTCAGCTATGTGTAAGGCCTTTTGGCCGATTTTTTTTGTTGCTTTCAAAGACTCACATGAGCCCTTAGATCATCATTGAATTGTATGGCCAAGATTAGAGTGAGGGTATTATATAAACCCTCATTCTCACAACATAATTTTTCAGATTTGAATGAATTGAAAACCCTAGTGTTTAAGTTGAGTGTTCTTCATTTTTCTCATTGCTTTGTGCTTGAGTTTAGTGAGTGATTAGTTAGTGGCTTAGTGCTTAACTAATCAAAACCTAAATCTATTACTTTGTGTTTAGATTTAGTACTATCTTTTATGTTTCTTGTTTTTACAAAATTTCAGAAAATTATCTCACAAAAAACATCATACTTGGCCGAGATTTTTAAGTGTATTTCAAGTCGATTTATGTTCATCTCTTGAGTGAAAATTAGCCCATCTAGTTTCACTCCATTTAACGAAACTAAACGTGAAACGAAGCGCACAAATGCTAAACGATGAAGTCATGAAAACTAATCTAAACATACAACGTGAATTACAAATCTGGAGAAGCATGATAAATCAATTTTAGACAATTAACATAATCAAACATGAACGAGACCTAATTATATAATAAACTAACAAGCTAATCAAAATCAAACTAACGACGGCAAATCATACTACACAAGTCATACTACACGAGGAAATCGAACATGTATATCAAATAAACGAGAAACACGACACATCCACACACACATATCAAAATCATGCTAAAGATACAAATCCAAAACGAACAATAAACATGACAAGTACGATGATAAACAACAGAGCGACAGAGAGCAATAAAAAGCGACAGAGAGCGATAAAAACAGCAATATAAAAAAAAGTAAAGTGAGTATTTTTGCACCCTCAACTTACATGTATCGTTGACCAATTCTTTGAGTCGTAATCGATTGTAAGAATTTATCCCAAGGGGCCGTCGTCGACGAAAACAATTTGTAAATCCGTAGCTTTAAACCAAACTGACAACAATTTTCAAAAGCTTGTAACTTCTTCGTTTCTCAACGAAATTTCGAACCGAAAGATGTTTTGGAATCGTGGTAACGTGAAATTTAAGATTTTGTAAACAAATCAGAAAGATTGTGAAGTTTAAAACACAAAAAATGGGGCAGAAGAAGTGATAGCAGAATGAAAAATAGAAAGTGGTGCTCTGTTTTTCAAACAGCTATCTCGACTTCTTTTGAGACTTTTTGAAGGCTTTTTGTGACTTTGTATTATCTGTGTGTGCTCTAAATTCGTGTCCCTCGAATGCTTGTGGTTAGTGTATATATATAGGGTTGAAAGGTAGGGTTTTAAGAAGGGAAAAGAGCAGCTCTTCCCTCTTTCAAGGGTTGCTGTCCACGGCTCTCTTTGTGGATATTGTTAGGGTTTTGGAGGGGGTTTTCTTAAGGGTTAAGCAAAGGTAAACGAGTCATGAGGATAAGGTCCGGGTTTTTGTTTGTGGGCATGAGTTTGATGGCCAAAAAGTCGGGTTTTGGGCTGCTCAAAACAGAGCACGAGAACGGGGGTCTGGGCTGCTGTTAAACGAGCTTTCTGGTCTGATTATTCGAAGGAGAGGACGGGTAGTAAGGGTAGGATAGTTAGGATACGGGTATGGGTCATGGGTAGGCGAATAGGAGTCGGGTTTGGGTCAAATAAGGGCTGATTATGGGCTTACGAGCTGCTGCGTATCAGCTCTGTTCTGGGCTACGTTTTGGCTGTTTAAGGTGGGCTAAGGGTGTGGCTTTAAGCTGGTTTAAACTCGGGTATGTGAGGGAGAGTGTGGGTGAAAAAGGCCTCGAAGTTCGTGCTGAAACGGGCTCAAAATCGCTCTTAAAATTGGGCTTAAAACGAGCTTTAAAACTTGCTGTTAAGAAAACGAATTCATCGAATACAATTTAATAAAACGTCGTAAAAGCACGAGAAACGACTTTTCAAGTCAAAAAAAGAAATTTGCAAAAGCGGTTTTTCAAATCGAATTACTTAAAATGATTTTTCAAATCGAAATATTTTATTTTCAATAAAATACTTAAGGCAAATAAATTTTGACAGAATACATTTGCCCTGTTAAAATAATAACTTAAATGTCATTTAAATTAATAAAACATTAAGTCAACAGCGTCCGGCTTACATCGTAAAACGAACTCAATTAAATGACACGAAATACATGTTGTCCTATCATCATTGGGTATTTGTCGGGTTTTCTATAAATTTCCATATCGACAGATACGGGTATATACAACTATATGCGCAACGCAGAAATAATTGAAGGCTGTGGAAAGGCTATAATCATACTCCCGATGGGAACGAATATAATAATACAGAAAGCATTATACTCGAGTAAATCGCAAAGAAACCTGATCAGTTTCAAAGATATGCGAGAAAATGGTTATCATATTGAAACCATGACTGAAAATTTTAAAGAATACTTATGCCTAACAATGATAAAAACAGGCAAGAAAAGTATAATTGAGAAGTTGTCATCGTACTCTTCTGGTTTATATTATACTCACATTAACCTACTAATCTACTATAACTATTATGATGTCATCTACAAAAATAAATGACAAAACCACATTTACTCTGTGGCATGATAGGTTAGGGCATCCAGGACCTAACATGTAACACCCCGGCCTCAACTAAGGGCCGAAATGTCATTCACGGTAGCTCGCCAGGCTGCGTACATCGCCCACAAACCAACACGAGTCCTTTCCAGCGCACTTTGTCCTCACTCGTGCGCATCCTGAGAACTTCCCAGGAGGTCACCCATCCCAAGACTACTCTCCAGCAAGCACGCTTAACCAAAGAGTTCTTAAGATGAGTCACCAGAAAAGAAGATGCATCTTGTTGATATGAGTAGCACTTACAATCCTTTGAAGCACTAGGTCACTTGAACTCATCACATGGACCACTTCAACGGGGAACCTGGCCCGAATAACCTCGGACAACACCGGGTGTTACATAACATGATGACAAAAATTGTGAAAAGTTCATTTGGACATTCTTTAGAGAATGTTAGGGTCATGAAATCCAATGATTTTCCTTGTACTGCTTGTTCACTTGGAAAGCTAATTACAAGACCCTCGATGAGTAAAATTAAGAATGAATCACCTGAATTTCTTGAAAAAATTCAAGGACATATATGTGGTCCAATTAACCCCTCTCGCCTATATATTCTAAGACACTAAAAACTCTCAAGTTGTGACACTCGAACAAGAGTTTTCTCACGTTGAGATGGAGGATTTTCCCTCGACCTCCGCTTACTATCAACTCCTTAAATCGTTGGTGGATCAATAGAAGAATGTTGGCTCACCCGTCTCTAATAGTCGCCTTGTGCTTCAATTAGTGTCGGGTCTCACTGAATGTAACACCTTGACTCATTTAACATATATGTATAATTTATTTCATATGATTTTCTCATTTTTGTCTCAAGAAAGTCGTTTTCAAAGCTTGCGTAGTGAGTTAGTAAGTCTGTTACGTATATCGAGGTTAGAAGCGAGTTAGTGAGCTTGGTAGGTGGTTAGTAGGGGTTTAGTAGTAGATTAGGGAGGTTTCGAGAGCGACATGCAGACCTGTAATTCTCGAGGTTGTCCGAAGACGTTATTCTGCTCGCGTACCCCGTTAAAGAGGTTCATGTGTTAACTCAAATGGCATAGTTCTTAAAAGGGTTGAACGTGCTATTCATACCAATAAGATGCATCTTCTTTTCTGGTGGCCCATCTTAAGAACTCTTTGGTTAAGCGTGCTTGCTGGAGAGTAGTCTTAGGATGGGTGACCTTCTGGGAAGGTCTCCAGGATCCACACGAGTGAGGACAAAATGTGCTGGAAAGGACCTGTGTTGGTTTGTGGGCGATGTACGCAGCCTGACGAGCTACCGTGAATAACATTTTGGCCTTTGGTTAAAGCCGGGATGTTACAAATGGTATCAGAGCAACCCGACGACCGTGCGGAGATCCTGTGTTCTTATTGACCAGGTATGCACCTAGCCAGGGAGGATTCTGGAATGCTATACTGCGGGTAGCTACCGGGCGCAACGATGACGTTGAGTTTTTCAAGTGGGGGGGGGGGGGGGTAATACCCGAGGTTGTCCGAAGACGTTATTTGGCTCTGGTACCCCGTTAAAAAGGTCCATGTGTTAGCTCAAGTGACATAGTGCTTAAAAGGGTTGAACGTGCTACTCATACCAACAAGAGGCATCTTGTAACACCCCGACTTAAATCGTCTCTAAATAATTCAATTCATTAAAATTTGTATTTCATTTCTTTCGAAATTCTCATTTTTGGCTCGAGAACGACTCTTCGTTAGCTTGCGTGTCTTGGAGTCGGTTAGGCGTTGTGAGTATTGAGGTGGTTGATGGGTGTGTGTATGAGTTTAGAGGTTTATCGAGGTGTGAGAGCTTGTGTGCGAGCTAGGAGCGAAGGGGGTCTCTCGCATGTGGCTCGCGTGTAGGAAAAGTGATCACCCGAGAAAACTGTGCACAAGACGCGAGCGAGGCGCGAGCCCTAGGCTGGCCGACCGGCCTGAAGGCCTTGTTCGTTTTTTTCCGGATTTTTGTTTATTTGGGACTCTTTAATTTCGTATCATTATATATATTAAAGAAAGGTTTTCAATAGCTGACGTGGCGCTCTAATTTTTCAGCTTTCATGGAATGCAGCCCTCTAATTAATTGGGTAAAATGGTCTTTACAAGTAGTTAAATCAGACTTTGCAATAGAAACTAAAGGGCAAAATTGTCTTTGACTATCAATCCATACAAACAAAACACAGCATTAATTGTTATTATATTTACAAGGTACATCATACTCCGTAGTAAATGAAGTTTGTAATTTTTTTTTTGCTGTACTTTTTTTTTTTTCACTATTCATTTGTAATTAAATGTTTTCACATTACACTTTACTTTTCTTTTTTTGTTTCACCGAAACACTTTGTTAGTTGGTACTCCATATTTCATTAATTTTATTACGGTGTATAATTTACTTACTATAATTCGATGAGTTGATATATTAAATGGAAATTTAACTCAACTTTTTATATACTCACTATATTTAAAATATTTATGCATTTTATATATTCACTAGAATATTTTTTCATCTTCACACATTATTTATTTTTTTACAATTTCTTAGATAAAAAGGTTTTATTATATTTTGTTATTAAAAACTCTTACATTAAGTGATTATTAATTTTTAAGTCAAGGTAGAATAAATTTTGATTTCATAAATTTTTAAGTCGTTTTTTGGGTCAAGGTAAAATAAATTTGAATTAACAAATCTTAGAAAGTTATAGAATTTTATTTTCGTAATTTACTGAGTTGAATTTTTTTAAATTTAATTTTCTAGATTTGGATTTTTTTAGTCAAGGGGGAAGAAAAACGTTTACAATAAATACCATGCACATTGAATGTGTATATATGTAATTAACACGGAGTAAGTTTTATTTTAATGCTTATTACCATTTCAATCTTTTTATATTTGCAATGGAATTTGTGCTAACTACATTATTTTAATGTTTTCATTAAAAATCCTTATTTTATGGGTAGATCAAACGTCTTATACAAAATAATGGAGTAGTGCTAACAATTTATTCTATCAATTTCAATTTTTATATGTATTCTCAATGGTAGAGCTTAGTGTTAAGAAATATATTAGCCAAAGGTTATTTATTTTCGAGTTTTATAAATCATACTAAAAAACAATATTAAAAAAAATTAATGAAACAATTTGACAGTTAACTTATTGTATGTCTCTCACACGATAAAATATTTCCTTAATCTTTGAGTTATGTTTAACATTCACTTGATAATGTCGGGCCACATATCGAACACCCTATTTTAATGCCATTTAAAATCAAATATTTGAATCAAAAAATAGAAATTTTTTAATTTTAACGTCTGAAAATTTGAAAAAAGTACAGTCAAAATGATTCGTTTGAAGCAAATCTAGCTAAAAGATACCTATAATTCAATTCAGAACTCGACTAAGTGTCATAAATTTCGGTTGGGTCTCAAGTTTGCCCATTCCAGTTGGCATGGGTAAATATAATCAGGTGCGTTATATACGTCACGTGGTGGGTTATGGTTGAAATATTTGTTTTTTTTTAACTTATTTAAGTTTGAAAATATATTATATCAAAATTAATTTATACGTAAATAAATAATGGATATAGTTATTTTAATATTCTTAATTAAAATTGGAAAATTATAAATTTTTTTTTTTTTTTGAGAGGTTATATAAAATTATTCAATAAGAGTATACGAGTAATTTAATTACAAAATGAGAATCAAATTATAAAATTAATTTTATTTTTAAGATTATTTTCAAGATTTATTATATAGACTAATTTAAACGGTAACTAAAATTAAGCCCGTGAATTTTCACGGGTGTTATACTAGTTAATATATAATAATTTCCTAACCTAAATCGTCATTATTCTTCATAATCTAATAAACTTAGCCCTAATTCTCTCTTCTCTCTCCTAACTCACCATTATTCCTCTCGTAAGTTCTTCATTTAATGCACTCAAGTTTCATACTTTTTCATCCTAAAATCATTCCTTTTCATTCTACTTCGGTAATCCTATCATCCTAACTTAGTTTTATTAATCTTTTTATTATTATATGTGTTTTATTGTATGCTTATGTATTATATGTGATTTTATGTGTGATGATCAAAGGAGAGGGCGAGCTAAAAGAGGACGACACTATTTACGTGGAAGAAGACGAAGAATAGCTTGTTTGTGCTGCGAATAAGGTAACTGGGTGTAGTCCTAGTTGTATTTTGACTAGTATGAGGCCCTAGATGTTGTGTAGGTTGTTGAGATTGTGTATTTGGATATAAAGTTGTGAACTTGGCATGTTGAATGGTGACGTGTGCAATTGTGGTCATATTTGGAGTCGGCCTCATACCACTTTTGAGTCTAGAATCATGTTTAGGCTACTTGTTCATTTGAATATCGTTGCTTATGATGTTGTGAGGCTTAAAGCTTCTATCTTGAGTTGGTAAACGACTTAGTAATGATTACATATGAGCTACATTGACATATACTCCGTATTAAAGTTGGTAACATTTTGTTAACTATGGTTTGTAATGAGTATGAATATGAATTCGTTTGCTATGATAATGTTTGACTATGAGATGGTTGTTTGACCTTGATCTCAAGTTGGTTTGATTGAGCCTGAGTCAAGTTTACGTGTGTGCACAGTTGGGCCCGTAAGTGAGAAGATACAACGTCTTTTGTAGGACGGATGCCGCCCTTAGGGGTTCTCAACCGTTTTTGTCGCGGTTAGGTACTATTGTAACAACCCGGATTTTCCAAATAAATAAAGATATGTTTTAAAAAGGTTTTAAGTAAGAAAATGAAAATAGAATGAAAGTCACGGTGGCGAAAACACCGCGAATTCGAGTCATTACTCCCTACTTAAACAAATAGCAAAAGATAGTAGGCCTTGAGCCTATCAAATGGGGAATAATTACCCCTTACATCCAAATCCAAAACCAACATAAGTATGAAAATGATAAACAAGTATAAGTCAAATCTAAAGTCTAATCCAAAACGAGTCAAAGCTAGGTACGGGGCGTCCATCTCACAAGTTCCTCACACATTCCCATCCCCGCGCATACCTGCCACAAAACATGTAACAGCCACAATCAGTGGGGAGTAACTAGGTGCTCCCCAGTCATATTTTAACACCATAAACTCAATTAACAAAGTCCAAATACCTTACCTGGCCTACGGCCTATAATCAGAGTACAACAACAAATGTGACCTCAAATGCATACTCAAACATTAACAAATGCATAATTACAACATTCTCAAGTCAAGCAATCATACATCATCTCAATCATCAATCAATCAACGCAAGAGTAAGCACGGAGGACTGGGTGAAACAACTAGAATCACCCCGGAACGATAAAAGTCCCAACCCTATGGCGGAACGACAAAAGCTCCTCCACTGTCAAAATTTGGCCAAACCCACCGCGAACAAAGACGGTGTCACCGCGACAAAAACGGTGTCGACATATTATCAAACCATAGTCCCTAACCGTGACAAAAGCGGATGGGAACCCCTAAGGGTGGTATCCGTCCTACAATGGACGTTGTATCTCCTCACGCACGTGCCCAACAGTGCACGTACGCACATTCAACTCAAGCTCAATCAAAACAATACAAGTCAAGGTCAATACATGCATACTCAACACCTCAACATTGCCCAACCATGACCAACCATTCTCAATACAATGGTATACTCATAAAATCACTACTCATCATCTTAAACATGTTTATATACATAGTATTAGTAAAAATGATTATCATAAACTCATAACCAAGCCATTTAACATAACAAGTTAGCAACTTTATTCATCATAACAACATACTCAACAAAACTAAGTGATCACACAAGCCTAGACATGCTTCTAGACTCACAAAAGTATGAGGCCGACTCACCAATTCAAGTACAATGATTATGGCGCAACCAAACAAACCAAAGCATGCAACTTTATCATCGTACAACCATTTAAAACATCCTAAACAACATCTAGGGCCTCACACATGTCCAAATATCACTAGAGCTACACCTAGTTACCTTATTAATGCTCCAAAGAAGATCAAAATTTTTCCTCCTCAATCAAGATGGTGGCATCCTCGGTCAAGTCTCCTTCTCCAATGATCAAACATAACATAGAACACATACAATATAAGCTTACAATATAAAACACATAAAATAATATAAAAACTACTAAAACTATGCTAAAAACGAATTAAAAGCGAAAGATTACCGAAGGAGATTGAAAGGAATGAAATTAGGGTTTGAAAAGGATGAATCTTGGATGAATCTCAATGGAGAATTATGAGTAGATTGATGAGGAATAAAGAGAGAGAAGAGAGGCTTTAGATGATTTAGGGTGAGAAAATAAGAGTTATGTAAGGTTAGGAAAGATTAGGGCTCTAATAAAGTCTATAAAAGCTGAAAAACCAAGTCCTAGAGTAACACGGACTTTCCAAAGACATCACGGGTGCTCTAGCCGCTTAGCGCGGCTCCAGGCGCACAGCGCGGCTCAGCCGCACATGACCCTCTGATCTAGCCGCATAGCGCGGCCCGCTCCAGCCGCACAGCAAGTCTCTAGCCACACAGTGCGGCTCATCTGCACAAGAAGGGCTTTTTTTGCCGCACGAAGCGGCTCCCTTGACAACACCTTCCGCTTCTTCCTTTGACCCGAGCCTTAACCAACAACTCTTGGGACTCAACCCCACTTGTTGACTCAACCTTACAAGAGATTTTATCCTCTATAAACACCCTCCAAACCACACTGACTCGGTTCTAAACTCGATGAACAAAACACACGACTCACTAGCTAGACACGTAAGCTTGTATAATGATTTCCTCGAGATAAAAATGAGAAAATCGTAAGAAATAAAATACGAATAAATGAGATACGAATATATATATATATATATATATATATATATATATATATATATATATATATATATATATATATATATATATATATATATATATATATGTATATATATATATATTCGAGAAGTGAGTTCTAAAATATAAGAAAAGTCGGGATGTTACATTCTCACCCCCTAAAAAGAAGTTTCGTCCTCAAAACTTGAGAGCGGCTAGGACGGATTTCCCAAAAGAAATAGGGACATCCATGAAAAGAATAGAGTAAGGAATAGTTTCTCCCATGGAAAGAGTAATTCGAGTATCCACGGAAGTGTAGGTAGTAAGTTGAGCGTTCCCGATCAATGAAGTGGAAATGAATGACATAAAGGCGCCAGTATCAGTATAGCATCCCCGAGTCGGCGGATGCGTTGCAAGTTGTTGTTTGCTCTTCCTCCGTTTCTGGTCATCTGTAAGACAATAGCATAGGTGATAGCGGCATTTTGCTAAGCATGCCACTTCAAGTAACTACTCAAACGCATACAAAACAACTAAACCCCCTAGTGTGTCTACCCAACGCTCTCACTTGGTGTTCTAGGTCAAATCCTCCTACGCACTCGACTAAGAGAGTTGGGAGCATATTCGCTCTGATACCAACTGTAACAACCCGGATTTTCCAAATAAATAAAGATACGTTTTAAAAAGGTTTTAAGTAAGAAAATGAAAATAAAATGAAAGCCACGGTGGCGGAAACACCGCGTTTCCGAGTCATTACTCCCTACTCAAACAAATAGCAAAAGATAGTAGGCCTTGAGCCTATCAAATGGAGAATAATTACCCCTTACATCCAAATCCAAAACCAACATAAGTATAAAAACGATAAACAAGTATAAGTCTAATCCAAAGTCTAATCCAAATGGACTGAAACGGTTTGGTGATTTGGTTCCGATTTTTGGTCTAGGATCAAACCATGGTCCTTGGGCTAATGGTTCGAGAAAAGTCAGCCAAAGTAGGCCAATATCTCGGCTGAAAAACCAAGTCCCATGATATACAGTATTTCAAGTGCAAGTCCCTTTCAATATAGTTTGCTTTATTACTTTATGTCTTTGTCACCTTTTAGTATTTTGTAAGGAAGCTCAAAATCAGCTTGGGTACCTAAGTGGGACGTCCAAAACTTGCTCTCCGAGGAGCAATTAAGGGCCTTGGATGAACAATAACAATGAAGGGAGAGGATGCTTTAAAGGGTCGCTATCTACTTTAGTTATTATTGTTTGTTTGCAATCAGATTTTGTAAGCTCACATGGAGCCGTTTATTTGTTGTTATTGTGAGGTATTTGTAGCCCTTAGATTACTTAGGAGATGTATGGCTAAGATGTAAGCCTTGGTCCTAAACCAAGCATTCCACATTGTAATTTTCAGATTTGGAGTTTATAAAAAGTTCAGTTTGAAAAGTGAGGTTTCTCTTTGAAAATCCTCTCATCGCTCATGGCTAAGTGCTTGAGAAAACCTCCTTAGCTTAGTGCTTGGAGTTCTTTGGGTGATGACCCTTGCTTAGTGCTTGGTCGGATTCTTAGTCTTAGACTTTGGCTTTGTGCTTTGTCTAATTCATATCCTTTTATCTTTGCTTTTATGTTTTACAAATAATCAGAAAACCAACCACCAAAAACAGCCCTCAAAACGTGTGACGTGAGTGATTTTGACCGTGGTTACTTATAACCATGAGATTTGTGTAACTTCAAACCGTGGTTACCTGATTTCTGGAGTGAACTTTAGGTCCCTTGAAGTTTCACTCCAAATAGGTCGTTTAGGGTAAGTGTGGTTACAAGGTTCAAAGAGGCCCGCTTCGTTTTGCTCCAATTGGTATCAGAGCTTCGGCTCTTGTGTTTTCTTAAACCAATACGATCTTTGGAAATGGGTGGTTCATGGTGTGCTAGGGAGTAACCTTGCAAATCTGGGTGAGGCTTGATTTGTGAGTGTCGGCTTTGGTTCGAGCACCTTGTGGGTGTTTGAATCGAGTTGGCTAATAAGAGGGTTCTATGAATTTGCTATGTGCTTTTCATAGGATGTGCTCTTGTTGTTTCCCTCTTTTACATCTACACTACATTCTTTCAAAATTGTTTTATTTTTCTGAAAATTCATTTTTGGATACCATGTTTTAGTTGGCCAAAGTTTGAGGACAAACTTTTTTAAAGAAGGGGAGAGTTGGACTGAAACGGTTTGGTGATTTGGTTTCGATTTTTGGTCTAGGATCAAACTGGAATGAAACCTAAGGGGTTAAGTTTCACTCAAGAGAACAACTAAAATCGATTTATATTTGTTGTGAAAATCTCGTCCAAGTGACTAAGAATTGTGTTTGATTTTCTGAAATTTTGTAAGTAAAATGAAAACATAAAGGGATAAACTAAATCTAAGCACAAAGACAAAGCCAAAGATTTAGGGTTTGACTAACTAAGCACTTAGCCACTAGTTAATCATAAACTCACTCTTGCACTTAGCTAAGAGAACATAAGATGAGAGGCACTCAAACTTAGGGTTTTAATAATCAAAAAAAAATCTGAAAATTACAATGTTGGAGGCTTGGCTTATATAGGCCAAAGCTTCTAATCTCAACCCTACATTCAAGCTTGATCTAAGGGCTCATAGAGGCCCTCAAACAACAACAATATAATGGCTAAGAGAGCCTTACAAATCTGAAATTATACTACAAGCAAACAAAAAACATAAAGCATAAAGGTGAAAGGGACAAGTGACTCCATCCTCTCCTTGCATTTAGGTGAGCATCCAAGGGCCAAGATGGGGCCTTGGGTCAAGGTGGGACGGTCCTATCTCCAGCACAAATCAGATTTTGTAGGCTAAAAACAATAAAGCATAAAGTAAGAAAACGACATTAGTGAAAAGGACTTGTTGCACAAAATAATGTATGACTTGTGATGACTTGTTGAAGCCGGCTCCTAGGCCTCCTTGAGCTGACTTTTTCGAGCCATGTGGGTCTTGTTTATTAGAGGACTAACCCACATGGGTGTACCCAAAAGATCACACTTCAAAAATAGCTTATTTGTTGACTTTTTGTTGCTCTCCTTCTTGACTCTCCCTTGACTACCTTTGATCCACTAAGCTTGGCTAAATTGACCACTTGATTAGCTTGACTTAGCACTTAGTGGACCCTAGGTCCAAAGCCTAACCTAGGGTTTGAGTCCATGGACCCAACCCATGGTCTAGCTCCAAGTCTCCCTTGTTTGACTTGACCATTCTTGGTTCAATCTCCTCTCCTTGGAAAGGATTTGCCCTCAAATCCTTGGAGATCCTCTTACTTCCCTCTTGACTTGATCTCTTGCTTGATTCTCGACTTAGCCCTCGACCAACCTTGGCTCTCATGATCTTAGCCTTCCATGGACACCTTTTGATCAAAGTTTGGAGAAGAGGTTGGACCCCCTTGAGTTGGCTCGTGTGAATGGCCATGTCCTCCTCCTTGCTCACGGCCCTCTTCGTCACACACTCCTCCTCGAGCACACCCTTGAGCCCATGGCTTGTAGGCATGTTTTCCATCCACTCTTGTTCATGATCGAGCCCATCTATGATTCTCAATCTCAAAGATCCACTTGATCTTTCCATACCATCGATTTTAGCCCTCTCCTTGACCTCATTCTCTTTGTAGTCGGTTGTGTTCATCTCATTGTTGGTTGATTTGTCATCCTCTTGCTCCTCTCCTAGAATCCTCCTTGTTGCTCTAGGGTTTTCCTCAAGTTCTAGGCTCACCATTTCTCCTTCCATGCTCATACTCGGCTCCATATTCATTTCTTTGTTAGAGTTCTCTTCATTGAGTGATTCAAACAAGCACGAGTTAGTCTTGAATCCCATCATAGGAGGTAGTGGTGTGAGAACAATGACTTTATCCATATACTTGAAGGAGTAAGTGTTGCTCCTTCCATGATGAGAAGAGTCCCACTCATACTCCCATGGTCTCCCTAGCAACAAATGACATGCATCCATGTCGAGAATTTCACAAACGACCTCATCCTTGTAGTCTTGACCAATCGAAAATGGCACCTTGCATTGTTTGTTGACTTTCACTTCGGCTCCCTTGTTGAGCCACCTTTGTAATACCCGTTAAATTTGGGTTATTTTATTTAACATCCTTACATTAGATAATTATTCTATTTAATCCTTTTAATAATAATAATAATAATAATAATAATAGGTCGTATACGAGACTTTAGTAATTAGTCTAACGAGTCGTACCGAGCTAAATACAACTCAAATAGATTAAACTAAACTTAAACCGTTTGACCCAACTTATTTAGCCCAAGCCCGTTAATTATCCTAATCACTTTCCTAACCATATAATTACCCTAATCCCTAATTAACCCTAATTACACTTACACACAAAGATCACACGCACACACACAACCAAAACGGCAACGAAAATAGAGCAAGCCGTCCATCCATTTTCCGGCTCGATTTCTGATGTTTCTAGCTTCCGTTTTGTCCCTAACTTCATCCCCAGGTTAGTATTAACATCCCTAGTCGTTGTACACCCAAGACCCTTTGTTAATTCGTCTCTAAAACGCCATTAAAACCATGTTCTTTGCCTCTGTTTTTCTGCCAGTTTTGAGTCACGTTTTGGCTTCAATTTCTCTCTCGTTTCTTCGTATTTTTGGCCCAAAATTTTGTGCACACACTCCTAGGAATATTACCCATCACGTGGGATGGTTGTTTGGGGTTTGGCCGAGTCATTTTGAGTCATTTTCGTGCCAAATATACTCTGTTTTCAAAGGGTCTGCTTTGCTGCTGTTTTCTGTCATTTTTGTGGTCGTAACCCGCGTATATGGGCTGGTTTTGATGAGGTATTGTTGGGGTATGTTGTGGGGATTGTGTACGGTCAATTTGGGGTCGTTTCGTGGTCGATAATATGTCGTAATTGCTTGGTATGTGCCATTTTCGAGTCCCTTGTGCTGCTGCGTTTTTGCTTCTAATGTTTGTTCGGTTCTCTGTCGTTATTGTTGCTGGTACCGGGGTTATTAATCGTCCTGGGGTGGCAGAGCGTCTTGCGGTGGTTGTGGTGATCAGTGGTAGCGGAAGGAGGCGTGTACATTGTTGGATTTAGTTGTTAGTGTAGCCGTTGTTGTTCGGTTGTTGTTGGTGTTTGATTATCTTCTTTTGCTGTTGTATATGTTGTTATTGTCATGAATTATGGTGGCGGTTGAGGGTAGCAGCAGGTGAGCTGTGTGTCCGGGCCAAGGGTGGTGGTTGTTGTGGTTGTCTTGTCATGGGAAGCTCGTTGTTACTCGTTATTGTTGTCGTGTCGAATGTTGCCCTGTTCAGTTATTGTTGTTGTTTCATTAGGCACGAGTATTGTCATAATTGTCGTCATTTCATCACGCTATAATGTATTACGGTTTATTGTTGTCATGTTTGCAATGTAGTTGTCGTGGTTGTTTGTATTGTTCCTATCTCACCATTTAATTAATTAAGTTCCATATTGTTGTTGCCATACTATGCCATCGTGCTTTGTTGTCAATAATGTTATATGAGGTTGTAGTCGTTACTATCGTAGTGTTGGGAGGGGGATGGTTGACCTAGTTACAGACCCGTTTAGAAACTTTCGTTAGAAAAGGTTACGTATAATTGTTGCGCGTTGTTAGTAATATTTGTAATTTAAATTAATTGTAGACTCCAGATACATAGAGGAAGCGTTCTAGTCTAAGCCGTGAGTCGTGTGGACCAACTGCCAAGGTAAGAAAGAATGTGTAGCCCTTTTTAAAATGCTTTTCAAAAAAATTAATTATAATCATAATTGCTTGCGGAACGATAAATAATTTTGTACAAGTATTATTTTAAATTCAACTTTTATTCGATTTTATTGGTTTGAATACTTTTGGAAACGCTATTGAATTGTATTTAATGAAGGATTGAATTTAAAGATTTGGTTTTATTTTGAAATTGGTTTGGCTTCGTTTTGCTTTGTAAATTAATGATTTACAGGAATGGTGGTTTTCAAACCTGGTAGATGGGTAGGTGTAGGGTATATCCCTACACTGAGTTATATTGGTACCTCTGTCGAATGAGACAGAGGGGTAGGTGTAGGTTGTAAACCTGCACTGAGTATATTGATATTTGGGGCCGGTTGATCGCGGTCTCGCCATTTGATTTCTCCTCTTTGGGGTTGGCTCACTGAGGGATGCGCGCATTCGGGAACTTCTGGCTTGGGGTTATATTATATCTGGTACCTCTACCTTGAATTTGAACCGTGTACGGAGTGGTTTTAAAGGTTTTCGTTTGAGTAACTGATTATGAAATGTTTTGGCAGGAAAATGGAAGTTCTTTTGAGATCCTTTTTGATTTATTTTATTTAAAATAAACGTTATTTTGGTTTAGGCGAAATGTTTCTTTAAAAAAATGTTTCTTGATTCTGATTCTTTCTTACTCGGCCTTTGGCGATATTTCAAATGTTTTCTTAGGCGCAGGTACCCAAAGTTGACTAGCTCGGGATGGGAGGGTGAGCGCCGCCGACTTAGGATTACCGCTTAAATTTTTGGACACTATAATGAACTGCCGTTATTTCGAGTTTTGTTTTTGGGACTTTGTATCTCTTTTGATTTTGTTTTAAACTTTTTCCGCTGTCGCTTAGATTACCTTTTTATACCATTTATATACGTGACTCGTATTGGTAACACGCTCAATTTCCACTTTTACTCCAAAAACATCGTTTATCAAAGGCTAAGGAAATTGGGGGTGTTACAAAGTGGTATCAGAGAGGGTTTTCTTTTAGTTAAGTGATGAGATCCTCATATCTTATCATCGCCCGCATGACCGTGACCTTAGGATAACTAAAATGAATGAAATAATTAAAATGAGTAAAATGAACCTTAGAATCATAAAATGAATCCACCTCGGTGAGAAGAGTGTTGGGTAGGCGTAATTCATGCGTTGTTTGATTGTAATGATTTTGACACATGTTATGATGGGCACATAGACTAGCATGGATGGATGTTGTCTGCTGTAAATTTATTAGGTTGATAGTACCATGTTGTTATCACGAGTAACATGAGTTTCTTGTGTGTATGGTTATTTGCATGGTCATCGTTAATCGTATGATTGGTTTATTCACGTGGTTAAAAAAAAAAATTTGAAGTGAGAGATTAGTTGTGGTTATAAGGAGAATGTTTTAAAACCTTATGGTCATTAGAGTATGTATGTTTTGGGATTGTTGTGAGTATTATATATTGTAGAATATGTTAGGAAAAAGTGGTTTGGTGTAATCAATGAATACTAGTTTGCTTGATTCATTAATGATAGTTGTGTGTATAATTTGTCTAAGGACTTGGTATTTTGAAGTTACAATTTGGAAGCTTTTATATTACGTGATTGTCCTAAGTGTTAAGTGGGATCTTGGATGGGAGAGGTGACTTAAAGGTTATAAGTGAGTCGTAATTATTTTATGGATGAAAGGCTATGGGTAGTGGTCCTGAAGCTTGAGAGTCGTTGTGATAGGTTCATGAGTGATTCAAAATATGTAATGTCGAGGGAAGTAAAAGATAAGTAGAGTGGATGAATGCGTGTTTAGGCGAGATGAATTAAGTATAAGCATAATTCCACTCGATTTGATAAGCGTGTGGATAGTCCTTTGAGGTAAGACAAACGTTTCCGGTGCTTCTATGCACGTATTTTAAGGTTGATGACGACATATAAAAGCAAGTTAGCATGCAGGTATAAGCGTTATCCGGTTGTATATTCGAATAGAGATGAGTATAGTGTTAAGTGAGTAAGTGGATATATGTTTAGATTATAAGGAATGACATTATGCTTAAGAATGAGGAAATAGGTTGGCTGACGTATGTATAAATGAGAATTTTGGGTAGCTTGATGAGAAATATGATAGGAGTGAAAGGTTACAGAAATGTTGATGTGAAAGATCACGAGGGAGAGTTAGTCAAAAGTATAAGAATCAGAACAAGTGACAAGGGCACAGAGAGGTTTTATGGGATGACAAATGTAATGGATTATTATGGATTAGTAGTAACTTGATGTATAATGGATTGGTGATAGGGTGGATAGGTTGAGTATGAGGAAACAAAAGAGTGTCGGTGATATAGAACATTTGGGTTCTGAAAGCGTGAATCATACAAAGTCCAGTGAGAATGTTGGTTGAGCCAAAATGGACCGAGTGACAAGCACGTCACGACAAGAATGATTAGTAAAGAGAGAATGTAAGAGATATGGTAGTTATGTTATGAGTGTGGATACTATACACATGTAATTTCACAGGTGCTCATCAAGTAACAGAATGGGGTTGAAAAACAAAAATAGCAGATATGGATAGGGATTGGTAGAAATTTGGGAGAGGAATGTAATATACATAACATAATAGTGCTACATAAATAACATTAGCAAGATGTTAATGGTATGAATGTTAGGAAGGTTAAGTGAAGAATAATGGAGATGGATGACCAAAATAGAATGCTAGGATGACAATTATAGAGTAGATGGCTATGGATAACAGAGGAAGCGGAGTTGTTTAATTAATTATAGAACAATATTTTTGGAGTTTTTATGTTAATCTGTTGATTTAGTAGTTAGTAGTAGTAGACATGGGAGTATGGTAGTTATAGCAGATGGTTAAGGTGACATAGGGTTTTAATTATACATGCTGGATAATAGATTAGCAGAGTTCCCTGATGTTTATAGGGCGCATAGAATAAACGAAGATACGTTGACTTTGTTTGGATTTATATTTTAGCTTGGGTGATGTAGGGGAATAATAAGCTATATCGTTGAGATGCGGAATGTATAGAGCGATTAATAGGTAGGCTTAGAGGTGTCATAATAATTTAAACTTCGAGGACGAAGTTTCTTTATGAGGGAGGGAGAGGATGTCGCTCGTCCTGTTTTGGTCATGTATAGTTTTGTGCTTTCTCTGCTTTGTCAAGATTGTTTTGTTATTTTTTTTCGATTAGAGAACATAGAGCCTTTGTTTCATAGTTTAAGTGAGGAGTAAGCATGCTTTTAGAGTCAAACAGGTGAGGTCCATCAAGCTGGTTAGGTTCTTCCTTGCCATTAGTAGTTGAACTTCGAGGGCGAAGTTCATTCTTAAGGGGGGTAGACTGTAATACCCGTTAAATTTGGGTTATTTTATTTAACATCCTTACATTAGATAATTATTGTATTTAATCCTTTTAATAATAATAATAATAATAATAGGTCGTATACGAGACTTTAGTAATTAGTCTAACAAGTCGTACCGAGCTAAATACAACTCAAATAGATTAAACTAAACTTAAACCGTTTGACCCAACTTATTTAGCCCAAGCCCGTTAATTATCCTAATCACTTTCCTAACCATATAATTACCCTAATCCCTAATTAACCCTAATTACACTTACACACAAAGATCACACGCACACACACAACCAAAACGGCAACGAAAATAGAGCAAGCCGTCCATCCATTTTCCGGCTCGATTTCCGACGTTTCTAGCTTCCGTTTTGTCCCTAACTTCATCCCCAGGTTAGTATTAACATCCCTAGTCGTTGTACACCCAAGACCCTTTGTTAATTCGTCTCTAAAACGCCATTAAAACCATGTTCTTTGCCTCTGTTTTTCTGCCAGTTTTGAGTCACGTTTTGGCTTCAATTTCTCTCTCGTTTCTTCGTATTTTTGGCCCAAAATTTTGTGCACACACTCCTAGGAATATTACCCATCACGTGGGATGGTTGTTTGGGGTTTGGCCGAGTCATTTTGAGTCATTTTCGTGCCAAATATACTCTGTTTTCAAAGGGTCTGCTTTGCTGCTGTTTTCTGTCATTTTTGTGGTCGTAACCCGCGTATATGGGCTGGTTTTGATGAGGTATTGTTGGGGTATGTTGTGGGGATTGTGTACGGTCGATTTGGGGTCGTTTCGTGGTCGATAATAAGTCGTAATTGCTTGGTATGTGCCATTTTCGAGTCCCTTGTGCTGCTGCGTTTTTGCTTCTAATGTTTGTTCGGTTCTCTGTCGTTATTGTTGCTGGTACCGGGGTTATTAATCGTCCTGGGGTGGCAGAGCGTCTTGCGGTGGTTGTGGTGATCAGTGGTAGCGGAAGGAGGCGTGTACATTGTTGGATTTAGTTGTTAGTGTAGCCGTTGTTGTTCGGTTGTTGTTGGTGTTTGATTATCTTCTTTTGCTGTTGTATATGTTGTTATTGTCATGAATTATGGTGGCGGTTGAGGGTAGCAGCAGGTGAGCTGTGTGTCCGGGCCAAGGGTGGTGGTTGTTGTGGTTGTCTTGTCATGGGAAGCTCGTTGTTACTCGTTATTGTTGTCGTGTCGAATGTTGCCCTGTTCAGTTATTGTTGTTGTTTCATTAGGCACGAGTATTGTCATAATTGTCGTCATTTCATCACGCTATAATGTATTACGGTTTATTGTTGTCATGTTTGCAATGTAGTTGTCGTGGTTGTTTGTATTGTTCCTATCTCACCATTTAATTAATTAAGTTCCATATTGTTGTTGCCATACTATGCCATCGTGCTTTGTTGTCAATAATGTTATATGAGGTTGTAGTCGTTACTATCGTAGTGTTGGGAGGGGGATGGTTGACCTAGTTACAGACCCGTTTAGAAACTTTCGTTAGAAAAGGTTACGTATAATTGTTGCGCGTTGTTAGTAATATTTGTAATTTAAATTAATTGTAGACTCCAGATACATAGAGGAAGCGTTCTAGTCTAAGCCGTGAGTCGTGTGGACCAACTGCCAAGGTAAGAAAGAATGTGTAGCCCTTTTTAAAATGCTTTTCAAAAAAATTAATTATAATCATAATTGCTTGCGGAACGATAAATAATTTTGTACAAGTATTATTTTAAATTCAACTTTTATTCGATTTTATTGGTTTGAATACTTTTGGAAACGCTATTGAATTGTATTTAATGAAGGATTGAATTTAAAGATTTGGTTTTATTTTGAAATTGGTTTGGCTTCGTTTTGCTTTGTAAATTAATGATTTACAGGAATGGTGGTTTTCAAACCTGGTAGAGGGGTAGGTGTAGGGTATATCCCTACACTGAGTTATATTGGTACCTCTGTCGAATGAGACAGAGGGGTAGGTGTAGGTTGTAAACCTGCACTGAGTATATTGATATTTGGGGCCGGTTGATCGCGGTCTCGCCATTTGATTCCTCCTCTTTGGGGTTGGCTCATTTGAGGATCTGTGCGCGTTCGGGAACTTCGGCTTGGGGTTATATTATATCTGGTACCTCTACCTTGAATTTGAACTGGTGTACGGAGTGGTTTTAAAGGTTTTCGTTTGAGTAACTGATTATGAAATGTTTTGGCAGGAAAATGGAAGTTCTTTTGAGATCCTTTTTGATTTATTTTATTTAAAATAAACGTTATTTTGGTTTAGGCGAAATGTTTCTTTAAAAAAATGTTTTACTGGTTACAGTTCTTTCTTACTCAGCCCGTTTAGCTGATATTTCAAATGTTTTCTTAGGCGCAGGTACCCCAAGTTGACTAGCTCGGGATGGGAGTGAGTGCGCCGCCGACTTAGGATTACCGCTAAAACTTTTGGACACTATAATGAACTGCCGTTATTTCGAGTTTTGTTTTTGGGACTTTGTATCTCTTTTGATTTTGTTTTAAACTTTTTCCGCTGTCGCTTAGATTACCTTTTTATACCATTTATATACGTGACTCGTATTGGTAACACGCTCAATTTCCACTTTTACTCCAAAAACATCGTTTATCAAAGGCTAAGGAAATTGGGGGTGTTACAACCTTAGTTTGTAGGGGCTTGGGTGCTCTAAAGTGGGTAGACTTAGCTTCTCCACAAGCATTTTGGAAGCCACATTGGTACAACTCCCACCATCGATGATTAGATTACACACTTTCCCCATGATTGTGCATTTGGCCCGAAAAATTTGTTGCCTTTGGTCCATGCACTCGCTTGACTCTTGAGTGTGCATCACACGCCATATGACTAAGCTCAACCCCGAGTCCGGGGGCACCAAAGTCTCGGCCACCATCTCTTCCAATATGCTCTCTTGTTTTCTTCTTCACAAATTAAGACCTCATCGTCTCCCCAATGTACCACCTCACAAGTACTCAAGGCCCTCTTGCTAGGGCACTCCTTAGCAAAATGACCATATCCTTGGCATTGATAGCACTTCTTGAGAGGAATCGTTCTTCTAGGGCCAAAGTCGATACTTTTCCCCTTGTCAACACTTGGTGGCTTTGTAGTAGGGTTTGGCTCGGCTATCTTTACCCCTCCTTGGCTCGTAGTGGGGGTGGGCTTGGTGGTGTGTTTGGCCGTGTCTCCCCTCCCCTTCTGATATAGAACGCGTAGGTTCTTTAGAAACGTAGCAGCGGAATTTGTAACTGTGAATATGTATGCAACGTGAGGTTGCTGTTTTTGGGTGGAAACACAACGTGAGGTTGCAAATACAATGGAAACGAGGCCTTGGAGAGCACATGGTGCGGGAGCATTGGAAACACAGTAATAACAAAGCTTTGGAGGGCACGATTCCGATCAATTGAATGGAACCACAGTAGAAACGCAGGCACGTATCTCACTGTCTGGTAGGAAACGCAGACGCGTTTTCCATTGTCTAACTGGAGACGCAGACGGAGAAGTTGGAAACGCAGGTATGGAAGCTGGAAACGCAGAAGGAAACGCAAGCTTTGAAGGTTCCTGGAAACGCACAGGAAACGCAGACGCGTTTCCCTCATACTAGCCGGAAACGCTGGTAAACGTGTACAGCTCAACACGCTTTCCTTAAATTAGTCCGTAGGAATCAGCTAGTATAACTTTAATTATTGTTTGTTTATTTTCTTTATTTACTTTCAAATAAAGTAGGAAAATTTCCTAATTGTATTAGGAATAATCTAGTTGATTTTATTTGATTTTGTTAATATGTTTCCTAATTAATTTAGGAAAGATTTAGAATCAGATTGCTTAAGTTTCCTATTTAGTTTAGGAAATTCTTAATTTAATTAGTACTATAAATAAGGTTGACTTGTGACCTAAGTTCATATCTTATCATACATTGAATTATCAATAAAGTTTTATACTTTGCCTGAACTTGCGAGTTTAAACCCTTGAATTCTTTCTTGCGAGATTGATTTCAAACTCTTCCTTGCGAGGTTGAGATTTAGCTAATCAAGTGATTTCCTTGCGAGGATTGATCGAGATTGCTTACTTATCCGTTCTTGTTCCAAGAGCATGCATTATCCACCTAGTAACGCAACTTCACGTTGCAATTCCACCCAAGAACAGCAATTTCACGTTGCATACATATTCACAGATTCAAATTCCGCTGCTACGTTTCTAAAGAACCTACGTGTTCTATATCAAATTGGTTATCAGAGCTCGATTCTTGATTTATTTTTCAATAAATCTGTCTTGGGCAGCTTACAACAATGGAAGAGAATTCTGGTCAAGAGAAGCCGTGGATGGAAGACATGAATTCCATGCAGAAGGAGTTAAGTCAGTTGACATACATGGTGAAGCACATGTATAAAAGTGGTTATAAGAAACCAAAGAACCCGAATATAAGTGATGATGAAAGTTCGATTGAATCTGAAGAAGAAGAACGTCCGAGAGGAAGGAAGATCACCAACAAGGATGATGATCGAGGTCTCAAACTCGATATCTCAGATTTTAAAGGTGACATGGATCCGGAGAGTTTCTTGGATTGGATTCGACAAGCCGAGAGAATCTTTGAGTATAAGGAGTATGATGATAGGAAGCAATTTAAGGTTGCAACGTTGAAACTCACCAAATATGCTTCTTTATGGTATGAAAACCTAAAGAAACAAAGGAGGAGAGAAGGAAAGCCGAAAATCGAATCTTGGGTTACGTTGAAGAAGCACCTTAAGAAACGTTTCTTGCCTCGTGATTATGAGCAAGAAAACTACTTGAAACTCCAATCTTTGATGCAAGAAAACTTGTCAGTGACTGAATACATCAAAGAATTTGAGAGGATAACAATCTTATGCGATCTTGAGGAGAAAGAAGAGCTGAGAATCGCAAGATTCATCAAGGGACTAACACCCTCGCTTGCGGCCAAAGTTGAAATTCAGAATTTTGATGGTTTTAATGATGTGTGCAGGTTAGCTTTGAAGTTTGAGAAGCAAGAAAAGGCACGAAAGACTAATCCTTATTCAAGAGGAGTGGTCATTGGTTCGAGTTCCCAAGCTAAAAACACTCCAAGCAAACCTAAAGAAACTCCAAAAGAGGAATCTCGAGACAAAGGAAAGGGAATCGCTGTGGAGACTAAAGGAAACTCAATGAGGCGTTGCTTTAAGTGTCAAGGCTATGGTCACATAGCAAACGAGTGTCCTCTAAAGAGAGCACTCACGGTTCAAGAATTGGAAGGGTTGGTTCCTAGCTTTGTCACGTCTAAGGAGGATGAAGAAACAGAAGGCAAAGAGGGAGTGGTTTATGATTTGGATCCCTTAAGTGAAGATGAATGCTTGGTGCTTAGAAACCTTCATGTGGAAGCGAGCACGGCTGAAACGGAACAAGTTGATCCGATTATAGAAGGAAATATTGACTTTTTTGATGAACTTATTGAAAAAGATGAGTTTGTTCAATTCGGGGTTGAAGCGAAGCTCATTGATAATCTAATGATGATTGCTAATGAGAAATCCACGAGTATGTCTAATGATGATCATGGCGATCCTAATCTGAATTTGGAATCTATTCAATTATCAGATGTTTGTGCACGAAAGGAAGAAAACAAGCTTGGAATGTATGAGTTGAATTGGGATAATCAGGGAAAGCCTAAGAAGAAGAAGAATAAATTGAATGTTTGGATTGAAGATGATGAGATTAAAGATCAATTTCATATACACTTAAGATTTGAAATTGTTGCTTCTTGTTTTTTGTTTCCAAGATTTGTTGTTGATCCAGGAGGTCATTATTGGTCCAAGAATCGGGACGATTCTTTTTTAAAGAAGGGGAGAATGATGCGGGAGCAGTGGAAACACAATGGAAACGAGGCCTTGGAGAGCACATGGTGCGGGAGCATTGGAAACACAGTGATAACAAAGCTTTGGAGGGCACGATTCCGATCATTTGAATTGAACCACAGTAGAAACGCAGGCACGTATCTCACTGTCTGGCAGGAAACGCAGACGCGTTTTCCACTGTCTAACTGGAGACGCAGACGGAGAAGTTGGAAACGCAGGTATGGAAGCTGGAAACGCAGAAGGAAACGCAGGCTTTGAAGGTTCTTGGAAACGCACAGGAAACACAGACGCGTTTCCCACATACTAGCCGGAAACGCTGGAAAACGTGTACAGCTCAACACGCTTTCCTTAAATTAGTCCGTAGGAATCAGCTAGTATAACTTTAATTATTGTTTGTTTATTTTCTTTATTTACATTCAAATAAAGTAGGAAAATTTCCTAATTGTATTAGGAATAATCTAGTTGATTTTATTTGATTTTGTTAGTATGTTTCCTAATTAATTTAGGAAAGATTTAGAATTAGATTGCTTAAGTTTCCTATTTAGTTTAGGAAATTCTTAATTTAATTAGTACTATAAATAAGGTTGACTTGTGACCTTATTTCATATCTTATCATACATTGAATTATCAATAAAGTTTTATACTTTGCCTAAACTTGCGAGTTTAAACCCTTGAATTCTTTCTTGCGAGATCGATTTCAAACTCTTCCTTGCGAGGTTGAGATTTAGCTAATCAAGTGATTTCCTTGTGAGGATTGATCGAGATTGCTTACTTATCCGTTCTTGTTCCAAGAGCTTGCATTATCCACCTAGTAACGCAACTTCACGTTGCAATTCCACCCAAGAACAGCAATTTCACGTTGCATACATATTCACAGATACAAATTCCGCTGCTACGTTTCTAAAGAACCTACGTGTTCTATATCATGCGTACAAATCGTCTTCGATTTGTGTGGCGATGTTGACAAGATGCTGGAAATTACGTATGTTAGCATACCGAAGGTGGGCTTGGTATATTGGATGTACGTCTTCGATGATATCATGCACGAATTCATCTGGGTGCACTAAGCCTACAAGGTGTGCATTGAGTTCGTTCCATCTAACTAGAAAATTGGTGAAACTCTCGCCGTCATTTTGAACATTACTCTCCATGATTGGTTGATCAAGAGAGATAGTGTTGATCTGGTCGTCGGTAGGCGTAATGAGGTACGAGCAATCAATGACATGTATGGAGCCCACAAAGATCGCATGGTTGGCCAAAGGGTTATCTTTGTTGGACGGCTTACCATTGGCCGTCGGCTTATCGAGCTTTCCTTGGTCGATAAGATCCTGGATAGCATGCTTCAGTTTGAAGCAGTTCTCAGTGTCGTGGCCCTTTCCTTTGCGGTATGCACAGTAAGCGTTAGAATCCCACGACTTAGGCTTCTTGTCCACGGGCGGTTCGGTGGTAGGCCCGATGGGTTGTAGATAGTTCTTGTCAACTAGCCTCTTAAATGCCTTAGTGTAAGACATGTAGAGTGTATCAAAACTCCTCCTAGGTTTGAAGGGAGAAGAAGTAGTTGTGGCGAATGACTCTGGATCGCCAAGTGACTCTAGGTTGGCGACGGTACGGTTCTCATCGTTCTTAGTCGTACGCGTTGATTTAGACGAACTCCCTTGATATGCATGGCCAGTGTACTTGGCCATGGTCCCCGTTCTAAGATCGTCTTCAATCTGAGTGCCGACCTTAGTAAGTTGTTTGAAGGTTTGTATGTTGCTATACCGCATGTAAAATTGGTACACGGGTCGCAGGTTGTTGACAAACTTTGGCACAAGTTCGTCCTCTCGCGGACGATTCGGAATTTGTGCACTGAGCTTCTTCCACCTAGTAAGGTACTCGGTGAATCCTTCGTTGTCCCTTTGTGACAGGACCTCTAGGGTGCGGATAGAAACCTGGGTGTCGTCGTTGTCCTTGTATTGGTGGTCGAATTCGACCGTGATCTGTTCAAATGAAGAGACCCTTTCTGGGTTCAAAGAGTAGAACCATGTCTTGGGTATAGCGGCGAGAGAATGTGGGAATAGTGATGGCCAGTATTCCGGCTAGACCCCTTTGATTCCCATCTGTGATTTGAAGGCCCTAATGTGAGTAATCGGGCTCTCGTGACCTTGGAAGATTGGAAGATCACTAAGGGCGAGCTTGCTGGGCAGTTCGTCCTTGTTGTTTTGGGGAATGTTTTCATTCTCCTTGTGTATGGAGCGGCCTCCTGGGGCACCGAGGCGTTCCTCCATAGCCTGGAGCTTCTTGGTGTGTTTATCCGCCTCGTCCTTGATTTTCAGCTCCATTCGATTGACTTCAGTCTCGTGGTGGGTCAGTAGGCGTTCAAGATCATTGGTCAGTTTGGTGACTTGTTCGCGGAGTGCGTTAACATCTTCGTTACCGGCCATTTTTCATTTGTAGGTTCGTTTTCTGTAGGGGATGACAATTCGGTTCTTAGTGCGGCGGGTATCCAGTTGAAGTTCCCTACATTTGCATGGAGTGCATCAGCTATATGACAGACCCGACTGACACATTCATTTACACATTCGTTTTTAGCTCACTTCGTTTGAAAAAAGACTCCTTTAAATTTTGAAAAAGAAGGAAGTTTTCGAAAATAAGCTAGGAGTGTTTTTGAGACGAAATTGCGTGCGCGTAGCTCGCCTCGATGTTGAAAGATTTTGCTTAGCATCCATTTAGCCCGAGCGACGGTATGTTGTCATGGGCTAAAGATGGATGCGTAAAAAGATTCGACATGGGTTTAGTCAAGTCGAGGATGTCAAAAAAAATATTTAAGCCACGAGACTCAAAGAATGAAATCCACGAGTTTAGGTTTAAAACCTTGACTCGGGTTTTGCTAGTTTCGTAAAAGGAAAATTTGAAAAATGTTTGTTTCAAAAGTTCGTGATCATTTTGTTTGAAAAAATGTTAGCTTGTTAGTTTGTTATGTTGATTATTTTTGAAAGTTTAAAGCGACTTTTCGAAAATAAGCAAATGAAATTTGAAAAAGACTATATTGTATAGCCTCGCACTCGTACGTATGACTCTTGGTCGTTTGGTCAAGTCTTGTACGCCTCCAACTGATTTGAGTACGCTTTGGCAGGTGCTTTTAGCCCTTCGCCCACACAGTATAACGTGTAGGATACGAAGGAAGCCCTGGGGCGGTCAAATCAGTTTGCTATGGCAAGCCGTGGAGGGGCGAGAGGAAGGTTAGTCCAGTACGTGCCTTGTCGAATGGACAATGCCTGCGTTTGGAACCACTTATCGGGGTGTTCGTGTGTGAATCCGACTAGATTCGACTCTAACGGATATGCTTAGTTCATGTATGTTGATTGTTCTCAAGTCGTTCAAGTCTCATTTTTATTTTTAAAAGGAAAAAGCTAATTTTAGTTTTAAAAATAAAACCACTCCCCAGCGGAGTCGCCAACTGTAGGTACCGGGGTTAAATCGGACCACTCGACGTCTTGCTAAGGGCGTAAAAGTTAAAAAGATTAAGTACGAAAAACCTTTAAAAACTGTTTTGGAGCCGCCACTAAATTATGAGGGAAATTTAGAACCCGCCTCCGTGTCCTCATGCTCAAAGACACGTCTTAGAGTTCAAGGCACGTCGACACCCATCCGTCTAAGGCTATTGTGAAACCAGATTCGGATTCGGGTGAGGGTACTCTTCTAAAGTATAATTCAAAATAATGTTTTTATGAAAGATCTTTTGGAAAAGCCTATCAAAAGATAGCCTCTACTAGACTTGAGAACAATGCAAATAATCATACATGAGCCTAAGTAATTCGCTACGTACAAGTGCGATACAAATTGTAAAAGTAATGCAAAAGAGATTGTTTAAAACCCTTAGTTAAGCACGCTTAACTTGTTAACGAAAACAGTTAAGTTAATGACGAATTCATTTTAAGTGATTTAGATGCAAGATGAGGATTTGCTAAATGCATACAATAAAATAAACGTTCAATTATCCATTGGTTTATTTTAAAGAGGTCAGTTGTTTATGCGACTTTGGAAAGGTGTTACGAATAGGGTGTGTATTCGAGGTGCATGGCCGCCTTATGAAAAGAAGACTCGCGTACCAAAGTCGGGGTGAGCCTAATGTAGGCCCTTGCTAGTCAAAGAAGTAAAGAAAACCTTAATCCATGTTAGGATTAAGACCTACCTGTCTCAAGTCAGGAAACCGGCAGCGCTTCGCTTCAAAGGGGAAGAATTCAACACTAGAAAATGAAGAATTCTAAGGATGTTTATGCGTGAGGCTTTGAGTTGTGAGGTTATGCTGTGAATTGGATGTCAAATTGTGTGTTGAAACGTATGTGGAGGGCTGTATTTATAGTGTAGAGCTCGTCAAGAATTAGGAAAGCCAGGGGATAAAACCGGACGTAGGAATCGCAAGATCCATTGCAATAGCCTGTAGCAATCGCAAGGCTACTTGCGGCTGCCTGCCCTAATCGCAAGGCCTCTTGCGATTGGTAGGGCCCCATTATCCTTTTATTCCGTATATTTCCAAATTATATTTTAGGATATACGGTATAATCTTACTTGAGCTCTAAGTCACGGATGGTGGCTGGTTGTAGGGTTTTGATTAGGTTATCCTGGACCTTAGGAAGCGGGCCAGGAATGGGTTTGGGCTCGGTTCTGGGCCCGAGCCCTGAAAATGTAAAAAGGGTGTATTTTGTAGTGTTTTGTGAAATAGGACATTCCGTAAGGTTATCCTAGGTGTTTGCCAGTCCTAAAAGGTGGTTTTAACGACTGGGCCTAAATTTAGGGATTTAGGAAAATCAAATTGAACCTTGTTAATGTAAGAGGATCAATTAGACTGTGTGTTTAGAAAGGGATGTGCGCATGCCGATTAGGACCTGAACCTGAGACAAGCTAGACTCTAGACCTAAGGACACTAAGAGTGATGACCCATAAAGAAACCTCATTTGCATTTAAAAACATTTAACTTGAATTCGTCACAGTTAGAACCATTTAAGTCAACATAAAAGCATGTAATAAAAGTCCATTGTTACATGACTGGGTTTTTGGCGGGAGGTACGGATGTGGTTATCCACAGGAACATTATAACGCAAACTCCATGCAAAGACTTTCGACCGTATGCATCCACTAAGACGCTGAGACTATAAATAATCTCACAAACATCGACACTAGGAAAATGAACCAAGAATGGTCAAGTCAAACAAGGGAGACTTGGAGCTAGATCATGGGTTAGGTCCACGGACTCAAACCCTAGGTTAGGCCTTGGACCTAGGGTCCCACTAAGAGCTAAGTCAAGCTAATCAAGTGGTGTAGGTACCGGGATCAGACCATGGAACCACTCGACGTCTTGCTAAGGCCGTAAAGTTAAAAAGATTAAGTACAAAAAACCTTTTAAAACTGTTTTGGAGCCGCCACTAAATTATGAGGGAAATTTAGAACCCGCCTCCGTGTCCTCATGCTCAAAGACACATCTTAGAGTTCAAGGCACGTCGACACCTATCCGTCTAAGGTTATTGTGAAACCAGATTCGGATTCGGGTGAGGGTACTTTTCTAAAGCATAAATCAAAATAATGTTTTTATGAAAGATCTTTTGGAAAAGCCTATCAAAAGATAGCCTCTACTAGACTTGAGAACAATGCAAAGAATGATACATGAGCCTAAGTAATACGCTACGTACAAGTGCGATATAAATGTAAAAAGAATGCAAAAAGAGATTGTTTAAAACCCTCAGTTAAGCATGCTTAACTTATTAACTAAAAATTCAGTTTAATGACGAATTCATTTTAAGTGATTTAGATGCAATAAGAGGATTTGCTAAATGCATGCAGTAAAATAAAGTTCAATTAGCCATTGGTTTATTTTAAGGAGGTCAGTTGTTTATGCGACTTTGGAAAGGTGTTACGAATAGGGTGTGTATTCGAGGTGCATGGCCGCCTTATGAAAAGCAGACTTGCGTACCAAAGTCGGGTGAGCCTAATGTAGGCCCCTTGCTAGACTAAGAAGTAAAGAAAAACTACCTGTCTTCAAGTTTAGGAAACCGGCAGCGCTTCGCTTCAAAGGGGGGGAATTCAACACTAGGAAAATGAGGAATTCTAAGGGTGTTTATGCGTGAGGCTTTGAGAGTGTTTTGAGGTGAGAATTGTATTCTGAATTGTGTAATTGTGTGTTGAATGAATGACCGAAGGGTTGTATTTATAGTGTAGAGTTCGGTAGATTTTAGGAAATCTAGGGATAAAACCGACGTAGGAGCCGCAAGGCCTCTTCATGGTGCTGGGCAATCGCAAGGGGTCTTGCGATAGCCCCTACCAACCGCAATGCTCCTTGCGATTGGTAGGGAGGGTTCTATCCTATATATTAGTGATATTTCTAAATTATCTTTTAGGATATACGAAATAACCTTGCGTGAGCTCTAAGCTAGGGGTTGCTAGGGTTTGTTTTAGGGTTTGACTTGGTCAATCCTGATCCTTGGTATGCGGGCCAGGTATGGGATTGGGCTCAGTTACGGGCAGAGCCCTGAAAATGTAAAAAGGATGCATTTTGTGTAATTTTGTGAAATAGGACATTCCGTGGGACTATCACAGGTATTTGCTAATGCTAAAGGTTAGTTTTAGCAGGTAGGCCTAAATTTAGGTATTTAGGTGGATCGATGTGTTATATGTGGTTGAAAAAGGGATGTGCGCATGCCGATTAGGACCTGAACTCGAGACAAGCTAGACTCTAGACCTAAGGACACTAAAGGTGATGACCCATAAAGAAACCTCATTTGCATTTAAAAACATTTAACTTGAATTCGTCATAGTTAGAACCATTTAAGTCAACATAAAAGCATGCAATAAAAGTCCATTGTTACATCACTGGGTTTTTGGCGGGAGGTGCGGATTTGGGTATCTACAGAGCCCAGGTTTGGTGAGCTTCAGGACTAAAGCGAAAGTCAAACTACACGACAACATCCGGACCGTTACAGTCTCGATATCATCAGCGGCACGGAGTATGTGTCCATGGGTGAGACTAGGACTCCGAACCGGGCTTATCCGGGGAGGGACAAACATGTTTAGGGACATGACGGTCCTTGCATACCTGTACGGGGAATGCCTTCCTGTGCTTGCTAAATACCTTTGCGTGTTATTGCTGTTGCTTGTCTCGTAAAAGAGCGCGCGTGCTTGGTCTCGTAAAAGAGCGTATGTGCTTCATGCTTCGTGCTAGTGCTCGTGGTTGTGCTCACCTCGTCAAAGAGTGCTTATGTCCGCCGGGAATTATCGTCCGAGGAAAATGCTCGTGTTTAGTGTTTACGCAAAGGTTGTGTATAGTGTTTCAACTCGTCTAAGAGTGTGGCGGACTTTAGGTGACGCCTTAACCGAGCGACGTAACGTGAGAAAGTGTCTAAAAGGCCTATTCATAGACTAGAAGTCCAAATTAGGCCTGAAAATAGGAAAAACACGAAAATGCCCAAAGCTGGAATCGCAAGCGTCCTTGCGGCTCTTCCCTTAAATCGCAAGCGTCCTTGCGATTAGGGTCTTGGGCTCTTTCTCCTTATAAAACACGGAAAAACCGAGTTCTAAACTCATTTCACCATTTTCGACTCCTTCTCTCTTAAAACCGTTTCCTTGCGATTTCAAGACCGTTTTCGCTCGTTTTTCTTGCTTTACTTCAAAATGGATCAAGGTAACACTCCATCTTACTTGTTTTTATGCATTTTGATGTTGTAAATTGCTAGATCTTTCTTGAAATGTAGAAAAGACGTTTTTGGTGAAAAACCGTCTTTTAGTCTTGAAATTCGCCGCTTGATTACTAGAGAACTATACCATTCCCTTGTATGATGCTATTCTTGAATGTATGTGTGAAATACTCGTTGTTTGGAACGTTTTTAGACCAATTTCGTATGAAATGGTCCCGACCCAAAAATCGGACCCGGATTTTCGGTCTCAGAATTGCAATTAAACTTCGCCATAGGTTCCCCTTGGCTAGTATAGTATGTGTATGGCGTCGATTTTTGAAAAATGTTAATAATCATCCCTTAAATTGAGGTTTAAGGTTGATTAAAACGGAGAACTTAGGTCAAAATTAGGGGTTTTTGGTGACAAGTCCAAAATGCAATTGATTGTTCTCAGCGTAATTGAAGGTTAATATAATCCATAGAAACCGCCAAGTTGAAATTTTTAGGGGTATAGAGCGGCTTTTGGCCAAATTGTGAATTAAGCGAAGGGCTCCGTGATAGGGTGTTCTTGTAGAATCGTTGCTTTCTTCGTCTTCGTCTTGCGTCTTGTGAATGTTTGTCTCATTACGGTGATTAGTGCGGACCTTCTACGAGATCTCGGCCTCGTCGAGTACGAGCTCTAGGGATGAGGGACCTACTACTCCTGGTGGTACAAATTTGCGTCGTGCTTTTAGTGCGAGGGATCCTTCTCCTGGAGTTGTCGAGTTTCCGGCCCGGAGGGGCCGTGGGCGGGGCATGGGTGTTCGTGGATATCGTGGGGGTGCTATTGGTGAGGAGGAGAGAGAGGTAGAGGCCATGGAGGAGGGTGAGTCTTCGCAGCTTCGTGGTCTCGTGCTAGGGGTCGTGCTAGTCATGGTCAGCGTGTTGGCCAGATCCTTGGGCGAAAAAATGGGGCAGCCACCCTGTTGGCGGGCCGTGAGCGTCACTTGTCTCATAGGGCTCTTACCGGGCTTGAGATAGGATATATGAGAACGTTTTCGGGCATTACGTCTGTTGTTTGGGCGTATAAGAATGTCTTGACTCCTAGGGCACAGGAGTTGATTGATAGGTGTACTCTGGGTCCGTTGGTTAAACACTGGATCCGGATCGTGGATAATCGGACTACGGCGAACTTGAGGGTCATCCGGGCGTTCCTTGACCGGTATTGGGATACGACCACGACGTTCCATTTGCCGGGGTTCGAGGCGGGTATTACCTTGTCTTCGTATGCTATCATCACGGTCTACCCTTCTGACCGTGGTATGGTCTTTGCTTTTGCGCCACCTATCGATGATAGGGCGGTGCTTGATGCTGTAGGTGCGGGTTTAGAGGTGCCGTATCAAGGAAAAGCACCTAACTCTGTGAAGACGAGTTATATCATGGAGTACTTCGAGGAAGACTCGGCATGGGCCTGGATCTTGGGTGACGCAGCGTAATGCTCGTATGTGGCTTTGGTGGTTTGTTAGCTCTGTCTACTTTGGCGAGAAGGGCGAGAGGGCTGCTACGGTGTTGATGTGTCTTCAGGATTGGAGTGCGATCGGGCGTCTGATTGGGTATCCCGACCCTGGGTTTGTGCATCCGTCTGCATGGATCTTTGTGAGGCCACGGAAGATGGATGGGGAACTAGGATTCCCATCGTATCTCTGGCTTGTTGTTGGAGGTATTTTGTTCTTCGCCTTACATTGGCTTGCCCAAAATGTTGTTTATTTGAGCTAACTTCGTTTATGTCTTCTTGTGTAGTGCTGGATCTATAGTCATTTCCCTTTCTTTCTGCCCGAAGGGGCAATTACGATGGAGAAGAGATACCCTGCGGTCTTGACATGGGCATGCGTGCGGTAGTATTGGGTACGGCCCGGTCGTCACGACTCCGTTCGGGAACAGTTGTACCAGTTGAGAGGTGGTCAGGTATGTGTTGAAACCTTCTAAATAGCATGTATTTAAATGATTTTTCTTGAGATGGCGCTTAACGTGTTTCTTCTTTTGGTTACAGTTCCGCCCACGTCAGTAGGAAGCGATCTGTGGCGTTCTGAGGGATTATGGCGGCGTTTTGGGCGTGACTCCCAGCGGTTGTACCCAGCTCTGCAGTATGGGTATGTTTGGTACTTAGGTGAGCGTCTGGCAATCCAGACGAGGTATCCTGACTTCGTGGTGCCTCTTGATCCACCTAAGGTTCTTTTCGAGACGCGGGTCTTGACTCTACAGAGACAAACCGTGATCTTGAGGGAGAGTCTGATAATCTTCTTCTTCATCAGCTGGATTACGCGGATTTTGCGAGGGGTAGGTTGGCTAGTGGACCCATCGAGGTATGTCTTGCTCCTTTGTGTAGGGTAAAAATTAGGGAAAAATTTTCCCTAATTTTGTTGTATTTCATATGTTTCTTGTTGTAGGTGCCTGACGCTGACTTGGCGTTTCAACCTCCAGACTTCCCTACGACGGCGGAGTGGGACAATGCTGGGACACGGGAGACCTTCCACGTGCCTGAGTATCTGCCGGTGAACACGGATGCTGGCATGGAGGGTTGGGGTGATAGGGTGAAGAAGGTATGTGTTTGCCATTTGTATATCTATGTTAGCCCCCAGTTTGACCGAGGTATGAATAACGAAGGGCAAACTTAGAGTGTAGGCGAGTTTTTGTGTTTAGCCCCCTGAGTTTGAATGTAGTTTAGAGAAACTGTAGTCAAAATGGAGGACCTGGGTCAGTTTGAGGTTTAGCCCCCATAGTTTGGCTTAATTGGACCTTAAATTAAGTCAAAATGGAGTAAGTTTCAATAGGTTTCAATTTTACCCCCGTAGTTTGGCTTAAATTAGTGTATATTTAAGGCAAAATGGAGTAAAGGAAAAAAAAAAAAAAAAAAAAAAAAAAAAAAATGTCTTGTGCAGGTTGCGAAGGATGTCCACAAGAAATTGTGGCGAACGGCCCATCGCTGGAGGATGGCTTAGGCGTAACAGCGGCGGAGGCGGTCGAGCCGGGCGGAGGTGGCTCGTCTTAGGGCGGAGAACGAGGAGCTTCGTCGTCGTCATCCTTAGTCGCTTCATCTCTTGTTGTAGCTTGAACTTGTGATGGTTGTAGTTGTGTCCGTACTTTCTATTTCTTCTCGTACCTGTTTGGTTAGTAGCTAGAAAAAATTTGAAAATGATTCCCGAGTGGGAGACTTTGCTTTGAAAATGTTTCGTTGAAAATGTGTTTGAAAACATTCATTTTTAAAATTCGGGATGAGCTTTTGAACGAACTATTAAAATGAAGCGTGCTGTGATCGGATCAATCATGATTTTTGATGGATCCATGTTTGATTGGTTGTAATTTAGGCTCGGATTGGGGGGCCCAATTAGGTTGGTACGTCGTAATTACATGCATGCTAGGATTAGGAAAGTCGAAAATACGGAAATTAAAGGATAACGCCGTCCCTAGGAGTCGCAACACCTGTTGCGGCTGGTAGAAGGAATCGCAAGGGCTCTTGCGATTGGCACTTCCAATCGCAAGCCTTCTTGCGGCCGGGATCACGGCCTTATCATTGAATTTTCCTAATTCATGATTTCGGTTTCCTATATAAAGAGGGGAGGTACGAGGCATAATCCTCATTCAATCTCATCTCTTTTCTTTGCTTATTTTGTATTCTCTTAAATAGCTTAGTATTTTTAGGAATATTTTTGTATTTTTGAAGGATGGACCATTTTGATGGTCTTTTGAAGCGGTGGACGTCTTCCCTTAGTGAATCGGAGAAAAGGGCGTTGTCTTCGACTGGAGTGGGTGTCTTTATTGGTTTTAGGCAGATGCGCGTCGAGATGGATTTTCTTGACGCTTGTCTTGATTATTGGGATCCTAGGGTGCATGTCTTCAGGTTCCCGGGAGGTGAGATATGTCCGTTGTTAGAGGAATTCTCGGCTATTGCAGGATGGTCTAATCGTACTACCCCAGTAGCGGTTAGGAGTGAATTCGGCTATAATGGGAGATTGAGACAATATCTCTCGATGACCAATGCTCAAGCTGATGGCTTGTTCGAAGGAGGCGTAGTGGACATGCGACGGTTGTCGCGGCGTTACATGAACTTGAGTGATGTGAGCATTTCCGCCGTTCTAGGAGGAGAGCTTTGGGGTTTTGCTTATTACACCTGCATCGCTGCGGGATCGATGGAAGATGGTGTGCATGGCCATGCTAGGTATGCACGGGTCATGGAGGAGATGGAACTGGGTTACGATCCTTCAGCTTTGATCTTGGCCGAGACTATCTTAGGCTTGGACGACCGTCATGCGAATCGTCTGAGCTCGTATCGTGGATGTGCTAGGATTTTGCAGATTTGGTTGATGGAGCGCCGTGTTCTTGCTCCACCTGGTGGCGAGGTGTATGTTCTCGCCGGTTTGACTACTCGTACTCTTCATTGGGTGTGCCTCGGGAGCGGTCGGTGAACTACTTCCAAGTGTTTGTTCGGAGAGGGCGATTAGGTGGGCGGTCGTGGTGGTCCATTCGACACATCACGGCACCGTCAGGCGGATCTGGTGGTGGGATATTGTTGTGTGGGTTCGAGCGAGGTGTATGGATTCACCCCATCGGTTGAGGAGGCGATTGGCTTAGCGCAGTTATTCCTGCACATGATACTCGGATATGCGAGTCGGTTGTTCGAACAACCGGATGGTTGATGTTTGGGTACGAGGTGGTCCGATCGGGTGACTTGGACTCGACCGGTGGTTCTCGAGACCAACCGTGTCTCAGTTCTATCTGAGGTGGTGTATTTCCTTGGATCCTCGGGATAGGGAGAATATGCGGAGGCGCGAACTGACGGGTCCAAGACCGTCATTGGCGCATGCTGCGGTACGAGGGAGACGGGACTACAATGACTTAGCAGGTTCAAGTACAGGAGCGTCTTCATCTAGGCCACTAGGGGAGCGATCGGGACCTAGGGTGACCGTGCGGTGACCGTCTGGGCGAGAAGGTTGATGGTGAAGCCGGAGAGAACCCTGTTGAGCCCCCAGGATTCGAGAGGAGTATTGCTTCTGTGGTTGTTCGTGCGGATGCTTCAAAGGATGCGGATGAGGAAGATTCTCCAAAGCGTCGTAGGAAGAACGTTTAGATTTAGACTTTAAATGTTTTATTCAAAGAATTTGTGTTTAGTTGTTCAATGAATAAAGTGAGTTTGGTGGCTAGTTTTAAACTCATCACTTAAAATGTAAACATTTTCAAAATCAATGATTAAATAAAGAAAGTGTTTGCCTATTGTCTCGTCTCTTTGCTTACTTTATTCATCCTTGACCTTTTTAAGCTTTGGATTGATTTTTTTTTGTTTTTTTTTTTTTTGTGTTGACTATGCTCTCGACCTTTTTAAGCTTTGAGCGTGTCATTTTGTGTGAACTGTGCTCTTGACTTTTTTAAGCTTTGAGCGTGTCCTTTTGTAAGTGCGTTGCCCTTGACCTTTTTAAGCTTTGGGCGTGCGTGCAGGGAAGGTCGGTTGCGCTTCGAGAAGCAGCCTACGTATCTATGTTTTTCATAGAATCAAACCGGCGTAGTTCGTGGTTTTGGTTGAGTCTCTGACGAAACTGCCTACGTATCCACAGTGCGTGGAATCAAACCAAGCGTAGTTCATCCGTGCGTTGTTCATTTGAAATACATTGCAAAGTCGTGTGGGGCTTAAGGGTAGTATTTCTTAAGCTGGTCGAGATTGGTGGGTAAGTTGAATTCTTCGCCGTCGAGATCGGTTAGCCTCGCGGCTCCTCCTGGAAGGATTTCTTTGACTAAGTATGGTCCGGCCCAATTAGGTTTGAATTTCCCCCTTGGGTCGACCTAAGGGTGCCATCTGCGATTTGAGGACCACATCACCCACTTTAACATTGCGTGGTCTGACCCGTTTGTTGTATGCGCGTTGTAGCCTTGATTGATACATGCGAACGGTGCTTAGCGAGTGTAAGCGCCTTTCGTCTAGAAGAATGAGCTGCTCGTATCGTTCCCTTGCCCATTCTGCTTCTGGTATGTCTGCTTCCATCAGAATTCGAAGTGATTTCATTTCGATTTCTACGGGTTGTACGGCTTCCATGCCGTATGTTAGAAAGTAGGTGTCATCCCTGTTGGTGTCGTATTGTGGTTCTGTATCCCCATAGGCGAAGGGAATCTTGTGTGGCCAATCGTGATGTATCAATCATCTTTTTGAGGATGGTGACGACGGTTTTGTTTGCGACCTACCGCTCCGTTGGTTTGGGGTCGATATGGTGATGATTTGTGTACTTGGATATTGTATTTGGTGAGGATGGGGTCAACTTCTCCTGAAATCACGAGCCTTGGTCACGATCAGCTCATGAGGTATGCCATATCTGCATATGATATTGTTTTGTATAAAACGGGCAACTTCCTTTGTGTCTAACTTACGGTATGACGCGGCTTCGACCCATTTCGTGAAGTAGTCGATGGCCACGAGGATGAAGCAGTGTCCTCCTGCTCCAACCGGGTGTACTTTGCCTATGACGTCTATTCCCCATGTGGAAAATGGCCATGGCGAAGTGAGGCTGTATAAAGGTGAAGGGGGTACGTGTTGCACGTTTGCGAAGATTTGACAGTTGTGGCAATGCTTGACATATTTTGCGCAGTCGGCTTCCATGGTGGTCCAATACCATCCTAGCCTAAGTATTTGTTTACATAAGGCTCGAGCGTTCATGTGCGGTCCGCATTCACCGTCATGAACTTGGGATATTATTTCCCTTCCTTTGTTGTGATGAACGCACAGGAGTAATGTACCCTGGGGCGTTTTCTTGAGTAGCTTATCCGCTTCAGATTTAATTGTGATGCTAGGAGCCGGAGAGCTCTTTTGCCACGTTTGTCGGTATTTGGCGGATATTCTCCGTCTCGTTTGAAGTTGATTATTGCTTGGTACCAAGGTTCGGTTTGTTCTTCCTCAGCTTCGATGTCGCAGATGTAGGCGGGTTCACCGCCGTTTCTACGGCGATGGGAATGGTCCGCATTCCCGGGATGTTTAGTAGTGACGCTAGTTTTGATAAAGGCGTCTGCGGGTGGTTTTCCTCGCGAGGTAGGTGCAAAACTCTACGCGGTGGAATTTGGCGATGAGTTCTTGAATCTTGCTCGTATAGTCACGAGGTTTTCGTTAAGTATCTTCCATGCTCCGGACACTTGGTTGATGATTAGCGAGGAATCTCGTGATATCGCGTAGGTTCCTTGCGTTTAGTATGAGCGCTACTGTAGCCCGTGCGAGCATGCCTCATATTCCATGGCGTTGTTTGTTACATCAAAGTCTAATTTGATGGATAGGCGATGTTCACCGTTCGGGGAAATGAGTAGTATTCCTATTCCACAGCCTCGGTAGTTTGACGAACCGTCGAAGTACATTTCCCATTGTTCGTCGTTGATGTTGTAAATTCCTTCATCGGGGAATGAGGTGGTGTCGGTGATGGTTTCTTCGTCGATTGCGTGGTCGGCGAGGAAGTCCGAGGCGCCGCCTTTGATAGCTTTGAGGGAACGTAGACAATATCAAACTCGGCTAAGTAGGTCCATCGTGCCATCGTCCATTTGGCACCGTTTCTCGAAGAGGTACTTGATGGGGTCCATTTTTGAGTAGACCTTTGTTTGATGTGCTAGCATATAGTGGCCAGCTTTTTGGATGCCCATACTAATGCTAAGCAACTCTTCTCGACGCAGCGTGTCGAGTTTCATAGTCGAGAAACTTCATCGATGTAGTATATTGGATGTTCTTCGCCATCGACTTCTTGGGCCAAGATGGCGCCCATTGCGGTTGTCGTTGTTGTGAGGTAGAGTGACAAGGGTAGGTCCTTCATGCGGTCGTAGGATCGGGGTTGGATAACAACTCCTTAACCTTATCAAACGCTTTCTGACATGCTTCGTCCCATTCTACGTGGTCGATTTTCTTCAGCTTCTTGAAGATTGGTTCACATACCATGGTTAGTTTGCTTATGAAGCGAGAGATGTATTGGACTTGACCCGTGAAGCTTCAATTTCATCCAGGTTCTTGGGTGGTTGCATTGCCATAATTGCTTTTATTTTCGAGGGGTCGACCTCGATACCTCTTTGGCTTACTACGTGTCCTAGTAGTTTGCCGGATTTCACTCCAAATGTACATTTTTGGGGATTGAGGCGCATCTTGTACTGGCGGAGTCGCGTGAAGAATTTGCGGAGGTTCGTGATGTGATCATCTCTTTCCTTGGATTTGACGATCATGTCGTCTACGTACACTTCGACCTCCTTGTGCATCATATCGTGTAAGAGTGTAGTCGCGGTGCGTTGGTAGGTCGCACCCGCGTTGATTAGACCAAAGGGCATGACAGTGTAGCAATACGTCCCCCATGGTGTGATGAATGTTGTCTTGGCCATGTCTTCACGGGCCATCTTGATTTGGTTGTATCCTGCATACCCGTCCATAAAGGATAGAAGGGCATGGTCAGCGGTGTTGTCTACTAGGACGTCTACGTGCGGCAGCGGGAAGTCGTCCTTTGGGCTTGCCTTGTTTAGATCACGGAAGTCAACACATACTCGTATCTTGCCGTTTTTCTTCAATACTGGGACCATATTTGAGACCCAATCCGAGTACTCGACGACTTGAATGAAGCCGGCTTGTAATTGCTTCTCGATTTCTTCCTTGACCATAAGAGACCATTCGGGTCGTAGTCTCCTTAGTTTTTGTTTGATGGGTTTGAAACCGGGTTTGATGGGGATGTGGTGTTCGGCTATGCTCCTGTCGATGCCGCATGTCCTTATATATGACCATGCAAAGACGTCTTTGAACCCGGTTAAGAGCTGGGTGAAGTTGGCGCGTTCTCCCTCACTTAGTGAGGCGCCTAGTTGCAGTTCCCTTGGTTCTTCGGGGGTTCCTATGTTGATGGTTAGGGTATCCTCGATGATCGGGTTTTGTGTTGGGTTGTTTACGATGTTTGCAATGTATTTAAGTAACGATTGTTCGTTTGTTAGTTCATTTTTATCGCACGGATTTATGTGTTGTGTTGTCTTAAGTTTTGTTTGTTGTTTGTTATTTATTTGTTTGTTTTTAGCTTGAGACGAGACGTAAGCAAACTTATCTGTATTATTCATTAAAGAAGAATTGTTTGACAAACTAGGAGAAGAGCTGGAGCTAGCCTCCGAAAATAAAAAGTCTAAGCTAAAACTAGAAGATGGGTCGACAGGTGACCCGACACTTAGAGAATTAGATCCTAAAAGAATTTCCTCCTCTTCGTCGTCTTCGGTGTTGTCGCTGCTTGAAGTATCTTTGCTTAAGGCTTCACCATTTTGTGAGGTTATTTTGTCAAAGAGGGGTCCTTCCCCTGTGACGAGCTGATATTTGTGGCCTTGGGAGTCGGTCCACTTGGTAATCTTGTACCAACCATTTAAGGTTTTTTCGGCGACATCAGTGATGAGGTCGTCGGGATTGAAGCGGCGGTCTCGGATAATGGACGAGACCAGGTCTTCATTGGTTTTGTTGGTGAAAGGCAGTCCACTGTCATTGGCGAAACAGTGTTCTTGAGATTTGGCGTGGTGGTCTTCGTTGTACTCTCCCCCTGAAGTGAAGTACTTGCCCATGTCGAATGAGTATTTTGGGAGATTGAATTTGCGCGCAAATTTACGCTTTCTAACCTCCTTAGTCATTTGTTCGAAATCGCCTTCCTTTGGCTTGTAGCCTAGTCCCATGGTGGGCCAGAGGCTATGGTTGTCTTTGGTTTCAAAAGGTTTGTAGGTTCGGATAGGTGTGGTTGTGATAGCGCCTATTTCAAAGTCGGCCGCAGGTTCTTGATTTTCCTCAATTGTGATTTCTGCGATTACGCTCTTTGGGTGAATCGAGAAGGGCACGGAAATCGAGGCGTTGATGGTTATGACCTCGTCGTTGAGGGTAGCATTACCTTCTGGTGTAGTGTGGATGTCACGGCTCTGACGGCGTGAATCCATGGGCGTCCCAGAAGCATATTGTAGGATGGTGTCATGTCGATTACTTGAAAATCGACCTCTCGTTCTATAGGGCCTGTGCGTACGTGAAGGGAGATTGTCCCTTTCACGCTACGTTTGGTTCCGTCGAAGGCTTTCACGCCTTCATTGCTGGGTTGAAAATCTTTGTCGTCAAGCTCTAGACAACGGGCGGTTGATAGGGGTAGAACATTTACTGCAGACCCATTGTCGATTAAGGTTACAGGTAAAGTTCGTTTTACGCATTCGCTAATGTATAGGGCCAAGTTGTGGTTAGCGCCAAATGTTGGGAACTCATTATTGGAGAAGGTGATGGCTCCGGCAAGCCAATCTCTCGTGACGTGGCTGACCCTTTGGTCAGGTGAGATGTCTGCATCCGCACTCGCTATTTGTAGCGCACGGATGAATGCTTTTCTGTGATCGGCGGAGTCTCGTAGAAGGGCCCAGATTGAGATGTCGGCTTTGGTGCGAACGAGTTGCTTCTGAAGCGTCTCGCTCGTGTTTGGTGGTAGTATCACCGGTAGTAGGTGCATCTTTGGAGGAACGTCCTCCTGGGCTATGGTTTTGCCCTTGCTCGGGCGGCTTCTTTGGCGTGAGCATCCGTGAAGATATTTTGATAGGGTCTCCCGGAGCGGGTAAGGTGTGAAACTTCATCTTTGGTCTCGGGTTGAATGGCGTTAATTTTGGTTTGAGGTTTGTTGCCTTTCTTCTTCCCTTTCTTGTTTCTGCCCTTTTTAGAGGAGGAAGAATTGCTGGTGTTATTGATTTGGGCCATGGGCTTGTTAGGTAGCGGCCATTCGCCCTTTCTCATTGCTAGAATACCAAACTCCATTGATTTGTCCGGATGCGTTCAAACCTTCTTCGATTAGTGTAGCCAAGTTAACAAGATGTTGAAAATTGCGTATGTTGGCATCCCGAATGTAAACCTGGTATATCGGATGTAGGTCTTTGACGAGGTGAGGTACGAGCTCGTCAGGGTGTAGTATGCTCACAAGGTGTTTGTTGAGTTCCTCCCATCTAGATAGGAAGGTAGTAAAACTTTCATCGTCTTTTTGGACATTAGCTTCCATGATTGGTTGGTCGAGGGAGATGGTGTTGATCTGATTGTCAGTAGGTGTGATAAGGTAAGAGCAATCAATGATGGGTATGGAGCCCACAAAGATTGCATGGTTAGCCAAGGGGTTGTCTTTATTGGATGGCTTACCATTGGCCGTCGGCTTGTCAAGCTTTCCCTGGTCGATAAGGTCTTGGATAGCGTGCTTCAGTTTGAAGCAATTCTCAGTGTCGTGACCTTTGCCCCTGTGGTATGCACGATGGCGTTCAATCCCACAGTTTAGGCTTCTTATCTTCAGGTGGTTCGGGGGTAGGCCCGATGGGTTGCAGGTAGTTCTTGTCGACCAGTCTTTTAAATGCCTTGGTGTAAGACATGTAAAGCTGATCAAAGTTCCTCCTAGGTTTGAAGGGAGAAGGGGTAAAGGTTGCATATGATTCTGGATCGCCGAGTGACTCCAGGTTGGCGACGGCACGGTTGTCGTCGCTCTTTGTCGTACGTGTTGTTTTAGATGAACTTCCTTGATATGCATGACCGGTATACTTGGCCATGGTCCCAGTTCTGAGGTCGTCTTCGATTTGGGTGCCGACCTTAGTAAGTTGCTTGAAGGTTTGTATGTTGCTATACCGCATGTAGAATTGGTACACGGGTCGCAAGTTGTTGACAAATTTCGGCACAAGTTCGTCTCCTCTCGGACGATTTGGGATTTGTGCACTGAGTTTCTTCCACCTAGTAAGGTACTCGGTGAATCCTTCGTTGTCTCTTTGTGATAGGACCTCTAGGGTACGGATGGAGACCTGGGTGTCGTCGTTGTCCTTGTATTGATGATCGAATTCAACGGTGATTTGTTCAAACGAGAAAACTCGTTCGGGTTTAGAGAGTAGAACCAGGTCTTGGGTATGGTCATGAGGAATGTGGGAACAATGATGGCGGTGTTAAGTCGACTCCTTTTATTCCCATTTGTGATTTGAAGGCCCTGATGTGGGTAATCGGGCTTTCATGACCTTGAAAGATCGGGAGATCACTGAGGGCGAGCTTGCTTGGTAGTGCGTCCCTAATATTTTGAGGGATGTTCTCGTTTTCTTTGTGTATGGAGTAACCTCCCGGAGTACCGAGACGTTCCTCCATAGCCTGGAGTTTCTTGGCGTGTCTATCCGCCTCGTCCTTGATTTTCGCCCATTCGATCGACTTGTTTGGTGATGGTTGAGCAAATTGCTCAAGGTCGTTGGTTAGCTTGGTGACTTGTTCACGAAGCTTCGGTTACATCTTGATTACGGCCATTTTTCGCTTGTAGGTTCGTTTCTTGTAAGGGAGGGTAACTCGGTTCTTAGTGCGACGGTATCCAGTTGAGGTTCTCCTACATGTGCATAAGATGCATCGCCTATATGACAGTAATCCGACCGACACGCTCATTTACATGTTCGTTTTTAGCTCATTTCATTTTGAAAAGGACTCTTTTTTTAAAAGAAGGAAGTTTTCGAAAGACAAGCTAGGAGTGTTTTTGAGATGAGAAATGCGTGCGCGCAGCTCATCTCGATGTTAAAAGGGTTTGCTTCGCATCCGCCTAACCCGAGTGACGATATGTTGTCATGGGTTAGCGATGGATGCGTAAAAAGGAATCGACTTGAACTAGCCAAGTCGAAGATGTTAAAAGGGATTTGGGCCGTGAGGCTCAAAGGAAGAAATCCGCGAATTGAGGTTGGAAACCTTGACTCGGGTTTTGCTAGTTTTGTAAACGGAAGTTTGAAAAGTGTTTATTTTAAAAACTTGCGATTATTTTGTTTGAAAAGTGTTAGTTTGTTAATTTGTTAGGTTGATTATTTTTGAAAACTTTTAAGGCGAATTTTCGAAAATATGCACATGAATTTTAAAAAAAACTATATGGTATAGTCTCGCGTTAAATGCATTATGACTCTTGGTCGTTTGGTCGTCTCAGATGCCTCCAACCGATTTGAGTACGCGTTGGCAGGTGCTTTTGGCCCTTCGCCTACATAGTATAACATGTAGGATACGAAGGAAGCCCTGGCGGTCAAATCGATTCGCTACGGCTGGCAGTGGAGGTGAGAGGAAGGTTAGTCCGTAGCGTGCTTTATCGAATGGACAAGCTGCGTTTGGAACCACCTCTCAAGGTATTGGTGTGTGAATCCGACTAGATTCGACTCTAAACGGATATGCTTAGCTCATGTATGTTGATTGTTCTCAAGTCGCTCAAGTCTCATTTTTATTTTTAAAAGGAAAAAGTGGTTTTAGTTTTAAAATAAAACCTCGTCCCTCAAATGAGTCGCCAATCAGAGGTACCGGATCGCACCATGGAACCACTCGACGCCTTGCTAAGGCCGTAAAGTTAAAAGATTAAGAACAAAAAATTTTAAAAGGTGTTTTGGAGCCGCCACTAAATTATGAGGGAAATTTAGAACCCGCCTCCGTGTCCTCATGCTCAAAGACACGTCTTAGAGTTCAAGGCACGTCGACACCTATCCGTCTAAGGTTATTGTGAAACCAGATTCGGATTCGGGTGAGGGTACTTTTCTAAAGCATAAATCAAAATAATGTTTTTATGAAAGATCTTTTGGAAAAGCCTATCAAAAGATAGCCTCTACTAGACTTGAGAACAATGCAAAGAATGATACATGAGCCTAAGTAATACGCTACGTACAAGTGCGATATAAATGTAAAAAGAATGCAAAAAGAGATTGTTTAAAACCCTCAGTTAAGCATGCTTAACTTATTAACGAAAACAGTTCAGTTTAATGACGAATTCATTTTAAGTGATTTAGATGCAATAAGAGGATTTGCTAAATGCATGCAGTAAAATAAAGTTCAATTAGCCATTGGTTTATTTTAAGGAGGTCAGTTGTTTATGCGACTTTGGAAAGGTGTTACGAATAGGGTGTGTATTCGAGGTGCATGGCCGCCTTATGAAAAGCAGACTTGCGTACCAAAGTCGGGGTGAGCCTAATGTAGGCCCTTGCTAGTCTAAGAAGTAAAGAAAAACTACCTGTCTTCAAGTTTAGGAAACCGGCAGCGCTTCGCTTCAAAGGGGGGGAATTCAACACTAGGAAAATGAGGAATTCTAAGGGTGTTTATGCGTGAGGCTTTGAGAGTGTTTTGAGGTGAGAATTGTATTCTGAATTGTGTAATTGTGTGTTGAATGAATGACCGAAGGGTTGTATTTATAGTGTAGAGTTCGGTAGATTTTAGGAAATCTAGGGGATAAAACCGGACGTAGGAGCCGCAAGGCCTCTTTCATGCACAGCTGGGCAATCGCAAGGGGTCTTGCGATAGCCCCTACCAATCGCAATGCTCCTTGCGATTGGTAGGGAGGGTTCTATCCTATATATTCCGTATATTTCTAAATTATCTTTTAGGATATACGAAATAACCTTGCGTGAGCTCTAAGCTAGGGGTTGCTAGGGTTTGTTTTAGGGTTTGACTTGGTCAATCCTGATCCTTGGAATGCGGGCCAGGTATGGGTTTGGGCTCGGTTCTGGGCCCGAGCCCTGAAAATGTAAAAAGGATGCATTTTGTGTAATTTTGTGAAATAGGACATTCCGTGGGACTATCCTGGGTATTTGCTAATGCTAAAGGTTAGTTTTAGCAGCTAGGCCTAAATTTAGGTATTTAGGTGGATCGATGTGTTATATGTGTTTGAAAAAGGGATGTGCGCATGCCGATTAGGACCTGAACTCGAGACAAGCTAGACTCTAGACCTAAGGACACTAAAGGTGATGACCCATAAAGAAACCTCATTTGCATTTAAAAACATTTAACTTGAATTCGTCATAGTTAGAACCATTTAAGTCAACATAAAAGCATGCAATAAAAGTCCATTGTTACATCACTGGGTTTTTGGCGGGAGGTGCGGATTTGGGTATCTACAAGTGGTCATTTTAGCCAAGCGTAGTGGGTCAAAGGTAGTCAAGGGAAAGTCAAGAGGGAGAGCAACCAAAAAGTCAACAAATGAGTTATTTTTGAATGTGATCACTTTGGGTACACCTATGTGGGTTAATCCTCCAATAAACAAGACTCACATGGCTCAAAAAAAGTCAGCTCAAGGAGGTCTAGGAGCCGGTGATGCGGGAATAGTGGGAACACAATGGAAACGAGGCCTTGGAGAGCACATGGTGCGGGAGCATTGGAAACACAACAATAATAAAGCCTTCTAGGGCACGATTCCGACCATCTGAATGGAACCACAGTAGAAACGCAAGCACGTTTCTCACTATCTGGCAGGAAACGCAAACACGTTTCCTACTGTTTAACTGGAAACGCAGATGGAATACACAGGCTTTGAAGGTTCCTGAAAACTCACAGGAAACGCAGACGCGTTTCCTACAGACTAGCTGGAAACGCTGGAAAACGTGTACAGCTCAACACGCTTTCCTTAAATTAGTCCGTAGGATCAGCTAGTATAATTTTAATTATTCTTATTTTATTTTCTTTATTTACTTGCAAATAAACTTGGGAAAGTTTCCTAGAAGTGGTAGAAGTAATAATGTCTTTTAGTTGATTTTATTTTATTTCCTAATTAGATTAGGAAAGTCTTAGTTGATGAATAATTTGGTTTCCTAATTATATTAGGACCAACATAACTGTTTTAGAGTACTATAAATAGAATTGACTTGTGACCTTATTTTCATATCTTATCATACATTGAATTATCAATAAAGTTTTATACTTTGCCTAAACTTGCGAGTTTAACCCTTGAATTCTTTCTTGCGAGATTGAATTCAAACTCTTCCCAGCGAGGTTGAGATTTAGCTAATCAAGTGATTTCCTTGCGAGGATTGATCGAGATTGCTTACTTATCCGTTCTTGTTCCAAGAACTTGCATTATCCACCTAGTAACGCAACTTCACGTTGCAATTCCACCCAAGAACAGCAATTTCACGTTGCATACATATTCACAGATTCAAATTCCGCTGCTACGTTTCTAAAGAACCTACGTGTTCTATATCAAATTGGTTATCAGAGCTCGATTCTTGATTTATTTTTCAATAAATCTGTCTTGGGCAGCTTACAACAATGGAAGAGAATTCTGGTCAAGAGAAGCCGTGGATGGAAGACATGAATTCCATGCAAAAGGAGCTAAGTCAGTTGACATACATGGTGAAGCACATGTATAAAAGTGGTTATAAGAAACCAAAGAACCCGAATATAACTGATGATGAAAGGTCGATTGAATCTGAAGAAGAAGAACGTCCGAGAGGAAGGAAGATTACCAAGAACGATGATGATCGAGGTCTCAAACTCGATATCTCAGATTTTAAAGGTGACATGGATCCGGAGAGTTTCTTGGATTGGATTCGACAAGCCGAGAGAATCTTTGAGTATAAGGAGTATGATGATAGGAAGCAATTTAAGGTTGCAACGTTGAAACTCACCAAATATGCTTCTTTATGGTATGAAAACCTAAAGAAACAAAGGAGGAGAGAAGGAAAGCCGAAGATCGAATCTTGGGTTAAGTTGAAGAAGCACCTTATGAAACGTTTCTTGCCTCGTGATTATGAGCAAGAAAACTACTTGAAACTCCAATCTTTGATGCAAGAAAACTTGTCCGTGATTGAATACATCAAAGAATTTGAGAGGATAACAATCTTATGCGATCTTGAGGAGAAAGAAGAGCTGAGAATCGCAAGATTCATCAAGGGACTAACACCCTCGCTTGCGGCCAAAGTTGAAATTCAGAATTTTGATGGTTTTAATGATGTGTGCAGGTTAGCTTTGAAGTTTGAGAAGCAAGAAAAGGCACGAAAGACTAATCCTTATTCAAGAGGAGTGGTCATTGGTTCGAGTTCCCAAGCTAAAAACACTCCAAGCAAACCTAAAGAAACTCCAAAAGAGGAATCTCGAGACAAAGGAAAAGGAATCGCTGTGGAGACTAAAGGAAACTCAATGAGGCGTTGCTTTAAGTGTCAAGGCTATGGTCACATAGGAAACGAGTGTCCTCTAAAGAGAGCACTCACGGTTCAAGAATTGGAAGGGTTGGTTCCTAGCTTTGTCACGCCTAAGGAGAATGAAGAAACGGAAGACAAAGAGGGAGTGGTTTATGATTTAGATCCCTTAAGTGAAGGTGAATGCTTGGTCTTTAGAAACCTTCACGTGGAAGCGAGCACGGCTGAAACAAAACAAGTTGATCCGATTATAGAAGGAAATATTGACTCTTTTGAAGAACTTATTGAAAAAGATGAGTTTGTTCAATTCGGGGTTGAAGCGAAGCTCATTGATAATCTGATGATGATTGCTAATGAGAAATCCACGAGTTTGTCTAAGGATGATCATGGTGATCCTAATCTGAATTTGGAATCTTTTCAACTATCAGATGTTTGTGCACGAGGGGAAGAAACTGCAACCCACAAAAAAAGATTCAAGAAAAGACGCAAGCTCGGAATGTATGAGTTAAATTGGGATAATCATGGAAAGCCTAAGAAGAAGAAGAATAAACTGAAAGTTTGGATTGAAGATGATGAGCTTAAAGATCAATTTCATATCCACTTAAGTTTTCAAATTGTTGTTTCTTGTTTTTTGTTTCCAAGATTTGTTTTTGATCCAGGAGGTCATTGGTCCAAGAATCGGGACGATTCTTTTTTAAAGAAGGGGAGAATGATGCGGGAGTAGTGGGAACACAATGGAAACGAGGCCTTAGAGAGCACATGGTGCGGGAGCATTGGAAACACAACAATAATAAAGCCTTCTAGGGCACGATTCCGACCATCTGAATGGAACCACAGTAGAAACGCAAGCACGTTTCTCACTATCTGGCAGGAAACGCAAACACGTTTCCTACTGTTTAACTGGAAACGCAGATGGAATACACAAGCTTTGAAGGTTCCTGAAAACTCACAGGAAACGCAGACGCGTTTCCTACAGACTAACTGGAAACGCTGGAAAACGTGTACAGCTCAACACTCTTTCCTTAAATTAGTCCGTAGGATCAGCTAGTATAATTTTAATTATTCTTATTTTATTTTCTTTATTTACTTGCAAATAAACTTGGGAAAGTTTCCTAGAAGTGGTAGAAGTAATAATGTCTTTTAGTTGATTTTATTTTATTTCCTAATTAGATTAGGAAAGTCTTAGTTGATGAATAATTTGGTTTCCTAATTATATTAGGACCAACATAACTGTTTTAGAGTACTATAAATAGGGTCGGCTTGTGACCTTATTTTCATATCTTATCATACATTGAATTATCAATAAAGTTTTATACTTTGCCTAAACTTGCGAGTTTAACCCTTGAATTCTTTCTTGCGAGATTGAATTCAAACTCTTCCCTGCGAGGTTGAGATTTAGCTAATCAAGTGATTTCCTTGCGAGGATTGATCGAGATTGCTTACTTATCCGTTCTTGTTCCAAGAACTTGCATTATCCACCTAGAAACGCAACCTCACGTTGCAATTCCACCCAAAACAAGCAACCTCACGTTGCATTCAAATTCACAGTTACAAAATTCCGCTGCTAGTTTTTAAGAACCTTCGTGTTCTACATCAGCCGGCTTCAACAAATGCTCACAAGTCATCCATTATTTTGTGCAACAAGTCTCTTTCACTAGATGTCGTTTTCTTACTTTATGCTTTATGCTTTATTGTATGTAGGGGTGTTCATTAACGGTTCGGTGCACCGAACCGTTAATTTTTACGGTTCATGTACGGTTCGGTTCGGGAAAAATCCGAACCTAAACCGAACCATTAAGAACGATTCTTTATGCAGTTGATTCACCTTTTTAATCTGCTTGGTTATGCGGTTCACCGCGAACCGTTTATTCTGTCAAATAAAAAAAAAAATGTAAGTTAATTATTAATTACGACGCACTTTAACAACATACTAACGGTAAAAACGACAAATTACAAATGCCACATCTAATATACCATTATTAACTAAATAATACTCCGTAGTAAATAGAAAATTTATAAATGTTTTAACTCAAAAATGCGTATTGAACAAAAACAAAACAATAAACATGTTAAAATTAAAGCTAGAGGGGTGCATATGAGATTTTATTTTACGAGAATGAGGCTTTTGAGTGCTAGAAAAATACGGTAGAATAAAAAATTGATATTTGAAATTTGATGAAAGTTGTAAAGTTAAACTTTATGTTTTAATTTGTATATATAAGTATATTTATTTATATTTTTGCTCTTAATCTGCTCTTGCCTTGCTAACTGCTAACTCAAAATGCCGAACCTAAACCGAACCGTAAACCGTTAATTTTAACGGTTCGGTGCGCCGAACCATTATTTCTTAACGGTTCGGTTCACCGAACCTATAAAACGTGCAGTTCTCGGTTTTTTCGGTTCGGTTTTTTTTGCACACCCCTAATTGTATGTAGACAATATGATCCTTGTCCTTGTCCCTTGGACCGTCCCACCTTGCCCCCCAAGGATCCATCATGGCCCTTGGATGCTCACCTAAATGCAAGGAGAGGATGGAGTCACTAGTCACATTCAACTTTATGCTTTATGTAGTTTATTTGTTTGTTATAATTTTCAAATTGTAAGGTCCTCAAGACCAACAAATTTCGGCTGATTTGAGGAGCTTTTAGGGCCCTTAGATCAAGTTTAGTATGTAGGGTTGAGATTAGAAGCTTGAGCATATATAAGCCAAGTTTGCTACATTGTATTTTTCAGATTTGACATGATATTAAAACCCTAAGTTTGAGAGCACCTCATCTTATTTTCTCTTAGCTAAGTGCAAGAGTGTGTTTATGATTAACTAGTGGCTAAGTGCTTGGTTAATCAAACCCTAAATCTTTGGCTTTGTGCTTAGATTTAGTTTATCTTCTTATGTTTTCATTTAACTTACAATTTTTAGAAAATTCAAACACAATACTACACTAGTTGGCCGAGATTTTCACATTATTTATAAATCGATTTTAGTTGTTCTCTTGAGTGAATCCTAACTCCTTAGGTTTCATTCCAAATTGGTCATCAAAGCTTTGGTTCGATTTGAGAGTACAAGACCCATCTTGTGCTTGAAGTCGGTTCACACATCCAAAAGACTTCAACTTTGCTTGAAATTTTCAGATATGTTTCTTTGGTTATTTCAATGGGTATGTTTCTTCCTTTTGATGTTTCTTGTGATACTACTCTTGGTGAGACCATGTATGACTCTATGGAGAAAACTAGAAGGGAGCTTGAAACCAAAATGGGTCGAATGAGGGGTAGACTTAAACCTAACCCTAACCTTGATCCTATGACCTTGAAGTATATGTACAACCAACCTCAACCCTTGAAGGAAGTCCAAAATCAGCAAGTCTTTAAGTCAAAATGTACCATTATGGGTAGGGTTTGTAATATGACTATTGATGGGAAAAGTTGTTCTAATGTTGCCTCAAACACCCTCATTGAAAAACTAGCCTTGCCTACACTAGAACACCCTAACCCTTACAAGTTAAGGTGGCAAAACATGGGAGCCGAGGTGATGGTGGATAGACAATGCTTGGTTTCATTCTCCATTGGAGGGGATTACATGGATGAGGTTTTGTGTGATGTGATTCCCATGGATGCTTGTCACCTTCTATTGGGGAGACCTTGGGAGTTTGATAGAAATGCGATTCACGAGGGGAAAGACAACACCTACACCTTTAAGCTTGGAGACAAGAGGATCAAACTCACACCCTTGCCTCCAAACGTGAGTGGCCGGGCTACTCCTAGCCTAGCCAAGCCTCTAGAGGGTGTTCTAATGATTGGGGAGCAAGAGATGAAACAAAAGCTTAGCAAGGGGGAGAATGTCTTAGATCTCCTTACTAAGGAAACCCCCAAAGAGCAATGCAAACCGCCCCTCAAGGAAGAGCAAGAACCGTTGGAAACCTATGAGGGTTCCTACCTCATTGAGCTACTTAGTGGATCATCATCCATTGGTGGCATTGAGTTTCTAAATGAATTTGTTTTCGGAGCTTTGTTACCCAACAAGGTTGTCCATGGAAGTGAACCTAGGGTTACTCAACCTTTCCAAAATTAGATTAGGGATCTCAAGGAAAGAGATGACTTGGGAATGAGAAGTCTACCTAAGTTCATGGAAAGGAGATTCATTTGGAGTGAGAATGTTGATGCAAGCAAAGAGTTTTGGGATTTCCTAAAATGGAAATTCAAAGTGAATATTAACAACAACAAAGAGCTACTATGTGATTATCCTAATCAAGTCTTTCCAAGCGGATTCATGAAATGGGGATTCATCAAAGGAGGAACTAAGCTTGAACAAAAAGAGCTAAGCGATGATCTCCTACAATCCTCACCTAAGTTCAAGAAAGAAGATCTTAAGGATGTATTAGGGTTAGAACTCGAGCCAAGGGAAACCGAAAGTGTTGGAGAAGAAAAATCACTCCTTATGGTCAAGAACAACCCTAGGACAATAAGAAGGAACAAAGGAGTGGAAGACAAAGCTGATATTTTGAAAAATCCTAGAGCAACAAGGAGGATTCTAGGAGAGGAGCAAGAGGATGACAAATCAACCAACAATGAGATGAATACAACCGACTACAAAGAGAATGAGGTCAAGGAGAGGGCTAAAATCGATGGCATGGAAAGATCAAGTGGATCTTTGAGATTGAGAATCATAGATGGGCTCGATCATGAACAAGAGTGGATGGAAAGCATGCCTACGAACCATGGGCTCAAGAGTGTGCTCGAGCAAGAGTATGTAGACAAACAAGCCGTGAGCAAGGAGGAGGACATGGCCATTCACACGAGCCAACTCAAGGGGGTCCAACCTCTTCTCCAAACTTTGATCAAAAGGTGTCCATGGAAGGCTAAGATCATGAGAGCCAAGGTTGGTCGAGGGCTAAGTCGAGAATCAAGCAAGAGATCAAGTCAAGAGGGAAGTAAGAGGATCTCTAAGGATTTGAGGGCAAATCCTTTCCAAGGAGAGGAGATTGAACCAAGAATGGTCAAGTCAAACAAGGGAGACTTGGAGCTAGACCATGGGTTGGGTCCATGGACTCAAACCCTAGGTTAGGCCTTGGACCTAGGGTCCCACTGAGAGCTAAGTCAAGCTAATCAAGTGGTCATTTTAGCCAAGCTTAGTGGGTCAAAGGTAGTCAAGGGAAAGTCAAGAAGGAGAGCAACCAAAAAGTCAAAAAATGAGCTATTTTTGAATGTGATCACTTTGGGTACACCTATGTGGGTTAATCCTCCAATAAACAAGACACACATGGCTCAAAAAAAGTCAGCTCAAGGAGGTCTAGGGGCCGGCTTCAACAAATGCTCACAAGTCATCCATTATTTTGTGCAACAAGTCTCTTTCACTTGATGTCGTTTTCTTACTTTATGCTTTATGCTTTATTGTATGTAGACAATAAGATCCTTGTCCTTGTCCCTTGGACCGTCCCACCTTGCCCCCAAGGATCCATCATGGCCCTTGGATGCTCACCTAAATGCAAGGAGAGGATGGGGTCACTAGTCACTTTCAACTTTATGCTTTATGTAGTTTGTTTGTTTGTTATAATTTTCAAAGTGTAAGGTCCTCAAGACCAACAAATTTCGGCTGATTTGAGGAGCTTTTAGGGCCCTTAGATCAAGTTTAGTATGTAGGGTTGAGATTAGAAGCTTGAGCATATATAAGCCAAGTTTGCTACATTGTATTTTTCAGATTTGACATGATATTAAAATCCTAAGTTTGAGAGCACCTCATCTTATTTTCTCTTAGCTAAGTGCAAGAGTGTGTTTATGATTAACTAGTGGCTAAGTGCTTGGTTAATCAAACCCTAAATCTTTGGCTTTGTGCTTAGATTTAGTTTATCTTTTTATGTTTTCATTTAACTTACAATTTTTAGAAAATTCAAACACAATACTACACTAGTTGGCCGAGATTTTCACATCATTTAAAAATCGATTTTAGTTGTTCTCTTGAGTGAATCCTAACTCCTTAGGTTTCATTCCAAATTGGTCATCAAAGCTTTGGTTCGATTTGAGAGTACAAGACCCATCTTGTGCTTGAATTCGGTTCACACATCCAAAAGACTTCAACTTTGCTTGAAATTTTCAGATATGTTTCTTTGATTATTTCAATGGGTATGTTTCTTCCTTTTGATGTTTCTTGTGATACTACTCTTGGTGAGACCATGTATGATTCTATGGAGAAAACTAGAAGGGAGCTTAAAACCAAAATGGGTCGAATGAGGGGTAGACTTAAACCTAACCCTAACCTTGATCCTATGACCTTGAAGTATATGTACAACCAACCTCAACCCTTGAAGGAAGTCCAAAATCAGCAAGTCTTTAAGTCAAAATGTACCATTATGGGTAGGGTTTGTAATATGACTATTGATGGGAAAAGTTGTTCTAATGTTGTCTCAAACACCCTCATTGAAAAACTAGTCTTGCCTACACAAGAACACCCTAACCCTTACAAGTTAAGGTGGCAAAACATGGGAGCCGAGGTGATGGTGGATAGACAATGCTTGGTTTCATTCTCCATTGGGGGGATTACATGGATGAGGTTTTGTGTGATGTGATTCCCATGGATGCTTGTCACCTTCTATTGGGGAGACCTTGGGAGTTTGATAGAAATGCGATTCACGAGGGGAAAGACAACACCTACACCTTTAAGCTTGGAGACAAGAGGATCAAACTCACACCCTTGCCTCCAAACGTGAGTGGCCGGGCTACTCCTAGCCTAGCCAAGCCTCTTGAGGGTGTTCTAATGATTGGGGAGCAAGAGATGAAACAAGAGCTTAGCAAGGGGGAGAATGTCTTAGATCTCCTTACAAAGGAAACCCCCAAAGAGCAATGCAAACCGCCCCTCAAGGAAGAGCAAGAACCGTTGGAAACCTATGAGGGTTCCTACCTCATTGAGCTACTTAGTGGATCATCATCCATTGGTGGCATTGAGTTTCTAAATGAATTTGTTTTCGGAGCTTTGTTACCCAACAAGGTTGTCCATGGAAGTGAACCTAGGGTTACTCAACCTTTCCAAAATTAGATTAGGGATCTCAAGGAAAGAGATGACTTAGGAATGAGAAGTCTACCTAAGTTCATGGAAAGGAGATTCATTTGGAGTGAGAATGTTGATGCAAGCAAAGAGTTTTGGGATTTCCTAAAATGGAAATTCAAAGTGAATACTAACAACAACAAAGAGCTACTATGTGATTATCCTAATCAAGTCTTTCCAAGTGGATTCATGAAATGGGGATTCATCAAAGGAGGAACTAAGCTTGAACAAAAAGAGCTAAGCGATGATCTCCTACAATCCTCACCTAAGTTCAAGAAAGAAGATCTTAAGGATGTACTAGGGTTAGAACTCGAGCCAAGGGAAACCGAAAGTGTTGGAGAAGAAAAATCACTCCTTATGGTCAAGAACAACCCTAGGACAATAAGAAGGAACAAAGGAGAGGAGGACAAAGCTGATATTTTGAAAAATCTAAGAGCAACAAGGAGGATTCTAGGAGAGGAGCAAGAGGATGACAAATCAACGAACAATGAGATGAATACAACCGACTACAAAGAGAATGAGGTCAAGGAGAGGGCTAAAATCGATGGCATGGAAAGATCAAGTGGATCTTTGAGATTGAGAATCATAGATGGGCTCGATCATGAACAAGAGTGGATGGAAAGCATGCCTACGAACCATGGGCTCAAGAGTGTGCTCGAGCAAGAGTATGTAGACAAACAAGCCGTGAGCAAGGAGGAGGACATGGCCATTCACACGAGCCAACTCAAGGGGGTCCAACCTCTTCTCCAAACTTTGATCAAAAGGTGTCCATGGAAGGCTAAGATCATGAGAGCCAAGGTTGGTTGAGGGCTAAGTCGAGAATCAAGCAAGAGATCAAGTCAAGAGGGAAGTAAGAGGATCTCTAAGGATTTGAGGGCAAATCCTTTCCAAGGAGAGGAGATTGAACCAAGAATGGTCAAGTCAAACAAGGGAGACTTGGAGCTAGACCATGGGTTGGGTCCATGGACTCAAACCCTAGGTTAGGCCTTGGACCTAGGGTCCCACTGAGAGCTAAGTCAAGCTAATCAAGTGGTCATTTTAGCCAAGCTTAGTGGGTCAAAGGTAGTCAAGGGAAAGTCAAGAAGGAGAGCAACCAAAAAGTCAAAAAATGAGCTATTTTTGATACGTTAGCGGAAGCAAAATAAACTGATATTGTGAATCGTTTTGTGATTGAGTAAAATAGCAGCGGATTTTATTATTGATTTGTTTTAATTTGTATAGGCATTTGTAACAAGGAAATCAGAATTTGAACAAAAGATATGGATGCACAAATTCTACCTCGAACTTGCACAAACTGGGTTGTTTATGCTTAGACGACCTTGCCTAAGTGAATAAACGATTGATTTCCAATCGCAACTAGAAAATCAACACAAGAATTGAAGTACTTCTCAACTCTAAAATGAAGGTTCAAATTGAACTTTAGAAATATTATTCAGAAAAATGGGATGCTGAGAATGAAATACAAGTTCTCCTTTTATAGAGAAACAAATGACTCAAAGCTGAAAACTAATCCTAGGGAATTAAACATAATAACTCCCTTTTATTTTCCAAGACTTGACAACACAAGACACAATAAAAACAATGAAGAAAATTGAGCAAAACAGCCACCAACTAGAACATTTATGTTCGCGGGTTACTAGAGCAGGCTTGTCTTGTTGGAAGCATAACTTATTCAATACTTGTCCTTTGGGCGTGCAAGAGTACAGGTTGGAAAGCTCAAAGAGTCATTAATCACCTCCTTTTTGAATGACCCCAAAATATTAAGTAGAGCTCGAGATAATCAACAAACAAGTCAGGCTTGTCTGCTGACATTTAAGTTATTGCTCCGACAATGTTGTTTTTAGTAAGGTAACATAATTTGGACTTAAGTTACCTCCAAATGAATGACCAAGAGAAGTAGTACTTAGTAAGATTTCGTGCTCACCATCACGAGGTAATGGTTCATTGATTGCTCCCGCATCATCCCCTCCTTCTTGAAAAGGAATTGACCTCAATTCAGCAAGACCATCATCATCCAAATATGGGGATAAATCTCCAACATTAAATGTAGCATGAACACCATATTCTCCGGGCAGTTTAAGTTTATAAGCATTGTCATTCACACGCTCAACTATCTGATATGGACCCTCAGCTCTTGGCATTAGCTTGTTCTTTCTCTTGCTTGGAAACCTTTCTTTGCGCAAATGTAACCAGACCAAATCACCTTCATTGAACACTTTTGGCTTACGATGCTTGTTGGCCTTTCTTTTATAAGCATCATTGACCACCTCGATCCTTTTGCGAACTTGCTCATGTAGTTTGATCATGGATTTCAGCTTCTCTTCAGCATCTTTGTGAACCAACTCATCTATTGGTAGTGGAATCAAGTCAAGTGGCAAATAAGGATTAATGCCATAGACAACTTCAAATGGAGAGTGTTTGGTTGCAAAGGTAGGCGATCTATTGTAAGCAAACTCAGCATGAGCTAGCTTTAAATCCCAATCCTTCTGCGTTTTACTAACCAAGCCTCGAAGTAAGGTACCCAAGGTTCGATTAGTTACCTCTGTTTGCCCATCAGTTTGTGGGTGATGTGATGTGCTAAAGAGCAGCTTGGTACCCAACTTTCTCCACAAAGTGTTCCAAAAATAGCTTAAGAACTTTGAATCTCGATCAGAAACAATGGTGTTCGGTACACCATGCAAGCGAACAATCTCTCGGAAGTACAAGTCAGCAACATGTGAAGCATCATCGCTTTATGGCATGCAATGAAATGAGCCATCTTTGAAAACCGATCAACTACAACCATAACAGCATCCTTTCCCCTTTGTGTCCTAGGGAGAGCAACAATGAAATCCATGGAAACATCTTCCCAAGGTCTCTTTGGGATAGGCAATGGCATATACTCTCCAGGCTGAAATTTGCTTTTGGACACTTGACAAGTAACACACTTACCAATCAGACTTTGCACATCTCCTTGCATCTTTGGCCAATAGAAATGTTCATGTAGTATTTCTAATGTCTTTGAAACACCAAAATGACCAGCAATGCCTCCTCCATGAGCTTCTCGAATCAACAATTCTCGAACGGGACATTTAGGAACACACAAACGATTTCCTTTAAAAAGAAAACCATCTTGTAGAACAAAATCTTTATGAACTCCGTGTTGACATTAAGTAAATATATCAGCAAAATCACCATCATTGCAATAGTAATCTTTCAACATTTCAAACCCAAGGAGTCTCACATTAATAGCAGTTAAGAGTGTATACCTCCTTGATAGTGCATCAGCCACAACATTACTCTTTCCATCCTTATATTTCGATGAAAAATTAAAGGATTGCAAGAATTCGACCCACTTAGCATGACGTGAGCTTAGCTTGTGTTGCCCATTGATGTGCTTTAATGATTCATGATCAGAATGAAGAACAAAGTGATTAGGCCTCAAATAGTGACTCCAATGATCAAGAGCTCGTACAATTGCATAGAACTCCTTACCATAAGTCGAGTAGTTACATCTTGCTCCCCCAGGCTTTTCTGGAAAGTAAGCAATTCGGCGGCCCCCTTGAAGGAAAACAGCTCCAATACCCACACCACTAGCATCACATTCAACTTCAAAAGGATTAGAAAAATCTGGTAATGCTAATATAGGTGCTTCACACAACTTACGTTTCACTTCCTCAAAGGCATGTTGAGCTTGATCATTCCATGCAAATGATCCTTTTTTCAAGCATTCGGTGATAGGACTCAAGATAGTCTTTGAAATTACGAATAAATCGACGATAGAAGGAAGCTAAGCCGTGAAATGATCTTACTTCCGTCACATTTGTGGGTGTAGGCCAGGAACGAATAGCCTCGACCTTCGATTGATCAACAGCGACACCATCTTTTGAAACCACATAGCCAAGAAACACAACGCTAGGAACCAAAAAGCTGCATTTTTCCGACTTTGCATAGAGTCTTTGTTTCCTCAACACTTCAAAAACTTGCTGCAAATGGCTCAAGTGTTCTTCCACACTTTTGCTGTACACAAGGATATCATCAAGGTAAACAACAACAAATTTACCAATGAAAGACCGTAATACCTCATTCATCAAGCGCATAAAAGTGCTAGGTGCATTCGTGAGTCCAAATGGCATAACCAACCATTCATATAAACCATGCTTGGTTTTGAAAGCTGTTTTCCACTCGTCCCCTTCACGCATTCTGATTTGGTGATAGCCATCACAGAATCAATCTTAGAGAATATAACAGAACCATGTAGCTCATCCAACATATCATCCAAGCGTGGAATTGGAAAACGATACTTGATAGTAATGTTGTTCACAGCCCTACTATCGATACACATTCTCCATGTACCATCTTTCTTTGGAACAAGAAGTGCAGGTACAGCACAAGGGCTTAGACTTTCACGCACATAACCTCGCTGCATCAATTCATCAATTTGCCTTTGAAGCTCCTTTGTCTCCTCCGGATTGCATCTATAAGGTGCTTTATTAGGCAACGGTGCACCTGGAATCAGATCAATTTGGTGCTCAATGCCTCTAATGGGTGGCAGACCTGGTGGTAGGTCTTCGGGAAATACATCTCGAAATTTCTCCATCAATGGCTCAAGTAAGGGATGCACCTCCAAAGAACTCGATTCTGGGTTGGCTCCTTCTTTGACAAAAAGAGCAAAAACACGACCCCCTTGATTTAATTCCCTGTCAACATCTCTAGCATTCGCAAAAGTTATCAAACCTGATTTCTCCTTCTTACTCATGGTGGTTCTTATGTCCTTTGGGGACATAGGCTTTAACTCAATTTTCTTACCACCAAACAAAAGAGAATACACATTAGAGCGTCCTCGATGAGTCACATCACGATCAGATTGCCAAGGACAACCCAATAAAAGATGACAAGCATCCATAGACACTACATCACACAGAATTTCATCTTTGTAAGAACCCATAGCAAAACTTACAAGTGTTTGCTTTGTGACCTTAGTCTCATTACCATCACTCAACCAATGAAGTTTATATGGTTTAGGGTGAGGTTTTGTAGTTAAAGCAAGCTTGTTAACCATTTCACTAGAAGCAACATTAGTGCAGCTCCCTCCATCAATTATCACATTACACCACTTACCATTAACAAGGCAACGGGTATGGAAGAGTTGTTCCCTCTGCTCAAAATCAACAGGTTCAAATTTAGCATGCAAAGAACGTCGGATTACCAAAGACTCACCTCCAATTGGAGCCTCAAATCCTTCAGTTTCAATCTCCTCATCCGTTTCACCTTCTTCTTCCTCTCCATTTAACTCCTCATAGATAACATCTCTGATTTCAACTGCCTCTCTCAAAGCAATAATCCGTTTGTTTGGGCACTCACTTTGATAGTGACCAAAGCCTTGACATTTGAAACACCGAACTTTACTCAAGTCTCTCTCCTTATTTTTTTGTTGGGTGTTGGGAACTACTGATTTTTGGGTTGTTTCAGGTTTTGAATTAGACGAACTCCCACCAGATTTTGAAGTTCCCTCTTGTCTACTCCAAGTCGTGTTTTTGGTGCCAAGTGAATTAGAACGGGCAGACTTTTGTTGTTTCTCAACTTTCAGAGATAAAGAACAAAGATTATCGAATGAAACACAAGGATACAATTCAACAACATTTGCAATGTTTCGATTTAACCCCCTCATATAACGTGCCATTTTTTGTTCTTCTAATTCATTAGCATCACACATCATAGTAATCTTTTCAAAATCACAAATATAATCATTCACACTCATCGTCCCTTGCATCAAATCAGCAGCTCTTCGATACAACTCTTGTTTGTAATTGTGAGGAACATACCTTTTACGCAATTTGCGTTTTAGGGCCTCCCAAGAACTGATCTTTTCTTTATTCTCACGGGCTCTTTGAGTCTTCATATTCTCATACCATAAAGATGCATTTCTTACAAGTTTCAGAACAGCAAACTTGCAACGCTTTTCGTCATCCAAGTCTTTAAAATCGAACATTCGTTCAATCTTTCGTTCCCACTCCAAGTAGTTCTCCGGATCAGTTCCACCATCAAATTCAGGTAATTCGTTCACCTTGAATTCGTCAGAATGCCTACCATCTCCATGGTTAGGTTGCCTATTGAAATTTGGGTTTCCAATTAACATATCACGAAGTTGTTGTAGGACAACAGCTTGGGCATCGAAACCTCTTCTTAGGGCAGCCATCTCTGCATCACGCCTCGCATTCTCGTCACCTTCGTTGTTCACCATGATCGTCTGATTTGGAAATCAAGAGCCGAAGCTCTGATACTAGATGATACGTTAGCGGAAGCAAAATAAACTGATATTGTGAATCGTTTTGTGATAGAGTAAAATAGCAGCGGATTTTATTATTGATTTGTTTTAATTTGTATAGGCATTTGTAACAAGGAAATCAGAATTTGAACAAAAGATATGGATGCACAAATTCTACCTCGAACTTGCACAAACTGGGTTGTTTATGCTTAGACGACCTTGCCTAAGTGAATAAACGATTGATTTCCAATCGCAACTAGAAAATCAACACAAGAATTGAAGTACTTCTCAACTCTAAAATAAAGGTTCAAATTGAACTTTAGAAATATTATTCAGAAAAATGGGATGCTGAGAATGAAATACAAGTTCTCCTTTTATAGAGAAACAAATGACTCAAAGCTGAAAACTAATCCTAGGGAATTAAACATAATAACTCCCTTTTATTTTCCAAGACTTGACAACACAAGACACAATAAAAACAATGAAGAAAATCGAGCAAAACAGCCACCAACTAGAACATTTATGTTCGCGGGTTACTAGAGCAGGCTTGTCTTGTTGGAAGCATAACTTATTCAATACTTGTCCTTTGGGCGTGCAAGAGTACAGGTTGGAAAGCTCAAAGAGTCATTAATCACCTCCTTTTTGAATGACCCCAAAATATTAAGTAGAGCTCGAGATAATCAACAAACAAGTCAGGCTTGTCTGCTGACATTTAAGTTATTGCTCCGACAATGTTGTTTTTAGTAAGGTAACATAATTTGGACTTAAGTTACCTCCAAATGAATGACCAAGAGAAGTAGTACTTAGTAAGATTTCGTGCTCACCATCACGAGGTAATGGTTCATTGATTGCTCCCGCATCAATTTTTGAATGTGATCACTTTGGGTACACCTATGTGGGTTAATCCTCCAATAAACAAGACTCACATGGCTCAAAAAAAGTCAGCTCAAGGAGGTCTAGGGGCCGGCTTCAACAAATGCTCACAAGTCATCCATTATTTTGTGCAACAAGTCTCTTTCACTTGATGTCGTTTTCTTACTTTATGCTTTATGCTTTATTGTATGTAGACAATATGATCCTTGTCCTTGTCCCTTGGACCGTCCCACCTTGCCCCCAAGGATCCATCATGGCCCTTGGATGCTCACCTAAATGCAAGGAGAGGATGGAGTCACTAGTCACTTTCAACTTTATGCTTTATGTAGTTTGTTTGTTTGTTATAATTTTCAAATTGTAAGGTCCTCAAGACCAACAAATTTCGGCTGATTTGAGGAGCTTTTAGGGCCCTTAGATCAAGTTTAGTATGTAGGGTTGAGATTAGAAGCTTGAGCATATATAAGCCAAGTTTGCTACATTGTATTTTTCAGATTTGACATGATATTAAAATCCTAAGTTTGAGAGCACCTCATCTTATTTTCTCTTAGCTAAGTGCAAGAGTGTGTTTATGATTAACTAGTGGCTAAGTGCTTGGTTAATCAAACCCTAAATCTTTGGCTTTGTGCTTAGATTTAGTTTATCTTTTTATGTTTTCATTTAACTTACAATTTTTAGAAAATTCAAACACAATACTACACTAGTTGGCCGAGATTTTCACATCATTTATAAATCAATTTTAGTTGTTCTCTTGAGTGAATCCTAACTCCTTAGGTTTCATTCCAGAAAACTACTAGAACTAAGCATGTCGTCACCCAAAATGTCTCAAAATCACATCGAGCGAGGTTTCCAAGGGTTGTAATGTTAGGCTCGGGTCAAGAGGGTAAAAAGGTGGTAAACGCATTTGGAAATGTGGAGCTCATTGGCTTAACAGCTGCATCAAAATCTAACTCACATCCCAACAACAATACCTCTCAACTGTATATCAAAATGAATCACAATTCCCGCATAAGAATGATAAAATATCGCTTCCAACTTAACATTTCCGATCTTTTTATTGAATTGAAATAACATAGATACATCCAACTCTTTCTTTTTGTTTTGTTTTCTTTTCTTTTCCTTCTTTTTTGGATTTTTTCGAATTTTTGCTTTTTTTTTCTTCTTTTTCTTTTGTTTTGAACTGAAATGAAGTAGGATCGGGTGAAACTTTGAAACAAGTAGGAAAGCGCAATATTAATGGGAATACTCGCATAACATCAACCCATAACTCCAACTCGCAAGATAAGCAAATCACGGACTTAACCCACTTCCTTCCCAACCAAATACTCCGTGATAACTCAAGATCCCTAATGCAACTGATCAGCCTGGGTAGGATAATTCTCGAATGTAGCTCATAATATATATAATGTGGCTCAAGAAAACAGGCTACAAAGGCTAGGACGGGCTACAAATGAGGGACCTAAGTCGAAAGGGTAAGAAAAATAGGCCATTTGGCTAATGTGGAGTTAATATAATAATGTAACAAAAAACCAGTACCTCTTCGTGCAGTGCTCGATCATTTAAGAACAAGTAGGCTCAAACAATGACATAATTTCAAGTTTTCATTTCACTAGTACGAGTATATACAATGTCAAGTGGATGGGTAGTCTAAGAAACGCGCCCTGTCTACGTCACATGTCCCTATGTCAAATATAAGTCAGTCTACTCAAATCACCTCAAGGATGAAAGGATAGGGTAGGCAAAGCATATCAAATCAACACAATCAAGAGACTCAACATAGCGACTAAGAGCGTATCTCAAAAAACACTAAAGCTAATCCTGCACAAAAGGTTCCTAAGACGACCAAAATGGCACAAAAAGACTCGTATTTTTGTATTTTTTTAATTTTTTAAGTTTTTTTGGATTTTATAAATAAATGCACACAAAATGAAAATGCAAATGAAAAGAGCACAAAAGTGCTTCCCTCCCCCAAAACCAGAATCGCACATTGTCCTCAATGTGGAAAACAGCACAACCACAAGTAGCAGAAAAGGACAAATATTATATGGGGGTAGGAAAAATAAAGCGAGGAAAAGAGGGTAAGAAAGCTCACTTTATTAAGTTGGAGCTCCCCCAAACCAAAGCGAAGCATGGAGTGCGGCTAATAGTCCACGAATATGCGTCCAAATCAGTCCATCTATGAAGTACTTCGGAGTAGCACGCGAGAAAAAGCAAGGCAGAACAGCAGGGGGGACCAGTCGCCGGCTAGGACCCCAATTTTCAATTTTTTTGGCGTTTTTTCTCAGTTTCAAATTTGAGCTACGGCCCCGTCCAAGCCCGGCAGCCGGGAGGCCGGCTGGGGAGCCTCGTCGTGAGCATTCTCAAAATTTCGAAGTGCCAAAAATCGTAGAGTACCTGCGCACTAGAATCACATAATAATACCCTCATCCTCGTGCGCTCAATAAACACGTAAAATGTCAACAAACAAAGAAAACCAAAGTACAATTATTACAACGTCGTCGGGTTGCCTCCCAGAAGCGCTGGTTTTTACGGTCTCGCACGACCTTCTTCAAAGCTTCAATCAACTCAAATAATCATGCAAGGTCGCTGGCCACTCGCGACCGCCTCACTCGTCGTAACAGTATCCGTTCGGCACAAAATTCTACCTTCTCGAGGTAGATCATCAATAATCAGTAAGCACGGGATTCCGTCGTGAAATGGTTCATATCGTCCTCGTGCTCCGGGCGACTCGACCGTGGGGCCCCCATCTCCATCACCATCATCCAACAAGTCGGTAGTCAGCAGCTTCCTCTCCTCTAAATCAGTCCTGCAGATATTCTTCGACGAACCTGCACAAGGGGAGACAACAGAAAAGACCTCCAAAGTGTCTCCAGTAGAGTGAGACGGAGGTATAGCATAAATAGCACAAACCGACTCTAACTGCATAGGCGATCTCGAGGTACTCGACTGCGTATAAGACAATTTTTCACCCCCTACTGAGAACGTTAAGGTCTTATTACCCACATCAATAATAGCTCCTGCAGTGTGCAGGAAGGGTCTCCCTAAAATGATCGGGATCTGGGTGTCCTCAGGAATGTCTAGCACTATGAAGTCTACGGGGATAAAGAATTTTCCTACCCGTACAGGAACGTCCTCTAGGATACCTAAAGGGTGCTGGACTGAACGGTCTGCCATTTGCAAAGTGATAGAGGTGCAACCCAGTGTAGTCATATTAAGCTTCTTACAAACAGAATATGGGGTGACACTAACACTAGCCCCAACGTCACACAAAACATTATTAACAACATAGCTACCAATCGAGCAAGGAATGGAGAAAGTCCCAGGGTCACTAAGCTTAGGGGGTGAACTACCCGGCAGAAAGACACTACCCGCCCCCAGAAAAGCTACGGACTCAACATCGTCAACAGTACGCTTTCTAGCTAAGACCTCCTTCATGAACTTAGCGTACGCAGGAATCTCTCTAATCAAATCGATAAAAGGAACTTTTACCTGCAAACCTTTGATGATCTCGAAGAACTTACTAAAGTGGGAATCCACCTTAGCTTGACGAACACGTCCGGGAAAAGGAAGCTGAATTTGTATTTCCGGAGCCTTATCCTTAGAAACATCTCTCGTGTCTTTCTTCGCCGCGATTGGCTCACGGGCCGGTCCACCGGGCCGGGACGTCTGGCTTCCTTTCAAATTTCTGGCCGTCGTCCCGTCATCATCCCCATCACTTCCAGCAACTTCTCTACTCAACTCAGCCGACCCGGGCATCTTAGGACCGTCGTAAGCCCTTCCACTACGCAATTGGATCGCATTAACATGCTCAACACTCTTCGGTTGGTCGCCCTGCGGAGGTAGTTGACCCTTTTGACGGGTTGCCTGCGACGTAGCAATTTGGACAACCTGTGTCTCGAGATGCTTGACGGCCTGATTCGTCTCCATTTGCATCTTTTGCATGGCCATCATCATAGTGCGCATCTCAGCTAGAGGATCAGATCCCGAGGTAATTGGTGGTGGAGGGACGTAAGGTGGTTTTTGGTAAGTGGGTTGTGGTTGGAAAGTCTTGTGAGGGGGCATATAAGGGGGGTTTTGAGGTGGTTGGGTGGTCGGGTTAAGGACATTCTGGTTACGGTAGGATAAGAGTGACCGATCATAACCCGGCTGATTTTGGTAGGGAAAGTTCTGTGGGTAATATTGGTAAGCGTGAACTTGCTCGTGGGGTGCAGCATAACCTGAAGAACAGTAACCAGAATCGTGCCCTGCGACAGCATTGACATGAGCACTAGAAGAACCACCACCGTGTATCATATCAATCTTCGTAGTCAGCGCAGCAAGCTGACTAGTAATCGAACTCAAGCTTTCCTTATCATGGTCCTGGTGTGCAGACCGTAAATTACCCCTCGGCTTCCCAAATTGTGACGAGTGCACCGCCGTCTCCTCAATTAAAGCCCACGCCTTATCGTCGTCGACGTTATTAGCAAAACGCCCCTCCGCAGCAGAATCAAGAATAGCACGGCTCTCAGCATATAAACCGTTATAAAACGTCATGATCACCAACCAGTCGTTCAACCCGTGGTGAGGACAATCCCGTATCAGCTTCTTGTACCTCTCCCATTCTTCAGCTAAAGACTCATCGTAAGTTTGCTTGAAACCCTGAATCTGACTGCGCATTTGACTAGTGCGCTCTGAAGGATAATACTTAGAATAAAAAGCAAGAACAAGACCGTTCCAATTTGTAATTCCCGCAGCAGTCTTATCTAGATCAGTAATCCACTCGCGGGCTCGATCTCGTAGTGAAAAGGGGAACAACATCTCCCTAATCTGATCCTGCGTAATCCCGGTCTGTTTAATAGTCGAACAGTAATCCGTAAAAACCTGCATGTGCCGACCATGATCTTCGTTGGGATTGCCACCAAACTGATTGCGCTCCACCAAATTAAGAAAGGCGGGGCGAATCACAAAGTTGCCCTGCAGAGTAGCGGGCATCGTGAATCCATTAGGAATGGATTCCGTCTTAGGCATGGAGTGACTGTAGAGCTTTGGCATGGTTACAGGCTCCACAAAAACAACAGTAGAAGTAGAAGGTGGAGTAGTGTCCTCTTCGTAGGACGATATCTCTGCACGAAATTCCGCGTACAAAGCTTCCACAGTTTCAGGTTTGTAAGCCTCAACGATCTCCTTAAAGAAATTACGCGACCGGCAAAAAGTACGCTCTGGTTCAGGATCAAAAGGGACTAAACCTGAAGGTGACCTGCGCATAAATAACTCAAGGAAAAACGGTGAGAACGGTCTCAATGAGACAAAAGAGAAATAAACCTAAACTAAGAAAACAAATAACTATCTAAACCGTCTCCCCGGCAACGGCGCCAAATTTGACAGGCTAAAGTCGTATCGCCTTATCAAAATAAAACCTACAAAACAACTAACAAGTAGCTAGTGGCAAGCAGGGTCGAAATCCACGGAGAAACGGTGTAATCAGAAGTCTACCTAGATGAACTTAGGCCATTTCAAGGGTAAAAGTCGATGTTTAAGAATAAGAACTAAACAAAGAACGAATAATAAAAGAGAGTAAAAGTGTATGGGAGAAAGATTAGGGCATCGGGTGTAACAACCCGGTTTTCCGTGACTTAATTAAACTAAGGCGGAAATATTAATTAAGTACAATACATGCCGGATGTTAATTAAATTACATTAACATGGCATAGGATACAAATATATTACAACCTCTCAAAGAAAACAAACGAAACATCCTAACCGTCCCGAAAATCCTGAGTCTCGAGAATTGCCTGCAACGGAGACAAAAACACAAAATAGGAGGATCTCCCGCTCAGAGGCGGGAAGTGACTGTTCTAACCAACAACCTCTAAACCAAAGTTTTGGTTTATTTAACCTGTGATTAAAAGTAACTTGGCAGCACTAAACACGTATATCTACCGCAAACCTTTTATGTCAATAAAATTGGACAAATAGCATATAATATCAGTTCTCACATATAGATATTTAAATCTCATACAACATGATAAACAAAACTTAAAACATTTCAATTTATAGAATACGATATACAACTTAAATATCATTTCAATTCATATAACATCGTAATATATATAAAACTTAAATCATAGCAATCAAGATATATGCATAAGTCGTAATCAATTCAATAAACACATAGTCGTGAACAATCATGCAATATCTCACGTAGCACGAGGGATAGTCGACCCTTTTCAAATCACAATATCAATAAAACTCACGAGTCTTGACTATAGAGCGGCTCCTGTACTCTCATAGTAAATTACCCATATAATTTTTTCTATCAAAGTGCACTAGTTACTCAAGCTCGTAGATCAGATCAAACACTAAGTAGCAAATATTAAAACTACCTAATATCCAACGCAAAATGGATAATCTATCATGTTGACAAATGAATCTTCGTTAGCAAGGCGGAAGCATGCAGACGTAAATCGCGCTATAGTAGACAGGGCCAACATAACTTGGACATGGCTGACATACTAGACGTCCGCCAAGAAAAGAGATCAGTAGAACAAAGCGGGACGTGTCGGCAAAGCTAGAGATACCTAAGGTAATAAGGACAGCCAAATCCCATGTCTAATGTATGCATACACCATCTAATCGAGGATCATACGTATTCGCTATTCAAAAGGTATCACCGACGAAAAATACGACTATCACCTTAGACGGGTACCCCCGGGTGGGGCTGGATTTTTCAATTACCGTAGTATGGGCTCACGGAGATATCAAGTATGCCCCATCCCTGAGGTTGTATATCCCGCACCGAAATAATAATTTTAAAAATTATAAGATCGCCTTTAGCAACACAGGGAGGGAGCTAAAGTCCCCATAGACAGCTACCTCGCTAACATCGAAATCAAGAGTCGCAACATGGCAGACACCCGAGTACTAATCATACAACGTTATAATCGAAGGGTTTAATCTCATGTCGGGCCGTGCCTTTGAACTCAAATCCTAAATTGTCGAAGGAATATCGAGTATGAGGAATAACTCGCTCATTATCGGATTCAACCCAAACAACCGCAGAGAGTCTAAGGGTTCCCAAGTTAGAGCGGACGGTCAAAGTGAAGTCAACAATAGGTCAATTCACAAGGGTGTCGCGACAATTATTCTAAATATGTGACGAGGATGTTAACTTTAAGTATTTAACCATTAATTCATTATTTCTTTTATCATTCATAACTCAGGTGACAGTTCTTACTAATTATAACATCGTCAAACTTGTTAAATAAAAATATTATAGTTCTTCAGTTAACGGAAATCACATAACACTCAACATTAATATTTTAGCATACGATTCAATTTTTATATTCTATTTTACAAATCGAACGTGAAATCTCAAATATAAACATCGTCAAACTTTGAATTAATTAAAGTCAACATACAACAATTAAACGTTACACACGCGCTAATCACATTTATTGTATTATTTATGTATATCTTTGTATCCTCTTATTAGTACGAGGTAAGGTTGAATTATTATATATTTCGCTTTTATACTTATACGTATTATTAGTTTATGTTTTAGTAAATAATAATAGTTCATTTTTATTTATAAGCTCGATTAAGTTTTATTTAAACTTTAAGTAATTTAAAGTAGATTAGTGACTAGTGATATGAATAATTGAATTTCATTATAACTCACATTTATTTCTTCCTTTTATTTAAATCGTAAAGTGTTTAGTGATTTAGTATTCCTAAAAACTATTTTGACTTAGAAATAGTACTTAAACGATACTTGACAAACTTTAGTAGTCTCGATAAAATATAATTAAGTGACATTTAGTTTAATTTCTTTTATATGGTTCAATTTCTTAATACGACTTCGTATTATAATTTTTCTTTACTTATTCGATTTAGGTGAAAAGATAATTTGATCGTAGAATCTTATTTAAGTTTTTATAACTTAGAATCTTTTCTACCTTATTTTTATGAATCAATTGTGTCTTTTTATTATGTCTTACATTTTATATGTTTAATTTTTATCGTACGACTTACATTGATTTAGTGAGTTGTCGACTTTAAGATGAATTATTATTTTTTTAAGGTTATTGTTTAAAATTGTGAGCTTTACTTTAAGTTAACATTTTCTTATAAAATGTTATACTTACTAAGTTATTATAGGATTCGATAATCTCTTTGGCCCTTACATTTTTTATACTTAGTAAATTCTCCACACTTTATGTTTATCCAAATTTGTATTTGTCACTTTAGTTTTCTTAAATTTCTTTTTATACGACTTTGCCTAACTTCATTTTATTTTTCAAAAATCTTGTTAGTGATACTAATTTATAACTTTATTCAATAATAACCTTACTTAGATTTATTTTAAGTTTCATGTTCTTTTATTTTCTTTTGATATTTTAACTAAATATTTATTTAGTATATTTTAAGTTCATTTTAACTTTAGAGTTTTAGATAAAGTAATCGTCGTGTTAAATTTGATATATGACATTTTATATAACTATTTATCTTAGAAATTTTATACGGGTAACTTAATTTATATTTTTACTTTTAAGTTGATTTAATACTAATTTAAACTTAATATCCTTTTAATTTAACTCATCATTTTTAGTTGTGTTTTATTTAAACCCTTAAGTGACTATAATTATTTTTACGACTATGAATATTTTTATATTTATTTAGTTTATTTGCATATGTTATTTTAGTAATATTTTTAGTCTTATTTTATAATTGTGGTACTTATATTTAATATATTTTAGTTTACACAAAACATATAATTTTAACATGACAATATTACAAATAAATTCAACATTAATTCAACAACACATTTTTCACACAAAACATATTATCACAAAATCATACCAATATCACATTTCACAAATTCAATTTGACATCATGTAATAACTAAAATTAACAACCAATTTCATACTATAGCTAGTCATACAAAGTTACTGAATAAACTGAAACGGGAGGTATAAGTGCCTAATGCATAACTAGCTCACTTTTAATAACAGATTAATTAAAATAAAACCAAAACGTTAATGTTAGAGATTTTGAGGAAGAAATCGAGTCACCTAAATTTGGTTCACGAACAGAGGCCTCCAAAAATCCGAACCCATTTCCATATGTACCCAAAATCCAGTGAAGTCGAAAATGGACAGGCAGCTCCAAGGTTCGTGTTCGAAAACGTCCTCGGTAATTGAAACGTAACAAGCAGGGAAACAAAAGGGAAAATTAGAATTGAATCGATTTTAGAAACGAACTGAAAACGGTTGAAAATGAACGGAACGTCGAGAGTAATCATACGAGTAACTTAAAAGAAATCAAAGATTTAATTTGATGAATTGTAAACTGAAAAATTAAAGAGAATGAGGGAGAAGAGGAGTTTATCAGTAGTGAGACATACAAGGGTCGAAGGAGTGCATTTCCGGTGACCCGAAAACAGAACACGGTAGAGGAGAGAGGTGAGAAGGGAGCACGACAGAAAAGCAGGGGAAAAGGAGGGGCGTCGAGCTCGAGTCAGGGTCGTGGTGAGCAGGGGCCACGATGGTGGTCCGAGTTGCTGGCCGTGGAGATGGTGGCAGGTGACGGTGCTCCGGCGAGAGAGAGGCAGAGGAGAGCAGAGCACGGCGGCGGCGGTGGTCCAGTGAGGACGTGATAGAGAGAGGGGAAAGGAGGGGAGAGAAAAGGAGGGCGAGGCAGGGGAAGACGGTGGTGGCTGACGTGGTGGTGGCTCAAGGCGGCTTCGGTGATGGTGTACGATGGCCTGAGCGGGGAGGTTTCCGGCGAGTGAAAAAAGGAAGGAAACAGAGAAATGGCAGCAGAGCACAGCAGAGGAGGCGACGGTGGTGGCTCCGGTGGAAGTGACGGTGGTGACAAACCTGACGGTGGCCGTGGTTGCTGTCATCGTCGGTGTTTGTTGTAGTTGTTGCCGCCTTGTTGTTGTTGTCTGCCTCGTTGTTGTTGTTGTTGTTGTTGCTACTCGTTTTATTATTATTATTGTTGGGGGTGGCCTCTCCCGGGTCCGACACCCTCGAACCGGTAGGACCATGGACCGGAGGGAGCCCATACACCCGTTGATTTGTGGATTCCTCCCGGGTCTGGCAGCATGGGGCCGGGAGGATTGTAGACCGGGGTATCTCATGTGCCAAGGGATCCACTGATCCACCCGGGCCTGGGGAAGGCATGGCCCACCCAGGACCGTACTGTACGGAGCAGCAGCAGAAGAGGACAAATCAAATACAAGTATAAAAGGTGACAAAAACCCTAAAAACTACAGACACAGACATAACACAAAATACTACATAAAAGGTTTTTCTCTCTCTTTTCTCTCTCTAAATTCATTTGTTTTCGTAACTGACTTGAGCGTCGGAGGGCCATCACCCGGAAGGCCCCGGGGCTAAGTTTGTTACGTGATTTCAGGACGAGAGGAAGGTAGAGGACAACCGAGAGCTAAGGACCGTTCAAGACTTAGTTTAACTAGTTTGTAATCCACATTCAACTTGTAATCGTTTATATTTAGTTTTGGTATTTAGTTCCTAACTTTATACCCGAAACAATTGGCGCCGTCTGTGGGGACAAATTTTACAAAAAATCTTACAAAAAGTCATGTCAAGTCCACCACAAGAGCCGAGAAAAACAGTCGAAGGAACCTCCTCCCCGGGAGGAGGTGCAGGCGGTACTCCTCTGGAGACCGAGCTACAAACGCCCTTGACCCCAGAGGAGAAAAGGATGATGAGTGCCTTCCTTGAGAAGTTGAGGAAGAAGCCACCTACCGGAAGCCCGCCACCCGAACCAAGCCAGCAAATATCTCCACCAAAAAAGGGCCCCGTCCCATCCGTGACACCCAGGAACCTTTTTCACGAGGATAACGAGTTGTCAAGCGATGACAGTACATGGAGAGAATCGGAACATGCCTACTCAGCGGCCCAGTCATCACCTTCGGTTGAGGAGGTGTCTAAGCCCCAGGTCCCACGCACTGAGAGGCCCAGGCGCCACAAGCCCAAAGAAAACAGAGCACAAGGAAAAGTCTCAGTGAAGTCGCCCCTGGCCCCCTCAGTGCTGGAGTACCCTTTACCACCCAAGATGAAGATTCCAACGATACAATATGATGGGAAGACGGACCCGGAAGAGCATCTGGCGGCTTACGAGAGCCACATGATGATGTACGACCCTACGGACTACGTGTGGTGTAAAGTCTTCCCCACGACCCTTACGGGGCTTGCACAGACATGGTTTCGTAACCTTCCGACTGGTTCTATTTATGGATATGAGGATATGTGCCGGGTCTCCCGCCAGCAGTACGCAGGAAACAAACGGAGGGAGAAGGTGGCTACAGAGCTCTTGAACGTTATACAGGGAAAGAATGAAGGGTTGAAGGAGTACATGACAAGATTTGACCGGGAGTCACAGCAGATCAGAGACTTGGATCCTAAGATAGGAGTCCATGCCTTGACAGTTGGATTGAAGGAAGGAGAGCTGAAAAGTCTCCTGATCAGAAATCCGCTAACCAGTCTCATGGCGGCCCGAGAGATGGCCGAAGGATTTGTAAGAGAGGAGCAATTCCACAAGACATTCAGCAAGAGAAACGACAAGAAAGAAGACCAGGGAGGGGCCCAACAAGATTGGAAGGGACCCCCCCGGAGGCAGAACAACAACAACATCCGCAACAATTACAACCGCAACAACAATAACAACAGTCATAACAATCACAACAATCGCCGGGATAATCGAGACACCCGTGGTCAACAAGGGACGGGCGGCCAAAGGTTTGAGACCTGGACCCACTACACACCCCTCATTAGATCCCAGCCAGAGATTTTCGAGATGACAAAAAACGAGATCAAGTGGGCTACCCCGAGACCGCTAAAACACCCAGGGAACGACAAGTCAGCATTTTGTGGGTACCACCAGGTAGCGGGTCACGCAACCGAGGATTGTCTATCCCTAAAAAACGAGGTTGAGCGTCTGGTGCAGCAGGGCACCCTACGGCGTTTTGTCAAGGACATGCGGGAAAGGGACGGAGATGAAGGAAATAGGGACCCCACCCAGACAGGTCCGAAAAGGAACAAACAAAGGATAAGTGAAATTCATATGATCGCCGGGACGGAGGAGTCAGTCTTGTCCGGGAGGAAAAGGAAGGCAGAGAAGCGTGAACAATCTAAGATGGGCATATATTCAGCCGGATGGACGACACCAAAGCCTGTCCCAGACCTCACTATCAGTGACGAGGACTATCAGCGGGTCTCCTACCCACACAAAGGACCCGCTGGTCGCCTCTCGACATCGGACCTCACCTGGTCCACAGATGCATGATTGACACCGGAGCCTGCACCAACCTCCTGTATCGGGAGGTATTCGAGAAGCTTGGCTTGAAGAAAGAACAACTGACACCTTACATAGGGTCGCTGTATGGTTTCGCCGGGGCCGGTATTAGACCGATGGGAACGATAACTCTACCAGTCACGATAGGAGAGGAGGACATGGCCCGAAGCGTAGACGCAAGTTTTGTGGTCGTGGATGCCCCGTCCGCATACAACGCCCTCATCGGCCGGGTCACCTTGGATCACATTCATGCCGTTGTGTCGATACGGGCGCTGGCCATGGCCTACATCACGGACAACTGGACCGAGGGGAAGATCTACGGGGACCAAAGTGCCGGGAGATCTTGCAATTCCCTATCGGTCCGGGGGGCAAAACAGAAGACAGTAGCGGAGGTGAAGCTCCCGGAACGGAAGGAGAAGAAGGGTCTGGAAGTAACCCCAGGACCGGAGAGCGAGACAAAAGAAATCGAGTTGTCACCGGGAAGGAGCGTGATATTGGGGCGGAGCTAAGCCCCGGCTTTCAAGACAGTCTGATTAGTATCTTGGAGGAGAACAAGGATGTGTTGGCACTCGGCTGCCGAAATGCCGGGAATAAGCCCGGAAGTAATTATGCATCAGCTGAACGTCAACCCCAGCTACAAGCCAATCAAGCAGAGGCTGCGACCCATGAGTGCAGAAAAGGACGCGGCCATCCTGGAAGAAATAAACAAGTTACTGGAGGCAGGTTTCATTGAACGTTGTGACTATCCCGAGTGGTTGACAAACGTTGTGATGGTGAAAAAAGGGTCCGGGGCATGGAGAATGTGTGTTGACTTTACAAACCTAAATAAGGCATGCCCCAAAGATTGCTACCCGTTGCCGAGGATTGATCAGCTGGTAGACTCCACCAGTGGTCATTCGACCCTGAGCTTCCTAGATGCTTTCTCAGGGTACCACCAGGTTTACCTGGCGGAAGAAGATAGACCCCGATGTGCCTTCATCACGGGACATGGGGTCTACATGTACAAAATGATGCCATTTGGGCTTAAGAATGCTGGAGCCACCTACCAGCGCCTGGTGGACGCCGTGTTTGCAAAGCAGAAAGGGAGAAACATGGAAGTATATGTGGAGGATGCAATTGTAAAAAGCAAGTCTGATGAGCAGCACCTGGAGGACCTGAAGGAAACGTTCAGCTCACTCAGAAAATATCAAATGAAACTGAACCCGAAGAAGTGCACATTTGGGGTCCGGTCAGGAAAGTTTTTGGGATACCTGGTCAGCTCAAGAGGGATTGACGCCAACCCCGAGAAGGTCAAGGCTATATTAGACTTGCCGGCACCGAAGACAATTAAGGATATCCAAATTTTGACCGGGAGAATGACAGCACTTTCCAGGTTCATCTCCAAGTCCGCCGACAAGTCCACACCATTCTTCCAGGTACTAAAAGGGAATAAGAGGTTCGTATGGGGAAAGGAGCAGGATGAAGCTTTTGAACAGTTAAAGAGACACCTTACAACATTGCCTACTTTGGCAAGACCGGTCACGGGCGAAACTTTAATCTTGTACATCGCCGTGACCGCGAGCGCAATATCAGCAGTAATCCTACGGGAAGAAGAAAAACAACAACAACCAATCTACTTCGTCTACCATGCATCGGGTCACCAGAAAGGAACTATCCAATCATCGAGAAGGCAGCGTACGCTGTTGTCATAGCAACCCGGAAGCTTAGACCGTACTTTGATGCTCACCCGGTGGAGGTGCGCACAGACCAGCCCCTGGAGAAAGCACTCGAGAAATTTGAAAAATCCGGCAGACTCCTCAAGTGGGCGATCGAACTGTCAGGCTTTGGCATAACCTACGCCGGAAGAACAACAATCAAGGCCCAGGCCCTGGCAGACTTCATTGCCGAGTGCACCCACCCGGCCAGGGGGGATGCGCCGAGAGGAGTATGGCAGGTATATACAGACGGGTCAGCCACCATTCACGGCTCCGGGGCAGGGGTGGTCATCATCAGTCCCGAAGGGCATGAATTCGAGCACGCTTTGAAGTTTGCCTTCCTGGCCACAAACAATGAATCTGAGTACGAGGCGGTCTTAGCGGGGCTGGAGCTGGCGAAGGCTATGGGGGCAGAGGAGATTGAACATAGAACGGACTCGCAGTTGGTAGCGAGCCAGCTCAAGGGAGAATACGAGGCCCGGGAAGAGGGAATGATGTTGTACCTCCAAAAAGCAAAAAGCTCTAACCTCCGGACTAAAATCTTTCGAGGCTCGCCACATTCCGAGGTCCGAGAACAACGAGGCTAATGCGCTGGCCAAGCTGGCCAGCGCAACAGCAGATAACAAGTCAAAGACGGTCACGGTCGACATCCGCCGGCAGAAAGGAGTGCTGACAGTAAACGCCATATCCGAGGACAATGGGTGGATGAGACCGATTCTAAGGTACAAGCTGGAGGGAGAAATCCCGGAAGATAAGTGCGAAGCTGCTAAGCTGAAGAGACTAGCCCTTTGGTTCATCCTTGTGGACGGGGAACTTTACAGACGATCTTTCTCGGTACCGCTGCTGAAATGCGTAGGGGGCATGGACGCCGAGTTCATCCTAAATGATATACACTCTGGAGTCTGCGGCCACCATGTCACCGGGCGTACGTTAGCGCACAATGCATTGAGGGCTGGCTATTTCTGGCCCACCATGCTGAAAGACGCCAAAGAATTGAGCAAGCGGTACCGGCAGTGCCAGATTTTCGCCCCAGATATCCATCTCCCCGCCAGAGATCTCAGGCCTGTCCCGAGTCTTGCACTTTGACCAATGGGGAATGGACATCTTGGGACCGTTTGCGACCGCGACCGGGGGCAGGAAGTACGTGGTAGCAGCTATCGACTATTTCACCAAGTGGATTGAAGCGGAAGCCATCCCAACCATCACTGAACAGGCCGTGAGGAAATTTATCTGGAGAAATGTAATCACCAGGTTTGGTGTGCCCAAAGTAGTGGTGTTTGACCATGGCAGACAGTTTGACAATGATAGCATGCGGGACTGGCTGAAGCGGAACGGAACAATCGTCGTATACTCATCAGTCTGTCATCCACAAAGCAACGGACAAGCCGAGGCCGCCAACAAGCAAATGTTGAACGGCATGAAAAAATGACTGGATGAATTGAAGCGGGCATGGGCCGATGAGCTACCAAGCGTTCTCTGGTCAATCAGAACTACAGTCAAAGAATCTACCGGACACACTCCATTCAACATGGTCTACGGGGCCGAAGCTTTACTCCCGATTGAAGCAATCTTTCCCAGCCCTCGAACAAACTTACACGACCCCGCCAGTAACGAACAAGCAAGGAGAGAGTCGCTGGACTTACTAGACGAGGTCCGGGACCAAGCAAGAGAAAACCTGGCGGTCTACCAGAACAGGATGAGGAGGATGTACAATAGAAGGGTGAAGCATAGGGAGTTTGAACTTGGAGACCTAGTGCTAAGAAGAGCATCCGCCACCGGGAAGGGAAACATTCACGGGAAGTTGTCAGCCACTTGGGAAGGGCCCTATCAAATCACAGAGATAAAACAACCAGGGACCTTCATGCTAAGAGATATGAACGACTACGACCTCCCGTCCCATTGGAACTCTGATACATTAAAGAAATATTACGTGTAAGCGTTGTACGCTTTTTCCTTACCCGTGGTTTTGTCCCACTGGGTTTTCCACGGGAAGGTTTTAACGAGGCAACGCGTAGACATCTGTAACGCGAGTGACCAGGAATGTTGGCACCGCGAGCTTTTGTAAAGTTTTTGGTAGAACTTTTGCTAGAATTTTTGCCCAGCATTTGTTTAGATTTGTATCACACAAAAGCTTGCCAGGGGGCAAGGAGGAGGGACTACCCCCGACCCCGGCTAATCACGATAGTCTGATTCAAAAATAGAGATTTTTGAAAATTTTGCTAACACTATCAGGAAAGGGGGGATGAACACTCTAAACCCCGCCTGGAGCAGAGTGGGGGCAGTAACAGGCCCCGGAGCAGCTAGGAGACATAAAAAACCGGAGAAGGGTAAGACCTCCTAGGCACCCGCCTAGCAGGCTCCCATGCCTGCGTATGGTTGAACATCGCGCCTTGAGAGTCCATGTCCTGGGGCCTGGGCGGCTCGCGCCCTACGTATGGCCTTGCACAATCCTCATCAGGCGTCGTCGGGCCCGGATGAGGGTGCCTTTATGCAAAAGAGCCGGGATGTCTATGATGGCCCACGTGCCTAGGCTGCTCTCACCGCAGTGTCTGATGCCGGCCTTGTAGCCGGTGGCGGCTGCGGACCTCCCATGCCTACGTATGGATGAACATCGCGCCTTGAGAGTCCATGGCCTGGGGCCTGGGCGGCTCGCGCCCTACGTATGGCCTTGCACAATGCTCACCCGGCGTCGTCGGGCCCGGATGAGGGTGCCTTTATGCAAAAGAGCCGGGATGTCTATGATGGCCCACGTGCCTAGGCTGCTCTCACAGCTTGAAATAGAAAGAGTATAATACAAGTTTGCTGCTCCTAAACCCACAGACCGGGCAAGGAGCAGACTGATGCGAATAAAAAGAAAAGAGAACAGCTAAAAGACCTACCGAAGTCGGCGGCCGTCCACCACAAAAGGCCCGCCTACCGCAGACTATTGTAAAGTCTTATTGAAATAAAAAGCAAACAAAATGTAGGCTAATGGGAGACCCCGCAGATCATCCCGAGCAAGAGGATTCTAAGACAAGAAATTGACCCTAGCAACGGCCGCCGCCACCGTGGATGGTCCTGCCTCTAGATCCGCATCGTTCCCCGCCTCGCGGGCCCTATCCCTCGCAGCCTCCAGCTCGGCCAGGCGGGCGAAGTCGAACTGAGGGTCAATAACAGCCACGAGCTCTTTAGTCTCGTTGGCCCCAAAGTCCGACCCGGTGTAGAAGACATCAGCCCGGACTTGCTCAAGCTCCTCCTTGTGCTTTCCCTTCAGCTCAGCTATGTCCATGGCGAAGCGGGTGGCTTTAATTTCAGCCTCCGTCGCCCTCTCCTCGGCAGTCCCTGCCCTTGCTATGGCAGAGTCCCGAGCCTGGGAAGCCTCAGCGTATTGGAGGGCCAAGGCTTCTTGCAGAGGTTCGAGAGCGCAGTAGAGAGACCCTTGAGCGCGCGGTTGGCCTTCGCTGCCAGCTCCGCCGCGTTGATGGACAATCCGCCGACGCTGGCGAGAGGAGAGGTTTCCAACACCGCATCACCCCGCGGCTTGGCAGGGCCGGTGTCGCTGGGACCCCCCTTTCCCGGGACAGCCAAGGTCACCTTCATCTCTGCAGCCCGAGCCTGGGAGGAGGAACCCTGAACAGAAAACGGCAGCAGGTCAAATACGTCCTGCTCGCTAATTGGAAACACCGAAGAGAGACCATATGAGGGAACGTCCAGGGGACGACCTTCAGAGAGGCTGCCCCACGAGAGAACGGCACTAACCTGCTCCTGTCTCGACTTCTTAAGGGGCCTCTCCTCCTCTTCCTCGGGCTCAGAGTCAATAGTCTGCACCTCGACCAAAGGAGCCTTGGGTGCAGACTGGGGCTGCTGAGACTGCTGAGAAGCCCCAACCTCCCGGGGCGGGCTAGGAGGCTGGAAGGGTCTCGATGCCTCCTCAATAGTTTCCAAGTTGGGGCCAGGAGAGGAGACGGAGGCAGCCTGTTCAGGTTTCCTGTCTCGAGGGGGCTTGAAGGCAGGCCTCTTCTTCCCCTTTGGCCTCTTAGGAATTTCACCCGGCTGCATTTTTACCAGCTCTTTAAGCGTTGGCTTGTGGCGTTCAAGGTCTACGGCAGAAGGCTCGTCAAGAGGCTTGTTGTCTTTGTCGAGGCCGATAGAGGCGAGATCCTCCTCTGTCAAGTAACCCAGGTCACCTGCGACAGACAAAACCATAGCGTTCAGACCCGGGCAGAACAAAAGATAGCAAATAAAACACAAATGAAAGCAATCAAGACACCAAACATTCAGCCACCCGGCCCCTGCTTACCTGCCTCAAGGGCCGGGACTAAGCCGACGACGCTAAGGAACTTGTCCTGAGAGATCGTCTCCGCCGGAGGAAGCCAATTCTTGGGAAATACTTGTTTACCCTTCTTATACGCCTCAAAGTAAGTTACGGCGGCGGATTCATCCTCACTCAAGGGAACATCCTTCCAAGAAAGGATTTTTTCCGGAACCCATTCTTCCCGGGTCTCCAAACGACCTCTCACGTCGTTGTGAAAGCATCGGGGATGGTTGAAGGGCTCGGAAGACTTTAGGAAGAACCACCTCTCGTTCCACCCCTTCATCGAAGTCTTGACAGGGAAGTGAGTCAGGTAGCCGGGCTCGGTGTGCAAGGACCACCACCCTTTCATGGAAGGAGTGGAACAAGGTTGGAAATGGTGGAGGCGCCGAAACAGGTTCACAGTCAAAGGGAACCCCAGGTACAGACAGGTCCAGGCAAAGGCGACTATTACCCTAATACCGAAGGCCGTCATTTGACAGATCGCAATGTTCGCCCGGTCGAGTACCGTCTCAATAAAAGGATGAAGCGGGAACCGAAGCCCATGCTCCAGGTTCTTGATGTAAACAGCCGTGTGCAGATCCGGGGGTTGGACCACGTTCTGATGCCGTCCCGGCACAACAAATTCCCAACCCTTGGGCAGGTGATAATGCTCAGACGCAAGCCCGGGACAGTTACGCTCGTTCAGAAAATCCCTATAACTTAGGTGTATCCTAGTGTCCATAGGAATCCGAAATACTGCCGGCTCTAAAATTCGCACAGGCAGGGGTTCAACCTGAGAGGGCCCAGCCTGAGAAGGCCCAGGCCCAGCCTCGGCATCTACATTGGTCTCGCCCTCCCGACCCACGGTCAAATCCTCTACTTCAGGCCCTACCTCGGAATCCGAAACTACATCATAGTCCGAAGCGGTTCTAGAGGACGAGTCGGCTGAGGCACTCATTGTTCTCTACTAAATAGGAAATTTAGGTATAAAATCAAGAAACAAACGCGAAGATTACCATTTAAAACAGCACGAGCAAAGATGCGAGTGGTGACTAGATGAAGCGAGGACAAAGATATGAACAAGATTTGATGAAATCAAACGAATTTTTGAGAAGATTTAAAGCGTTTTAGAGATGAGTAAAGGAAAAAATGAAATGAAATAGGGGGGTATTTATAGAGAAAGGCATGAACAGTGCACTCCCACCCGTTGTACAACACGTGTCAGCCAAGGGAGAGGAAACGTCGCCTCCTTGGGGTTTGGAATTCTAAAATTGCGCCAAAATGAAAGCGTACTCAACACACCACTTCTGAGCGGGATGGGAAAGACACAAGATCAAGAAGCAGGAGCGCAAGGAGAGCTTACTTATCCGGGCTGGAGGGCAACAACCCGCCTAGAAAGCCAGGTCATACAGGACAAGCCTACGACTTCCCCTGTATGGGGGCAGTTGTTGGGGGTGGCCTCTCCCGGGTCCGACACCCTCGAACCGGTAGGACCATGGACCGGAGGGAGCCCATACACCCGTTGATTTGTGGATTCCTCCCGGTCCCCAAAGACGGGCCGGAGGATTGTAGGCAGGGTATCTCATGTGCTAAGGATCCATCGATCCACCTGCCTGGGAAGGCATGGCCCACCCAGACCGTGCATCATTTTGAGCAAAGAGCAGAAGAGGACAAATCAAATACAAGTATAAAAGGTGACAAAAACCCTAAAAACTACAGACACAGACATAACACAAAATACTATATAAAAGGTTTTTCTCTCTCTAAATTCATTTGTTTTCGTAACAGACTTGAGCGTCGGAGGGCCATCACCCGGAAGGCCCCGGGGCTAAGTTTGTTACGTGATTTCAGGACGAGAGGAAGGTAGAGGACAACCGAGAGCTAAGGACCGTTCAAGACTTAGTTTAACTAGTTTGTAGTCCACATTCAACTTGTAATCGTTTATATTTAGTTTTGGTATTTAGTTCCTAACTTTATACCCGAAACAATTATTATTATTATTATTATTATTATTATTATTATTATTATTATTATTATTATTATTATTATTATTATTATTATTATTATTATTATTATTATTATTATTATTATTATTATTATTATTATTATTATTATTATTATTATTATTATTATTATTATTCTTGTTGTTGAAGTTGTGTTTGCTGTTTTAATGGAGTAACTAAAATAAATAAAGGAAGAAGAAGGAGTATGAATAAGGAGGCGGTAAACAAAAAATGAGGGAGTTAGGGTTTGAGGAGTTGTGTTATAGAAGCTTAAAAAGAAATATCTCAATTTACAAGTGGGGGTGTATGTCGACATAAAGAGTACTAGGCTTAGGGTTTAGTCTGTCTTTCTCCGTATTGCTCTGTTTCATTCGCTCTTATTTATAAACTTTTATATTTTATAAAATACACTATACTTTAAATTATTCGTTTTAAATTTTAGTTCTACTATAAGTATTATAAAATTTATATTTTGAGATATAAAATGTATAAAAATTGTCAACTATAAATTTTTATTACGGTCTCATAAATTTTCAAACGGTCTGTTCGTTTGCAAGATACATTTCAATAAAATTATTTTTATTCAAGTAATAATAATTTTTAAAGTAAAACGCAAATTTATTAAGTTTAATAAAAACAATCGAATCAAGGTTTTAGTTTGACAAGTATTTTAAGAATAAAAATATAATACAGATTAATATAAAAATCGAGAAAGTTTAACTAGAAATATCTTGAGAAAGTTTATTTAATCGAAATTTTTCAGCCGCGTTTTTGAAGTAATTGAATAAAAGTTAATTTATATAAATTTTAATTTAAGAATTTAGTTAAAAAATTAATTAGTATTAATAAAAACACGGGGTGTTACATCGGGTTCATTGTGATATTAATTCAGGAACTCAACTCAATAAGAAATAACAATCGATTGAAGCTATGCAAGTGACTAGGTTTAAGAATACGCTCTCTCGAGTCACTATTAACCTTAAGCAGACTTAGCGGGCTCTCGCAACTTACTAAACCTAACTCATCAAATACGCGTAAGTCTAGTTTCAATTAGGCTTTCGATCTTAAATCAAAACTACCAAGATTCAATTCAATTTTAGGCGCCCCTAAGTTCAATTGATATTATAAACGCATAGGAAAAAATCAACTTGCACAAGTTCAATCAATCAAAGCAATTAAAACATGTTCCTGAACCAATCTCACAAATTCCCCTAAACCCTAATTAAAGAATTAGCTACTCATGATTGAAACTAAAACAATGCAGTAATAATAATTAAACTTGATAAAAGAAATAGCAAATGAAATAAACCTGAGGTTAATCTTGAATTAATACGGAGTACCGACGATTACAAGAAAGCCAAATCTTGAAACTAAACTAAAACCTAATAATTTGAGTTCTTGAGAGAGAGAAAGTGTAAAACTCAAAACAAAACTAAAAGCAGTCAAAAAGATAATAAATTCGTAGGAGTAGTTTAGGTATTTATACAAAGCAACCCAAAAATAAAACAATTAAATTGCGGATCGGGCCGGGCTGGGCCAGAGTGCCGGCCGGTCATGCAGACCGGCGGCCGGCCAGCCGGCCAGGATGGGTTTGCTCAATTTCGTTCTTTTTCGTCATGTTTCGTCGTTTAGTCTCCGATTATCCACGTCCCAACTCGTATCCCGAGCTTCCGTATAAGCTTGAGCTTGGTCTCAGAGGTCCAGTACGCGAAATGCTCCACTTGACTCAGGTTTCGGCTTAAGACCGCCAAAACCTGCAAAATATAAATAGGAACAGCAGTACCGCAATATATAGCAAATAGCTCATAAAACAATAATGATCTCGACTAAGAATAAGCTAAATGCAACTAAACCGGGGGCATATAATCTATATAAATAGCACGTATCATTACCTAATAGGCTGAAGGTTATGTTTATAGCATGAAGTCAGCCGTGAGGTAGCCATAAGTTGCATTTACGGTTTCTCACTCTAGAAAACGCCATTTTACAAATTTGCGACCGATTTCATCCGTTTTGTTTGCGTTGCCTTGCTATGGAACACGGTAATGCTCCTTTTCAACTTGTTTTTATGCATTTTGTTGTTGTAATTAGCTAGTTTTAGCTAGAATTGTTGAAAAGACGTTTTTTGTGAAAAATCGCTTTTGTGCTTGAAATTTGCCGTTTGCTTGCAAGAAAATCATGTTATTGCTTTGTATTATGCTATGCTTGCATGCATGTGTGAAGTGTAGGTGATTTGGGATATTTTTAATCGAATTTCGTCCAAATTAGGGCTCGGACCCAAAATTTGAACCCGAATTTTCGGACCCGGAATTTCAATTAAACTTCGGCATAGGCTCCTTATAGCTAGTACAACATGTATCTAGCGTTAAATTTTGAAAAATGTAAGGATTAAGCCTCCAAATCGAACGTACTAAGTCGTAGTTATACGGAGTAATTAGGGCGAATTGGGGGTTTTGCCTGGGATGCCCAAAATGCAATTGCTTGTAATGGGTGGCTCCTTGGGTCAATATAGAGTATAGAAACCATCAAGTTGAAATTTTCACGCTTGTAGAGCGGTTTTGGCATAATTGTGAATTAGGGCTAAAAAGGGCTCTATAGGAAGCTGTTAGGGTGCTTTGTTGTCTTTGTATGTGTTCTTGCTTGTATTGCGGATGTATATGCTTGTTGAATGTTTTTTCAGGGGAGAGTTCGTCTGCAGCTGCGGAAGCTGCGTTTCGTAAGGCTAGTAGAAGCACGGGGTCGAGAGGCGAGAGGCCTGCGAGTGGGTACGACCTGCGGCGTACTGTGAGTACGCGAGGGGTTGAGCCTGACCCTCGCAGTCTGCCGACTCGTTGTCGCACGCCTCGTGGTCGGCAAGCGGGTCGTTTTCATCTGGCAGCGGCTGAGAAGGAGGAGTCGGAGGCCGAGGAGGCTCAGGGCATTGCCGGCAGGCCTCGTGCTGCTAGAGGTCGCGGGAGCCGCAAGCCTCGTCTTGACCAGTTCTTTGCGGATGGCTGGGATGGTCATGACTTGTTGCTGAAGCCGGAGCGTCACATTTTCCACCGAGTCACGCTGGGATTAGAGAGAGGGGTGATGAGGACCTTTTCAGGCGTGACGTCGGTGATGTGGGTGTATGCGGAGGGACAGTCTCCCGAGGCTAGTGAGATGATCCAGCGTTGCGCTTTCGGGCCCTTGGTGGAGCACTGGCAGCGGAACGTGGATGCGAAGACCCTGTCGAATCTGAGGGTGATTCATGCGTTCCTTGATCGGTACTGGGATACGACGACTACGTTTCATATGCCGGGTTTCGGGGCTGGGATTACGCTGTCGTCCTACGCCGTGATCACGGGTCTGCCTTGGGGACGCCGTGACATGGACTTTTAGTCTGTGCCGCTGATGGTTGCCGACGAGGTAGTGTTGCGCGCGATTGCCGGTGGTTTGGAGGTGCCTTCCGGGAAGTCGAAGGCGCCCTCATCGATCAAGACGATTTATATTATTGAGTACTTCGAGGGCAAGTGCTAGCGCGGCCCTGAGTGTTGGAGTCACGACCAGAATGCTCGTATGTGGCTGTGGTGGTTCGTGAGCGCGATTTACTTAAGAGAGAAGAGCGAGCGCGCGGCCACCTCGGTTCTTCTCCACCTCATTGACTGGTACGCGATGGGGTCGTACGATTGGGTTTCTCCAGCGCTGGGTTTGTGCATCAGGTTTTGCATGGACTCGGTGAGACCGAGGGTCATGGAGCGCTGCTCGAGGCAGTCGTTAGTCTCTCCCAGGCTACTGATGGAGGTTAGTTTGCTTTTGCCTTATTTTTTGTGCTTTGTGTTGCTTTTGTATTGCTTGGAATTATACGTCTAATGCTTAAAACGTGTCTTTTATGTGCAGTGTTGGATCTACAACCACTTTCCTTTCTTTCTCCCTGTGCACGCGGAGACGATAGAGCGGAGGTACCTGGCTGTGCTTTCTTTCTCCCTGTGCACGCGTTCGTTCGGCCTTTGACTGGTCGTATGACGAGATCCGGGGACACTTGAACCGGATGACGATGTCGCAGGTTTGTTTTGAATCATCCTTAAATAGTATGCATTTGAAAGATTTCGTTTGCTAAATGCTTTTGTGATTATGCAGTTTGTTCCTGGCGAGCTCTAGGCTCAGTTCAGGGAGCGTGACGCCCAGCGTTTGTACTTGGCGACGCCGTACGGTTCGTGTTGGTATCTGGGGGAGCGTATGTCGTTCCAGACTAGGTGGCCTTCCTTCATCGTGCCGAGGGATCCGCCGACGGTGTTGTTCGAGTGGACGGTTTCGGAACGGGACCGGAGGGAGCGGTACTTAGAGGGGGAGTCAGAGAGCCTCCTTTGCCATGGTGAGGACTACGGACACTTTGGGTGGTCCCGCCTTGCTTGTGGACCGGTTCAGGTGTGTGTGCTTTTGTGTAGAGTGAATTTTCGCGAAAAATCCCCCTAATTTATGCTAGCTTGTGGTGTTTCGTGTTAGTTTTGCATGCGTTTGATCCTAAGTTGGAGTTCCAGCCCCCAGACTTTCTTACTACTGTTGAGTGGGACCTTGACGACGTGCGGGATATGTTTGCGGTGCCTCCGTACTTGCTGGTGATCGCCGACGCGGGCATGGATAGCTGGGGTGACAAGGTTAAGAAGGTATTGTGTCTTCTTTTGTTATGTGTTAGTGTATATGTATGAGCCCCCAGTTTGACTGAGTTAGAGTGTGTAACAAAGGTCAAAGTTAGTGATCGGCTAGGTGGAATGAGCTATTTTTGGGTTACCCCCGTAGTTTGACGAAGTTTAATGTGAAACTGAGTCAAAATGAAGAGTTTGGGTTGTGTTTTGAAATTATCCCTCGTAGTTTGACTTAATTTAGTTGAATTTATGCAAAATGGAGTGAAATGTGTTGAGTTTTGAGATTACATCCCGTAGTTTGGCTTAATTTAGTTGAAATTAAGGCAAAATGGAGTAAAATGTACGTGTTTCGAGGTTAGCCTGTAGGGATCTCATCCCATTCACTAATCAAATATTAGTTCACTAAGCAAATATTAGTGTAAATCAAATTACTCTAATTTGATGAGCAAGATCTATGTGGTTACAAAAATACTTTGTTATAAGTTTATAGAAATTTATACCTTTCTAAAAGGGAAATATGGGCACAAAACTAGAACTCCTTTCTAGTTTTGTTTCTTGAGCTATCAATATGGATGATCCTCCAAACCCGAGTTTCCAAATTAGGAAACCTCCTCTTAGTTGCACCCAAGAACAACTCCAAATACTACTAGTGATTTAGACTAGAAATCACTAATAGTCACTTGATAATATGTAATATTACTATTACTAACACTTAGCAATACTTTTGTAATATTAGTATTAGAAACTTATTATTTAGAGAGGTTTTAGAGAGTTAGAGAGTAGAAGAGTGTAGAGGAAAAATGCATGCATTTCTCTTGCTTTGCCTTGTGTTTTAAATAAGAAAAACAACAAAACAAAGTGTGTCTTGCACACTAAGGGGGGCCGGCCACCCTATGGCATGGAGGAAGGGAAAAGTCTTTTTCTTGTGAAGAACAATTGCAAGCTATGTTATGATGATGTTTTTGCATGCAAAAGTAAAACAAGAGCAGAAGACAAAAGAGAATCTTTTCTCCCTCCTTCTCCTTGCTTTGGACGGTTTTAGGGGCCCTTTTATGGGTCCAATTTGTTTTCAATATTTGTCCCACAAAGACTTATAATTTATCACTTAATCATCTAATATGATAAAGTACAAATTATCAAATTGAACTCTCAACTCTTCTTTAACATATATGTACACTTACACATATTTAAAATGTACTTTTACTAATCTCATTAGTAAAGTGTACATGATTAGTGAGTTAATAGTTAATCACTAATTCTCATCTCCTCTAACAATTTTATCGATATAAAATTTAATCATTCGAGTTCACAACTCGATTTCTCTCTAAATTAATTCACTGACTAACCGTTAGTCAATTTATCAAGTTACTAATCTAATCGTATCTCATACAATTAATTAGCTTAAATGTTTGGAGTACGTTCCTATAGGTGTGACTTAAAGGGATCAATTGATTACCGCCGTTCTCACGACAATAACGTCAAACTCTAGTCAGCCAACCGTTATTGATTTACGTTAATCAATTGACAATAATACAGGATTATCCCCATGTATTCCTTAATTGAGATTTATTAAGTAATCACACTATTGTGGAGGACACATACTCCAACAATCTCCCACTTGTCCGAGACAAGTTGTGCATTACCAATTCTCATGTCCGTTTCACATCTCCCACTCAATGCAAGGTGTCTTACAGGTCGTACTTGCATTCTGAGATATATATCATGAGTGGTTTCCTCGATAAGGAGAGTAGCTGTCTGACCGGGGAATCTACCGTAGATTCTTACCGAACGTGGCCACGCATTTTCAGCGACTACTCCTCGAGTGGCCCAAAGATATTTTACCCCGACAAGGGTGGACATTTCCCTTCCACTCGATTGTACTGTATGATGCAGATCACTATGACCCCAAAGATGCCCTTATAACCCCCTTTTACGGCATGGCTTAGGACAAAAATGAAAGTCACTCGGAAACTGCACCGACTCAGACAATCAGTTTCCAGTCAAAGAATTGACTCAAAGGAATACTATAGAAATTCCCACCACGACCAGGTTTCAATCGCATTGAAAAGGAATTCTATAAGCATCACTGCCCGACAGAGTGTTTCACAGTCTGTCTATGCAAACGATCAGTCATCACTTATGACCACATGGTGTTGAACCCACCATCGATCGACTTGCAATCTAGTTTCTCCGAGACGTCACCTTATATGAGAGACTAGGGACCAAATACTTAGTTTATGTCGTTCACTTGAAAACGTTCAAAGTTGTCACACAAATATTCGGATAAACAAAGTATGCATTCATAATGACTTAAGATAAAAACAATGAATGTTATTTTCATATATGTAATAGGATACATCATTTAATTACATATTACGAAACTAAAGGAAATCTGGCATACGCCGCTATCACATATGCTTTTGTGTTGCAGATGACCAGAAACGGAGGAGGAGCTAACAACAACGACTTGCAAAGCATCCGCCGACTCAAGGATGCTATAGTGACACTGATGCCTTTATGTCATTCATTTCCGCTTTATTGATCGAGAAAGCTTAGCTCACTTCCTCCATTTCCGTGGATACTCTTATTAATTACTCTTCCACGGGAGAACATTGTTCCAAGTTCATTCCTATTCTTGGATGCCCCTACTTCTTTTGGGGAGATCCGTCCTAGCTGGCTATCTTGTGAGTACTAGTTGGCCGAGTTTGCTATTGTCTTGGAGGTATGTGTGGTTTGGTGGAGTTGACATAGTCTAGTAGAGCTACCCTTTCGTTAATGGGGTGAGTGGAGTTGGTCATTCTTAGAATAGCAATCGTAGGAGGTATGCCTTTTTCTCATTCTTCTTGGCATCCTTTTGTTCTCAAGTTTCGAGGACGAAACTTCTTTTTAGGTGGTGAGATTGTAACACCCCGTGTTTTTAAGGTTTAAATTAAAATATATTTTAATTTACAAATTTATTTGAAATTATATTTATTTTCATAATACCTTATATATTTAATAGTTTTAAATAATATTTACGATATTTTAAATAATATGTTTAATACTATTTTATTTTTAAAATAATAAATCACTTACGAAACGTTTACTTTTATAAATTAGTATTATTACTTTATATTTTAAATTAAATGGTTAAATTATTATTTTCGACCCATTATTTTAATGCTAGTATTGTTTTAAGCCATTTTTGGGAACAAATGTTTTTATAGGAAAATAATATTATTACCTTATAATATAAAAATAGTAAAATAATAGTAAGTTAGTAAAAATTAATAATATTTTCTATGGTTATAAATATTGGTTATCATATGGGTACTAGTATTTTCTAAAATAACAAATTAGACTTATTTTGTGTATTTTAAATTATTTTGACCAAAATTAGCTTAAAGTTAATTTAATTTATTTCTCTTTTTAAGAAAATATTAGACTTTTAATAAGAGTGGATTATTTACCTAATATTCCTTATTGTATACGTATATATATAAGAAACCCTAAATAATTAAACAAAGTACACCGTGCAGTCCTTGTCTTCCTCGTCTTCTCGTCTTTAACCAAACTCCATTAACACCTTCTTAATCCTCCTCTTCAACCTTCCTTTACTCCTTCGTTTCTTGACCGTTTTACTCCATTCTTGCTTCATAATTATCCTCTTTTCATTCTCTTCACATTAAGGTAAGTTATATTCCGTTTCGTCTCAGTCGCTCGGATTGACGTCGATATTGTAACTCACGTATACTCGTTTTTCACCCTCATCGATCATAGGACTGAACCGGGACGACCCTGACGCTGACACGTACGTAATAGACGACCCAATTGAGGATTAGCGCGAAAAGGTAACGGTGATGACGTTACTCGATATTACATTACTCTAGGGTTTAGGCGTCAAAATTATGTGACGTATTTTATTCGTATGACATACCCGTGTGTAGTGTAGTACCGTACGTTCGGATCAAGTGAGTGTTGAGTTTAATTTGGTTCGTGTAATGGTGAACGATTTGCCAAGTTTCTGTTGAGATGTAGTCGGGTATGTATTAAAGTCATTTGCATCATTTTTGTATGTGTAGGTATGCTTTGGTGTCCATTGGTCAGTAATGGTTACAATGAAATGTATTTGTGTATGTTGGTGTCTAGTAAGTGGTGGGACGTTTGTTTGTTGATTAATTATATTATATTGATCTTAGTTTGGATAGATTAGTTTATTGATTTAGTAAGTTACGTTGATATTTACTCCGTATAAATTGTTATTGTTTTGAGAATTATAACACATGTTGAGATTTGGCATGAGTTCGTATTGTATTGACCTTGACTTTGTATTGATTTGATTGAGCTTGAGTTGAGTGTGCGTACGTGCACTGTTGGGCACGTGCGTGAGGAGATACGGCGTCCATTGTAGGACGGATACCGCCCTTAGGGGTTCCCATCCGCTTTTGTCACTGATAGGGACGATGGTTTGAGTGATATGTCGACACCATTTTTGTCGCGGTGACACCGTTTTTGTCGCGGTGGGTTTGGCCAAATTTAGACTGTTTGAGGAGCTTTTGTCGTTCCGCCATAGGGTTGGGACTTTTGTCGTTCCGGGGTGATTCTTGTTGCTTCACCCAGTCCTCAGTGCTTACTCTTGCATTGGTTTGATTGAAGATCGGATTGACTATTGATTATTTGACTTGAGGTTGTTATATTAATGCTAATGATGATGTTTGTGTGTGCTATTGTTGTTGCATTTGTTGTTGTACTCTGATCATAGGCCGTAGGCCAGGTAAGGCACTTGTTGAGTTGTGTGGAGATTGTCGTAGTATTGTTAACTATTGTTATATAGCTTGTGATTATCCCATGTTATTATTTTATGAGCTGTTTTATTTACTTGTTAACTTTATTGTGATGTAATATAGCTGGGAGAACGTCTGAGTTACTCCCCACTGACTGTGGTTGTTGCATGTTTTGCGACAGGTTAGCGCGGGTTCGGGATTGATAAGTGAGGATGCCGCGAGGATGGACCTTAGCTAGCCTACTCATGTGGGTTTGGGATTGTTTGATAGACTTGATTAGACTTTACCGTTTCATTTCGTATTTATGTTGCATTTATGGGGTTGTAAGGGGTATTTACTCCCTGCTTTTGCTAGGCCTCTGACGGCCCAAAGTCGTATGCCGCAAATTAACAATTTATAACACTTAAATCCTAATACTAAACAAATAGTAAAGCGGAAGTAAGGGGTCGAACCACAGGGAATAAGGCTAATCGAATTCTAGTTGAGCGCAGATGAAAAGCAAATATAAAGTAACAGAACGACAGATAACTAATAAAAGGGGGGTTTTTGTTGTTTTACTAAACTAAAAACCTAGCATACTATAATATCAAAACAAAAGCAGAGAATAAAAGGAATGAAATATAAGATATTAAAAGGATCTCGATTCAAGCTAATATCCGCGGTTGAGAGTTAATCGATCACGGTTATCCGGTTCTAGTTTTTACTCTTGACTACCTTATCGTGAATCATACAATTCTAATCCTCCTTATGTTAAGCTAATTAAAACGTATCCCGTTCTTAACTAACCCTAACCAAAAGACAATCTCAACGTATCCCGTTCAAGATTTAATCAGTCAGCAGCTTTAATGACAAGAGAATCGATAAGGAACAAATAGCACATACAATCCAGTTGTACTTTAGATGTTATGAAAATCGCTCCTAGGAATAAAAATCAACGTATCCCGTTCAATTATCAAACCTAGTTGTTACTAGTGTTAAGTTAATCAACGGATCCCGTTCAATTAACAAAACTAACAATTACGCGATTAATAAGACGACTAGTTGCGCACCTAGCAATCACAAATCAATCACGCAAATATAATTCAAAACCGAGCAATAATCAATAATCAAAATAAAGACTAGAACTTTCAAACTCACAATTAAAACCAACCGTTTCAATTACTTAAACCGAGAAAAGGGAGATTAGTTACTCATACCGACGGTTACAAAATACTTGGAAAGTTTGATCTTCAATCTCCCAATTTTTCCAAACCAAAACCTAGAACTAAATCTAAAACTCTAAGCTAAAAAGAAATGAAAAAGTCAAGTAGATGATAATGTGAATCTGAAATGATAATGAAAGGTCACCCCTAATATAAGGAAACCCACGTCTTAAGTTCCTTACAATTCTTTCTAAAAGCCCACAAAAATAAAGCGGCAAAAAGAGACCAACAGAAACATGATGCTCGCGGGCCACTCGCGGCCACCTCGCGGACTGCTCGCGGATCTTGTTCTGGTCTTTTTCTTCTGCTCTTCGTGTCTTGGCTTCCTTCTAAATCCCGACTCGTTCCATTCTCGTCGTAGTACGCTTCCAAGTACGATTTAACGTCACAAACTCGCATAATACCACATCACTCGTAAGTCACAAAATCATCGTAAAATCACATTAAATCCTTCCGAAACGAGCTAAAACCGACGCTCCTAATACCTACTAAATACGACTCATCAAATTCCCCCACGCTTAAGCTTTTGCTCGTCCTCGAGTAAACTCAAGGAACGCCATTCCCTTCAAACCTACACTAGCTCTCAAGAAACGTGGTGGATCCAAAACAAAGCAAGTCGCACTCAAAATTTCAACCTCCAACTCCCTCGAATGGCTTGAGTAGTAGCCATTTTCACTCAACTCGCATTATAACAACAAAAATCATCGAAATCTAGGAAACACATACCCATTGACCTAACGACAAATATGTAAGAATGATGACAAGTCTAGCTACGCCCCTTATTTCTCCATCCTAGCCCGGCTTACTTGTGCTACTAACGTTCTCCTGTGACAAAAGACGTAAGTCACACACACAAACAACCCACACAAGCAAGCTCCTAAACGCCTCTACTCCAGAAATAAGTCAAACCCAATCGCAAGAGAGGTGCCTACGACTCCGTGCACCGCGATTACTTCTCACCGTAGCCACTAACCTACCCTTCCGTCCTTCTGTGTCACCCTTCTTATGTCGCCACGCCGGTAAAATTGGAAGTATTAGAACATTTTATTTCCTAAATCTCTCATTTTGCCTAGAGTGCCCGCCCTTGCGGGTTTCACTCTAGCTTTATTTCCTCACTTCTACGCTCGTGGCACGCATCTCGATTCTTCATTTTACTCGGAGTGCCGCCCTTGCGGTTTCACTCCGCCCTCGGCCACATATCCCAATTTTGCCTAGGCGCCCTTTCGGGTTTTCACCTAGCCGGGATTCACTTTATTTCTTTCTCGTAATTTTTTTTTTTTTTTTTTCTTCTGTTTTTTTCTGTTTTTTTTTTTTTTTTTTTTTTTTTTTTTTTTTGAAATGAAACAAAAGGACAATACAAAAGCTAAAATATACACATCACAATGGATTCACTCCCCCACACTTGAATGTCACATTGTCCTCAATGTGATGAAGTGGAGGACACAAAACAACGGGGGCAAAATCACGTATAAACACATTCTTCCTCAATATATTCTTTGTGAAGCAAATCGCATACTCCGGAATTCACATGCTCAAGCTCACAACAACAAACTCCCGCAACTCGAAGTCACCGTCATCAGCAAGACGGTGTCATAAACCAGAGACAACATCACCTACCTCTACCACATTCCATCAGAATAGCACTTCAATAAGAACAATCACCGCAGATAATGATATAGGATTTTAGACAAACCAAACACTCATCCCTACACTTTCCTCAAAGCTCAATCAACAATAAACACCCGCATATAACCGAGATGAGGTCACAGAGTGATCGACAACTGCTCGATGGATCGGATAGGCACGATAATCTGCAGAAAATTTCGAGCTTGAGGCAAGGGAGACTGCAAATCGAAGAGAGCACTCAAAATACAACAGATAGTGAACCGAATTCACCATGATAACTCGAAAACATCCCCAGCATCACTCAACCGTCAGAACATTAACAATCATACCCGCAATGATCCACCCACGAGTCAACTCAACCAAGAACGTAGAACAAAGCCCTTTTAACAAAGAAGAAAAAAAAAAAACCAATGAGTTGGGGACCAAGTTGACAAAGATTATGATGGCAAAATTCAAAGAATAACTCAACAACTCTCGGCAAAGGCGATGACGGTGCCGATAACAAGCAAAACACAACATGACCACGAGTGTAGGCCAAACAAACACCAAAACCGGCGGAAACCGACTTACCAAGCAAAATCGAGGATGTAAACCCGCCAGTAAAAACTCGTGGATCGCACTTAGAAGTCGAACCCGACCCGATTACAAGAACTCTATGGATCAATAGCAAAGAAACCGCAGCACCACCGAGTGTAAACCAAAACGCGTGCAAACTCAAGTGAAAATCGACTCACCACGCAAAATTGAGGACGAACCGACATGTGCTCACATGAAACGATTTAGAAGCCCAAAATCGACCTTATTGCACCTCAATATCGACTCAAAATTGAATGAGAAAGAAACCCCAAATTTCAAATTAGGTTTTGATGGAGAAGGTGGCCGGTGGTTACTGATTGCTCCGGTGGGCACGGCCGTCGGCGTGGCGAGGTTCTTGGAGGTCAAAGGTGGTGGTGGGTGTGCTCCTTCGTCGGCTCTCTACTTCGCTCGCTCTCTTTTCTCTTTTTGTTTTTTTTTTTTTTTTTTTTTATTTGGGATTGAAGTGAGAAGGAAGAGGAAAGGAGTATAAAGTCGAGCCGAGGTCGTCCACGGACCGCCATGGCCCTCTCGCGGTTTTATGTTCTGCCATTCTTCCCTTTTTTTTTTTTTTTTTTTTTTTTTTTTTTTTTTTTTTTTTTGACATGGAAGAATAAACATAAACGGAGTACTTCACTACTTCATTACTTCAATCATCATACATATTCCCTTCCTAATCTCCTCATTTTCATGAGTAAGCATGAAAGTTGGCTCAACACTCTGTTGCAATCTGCGAAACCCTTCATCCTTAGATAAGAATGACACCATTTCAGCAGATACGGTGTATAGAGCAATTCACCACGGCGACAAAATCAACACACAGCAGACTAGCCAACCCAAAAATATCGACTTAAAGGCAGAATGCAACCCAAATACAGCACCAATTGGGTTCAATATCGAATAGGACGCAGCACCATAACGACACAAGAATAGCACAAACATACCGCCACACTCCGGGAAACAGTAGAAGCACACTCAACTATTTAAAGCGGTGTCACAATGTGACAGCAACTCAACAAGTAATCTCCGCAAGACCCAATTTGGTACCAACTTGAGCAATAATAACAGCAGTGGCAAAGACAATAAAACTGTCAAACTCCATAAGCCAAAGACATCACCAAAAATTCACCCAAAGTTCGACCACGAGTGTACAAGGGTCTTTGGGTTTTTATTCTTGAGCTCTGATTCCTGAAACACGAACAAACTGTCACGAGCACCCATTTAAGAAAATAAACGAACAATCACACTCGACTACAAAGGCTTCAAATCACAAAATCACAAAAGACGACAAGGGCTTCGGGTCGTTAGTTCTTGAGCTCAATTACCTCAAACATGTAACAAACTCCACGAGCACTGTTAACGAAATTAAAAACTAATCTAAGAATGCGTAAATAAAAACAATAAATCAAGGGTTGCCTCCCGATAGCGCTTTTGTTTAACGCCGTCGCTCGATTTAAAGGATACGAACTTACCTTACCTTGCAAGTAGTAGTACGAGTACAGGAACCGCAAGATTTGACATGGACAATTATTGCACTTCTACCGGACCCCTTCCGATTGATCAATTTGTCAAACCAAGCTTTAGGTTTGTCCTTGGATGCCTCCGCATCCTCGCGTCGATCCCATAAGATGACAACTCTTCGCTCTGTAGGAGGATCCTGCAAAATTTTAGACACCTTGCTCGGAAGTGGGGGCTCCCGGCATCTAGATAATGAACGGTTAGGAGAAGTGTCTATAACGCACAATGAATGAACTGCAGGCGAATGTGAAGATGGTTTATTAATCTCGAAACTGACTACCACTCCATCAAACTCCATAGTGAGGGACCCCTTAGGAACATCAATCTTTGTCCCTGCAGTTTTCAAGAACGGTCTTCCTAACAACACGGGGATAGCGTTCACCTCACTTTGCATGTCTAAAACATAAAAGTCGGCAGGGAATACCAACTTATCTACATGAACCATGACATTTTCCACCACCCCTTTAGGATAGACACTTGACCTATCGGCTAACTGCACCACCACGCTAGTCTGCTTAAGAGGTCCAAGCGTAAGGCGTTGATACAAGGAGTAGGGGATGACATTAATGGATGCCCCTAGATCTAGCATGGCCTCTTCAAACCTAAGGTCTCCAATAGCGCAAGGAATAGAGAACATCCCGGGGTCACTACATTTAGGGGGTAATTGTTTCTGAAACAACGCGGAAACATACTCACTCACTTTGACCTTCTTAGCCCCTTTAAGCTTGTTATTCCTCTTAATCGTACAAAGTTCTTTTAAAAACTTAGCATACTTAGGAATACTCTTAAGAAGATTAAGAAGGGGAATGTTTACCTCGCACTTTTGAAATACCTCGTAGATATCCTTGTCGTGCTCGAAGTGATGTTTCCTTCTTAGTGCGTCGGGGAAAGGTACCTCCGTCTCGACGGGAACCGAAGGTGAAGGAACCGGCTCCTTCTCCTTGCTCAATGTAGCTTGATCTTCGTCCACGATCACTATCTCTTCTTCTTCCTCATTGATCTTAGCCTCCTTGGGCTTCCTCTTTGCCTTCTCGACCTCTTCCAATTGCCTTCCATTTCGCAAAGACACGGCACTCACATTTTCTCTAGGAGGTATAGTTTGACTTGGCAACACATTCGAGTCTCTAGCTTCCAAACGACTAACAGCAGTGGCCATTTGACCAATTTGAGTCTCTAAATTCTTAATGTTATTCTTAGTCTCCAATTGATTCTGAGCCACGCTAGCTTGAAAGTTGCTTTGATTAGCTACCAAAGCCCGAATCATCTCATCAGTAGACATTTGCGGACTCGGTGGGGCTTGTGCGTGTGAGTTCGGGGGTGGATTTTGAGGACGATTCATGTATTGTCCTCGTGGTGGACCGCCGTGGTACCCTTGCGCATATGACGGATTACCTTGAACATGAGAGGGATTACCTTGAACATGAGAGGGATTACCTTGAACGTGAGAGGGATTTCCTTGCGTATTTCCCCATCGGAAGGCTGGGTTAGCCTTCCATCCCGCATTGAAAGTGTTGGAATAAGGGTCCCATTTCTTTTGTCCCGGCTCCATATATCCCGCAGCATTCACCTCTTCATAAGGCGTCTCCTCCCTCATTTGTGGGCAACTCTCACTATTGTGCGACTCGGCAGAGCAAATGCCACAAGCCATCACCGATTTCTTACCTATGACCAAGTCCTTGACTAGATTTGCCAAGCTATCAACCTTCTCCTCGAGCAAAGCATGACTTGAGCCAACGGCATTAACCCCTCTTCGTGGGGTCTTCCTGTCAAAGTCTCGTGAGCTCTCAGCAAGTTCGGTGATCAATGCCATCGCATCATCCGGGTTTTTATTAGCAATACCTCCTCCACTAGCGGCATGGAGCATACGAGCATCATCCTTGCTTAAACCACCCGTGAAATACATCACGAGATCATGATCCTTGTACCCGTGATAAGGACAAGTGCCACAGAGCTTCTTGAAACGCTCCCAATACTCATACATACTTTCACCGTCTCGTTGTTCGGCGTTACTTATCTCTTTCTTCAATTGTGAAGAACGAGAGGCGGGAAAGTACTTCTCTAGAAACGCCTTCTTCATCTTGACCCACGTGTCAATGCTACCCGTGGGTAGAAAATAGAGCCAATCCCTCGCAGCGGCGTCCTTCGATGAAGCAGGAAGGCCCTGAGCTTCAGTTGCTCATCAGTAACTCCAGCAGGTTTCATGCTGGAACAGACAATGTGAAAATCCGACAAATGCTTGTTCGGATCCTCGCCGTTCAACCCATGGAATGTAGGTAGCAAATGAATGAGCCCGGACTTCAACTCAAAGTTAACACCAGCCTCGAGAGGTGGGATGGTGATACATAAAGGTTGTTGTCGAAGGTCCGGAGCTGTAAGTTGCTTAATGGTTTGAGCGGCCATCTCGTCGCTTTCGTCTGAAATATCTGAAATGTCCGAGGCGTATTCAGGTATGTCTACCTCGGGATCCTGCACGGCGACGACTTGACCACTTGCGTTCCTCCTAAACCTGAAAAGTGTTCTTTCAATCTCTGAGTCAAAAGGCTCGAGGTTCAGGTTAGTAGAACGAGTATTATGCATACAACTACACGAAAACAATGAAAACAATCAATGCCTAAAGTTCCCCGGCAACGGCGCCAAAATTTGACGGCCCAAAGTCGTATGCCGCAAATTAACAATTTATAACACTTAAATCCTAATACTAAACAAATAGTAAAGCGGAAGTAAGGGGTCGAACCACAGGGAATAAGGCTAATCGAATTCTAGTTGAGCGCAGATGAAAAGCAAATATAAAGTAACAGAACGACAGATAACTAATAAAAGGGGGGTTTTTGTTGTTTTACTAAACTAAAAACCTAGCATACTATAATATCAAAACAAAAGCAGAGAATAAAAGGAATGAAATATAAGATATTAAAAGGATCTCGATTCAAGCTAATATCCGCGGTTGAGAGTTAATCGATCACGGTTATCCGGTTCTAGTTTTTACTCTTGACTACCTTATCGTGAATCATACAATTCTAATCCTCCTTATGTTAAGCTAATTAAAACGTATCCCGTTCTTAACTAACCCTAACCAAAAGACAATCTCAACGTATCCCGTTCAAGATTTAATCAGTCAGCAGCTTTAATGACAAGAGAATCGATAAGGAACAAATAGCACATACAATCCAGTTGTACTTTAGATGTTATGAAAATCGCTCCTAGGAATAAAAATCAACGTATCCCGTTCAATTATCAAACCTAGTTGTTACTAGTGTTAAGTTAATCAACGTATCCCGTTCAATTAACAAAACTAACAATTACGCGATTAATAAGACGACTAGTTGCGCACCTAGCAATCACAAATCAATCACGCAAATATAATTCAAAACCGAGCAATAATCAATAATCAAAATAAAGACTAGAACTTTCAAACTCACAATTAAAACCAACCGTTTCAATTACTTAAACCGAGAAAAGGGAGATTAGTTACTCATACCGACGGTTACAAAATACTTGGAAAGTTTGATCTTCAATCTCCCAATTTTTCCAAACCAAAACCTAGAACTAAATCTAAAACTCTAAGCTAAAAAGAAATGAAAAAGTCAAGTAGATGATAATGTGAATCTGAAATGATAATGAAAGGTCACCCCTAATATAAGGAAACCCACGTCTTAAGTTCCTTACAATTCTTTCTAAAAGCCCACAAAAATAAAGCGGCAAAAAGAGACCAACAGAAACATGATGCTCGCGGGCCACTCGCGGCCACCTCGCGGACTGCTCGCGGATCTTGTTCTGGTCTTTTTCTTCTGCTCTTCGTGTCTTGGCTTCCTTCTAAATCCCGACTCGTTCCATTCTCGTCGTAGTACGCTTCCAAGTACGATTTAACGTCACAAACTCGCATAATACCACATCACTCGTAAGTCACAAAATCATCGTAAAATCACATTAAATCCTTCCGAAACGAGCTAAAACCGACGCTCCTAATACCTACTAAATACGACTCATCAGCCTCAAGGCCCACTTTGTCATTTTGATTTGATTAGATTGTTTGCGTGAGTGACAGCTCGGATACACGGTGTTTCCGCCACCGTGTCTTTCATTTTTATTCACTTTCTTTTATAAATCCTTTTTAAAAAGCTTATTTTATTTTGTTGGAAAATCCAGGTTGTTACATAATAAGTTGTAAAACTTGCATTTGTGTAGTAGACTTGTGTATACTTTAAAACGTCGTTGTGTTGACATTGCTTTTGTTGCGTACCTGCTTTAGTTAGTAGGCTTCGATTTAAACCGAAAATGATTTCTGAGTGGGATGCTTTTGAATGAAATGTTGTTATGAAAAAGTGTTTGTGAAAGATTCGTTTTTATCGTCGAAATGAGCTAAAAAAATGAATGCGAAAAATGTCGTTGAGCATGTCGTGTGACGTATCATTAATGCGAAATGAAAGTGATGATCGGCATCTTGAGGCTCATGTTTGAGTTGTACAACGTATTAGCATTCGATGTAGTATGGATATACGTGATATGAAAAGAAAAATATGGAAAACAACAAAAACCTGGCCATCAAACCGTAAGGTACTTTACGGTTTCGCATGCAAAGCGTAAAGTATTTTACGGTTTAGGCAGCAAACCGTAAAGTTGTTTACGGTTTGTCTGTCGGGCTAGGTGCAAAAATTTTCAAATTTTCGATTTTATTTGCCTATATAAGGAGCGGGTGTGTGAGTTATTTCCATCATTCAACTCAATCCTCTTCTCTTCTTTACTTTGTACTTATAAATATTTAAGTATTTTCACAAGAATTATTTTTGTTTTTAGAAAATCATGGATCATTTTGATTCTCTTTTGAAAAGGTGGACTTCTTCGCTACGTCCGGCGGAGAAGAAAGCCTTGTATGAAGAGGGCGCGGGTGTTTTTATTTGGTTTTAGGCAACTACGTGTTGAGCTAGATTTCCTCAACGCGTGCCTTGATTTTTGGGATCCAAATTTGCACGTATTTCAGTTTCTGGGAGGTAAAATAAGTCCACTCATGGAGGAGTTTTCGGCCATCGTCGGATGGTCACGGCTAGAGTTGGCCAAGGGCCGGGCCTCAAACACGAGGCCCTGGCCCGAGCTAGGTCCGGAGGAGGGCCGGGCTTTGAAGGGTCGGGCTTTGAAATCTGGGCCCTTATGCGGCCCTTATAAAGGCTTTAGAGGGCCGTGCCGGGCCTAGGCCATTATCACGTTTTTTTTTAAAAAGCATAAATAATTAGTAACTACTAATTAGGATAAATTAGGGGGAAAAAAATTAAATAAAGGGCTTGAACTAAATTTTTATAATTTTAATAATAATATCAAATTTATAAAAATTTAGCTGCCTACGTATCTCGAAAGAATCAAAACCCACATAGTTCTTTACTTACCTGACTTACCTTTCTTACCTGTTGGACGGTGGATGTGGAAGCGGGAATTTGGGAAGGGTGCTCATTCATCATCATCATCGGCTTCTCCGGCTTCAGTACCACTAGTTGATGAGCCATCGGTTGTCATGTATGGATCTTCATCAAATTCGTCGGTGTCTTGCTGTCCTTGGGTTCGTATCACGGCTTGATCCCAATCCTTTTTGCAAACACACATCTTGACCGAGTCTGGATGTAAACTCGACCTCTTCTCGTCCAAGACTCGCCTACCTGCACTAAAAGCGGACTCCGACGCAACGGTGGAAGCGGGAACTACAAGTACGTCTCTATCTATTTTGGATAAAACTGGGTATTTGGTTGAATGAGTTTTCCACCAGTTAAGAATAGAAAATTCCTCACTATCAGTTTCATGAGTAATTGACAAATATTCGCTAACAGGGTTGGCGGTAGTGGTGGAAGTAGTAGTCGTGCTAGAAGAAGAACTACCGGTTTGTCTTCTTAAAAGAATTGAAGCAACTGCATTATCAAATCTCCTACTCTTTGGCATTGGCGGGGCACTAACTTCTCCGTCGCCACTTTGTACATTGTAAAAATCATAAAAGCGGTACAACAAATCAACACAACAGTTAACATATACTTGAACATCAAACTGTATATTCAAAGTTTCATAATAAAAAACTAACAAATTTTTCAAACCTTTAGTTTTAACCCCCGGATCAAGTAAACATCCAACGCCATATATGATAAGAAAAGTTGTAAAATAATTTAACCATTTTTTTTCATGTCAGCGATGCAGTCGAATAAACAAGGTTGCTCGATTTCACAAGTTTGCATGCTATAAACAACAGAAACACAACTCATAATAACTAAATGAACGTCAGGCTCATAAACATAAGAGAACGTGTTAGTAGCATCTTTATAAGATTTTAACAAATCATTAATACAAATAGCAATATCCCAAATAGAGTCATCAATCAGTTGAACGTCGGGAAGAGAACTATGAGCATCATTATATAATTTAGTTATAATTTCCTTAAATTCTACAGCCTCTTTTAGTAATCTATATGTTGAACTCCATCTAGTCGGTGTATCGAGACTAAATTTTTTGGGTCTCTTTCCGCCCGCCCTACACATTGTTCTAAAATTTCTTTTAATATCGTGTTTTAGTCTAATTGTAACAGTTCGGCTTTTCGCGACTTAATTAAACAAGGCGGAAATATTAATTAAGTACTTTATATTACAATACCGGATGTTATCGTATTACAACTCAAAATACATAATCAGAGTTATAGATAAACATGGTCATTAATGCGAGATTCTAAGAATAAAGTCATATTACATTCTCTCAATAAGTCGAAATAAAAATATGCAATCCCCCCTTGCTGCTCGGTAATGATCTCGGGGTACCTACGGTGAACCCATAATAGCGTCTACAATCCCGCACATAACCATGATTGCTCCTTGGGCATCATTAGGCTCATATCAAATGTGCATAATAAACAATACATCTTATAACGTATATGAATGTTGCATGTAGCAAATAATAACATTTCTCAAGTTATAACTCAAGTTATATTAAGCATGCGATTTAAAGCGATAAATCATATAAGCATGATATACAATTATAAAACAAGTAAAACATAATATACAGTTATAATGCAATTAACAAGTAAATTCATAACAACAATATCATAAGCTTTCAAAAGAATTACGAGGCGATATTGTGGATACCCATATCCGTACCCTCCCAACCAAAACCCTGTGATGTAACTCGGACTTTTATTACGCATGTTTTAACGTTGACTTAAACGGTTCTAATAATGTCGAATTCATATTTTTGAGTCGTTTTGAAATGTTTAATGATTTAGGTCGCTTCACATCACGCTTAAATAAATGTTCAATTGTCCATTTAGAGTTTAGCCTGGTCCGCGTCCTGCTTCGTTTGGCATGAGCTCCGTACTTGCATTACAATTAGTCCTTTTACATTAACGAGGTCTAATTCAGCATTCCTAAATTCCTAATTTTAGGCCCTGCGGTTAGATTTCCCTTTTAGCCTCCTCTTACACAAAATATAGCCTCACGGGTTACCTTATTTCACAAAATGTCACAAAATACACACCTTTTTCACATTTTCGGGTCTCGAGCCCAGAACTGAGCCCAAACCCGCTTTTGGCCCTCACTCCAAAGCCCTCAACCTTCAAAAATATCTTAGGAAACCCTCAGCTGTATGCTTGACGCACAAGCTTAAGATTATACTGTATCTTTTCGAGATATAATCAAACCGGAATTAGGAAACCAAGTTAAAACCACACCCTCAGACCGCATAGCCTTATACGGTTTAGGGGTCAAACCGCATAAGCCTATGCAGTTTACTGGTCAAACCGCATAGCCCAATGCGGTTCCCCTGCCTGGTTCTATCCCGAGATTTCCTATTTTCTCCGAGATTTTTAGTATATATATACCCCCCTATACCCGACCTCATCAGACACAATTCACAACCAGAAAACACCAGAAACTCTCTCAAAGCCTCACGCACTCAAATCCTTGAGTTCAACACACCATCCCGTGTTGAATTCATCCTCCTTTTAAGTTCAAGAAGCGAAACTCTGCCCATATCTGAAGCGCCAGGACCAGGTAGGTACCGATCCACTTGGATCAAAGCTTTTTCTTATTTTCTATGGACTAACAAAGGGGACTACACTTTAGCGCCCCCCGGCTTTGGCACCGAGCGCGCTTGGATTCCAAGTGTTCTTATTATTTCGGGTACACCCCATATCCGATGAGACGCCAAAGTCGCATAAGCAACCGACGCTTCTAAAATGAACCAATGGACAATTGAATGTTTATTTTATATGTATGCATCTTGCACCCTTTTTCCTTTGCATTAAAATCAACTTAAAACAATGAATTCGACCTTTAACTGAACCGTTCTCGTTAACAAGTTAAACATGCTAAACTGAGGGTTTTAATTATTCTTTTTGCATTTGCATTCTTTTATAAACTTTATCGTTCTTGTACGTAGCGATAACATTAGCTCAAATATCATTTTCCATGGATTGTTCTAGGTCAGTAGAGGCTATTTTTACATAGGCTTCTGTAAAAGGTTTTCATAAATCAATAATTGAATTGATTTTAAGTTAAGTACCCTCACCCCGAATCCATTCTGGTTTCATAAGCCTTAGATCTAGGGGTGTCGGCGTGCTCCAAAATCTAGGACATGTCTTTAGGCTTAGGACATGATAGCAGGTTCCTAATTTCCGCGATAATTAGGTGGCGACTCCGAAACAGTTTTAAAGGTTTTTCTAAAATAGTCTTTTTAACTTAAAGCACCCTTAAGCAAGACGCCGAGTTGGGTCCCCTCGATCCCGGGTTCCACAGTTTGGCGACTCCGCTGGGGAGATTTTATTTTTAAAACCAAAAGCTAGCTTTTTCTTTTTAAAAATAAAGAGGTGAAACTTGAAAGCCTTGAACAATCCATGTATACATATTTGAGCAATGCACATTCGTTTAGAGTCCATTCCTTTTGGAATCTAGGCAACCTTTGCACCCTCGAGAGGTGGTTCCCACATGCAGGCTTGTCCACTCGATAAAGCACATGTCGGACTAGCTTTCCTCTCGCCCCCTCCACGGCTTCACAGAAATGCTATCTCGATCGCCCAAAGGTTCTCTTTAGAAAACCTATCGCCCCGGCGTAAGGAAATAAAGGGGTTAAGTATCTGCCAAAGCGTACTCGAGGTTGTTGGAGGTGTACCCGACTGACCCTTTTTACCCTTTTTGAGTCATACGTACAAGTACAAGGCTATGCACTCCATGGTCTTTTTCAAATGAGCATCTGCATTTGTGGACAAGGGAATTTGATCCACGCGATGTTTTATTTCAAAAACATTTTCATTCGAAAAGAGTCGCCATTAAATTTTTAGGTGGAATTTAGAAACCAATTTTAGAGAAAATGAGTTCGTGTGAGTTTACGTGTTAGAAAGTTTAAAAGAATTTCATTAATTTAACGCCTAACCCCGCCCGTCGTAAAGACGGTCTCTACTAAGTAAAACCATGGCTATTATGAGTACGCATGCGGATATGCAAACAACGTTTTGACCCTAAACATATTATATCCATTCTATGTCGTTTAATGCACATATAATTTCGTCAAAGTTATTCAACATGGGTTCATTTACTATTCTAGCAAACAAAGAAAAGAAGCAGAAATACTCACCGACAACATAAGATAGATTAACAAACGTTAGCGGTAAACGAATAAAAATAATCAAACACGACTAATATATATACAAATATGAACAACTAACATAAATAATTAAGCACCACACATAAACATAACAAATATACGCACAAATACAAACAGACGTACAAGGGCCTAAATAATCAAATGCGACTAACACACAAGCAAATATAAGCAGATAACATGGATACTTAAACACAACGTACGAAAACCTAAACCATACAAACCTACATGTCAAATAACTACACAACTCAAGATTTAACAAACAAAACAAAACCAGCAACAAGCAGAACCGTGCAATGCACGACTTTTACATGATTAACGAAACCAGCTACCACACAAATGCTAAACGATGAAATAAAATCACGAAAACTAATCTAACATACAAACATGAATTACAAATCTGGAAAAACATGATAGATCTAGTTTTAGACAATTAACATAATTAAACATGAGTAAGAGCTAATTATATAATAAGCTAACGAGCTAAACAAAATTAATCTAACGAAGAATTTTCAAGTCATGCTACGCAAGGAAATCAAACACATATACTAAGTAAACAAGGGGCACGACATATCCATACATACGCATCAAAATCATGCTAAAAATATAAACCTAAAACGAACAATAAAAACAATAACTAGGACGATAAACAACAGAGCGACAAAAAGTGATAAAAAACGACAGAGGGCTATAAAAACGATAAAAAAACGATAATTCAACAAAGTAAAAAGAGTATTTTTGCACCCTCAACTTACATGTATCGTTGCCAATTCTTTGAGTCGTAATCGATTCTAAGATTTTATCCCGAGGGGCCGTCGTCGACGAAAATAATTTGTAAAAACTTCGAAACACGTTTCACGGTTTCAACTTGCGATAGCGATTTTCAAAAGCTTGTAACTTCTTCGTTTCTTAACGAAATTTCGATCTGAAAGATGTTCTGGAAAGCTTGGAACGTAAAATTTAAATATATGTAAATAAAAAAGACAGGTTGTGTGGCTTTCAGCATAAAACGAGGCAAAAGAAGGGACAGCAACACCAAAAACAGAAAGCGATACTCTGTTTTTTAGCAGCTGTCTCCACTTCGTTTGGAGACTCTTTGAGGGTTTTTTTTGTGTATGAAATCTGTGTGTGGATGTTCCAAATTCGTAACTCTTGAATGCTTGTAGTTAGTGTGTATATAGGGGCAAAAGTAGGGTTTTTCGAAGGGAAAAGAGCAGCTCTTCCCTATTTTCGAGGGCTGCAGTCCACGACCTACTTTTTAGGTGTTTTTAGGGTTTTTGAGTAGTGTTTCTTGTGGGTTAAGCAAAGATAAATGAGTCATGAAGATCAGGTATGGTTTTTTGTTTGCGGGCATGAGTTTGATGGCCAAACGAGTCGAGTTCTGGCCCGAATTTGGGCTGCCCAAAACAGAGCACAGGATGGGGGTTTTGGGCTGCTGTTAGACGAACTTTTTGACTGTATTCTGGTCTGATTATTTGAAGGAAAGAATGGATAGTAAGGGCCTCGAGATACATGTTGAAACGGGCTCCAAATCGAGTTAAAAAATGAGCTTTAAAGTTGCTTTCTAAGAAAACGAATTCATCGAATACGATTTAATAAAATGGCTTAAAGACACGAGAAACGACTTGTCAAGTCGAATATCAATTTTGTAAAGGAGATTTTTCAAATCGAGTTACTTAAGATGATTTTTCAAATCGAATTATTTTATTTTCAGTAAAATGTACTTGAGTCAAAAAAATCCAAATTAAAACAAATATTAATTTAAATATCATTTAAATTAATAAAACATTACGTCGACGGCGCTCGGCTTACATCGTAAAACGAACTCAAATAACGATACGAAGTACATGTTGTCCTATCATCATCGGGTGTTTGTCGGGTTTTCTATAAATTTCCATATCGACAGATACGGGTATCTACAGAGCCCCCACTTTGACTGAGGCTTGGACAGGGCGAAAGTCAAAGTAGACTCTCGAGTCGATCGAAGATCACAACTTGAGAGCCTCACGGGTCGTTTATGGTCCCTTAGACCTGTGTATATAAGCTCACTAGCCATAAGAAGAAATCTTACCTGAAACATGATTCTGGAAGCCTTCATTTTCATCAAAGTGTGGGTTGAGGCTTATTCTCGGGCGCCTACGTATCCATTGCGATGGAATCAAGCCCGTATCGTAGTTCGAGCTCGCTGGCCTGTAGCTTTCTGCTGCTTCGGCCCAAAACAATGATATTTGTTTACTTGATTGAGTAAAGCCTATATCTGCATTCTTTTTGGAAGTGTCACTTCTTTTAGCTTCTGCTAGTACTTCTTCATTTCGAGGATGTCATCCTGTCGTCGGGGTCTAAGGTTGATGACTTTAGAGCCCCCGGTTGGAGTGTTCATGTTCAGTCGTACCGCTGAAATCAAAAATAAACCCTACGGACTACTAACAATAGCTAGCGGCAAGAAGGGGTCGAACCACAGAGAAACAATTACTCGCAAGACACTTAGTTGACAGGTTATTCCTAGGTATGACGATGTTTGGTTGGAAAAACTAATAAACTACTAGCAAATATGATAAAGAGAGGTTTAAACTAGGGAGAAAAGACTAGGGTCTCGGGTTCCTTATGTCAATAATCCGGATAAAATAAGTTTCACCGAAATAGCAATCAATTGGATCGTGCAAGGCGATTAGGGCAGAACACGCTCTCTCGAAACAATGTTCCCTTAAGTTCAATTTAGCGGGCTCTCGCGACTTACTAATTCAACTTATCAATTACGCGAAGTGGTCTAATACTGATTAGGCTTTCGATCTTAAATCAATATTACCCTAGGTTCAATTCAATTAAGGCGTCCCTAAATTCAATTGATAATTAATCGCGCAGGAAGAAATCGCACAAGCACAAACCAATCAATTACAACAATTTAATCAAAGCTCCGGATTAAAGGCATAATTCCCCCTCAACCCTAGTTGGGGAATTAGCTACTCATAACTAAGGCAAAAGACATATTAATAATTAAAGAGAAGAAATTAAGAACAATAAACGTGAAATTACCAATTGAAATAATCTTGAAATTAATCCTGAGTACCGACGGTTACAAAGCTTGAAGATGAACTTAAAAGAGAACTTGAAGTTTTTCTAAAAGAGTAATTCTAAAAAGCAGTAGAAAGCCGTAAATAAAGGATAGCCTAAACCTAACTCACGAGTTTCTTATTTATAGTAATTCCTAAAATATTAAAATAATTAAATTACAAAATAACTCCGTCGAATAAAAATCCAAGGCCGGCCGGCCGGCTGCCGGTCGGCGCCCGAATGCGTAGCCCAAATTTTGGGCTTAAAATCTCGTGAAAAAGTCAACAAAAGCACATCAGCCGGCCGACCGGCCGCCGGTCAAGTTTGACCGGCCGGCCCTTCGAAATTGGGCTGGCTTTTCCTTGGGCTTTGACCCTTCTTCCTTTTCTTCCTTATTGGGCTTGACTTTCGAATTTCGCCCAAGTCATTTACTTCGTCACTCCCGAGCTCGTCTTCGCCTCAGCTTTGGGGTTCCCGTCATAACTTCCATTTTTCAGCTCAAATGCACGGAAATGCAACAAATTCCTGCAGACCACGGAAAAACACCAAAAACGCTACTCGAGCGAAATATGAGAACAAAATGGCCCTAAAGGGCGCATTTTGACAATAAAACGCAGCTCGGGACGGGGGTAAAAACATATAAAAATAACGTATATCAAACTCCCCCAAGCCAGACTCTTGCTCGTCCTCGAGCAAGTGACTCAACTAAAACTAAACACACCATACAAGTATAAACAAAAGATGAGAAACAACGACTCAGAGCCGAGCATGAACTGTCGCTAATCAAGTACAACTTAAACAATCATGAGCAGTCGAAAGTGTTAGGAATAAATTCCCAACTGCAGAAACAAAGTCAATACACACTTATCAAGCCGCATAGAAATGATTTGTGAACCGGCGACCCTAGGAGACCAATAATGTAGTGTCCTCACGGGTTTCACTCTGCACTCATTTAAGAACAAGGGTGAGTATATGTGTATTATATGTAACAATGCAAAGGTAACTCACTCACCATCTCGACTCGTGAAACACGCCTGCAATCGAATGTGAAAACAATCTCTACAACATAAGTACGTGTCCAACCAAACGAATGACCAGAATACATGCCAAGGACTTACGCGGGAAGGCCAAGGTGAAGGGTGAAAGGTGGTTGCGCCAAGCGCGTTTAGGATAAGTGGAGCTAAATTCGGTAGTTGCAAAAGCTACAAAAATTCAACTCGCCACAACATTCAACCCAACTCCGTCGACTCGGAGGCAAAATAAACTCAAGCTCAAGATACAACCTCCGTAAGAAAAGTCGAATAAATCTCGTCAACCAACCGTATTTTGTACAACCCCAAACGAAATAACATATTTTTGATTTTTTTTTTTCTTTTTTTTTTTCTCTTTTTTTTCTGTTTTTTTTTTTCGTTTTTTTTTTTTTTTTCTTCTTTTATACACATGAAATTAAAATGCAAACAAAAATAAAGAGGGGGTAACGGTAGGTGACGGAAAATTAAGCTTCCAACTCGTAACTCTTTTCTGCAACCTCAAAACAACGCCTCAAGCATAAACCAACATACCAAAAATCAAATGCAACTGTCCCGAATAGGGTAGGTAAACTGAAAAGGTAAGTGGTTAGATAAAATGTAGTATAAAAACAAGCTTTAAGGCTAAGACGGGGTGCAAAAAGTGGTAAACCTATAATCTAAAGGGTAAGAAAAACAGGCTATTTGGCTAATGTGGAGCTCATAAAACAAGTATAAGTGCTGCCTTTCCTCATGTAATGCCGCTAGCCACCAACCCGACACGACTCAGTATTAAGCAGATTGAGTTCACATTTATGCATGTTAATATTACGCCCTGCACGAGGAGGAACTACACACAACCTAACAACAAGGAGACCAGTCGTAGATGTCACTGGCCTTGGAGGCTCTAATCATCTCCATATATGTAGCTCACTAATTACCGGTCGAGCCTATGGTTCAACAAAACAAACTAGCAACTGACTCGTAAGATCAACTCTATAACGCATGAAGCACATGCTCAATCATGATAAGTGTAAGAAAAGGACAACATAGGCAATTAAATCATCGTCGTTTTGCATGTTTCAACATCTAACTGACTCTATTTTTTTTGAAATTTTTGACATTTTTTTTAATTTTTTTTTTGGATTTTTTGAAAATGAAAAGAAAAATAGGAGCAATAAGAAGAACTAACCAAAAGCAATCAAAACTAACTAACACACAAATACAAGAGAATGAAAAATAAAGCAACCTAATTCCTCCCCCAAGCCTAAACTTCACAATGTCCTCAGTGTGATCAGCAGCAAACAATAACCAACATCCAAAATCAGAAAACACAACTGGAGGACTCAAATCAATAATGGGGAAGGAAATAAAACGAGAGTAGAGAGGAGAAAACATACTATAAAGAGGGATTCCCCCAAGCCAGAAGATGCTCGGGGGTTAGTGGCCAGCGCGCCACTATTAATCGTCGGGCTCGTACTCATCAATTTCCCTAAGATCGGGATCATCCTCTTCGTCGTCTATCGGCATCCCTGAGGCTGCAGCACCCGACCCAGACGCGCCTGCGTCACCAAAACTAGTAAAGGGCTGCTGCGGAGCTCCATATCCGTATCCACCATCTGGCCAAGTAAAAGGAGTAGAGTAATAATCCGGCTGAAGGGTGAACCCTCCATGGACGCTCGGGTCGGTATACCCGCCGTCGGGCCAAGTGTAGAAGGACGGGTGAGGTCCCTCTGGTGGTACGGTGCCCTGCCTCGCATAAGCATCATATGAGGGGAACTGACTCAACGCCTGGTCAGTATAAACCCGATCAATTCGCGCGTGCGTCGCGCGCAAATCATCCCCGTACTGATGACGAAAGCTATCAAAATCAGAACGGAGCCCAGTCAGCCCCAAATCCATACGACCCATCATAGAGACAATATCAGGGTGTAGGTCGTAGTACTGCGGAGTGCCCGACGCTGTGGAGACCTGCGGAAGTACCTGTGAAGGTTCCTCAATACCAGCAGAAGAGGTCTCGGCGGGGTGTGTCTCCCGTCGGCTGAAAGTGCGGACAGGCACAGTAGGGGCAGGAGCTCCTGCAAGCGGTAGAGTGTAAGTGGGTTGATCGGCCACCAGCTGCACCTGAGAGAGGCGTGCAGGTAGCTCAATACTCGGAAGCCGGTTGATCATCCAAACGCGTTTGCCCACCGAATTGTGGGTGATCCAGTTCAGAGGACTATGAAAATAATTCGTATCAAGAAGATAATTGCCCGCGATAGCGTGTCGCGGGTTGTCAACAAAATCAACAGTCCTCATAGCGATTTGGGTGATGAGGCCACCCACAAACACCGGCACGTTAGCCGCATAAGCACTAGACAACCGCTTCAGGTGATAAGCGAGATGGTACGCGATGTTGATATGAAACTTCGCGGGTTTCTGCCGAAGGTACTGTCCCAAAATCTGCATCTCCTCAGTTCGGACATTATGGGGCTCGCTCCTGCTAAAGATTGTCAAACCCATGAATCGCTGCCAAATGCGAATGGCAGGCTGATGGATCTGAACTGAACTCATATGGCGACCCGGCGTGTGGCGCTGCTCAGAAATAGCGCGCCATAGCTCTGTATAGTCAAAAGTATCAGGAGCCTCAACCGCCCTCCTATGAGCTAACCCGAATATTTCACCGAGTTCTTTCGTCGTTAACGTAATGTCGGCATTCATAAGGCGAAACTGCAAGATGGGGAACCCGGAACTAGTGTCTTTCGTAACCTCCAACGAACTCAAAAATTCCCAAGTAAGTCGAGGGTAGGTCATTCGAATCAACCCGAACATAAATTCCATCCCGACGCCTTTAAATAGTTTCTCCAGAATAATCGTCTAATCCTAAGGCTCGCAAAGAGTTCCGACAAATAAATCGAGTAGGAACGAGGGTCCGTTTCTTCAAAGCGGTAAACTTATCCTTTTGAGTAGTAGAAGTAAAAATTACCTCGTCGAAATCGGGATCCGGTGCGATGTCGGGTTGAGCCGCTTGATACCGGGTGTTAGGGCGACCGCGTTTCCGAGCTCCTTGAGTGGAATCCGCCATGGAAATGGGTAGGATGAAGTGAGGTTGAGTTTTAGGGTTTGGGTGAAAGAGAGAAAGGGATTTTCGTGGGTTTAGAGTGAGGTTAGAGAGAGAGAGTGAAAATTAGAATGTGAGGTGAAATGAGGCGGAAATCTTGTATAAATCCGTAGAAATACGCCTCAGCCGGTCCGGACCGGCGGCCGGTCGCCCGGCCTGACCCAAAACGTCAGCATGACGTCAGCTGTCTCGTCAAATTTCTCTACATACCTCAGCCGGGCCCTGACCGGCTGCCGGTCGACCGGCTTAGAGGACCTGTAGCTTATTTTCCTCTTCTTTTTCTCAAAAGTAAAACCTTGAAAATTTAGCCTACGGCTCCGGGCCAGGACCGGCGTCCGGTCGGCCGGCTCTTGAGCCCCGTTTTCTTTGCTCGAAAATTTCCTAAGTGTAGAATTATAAACTCAACCTGCACTACTCAAGAAAATTATTAATACCCTCACTCTCGTCTCACCTAGAATGTAATGAAAATGCGAAAAATCAACAAAGATAATTAATACAAGAACACGCTGGTTGCCTCCCTAAGCGGTTTTAAGTCCCGCTCATTGTGTTACCTCATCAGCAAGAGGAATCAAGTGGTGCGAGGTAGAGTACCTCGACCAAACCAACAGCAGCACCATCGTGATATAGCTTCAAACGATGTCCATTAGCTTGAAAACGCTCTCCCGCGTCATTTTCGAGCTCAAAGTAACCGTACTTACTCGTTTGGGTGATAGTGAGCGGTCGACCACCGGGACTTGACTTGCCGGAAATAAGCGAAGTCGGGAATTATAAAGGAGCACCTTATCACCTACCTTGAATTCACGAGGTAGAATCCGCTGATCGTGCCTCTTCTTCGTGCGCTCCTTATAAACCCGCGAGCTTTCATAAGCACTCATACGAAATTCATCGAGCTCATTCAGCTGCAACAATCGCTTCTCCCCACACAGAGTCGAGTCAAAATTAAGCTCCTTAACTGCCCACCAAGCTTTATATTCCAACTCAACGGGGAGATGACATGCCTTCCCGTACACCAACCTGTAGGGTGAAGTTCCAATCGGCGTTTTAAACGCCGTCCTATAAGCCCATAGAGTATCATCAAGTTTCGAGCTCCAGTCTTTGCGTGACTTAGTAACCACCTTCTCAAGAATGGACTTGAGCTCCCTATTTGAAACTTCGACCTGCCCGCTCGTCTGCGGGTGATAAGCAAGAGCAGTACGGTGTTGAACACCATACTTCCGTAAAAGAGTGTCGAGATGCTTCTCGTGAAAATGACTTCCCCCATCGCTTATGATTGCGCGAGGACTCCAAATCGAGGAAAGATCGTCTTGCGAAATAAGTTGATTACCACCTTAGCATCATTGGTAGGAGATCACGGCGGCCGACCCATTTAGAGACATAGTCGACAAAGAACAAGTATAAAGCGGTTCCCATTAGAAGACTGAACGGGCCTTGTGTCGATTCCCCAAACATCAAACAACTCAACCTCTAGTATACCCGTTTGAGGCATTTCATGCCTCCTTGAGATATTCCCGGTCCGTTGGCACGCGTCACAAGATAGAACGAAAGCGGCTGCATCTTTAAACAAAGTAGGCCAATAAAACCCGGACTGCAATATCTTCGCCGCGGTCTTGGTGGGACCATGATGCCCACCGTAAGGAGAGGAATGACATCCCTCTAACACTCCGCGAATCTCCCAATCAGGTACACATTTACGGAATAATCCGTCGCTACACTCACGGAATAGATGTGGATCATCCCAAAAGAATCTCTTCGCATCATGCCGAAACTTCTTCTTCTGTTGGGAAGTAGCATGCTCGGGAAATGTACCTGCAACCACAAAGTTAGCATAATCGGCGAACCAAGGCTCACCATGTAGAACGGCCATCAATGAGTCATCCGGAAAAGAGTCGTCAATAGGAACAACAACTCCACCCTCATCGAAGCGTAGTCTAGATAAATGATCAGCAACCACATTCTCAGCACCCTTCTTGTCGCGGATTTCAAGGTCGAATTCCTGGAGTAGCAGAATCCAGCGAATTAACCTAGGCTTGGCTTCCTTCTTCGCGAGGAGATACTTCAATGCCGCATGGTCCGTATAAACAATCACCTTGGACCCAATAAGATATGATCGAAACTTGTCTAACGCGTAGACAATGGCTAGAAGTTCCTTCTCCGTCGTCGCGTAGTTTACCTGCGCTTCATCCAAGGTTTTACTAGCATAGTAGATAGCATGTAATACCTTGTCACGCCTCTGCCCCAACACCGCGCCTATCGCATAATCACTAGCATCACACATAATCTCGAATGGCAAGTTCCAATCTGGAGACTGGATAATCGGTGCTGAAATCAAAGCCTGTTGAATCCTGCGAAAAGCTTCAACGCACTCATTAGTAAACACAAAGGGGGCATCCTTCAGGAGGAGCTGGGTAAGTGGTTTAGCAATCTTTGAGAAGTCCTTGATAAAGCGGCGATAAAACCCCGCATGACCAAGGAAGCTTCGGACCCCTTTCACGTTAACGGGAAAAGGTAGTTGCTCAATCACTTGGATTTTAGCTCTGTCAACCTGGATGCCCCTATCAGAAACAACGTGACCAAGGACGACACCCTCCTTCACCATAAAATGACATTTTTCCCAATTTAAAACCAAGTCGACTTCTTCACAACGCTTTAGGACTTTAGACAAATTAAGCAAACAAGACTCAAAATCGGTCCCGTACACACTAAAATCATCCATAAAGACTTCCATAATAGACTCGATAAACTCGGAAAAAATGCTAATCATACAACGCTGAAAAGTAGCAGGTGCGTTACATAAACCAAACGGCATTCGACGATAAGCGAAAGTCCCGTAGGGACACGTAAAGGTGGTCTTTTCCTGATCCTCAGGATGAATGGGGATCTGAAAGAAACCTGAATAGCCGTCTAGATAGCAAAAATACCTGTGGCACGCTAACCTTTCCAACATTTGATCAATAAACGGAAGTGGGTAATGATCCTTCTTCGTGGCGGCATTCAACCGTCGATAGTCGATGCACATCCGCCAACCAGTCACGACTCTAGTGGGAATCAGCTCATTTTTCTCATTCTTGACCACCGTAGTCCCGCCCTTTTTAGGAACAACCTGGACCGGACTAACCCACCTAGAATCTGAAATCGCGTAGATAATTCCAGCATCAAGGAGTTTCATCACCTCCTTCTTAACAACCTCTTGCATGTTCGGGTTCAACCGCCGTTGACCCTGAATCACCGGTTTGTGATCATCCTCGAGGTGAATCCTGTGCATGCAGAAATCAGGACTAATACCTCTCAAATCACTAAGACTATAACCCAGAGCCTTCTTGTGGGCTCTCAAAACCTTCAGCAAAGCAGTCAACTGGGACTCCGTAAGATCCTTACTGACGATCACCGGATTCATCTCTTCTTCATCCAAGAACGCATACTTCAAATGCGTAGGCAACGGCTTCAATTCGGGCTTTTGGACCTCAGCAGCATAAGAGGTCTCAACTGTCTCAGTGGTGTCGAAGTCTCTCCGTTCATCAGCATATAGGAGAGCTTCAAGCTCAGCAACTTCCGCATTCCACGGACCTGTCTCATCATCTGCACATTCACCACACATTAAAACTTCCAAAGGATCCTTGGACAAGGATCCCTCGGAGACAAAAGACACCGACTCATCAACAATGTCAATAATATCAAGATAGTAGCAAGACTCCTCCAACATCGGGCTCTTAAGGGCTTGGTTAAGGTTAAAAGTGACCTTATCCCCTCCTACCTCTAGAGTCAACCTACCGTTCTTAACATCTATGACCGCCCCGGCTGTGTGTAGGAATGGTCGTCCTAGGATAATAGGTATCTGGGTATCCTCAGCCATATCCAAAACAATAAAGTCAACAGGGAAAAAGAACTTCCCTACCTTCACGGGGACATCCTCAAGCACTCCTAAGGGTCGCTTGACCGAACGATCGGCCATCTGCAAGGTGACGCTAGTACACTTCAACCCTCCCATGTTTAGTTTCTCACAAACTGAATAAGGCATAACGCTCACGCTCGCCCCCAAATCACACAAGGCTTTGTCAATAACATGGGTGCCTATGGTGCAAGGAATGGAGAAACTACCTGGATCCTTCAACTTAGGGGGTGCACTACTCTGTAAAAGGGCACTACACTCACCTGTAAACGCTATAGTCTCAACCTCATTAAAGGAACGTTTCTTAGTAAGAATATCCTTCATAAATTTAGCGTAAGAAGGTACCTGGGTGATAAGCTCAGTAAATGGAACGGTTACCTGCAGATTCTTCACGACCTCCATAAACTTACCGAACTGCGTCTCGACTTTAGCATTTCGTTGACGTCCCGGAAACGGGAGTTGAATTTTTATCGGAGGTGTAACTGGAGTAGTAACATCCTTTGAAGCATCTTGGACCTTAGCTTGAGCGTCCTTAGCTTCCTCATCAATTTTCTTCTCCAAATCCGCGTCACCCGCAAGGTCAGACGTGCCAGCCGGTTGGACGACCGGCTGCCGGTCGACCGGCTGGTGCGTCTTTTCAGCTCGTTTCGTCAAATTTTCGGCCTCAATCTCATCCGGATGCTTCGGACCTGCATAATGTGTGCCGCTACGCAATGTAATCGCATTTGCGGTGTCATGAGGCGGGTTTCCTTGCGGTGGAAGTGTCCCGTGTTGCCTCGTAGCCTGCGAACTCGCTAATTGTGCAACCTGCGTTTCCAACATCTTAATAGCTGCGTCCTTAGCTTGATCACTTTTCTGCATCTGCGTCATCATCGTTTCCTGCGTCTTGGCCATCTGCATCATCATAGCCTTCAATTCACTCACACCTGAATCGGGAGGAGGAGTGGATTGAGCTTGTGGTTGTTGTTGATAATGCTGTTGTTGGTGGAATTGGGGCCTTTGACTTTGAAAACCCGGCGGTTGGTAGTTCCGTTGTGGCGGAACGTACGTTGGCTGTTGCTGTTGCGGCGGCTGCGGAGTAGGATTGAGAACGTTCTGGTTCCGATAAGAAAGCAGAGACCGATCGTAGCCTGGCTGATTCTGATACGGCAAGTTAGAACGATAAGAAGTAAAAGCGTGAACCTGCTCCTGCGAACTCATGCACTCATGTGCGTGATGACCAACAATCCCGCAATTATTGCATCCTGCATCGTGCCCCATAACCGCGTTAACTCACGCGCATTTGACGAACCCGCACCACTCAACTTGTCGACCTTCATTGTTAGAACCGAAATTTGGCTCGTTAAAGCATTCAAAGAATCTTTCTCGCGATCACTATGAGCTGCGCGAGAATTTCCCCTAGGTCGATCGTACTGTGAGGTATGAATCGCCATTTGCTCGATCAGTGCCCAAGCCTCGTTGTCATCGACGTTGTCGGCAAACCGCCCATTTGCAGCTGAATCCAAGATAGCCCGACTTTCCGAATACAACCCGTTGTAAAACGTCATGATCACGAGCCAGTCGTTCAACCCGTGGTGAGGACAATCACGGATGAGTTTCTTATAACGTTCCCAAGCTTCAGAAAGTGATTCGTCGTAAGTTTGCTTAAAGCTTTGGATTTGGCTTCGCATTTGATTCGTCCGTTCTGGAGGATAGTACTTTTTGTAAAATGCAAGAGCCAACCCATCCCAATCTGTAATACCCGCGGCCTCCTTATTTAAATCAGTGATCCACTCACGAGCGCGATCACGTAGTGAGAAAGGGAACAGCATTTCCCTAATCTGATTTTGAGTAATCCCGTTCTGCTTAATCGTCGAGCAGTAATCAGTGAAAACCTGCATATGACGACCAGGATCCTCCGTAGGATTACCGCCAAACTGATTGCGCTCCACCAAAGTAAGGAACGCGGGCTTAATCTCAAAGTTGCCCTGCAAAGTTGCGGGCATCTGGAATCCATTAGGAATAGACTCCGTCTTAGGCAAGGAGTGACTTGAAAGTCTCGGCATAGTCACAAACGCCTCAGAAACAACACTAGAAGTAGAAAGTGGAGTAGTGTCCCCTTCGTAGGACGATGCTTCTGAACTAGATTCCGCTTCAGAAACTTCCACAACCTCTTTTGCGTAGGTTTCAGCAATCTCCTTAAAGAAGTTACGCGTTCGGCGAAAAGTCCGCTCCGGTTCAGGATCGAATGGAACTAAACCTGAAGGTGACCTGCGCATAAACAAAAACTACAAGGAGAAGTGAGAAACGGTCTCAAGGAACTGGAGTTCCCTGAGACAAGAGAAATAACCTACTAAGTAAATGCGAAATAAAACCGTTTCCCCGGCAACGGCGCCAAAATTTGACACAGCTAAGTCGTATCGCTGAAATCAAAAATAAACCCTACGGACTACTAACAATAGCTAGCGGCAAGAAGGGGTCGAACCACAGAGAAACAATTACTCGCAAGACACTTAGTTGACAGGTTATTCCTAGGTATGACGATGTTTGGTTGGAAAAACTAATAAACTACTAGCAAATATGATAAAGAGAGGTTTAAACTAGGGAGAAAAGACTAGGGTCTCGGGTTCCTTATGTCAATAATCCGGATAAAATAAGTTTCACCGAAATAGCAATCAATTGGATCGTGCAAGGCGATTAGGCGTAACACGCTCTCTCGAAACAATGTTCCCTTAAGTTCAATTTAGCGGGCTCGCGACTTACTAATTCAACTTATCAATTACGCGAAGTGGTCTAATACTGATTAGGCTTTCGATCTTAAATCAATATTACCCTAGGTTCAATTCAATTAAGGCGTCCCTAAATTCAATTGATAATTAATCGCGCAGGAAGAAATCGCACAAGCACAAACCAATCAATTACAACAATTTAATCAAAGCTCCGGATTAAAGGCATAATTCCCCCTCAACCCTAGTTGGGGAATTAGCTACTCATAACTAAGGCAAAAGACATATTAATAATTAAAGAGAAGAAATTAAGAACAATAAACGTGAAATTACCAATTGAAATAATCTTGAAATTAATCCTGAGTACCGACGGTTACAAAGCTTGAAGATGAACTTAAAAGAGAACTTGAAGTTTTTCTAAAAGAGTAATTCTAAAAAGCAGTAGAAAGCCGTAAATAAAGGATAGCCTAAACCTAACTCACGAGTTTCTTATTTATAGTAATTCCTAAAATATTAAAATAATTAAATTACAAAATAACTCCGTCGAATAAAAATCCAAGGTCGCCGTATTTACGGTCGGCGCCGAATCGTAGCCCAAATTTTGGGCTTAAAATCTCGTGAAAAAGTCAACAAAGCACATCACCGGCTGACGGCCACGGTCAAGTTTGACCTAGGCCCTTCTTCAAATTGGGTCGCTTTTCCTTGGGCTTTGACCCTTCTTCCTTTTCTTCCTTATTGGGCTTGACTTTCGAATTTCGCCCAAGTCATTTACTTCGTCACTCCCGAGCTCGTCTTCGCCTCAGCTTTGGGGTTCCGTCATAACTTCCATTTTTCAAATTTCAAATGCACGGAAATGCAACAAATTCCTGCAGACCACGGAAAAACACCAAAAACGCTACTCGAGCGAAATATGAGAACAAAATGGCCCTAAAGGGCGCATTTTGACAATAAAACGCAGCTCGGGACGGGGGTAAAAACATATAAAAATAACGTATATCAGCATTCTTTTTGGAAGTGTCACTTCTTTTAGCTTCTGCTAGTACTTCTTCATTTCGAGGATGTCATCCTGTCGTCGGGGTCTAAGGTTGATGACTTTAGAGCCCCCGGTTGGAGTGTTCATGTTCAGTCTTAACAATAGATCATAGCACCTGACTCACATAGCGAAAAGGATGGATCGTCGATCCGAGCTGCGAATTTTATTCGAAAATGGGTCTTCGACCTGCTTTTTAAACGAAGGGATGGATCATCAATCCAAACTGCGAATTTGAAAATGGGTCTTCGACTTGCTTTTTACACAAAAGGGATGGATCATCGATCCGAACTGAGAATCTTAATTTGAAAATGGGTCTTCGACTTGCTTTTTAAACAAAAAGGATGGATCATCGATCCGAACTGAGGATTTTAATTCGAAAATGGGTCATCGACCTGCTTTTTAAACAAAAGGATGGATCATTGATCCGAAACCGTAAACATCTTTTGAAAAAGGGTCGTCGACCGGAAACATTTTTGAAATTGGGTCGTCGACCCGCATCTTGAAAAGTGGATGAGTCATCGACTTGAACTATAAACATCTTCTGAAAATGGGTCTTCAACCCGCATCTTGAAAAGTGGATGAGTCATCGACTCGAACTATAAACATCTTCTGAAAATGGGTCTTCAACCCGCATTTTGAGGAAAAGGCGGATGGGTCATCGACCCGAACTATAATGGTCATTTGAAAATTGGGGCCATCGACCCATAATTTGAAGGAAAAGGTGGATGCGTCATCGACCCGAGCGGAAGACATCATTTGAAAATGGGTCATCGACCCGTATTTTGGAAAATGGGTAGGTCATTGACCCGCATAGCAATTTCATTTGAAAATCGAAAGAGGTCATCGACCTGAACTTTGGATTTTGAGCACCTCGAATAATTCAGCCATTAACCTAGTTTAAAAACTTCGTTTTTAAAGTTGGATTGCGGGTCCAACCTAGACTACAAAAATTACTTGAAAATTGACACGGGTTATTGGTTATCATGCATCAAATCGAATTGGGTCCTCGACCCGCATTGCAAACATTATTTTTAAAATTAAGAAGAGTCATCGACTCTGAATCTAAACATCATTTAGAAATTGAAATGGGTCATCGGCCGGCAAGCATCATTTTGAAAATTGAAGTGGGTCATCAACCCGCATTTGAAATTTGACCTCGGATCATCGACCCAGACTTTGCAAAAAGATTCTTGAAATGTCTAATATTTTAAAATCGACGCAAGGCTAAGTGAGCATGAAATACGACACGAATGTGACATGAATGCGACAAGAACGTGACACGAGCAACTGACATTTGAACGTTCGACCATGACCGACTCGACCTAAGACAACATTTCAATGACAAGTAGACTAGTAACTGTGGAAGGTCTTTTAGTATGATTGACACGTGGTTTGAAATAGACGTGGGTTAACTGTATCATGTTCTCCCCTTAAGCAAATTCTTTGTCGAGATGCGAACAAACTGGCAAACTAAACATCTTTGCCAATTCCCGTTAAGAAAAAGATCATTCCAAGACTGGACAATTACTTATCAGAACATTGATTCTCATCTCAATCTAAATTGAGCACTAAGACAGACTCAACAAAAGTTGCTTCATTTGGACTTTGTAAAGACCGTAAAAAATTGACCAGATGACAAATTAGATGATGGGTGGTGGTGGATTGTATCCCATATTCTAAAGGATTGCCTACATATTCGCGTGGAGCGAAATTAAATCCGATGTAGTTCGATCAAGGTGCATAAACATGGCATTTTTTTTTGTGTGTAGCACTCGATGGTTTCACCTAAGGTATCGTGTTGTATCCCGTTCTAGCCTGTGAAGTACTGGCGGATCCCTTGTTGACCCTAAACGCTTGGGTGCAACTACATAAGCCAATGATGTTGGAGTAGTGTCCTCCACAATAGTGCGATTACTTAATAAATCTCAATTAAGGAATACATGGGGATAATCCTGTATTATTGTCAATTGATTAACGTAAATCAATAACGGTTGGCTGACTAGAGTTTGACGTTATTGTCGTGAGAACGGCGGTAATCAATTGATCCCTTTAAGTCACACCTATAGGAACGTACTCCAAATATTTAAGCTAATTAATTGTATGAGATACGATTATATTAGTAACTTGATAAATTGACTAACGGTTAGTCAGTGTATTAATTTAAGAGAGAAATCGAGTTGTGAACTCGGACGGTTGAATTTTATAACGATAAAATTATTAGAGGAGACGAGAATTAGTGATTAAGCGTTAATTCACTAATCGTGTATATTTTACTAATGAGATTAGTAAAAGTACATTTTTAATATATGTGTAGAGTACATGTATATTAAGGAAGAGTTTAATTAATTTACACTTTATTATATTAGATAATTAAGTGATAAATTATAAGTATTTGTGGGACAAATATTGAAGACAAAATGGACCCATGAAAGGTCCATGTGGACCGTCCAAATTGAGAGCAAAAGGGAGATGATTCCTTTTTGTTTTCATTCATTTTATTTTGTCTAACTTTTGCATGTGCAAGACATGATGATTGACATGCAACAAGTTCCTCTTATCAAGAGCAAACTCTACTCCTCCTCTCCTCTCTTTGACCGTGTAAATGAAGTGTGATTTACACACTTCATTTTGCTTGTCTTGTTATAAAAACAAGAGGCAAAAGAAGAGAAAACTAATTCATTTTTATGATATACTTTTCTCATCTCTCTCATTTCTCTCTAACTTATACTAATACACATTATATTCTAGTATTACTAAGAGAGTTAGTAATATTAATAATATTTCATATTATCAAGTCAAATACTAAGTGTTTCTAGATCAAAACACTTAGTGTTTTTGGAGTGTTCTTGGGTGCTTCTTTAAGGAGGTTTTCTACATTGAAAACTTGGGTTATTAAGGAGGATCATCCTAAGCTTGTATTCAAGAAACTAAACTAGAAAGGAGTTCTAGTTTAGTGCCCTAATATCCTTTAAAAGAAAGGTATAAATTTCTAAACTTGTTAACAATGTAAATTTGTACTACATAGATCTTGCTAAATCAAATTAGAGTAATTTGATTTACACTAATACTTGATTAGTGAAGGGGATCCGATCCCTACAAGTGGTATCAGAGACAAGGCTTGTAGTTACAAATTTATTTTGTTAATTTTGGGGTTTTATGTATTTATTGAGAATAAATATGATAAAATCCGAAAATAGTGTTAAAAATGGTTTTAACACGAGATTTTTATTGCATGCAAAGTTTCTGGTCTCATGAAGTTACTGGTCAAATTTCGTAATTTTTGAAATTTGTTTGCTAATTTAAATGATTTTTTTTTTTACAAAACCGAGTCAAAAAGTGTGTTTTTGGCTAAAATAATTACTATAAATAGTTATAGTTCGAATCTGGTCACGAAATTTTTACACAGTGATATCTCATATTTATACATTCTGCATGTAAATTTTCAAAGTCAGATTTTGAGTTTTACATATTTATTCATATTTTTGTTAAAAAAATCGGTATATAATGAGTTTTATGTCCAAAATATAGTAAATGTTGTTTTCTGGACATGAAATTTATACCAATATTTTTATACATTATGAGGATGTTCTCGTATAAATTTGGGATTTTTCCTCACTGTTTTAGACGTTTTCTTGATTTTATGAGATAAAATCGATGAAATCGTATGTTATTTGTTATAAAATAATTCGTAAATTTTCTGACCAAAATTTTTCATTTCTGATATTTTGGAAGTGTTCCAGAATATACAAAATTTTTTCAAAATAAAAATAATTTTATTTTATTTTATTTTGATTTTATAAAGCTTTATTCATAAAAGGGTTATGATTAAAGTAGATCTAATTAGCAAATGACCAAGTCATGAACTAAAATCACCATATGTTAGTATGAACTAATGTTAGGTGTTCTAAAATCAGTTTAGAAGTTTTAGTTCAAGCTTAAAAGGTGTTTTAAGCATTATTGATTAATATAAGATTAATCGATTAAAATGAGATCGGTTTTAAAACAAGTTAATGCGATTATTGTTTAGGGCGATTTTGGCATGTTTTTATTTATAAGCTTTACATCTTGCATGTTTGAATGAATGTTTATTGTTGAATGAATGTTTATTCATACTAGTATGGCCATAGTTTGTTATATTTTACCGATATTGCCCGTAATGAAAGGGAATATCGTGTGGTTTGTAATTAAATGCGATCTCGTATCGCCGGTTTGTAATTTAATAGTTTATTTCATTTATAAATGTATAATAGGATTGCTATGTATTCATTTGTAAATCATACTTGTAACTATTTGTAAATCGAAGACCGGTGATGGAGACCGACTTGGGGCCTTAGAAGTGTTCTAAAGCTAGCAAGGAGGAGACTTGGATGAAGTCCATTTGAAGAGGGACCAAAGGAGTTGGTTTCCAATTTGTAACTCCTTGTATTTTAATTACTTTTAGGTGGCCATACTAGGTTTATGCTTGCTTGCTTGGTTTTGCTCGTTTGTTTGCTTATTTATTCCGCTCACATGCCAAAATCGCCATGCATGCCACGATATCCCACTCCGATTGTCATTTTTTAGGTCGCCATTCTTAAATTAGTTCACTTATAAAGAATTTAAATGACTAAAAATTGACAAGATCACCCACATTTTAACAAAAATGAATTGAGATTAAGCCTTTCCAAATGTAGCGACTATGAACCCCATGTTCGTGAGGACCTCCGCGACGTGGAACCTTGTTACCATGGGTAAGTAGTGGGAGGAAGTCCCATGCTAATTTGGTTTGGACTCAACCAAATAAGAGTTATTTGGGGCTAATCGATGCATTTTATAAGAAAATCATCAACCAAGCATTCTAGTGTAGAATTAGTCAAGTGTTGACTTATCGTTTTTATATAAAAGGAAACATGAGATGTCTAATTTTATATGGAAAACGAGTCTTGGAATCATTTATATAATTTCGTGGGAGATCATTATATAAATGGACATTTGTTTTAAAAATGAGTTTTAGCAAATGTTATAAAAATGAACAATGAATGCTTATATATTTCCTCATATTTATTGTAGAATCGTTTATCGCAATGGCATCATCATCATCAACTCCCGCGCCCATTTTGGGCAAAGACTCATGGTTGCGAACCGTGATGGATAAGTGTATCCTCAAGGATGATGGTAGCAACTTCGTCGAATGGGATTCGACTATGAGAAGCGCCGCCACATCCGACAATGTGCTCAAGCACCTTACCGATCAACCACCCGCCGAGCCCACTACTGCAAATGCCGCGGCTCGAGCCGCCTATGATGAGTATGTGAAAGTGGACAATGACGTGAAAAACGTCTTGATTTGGTCCATGTCACCCGCTCTCAAACTCCGAATGGTTACTCAAAAGAGTGCATATGCGATATTCACTCGAGTGACAACCATGTTCTCCAAAGCACCGCAAATAAGGCTTTATGAAGCCGCGGTGCGGTTTTTCGATGCAAAGCTTGAGAGGAACCAAAAAGTTGGTCCTCATGTGCTCAAAATGATTGAGCAAATAGACACTCTTGAGCGTCAAGAGTGTGCTATACCCAAGGCTCTTGCGATCAACCGCATCCTCCATTCTCTTCCTAACAAGTTTGCTCAATTTCGAGTAAACTATAACATGAACAACATGGATAAGAGTTACCATGAACTTCATGCACTCTTGGTCCAAGCCGAGAGGGATATGGAAGTGAATGAGGTGGAGAAAAAAGATGTTCTCTCCATGAAAATGAAGAACATGAACTTGGGAGTGAGGAAAGGGAAGGTGGCCAAAAAGGGGCCATCTAACATTGGCAAGGGTAAGGGAAAGGCTATTGTGGAAAGTGTTCCACATAAGCCTAAGCCCAAGATCAACAAGGGAAGGCCCCTCAAAGACACTTGCAAGTATTGCAATGAAGTGGGGCATTGGATGCGCAATTGTCCCAAGTATAAGAAGGATCTCAAAAATGGATGTGCGACATCCAAAGGTATTCCTTCTAATCTCTATATGATTGACATCAATCATGCTTGCATTTCTACATGGGTATTGGATACCGGATGTGGATCTCACCTTTGTAATCATTTGCAGGGGATGAGAAACGTGCGAGCTCTAGCCAAGGGTGATGTAGATCTCCGCATGGGCAATGGAGCTAGAGTAGCGGCCGTTTCCGTGGGAACTTTTGTACTCGCTCTCGCTAGTGGTTTAGAGTTGCATTTAAATAACTGTTATTTTGTACCAACTCTAACTAAAAACATTATCTCCGTCTCCGTACTAGATGCGGAAGGCTTTTGTTTCATGATTAAGAACAACCGTTGTACTTTTTCATTTAATGAAATGTTTTATGGTGAAGCTATTTCAATTGGAGGTATTTATGTTTTAAATGATGTCAATGATGTTTATCATGTGGAGAACAAGAGGCTCAAATCGAATGAATCAAACAAATCCTACCTTTGGCATTGTCGTTTAGGTCACATAAACGAAAGACGCATAAAGAGACTTGTTGCGACCAAGGTTCTCAAACCATTTGATTGCGAATCATATGGTACATGCGAAGCTTGCCTTTTAGGCAAGATGACTCGTCAACCCTTTAGCGGTAAAGGGACACGAGCAAGTGAGGTTTTAGGACTCATACATACCGATGTGTGTGGTCCGTTAAACATCACCGCTAGAGGAGGATATCATTACTTCATTACTTTTACCGATGATTTAAGTAGATATGGTTATGTCTACTTAATAAGGCATAAAAGTGATGCTTTTGAGAAATTTAAAGAATTTCAAAATGAGGTTGAGAACCAATTAAACAAAAGGATAAAAGCACTACGATCGGATCGTGGTGGCGAATATCTAAGTAATGAGTTTGATTCACATCTTAAAAATTGTGGTATTATATCACAGTGGACTCCTCCGGGCACACCACAATTGAATGGTGTTGCAGAAAGGAGAAACCGAACCTTGCTTGACATGGTTCGGTCTATGATGAGTCAAACTGAGCTTCCTGGATCATTTTGGGGCTTTGCGCTATTATCTGCTGTTTTCTCACTAAATCGAAGTCCGACTAAAGCGGCCAATAAGACTCCATATGAGATATGGACGGGAACGGTTCCCTATTTGTCATTCATGAGAATTTGGGGATGTGAGGCATTCGTCAAGAATAAAACTGACGATAAACTCGCTCCAAGATCTGACAAATGTCTATTTGTAGGTTATCCTAAGGAAACCTGTGGCTATTACTTCTACAACCCTCACGAGAACAAAGTGTTTGTGGCTCGTGATGCTGTTTTCCTAGAAAATGAGTTTATTTCTAAGAAACAGAGTGGGAGAAAATTTGAACTTGATGAAGTTCAAGAGCCACAAACCGAGACAGAAAATGAGGAAACTGTTCCCTCGTCGTCTGACACGGTTATAATCCCTAGGAGGTCAGGAAGAGTTAGTCAACAACCTGACTGCTACCTCCTGGTAACATCGAGGAGGAGGGTGATTTGTTGTTATTCGAAAGCAACGAACCCTCACCCTACAAGGCGGCTATTAGTAGCCCCAACTCCGAACAATGGCTTGAGGCCATGAAATCCGAAATGGATTCTATGTACGAGAACCAAGTTTGGGACTTGGGAGATCTACCAAGGAGTGCGACCCGCTCAGTGTAAATGGATATTCAAAATCAAACTCGGCATAGATAATCATATTGATGTTTACAAAGCTAGATTGGTGGCAAAGGGCTTTTCACAAGTCCAAGGTATTCATTATGATGAAACCTTTGCACCAGTTGCTATGCTTCGATCCATAAGGATAATCTTAGCGGTTGCCGCATTTCATGACTATGAAATATGGCAAATGGATGTAAAAACCGCCTTCTTGAATGGGATTCTAGAAGAGGAAGTGTTTATGACACAACCTGAGGGTTTTGTAGACACATCCAACCCTAAGAAAGTATGCAAGCTTAAGAGATCCATTTATGGTCTTAAGCAAGCATCGAGGAGTTGGAATCACAGATTCGATCATGTTATCAAACAACATGGATTCGCTCGAAGTGCCGAGGAACCTTGTTTGTACATGAAGTTTAGTGGGAGTAAAGTAACCTTCCTTGTTTTGTATGTAGATGACATACTACTGATTGGAAATGATGTTCCAAGTCTGAACTCGGTAAAGGTGGAATTGGGAAACCATTTCCAAATGAAGGACTTGGGAGAGGCACAACGCATCTTGGGTATCCGGATCTATAGAGATAGATCCAAGAGGATACTAGCATTAAGTCAAGAAACTTATATCGATAAGATTCTTGATAGGTTCAATATGAAGGACTCCAAGAGAGGCTTTCTTCCGATGAGTGTAGGAGTAACATTGAAGAAATCTCAATGTCCAACGACTCCTGCGGAAATTGAACGCATGAAATTGATCCCTTATGCTTCCGCTGTAGGATCAATCATGTATGCTATGATGTGCACTCGTCCCGATGTCGCTTTCGCCTTGAGCATGACGAATGGCCGATCAAGCTAATCCCGTGAGAGTCACCGGATAGTCAGAAAGAACATCCTTAAGTACTTGAGAAGAACTAAGGATTCGTTTCTTGTGTTTGGAGGAGAACTTGAGCTACGTGTAAAGGGTTACACGGATGCAAGTTTCCAAACCGATGGGGATGATCTGAAATCCCAATCCGGCTATGTCTTTATGTTGAATGGAGGAGCTGTTTGTTGGAAGAGCTTCAAACAGAGTGTCACTGCGGATTCTACGACGGAAGCTGAATATTTGGCGGCCTCTGAAGCTGCTAAAGAAGCTGTGTGGATTCGGCAATTCTTGGATGGACTAAGAGTAGTCCCTAGTGCCGTGGATCCCGCCATCGCTTATTGTGATAACAAAGTGGGGCTATTTTCCAAGCAAAGAGCCCAAGTCTAGTAACAAGTCTAGACACGCTGAGGAAATACCATGTTATTAGAGATAATGTGGAAAGGAAGGAAATAGATATTTGTAAGGTTGGGACAGACGATAATATCGCTGATCCTTTAACCAAGCCTCTTTCGAGGGCTAAGCATGACGCGCACACCGCCTCCATGGGGTTGCGGCGTATGCCAGATTTCCTTTAGTTTCGTAATATGTAATAGAATGATGTATCTTTTACATATATGAAAATAACATTCATTGTTTTTATCTTAAGTCATTGTGAATGCATACTTTGTTTATCCGAATATTTGTGTGACAACTTTGAACATATTCAAGTGAACGGTATAAACTAAGTATTTGGTCCCTGGTCTCTCATATGAGGTGACGTCTCGGAGAGACTAGATTGCAAGTCGATCGATGGTGAGGTTCAACACCATAGGGTCATATGAGATGACCGATCGTTTGCATAGACAGACTGTGAGACACTCTGTCGGACAGTGACGCTTATAGAATTCCTTTTCAATGAGATTGAAACCTGGTCGTGGTGGGAATTCTATAGTATTCCTTTGAGTCGATTCTTTGACTGGAACTGATTGTCTGAGCCTGCGCGCTCCGAAGTGACTTTCATTTTTGTCCTAAACCATGCCGTGAAAGGGGTTATAAGGGCATCTTTGGGGTCATGGTGATCTGCATTATACAAAGACAATCGAGTGGAAGGAAATGTCCACCCTCGTCAGGGTAAAACATCTTTGGGCCACTCGAGGAGTAGTCAAAACGCGTGGCCACGCCGGTAAGAATCTACGGTAGATTCCCTACGACACCTACTCTCCTTATCGAGGAAACCACTCACGATATATATATCTCAGGATGCAAGTACGACCTGTAAGACACCTTGCATCGAGTGGGAGATGTGAAACGGACATGAGAATTGGTAATGCACAACTTGTCTCGGACAAGTGGGAGATTGTTGGAGTAGTGTCCTCCACAATAGTGCGATTACTTAATAAATCTCAATTAAGGAATACATGGGGATAATCCTGTATTATTGTCAATTGATTAACGTAAATCAATAACGGTTGGCTGACTAGAGTTTGACGTTATTGTCGTGAGAACGGCGGTAATCAATTGATCCCTTTAAGTCACACCTATAGGAACGTACTCCAAATATTTAAGCTAATTAATTGTATGAGATACGATTATATTAGTAACTTGATAAATTGACTAACGGTTAGTCAGTGTATTAATTTAAGAGAGAAATCGAGTTGTGAACTCGGACGGTTGAATTTTATAACGATAAAATTATTAGAGGAGACGAGAATTAGTGATTAAGCGTTAATTCACTAATCGTGTATATTTTACTAATGAGATTAGTAAAAGTACATTTTTAATATATGTGTAGAGTACATGTATATTAAGGAAGAGTTTAATTAATTTACACTTTATTATATTAGATAATTAAGTGATAAATTATAAGTATTTGTGGGACAAATATTGAAGACAAAATGGACCCATGAAAGGTCCATGTGGACCGTCCAAATTGAGAGCGAAAGGGAGATGATTCCTTTTTGTTTTCATTCATTTTATTTTGTCTAACTTTTGCATGTGCAAGACATGATGATTGACATGCAACAAGTTCCTCTTATCAAGAGCAAACTCTACTCCTCCTCTCCTCTCTTTGACCGTGTAAATGAAGTGTGATTTACACACTTCATTTTGCTTGTCTTGTTATAAAAACAAGAGGCAAAAGAAGAGAAAACTAATTCATTTTTATGATATACTTTTCTCATCTCTCTCATTTCTCTCTAACTTATACTAATACACATTATATTCTAGTATTACTAAGAGAGTTAGTAATATTAATAATATTTCATATTATCAAGTCAAATACTAAGTGTTTCTAGATCAAAACACTTAGTGTTTTTGGAGTGTTCTTGGGTGCTTCTTTAAGGAGGTTTTCTACATTGAAAACTTGGGTTATTAAGGAGGATCATCCTAAGCTTGTATTCAAGAAACTAAACTAGAAAGGAGTTCTAGTTTAGTGCCCTAATATCCTTTAAAAGAAAGGTATAAATTTCTAAACTTGTTAACAATGTAAATTTGTACTACATAGATCTTGCTAAATCAAATTAGAGTAATTTGATTTACACTAATACTTGATTAGTGAAGGGGATCCGATCCCTACAAATGATTCTCGGAATTCAAGACTATGTCTCCATTACCGTTTTGAGAACGACTTAAAAAAGAATTGCTGGTACTTTCTGACCGTTTTGGCTTCGCCTTTAATTTTGACTTTGATCTTCGATCTCTGACGTGTTGCCACTCAATTTCTTGTATTCTTGTATTCTTGGTTGCGTTTTTGAGAATATGCCGCGCCCTTTGTGGCTTGGGCTTGTTCCAACTTTGCTAGACGTCGCGGTGAGCGGTCGCATGTGGTCGTATGTATATCACGCCAGACTCCTCTGACAAGTTCGTTTGCTTATTAGGCACGCGATCGAGTACGCGGAGGGCGATCCATGAATATTCGTACCTTTGGTCGCGATCAAATTCATGACCACTGTGAAACTCCAAATTAATGGATCCTCTTCCAAAGGCAGAGGAGTAGTATACCACAAGTTGACTACCGGACCTTAGGTTTTTATTTGTCGGAAACCCCTTTGTCTTTGTTTTTGTCTTGAGTTGGTGTTGCACCTTAGAATTGAATACGTATTTCTACCCCAGGGACACCCTTCGAGTGTGTTGTGCATTTTCATCAGTTGGATTATGGAAGCAAATTAGAGACAAGATCAATTTCATTGATGTTGAGAAGGAGTTAGAAATAATTGTGGAAAAACGAATCTTAGACTCAACTCAGACATTAGACTTGAATACGAATTCTGACTTATAATCACCAACCCCGGCTTTGAACCTTTCTCCTTTCATTAACTGGAACTGATTAATCATGAAAAGACTCAGAGCTTAACAAACATGGTCTACGGCCTAACTATGCAAATGCATGCGACATATGGACTTGAAGACAGACCCAAGGTATGAGACTTAGACCCCACTAGACATGGACTTAAAGTAATTAGCTCGTGTTTGGACCAATAAGTCTCTAAGGCTTATACAAAACTTTCAAAAATAGCCCGGATGAGACGTTATTGTGCCATGACTCAAAACTAAAAAAAGACATGCATGACTTGGGCCCAAGAGTAGGCCTAGGTGACCCAACTAGGTAAATCCTCTAAGACTTTTAGATGGACTAGACTGACTATACACGGCTTAGATTCCAACTAGACTCGACTCGGTGCATTTCATGCTTACTCGCGACTTGAAAAAGAAACTTATTTTTGAAGTTGAGGTTTGAAATGGGCAGCACTTCGACTACAAAAAAGGTTTATTTGGTTCGAAATTTCAGTTTAACTTGGGCTAGATTTTACCTTTGAAAAACTTCGTTTTGGTTGGAAAAAATTCTATTCCCAAATGGGTAGCTTTTCAAAAGCGTTCGAGATTATTCTAATCCTAAACGTATAGCATTTCAGCTTAAAAACTATTCTTTTTTCAAAAGACGTAGTGTAAAAATTCGTTTGGGATTAGTCTAATCCTAAACGGGTAGCATTTCAGCTTAAAAGGATTTTTTTTTCAAAAGAGTTAGTGTTGGGAACTGTTCGAGATTATTCTAATCTTAAACGGATAACATTTCAGCTATAAAAGGATCTTTTGTCAAGAGACTTAGCGTCGAAGACTGTTCGAGATTATTCTAATCTTAAATGGATAGCATTTCGGCTTATTAAAGGATCTTTTTTCGAAAGATAATTTTCTTTTAATGAAAAAAAAATTTAGGATTTACTAATCCTAACGAGGGGCATTTCAGCTTAGAAACGATCTTTTTTTTTTAAAGAGCAAATATCGAAAATTATTTAAGATTGTTCTAATCTTAAACGAATAGCATTTCAGCTAAGAAAAGATCCTTTTTCAAAAGAACTAATATCGAAAATTGTTAAAGACTATTCTAATCCTAAACGAATAGCATTTCAGCTTAGAAAAGATCTTTTTTCAAAAGAGTTAAAATCGAAAATTATTTAAGATTGTTCTAATCATCGAAAATTGTTTAAGATTGTTGTAATCCGAAACGAATAGCATTGCAGCTTAGAAAAGATCTTTTTTCAAAAGAGCTAATATCGAAAATTGTTTAAGATTATTCTAATCCTAAACGAATAGAATTTCAGCTAAGAATAGATCTTTTTTCAAAAGAGCTAAGATCGAAAATTATTTAAGATTGTTCTAATCATCGAAAATTGTTTAAGATTGTTCTAGTCCTAAACGAATAGCATTGCAGCTTAGAAATGATCTTTTTTCAAAAGAGCTGACTCCTACCTCGCGGAGTACCGTGCCTCGTGGGCAAGTCACGAGGGTCGGCATCCCTCTCACTATACGAACGTCTCATCCGACTCGAACTGGGGGCTCCCTCAGTCCTCGAACCTGTAATTTTACGAGACGATTTTAATCTCGTAACACGACCAAAACCTTCTCCTGCAACAAACACAACCAATACATACAACTATAACACATACTCACATATACATCCATTCATATATGACATTATACGCCCTACAGAGCATTTTTAGGCCTAATTCACAATTAAGTCGAAAACCGTTCTCAAAATATCAAAATTCCAACTTGATGGTTTCTATGCGCTACATTAACCTTCAATTGCACCCCCTAGCATTTAATTGCATTTTGGTCACCCCGATCAAATACCCCCAATTTACAAAGAACACTCCTTATTCAATTAAGGAAAATCGTCAAATCGATAGCCTTAGCTCGATATTTTCGCAAAATCGAAGCTATATACGTGCTATACAACACACTATGGGCATCCTACACCGAAGTTTAATTGAAATTCCGGGTTGGGAAATCCGGGCTCGTTTTCGGGTCGGAAACCTAATTTGGACGTTTTTCACACAAAGACGGTCTAAATCATAATCAATTCACACATACATGCTAGTATAGCATAATGCAACATAATGACATCAATTTCTAGCATTCAAACGGCAAATTTCAAGCAAAAATCGGGTGTTCATCCAAAACCCGTCTTTTCAACATTTCTAGCTAAAACTACCTAATTACAAAGGCAAATAACGTAAAAACAAGTTAAAATGAAGCATTAACTGGTTCCATAGCAAAGCAACGCAAGAGAAATGATCAAAAACGGTTGAGAAATCGAATTTTGGTGTTTTTAAGTGTGAGAAACCGAAATAGAGTAGAATGAGCAAAGTTACGGTGTACCCGTGTTTTATACTCCTTTTACTGCCATTAAGGCAAACCGCATAGGCCTATGCGGTTTGCACCCCAAACCGCCTAAGGCTATGCGGTTTGCACCCCAAACCGCCTAAGGCTATGCGGTTTGCACCCGTGGTATTTCTATGATTTTTCTCGTTTTGGACCTACTTTTGGATTCCTAATTCATTTTGGCCCAAATACAACTCCAAGTACGTCCCGTGCTTGGGTTAAGGCGTCACCTACAGCCCGCCATACGCGTATATTAAGCATTTAATGTACGGTACAGAAGCAGAAGCACGAACACTTTCCACGAACATTTACATCATTGTCTCCTCAACGGAAGGCAATCATATACAATGACAACTACATAGACACGCCTCGGCGAGCCAAAGCACAAACATTTTACTTTTACTCTACATAAACGCTCCTCGGCGAGTCTTAACACAAGTATCCAATAAAGCACATCCAGATATAAGCATTACAACATTTACAACATTCTATGCCTGCGCTCCTTTGCGAGACCGACATTTACAACTACATGAACACTCTTACTCAATTACAACTTGGCACATACGCTCCTCGGCAAGAACATATACTTGAACATCTGCACTCCATGGCGAGACCAGACATAATCACATCAACAACGAACATTATACATAGCACTATAAGTGATTAGTGGCATGATTAGAGGAGTCCTTTAGGGCCATGATCCTAATAAGTCCTTGTATGTTGTGCATGTATGTTGTGTATGTTGTGTAATGTTAATACTTGTGTATGTGAATAATGCTTGGATAAGGGTTCTCATCTTGTGATAGTTGATTGTGAAGTGTATGTTTAGAACAAATGGGGTTAGCTCATTTTTTGGCAATTTTGGGGTTAGAGTTGGCTTGCGTCCTAGATCCGAGTCAAGGCCTAAATTTTGGTCCAAAGGATCCTACCAAGTGCTCTCAAGTGAAAACAAGTGGAAATCAGCCCACTTTTGGGTTAGGAGTCCAATAAAATCGGTGAAGGAGTTGCTCTTTCAAGTTTAGTGATTAGGCAGTTTTGACATGTCCGTAGGAAACGCTAAATATCTTGAGTTGTAGGCCATATTCTTGGATGATTCTTTTTGCATTGGAAAGCCAACTCAATTACCTTTCCAATGACATATCATGGGCCTTCTAATTCAACGTGAGTACGGAATGATGAAGCCTAGAAGTCACTGTCAGATTATGAAATCCGGTTTGGACTACTTTTGAAAGCAAGGGAGGTTACACTAATTAAATGGCCTTCTTTTGGTTGGGTGAACTTTTGGAGGCCATGTAGGCCCTTGGCTTGAGCCATCCTCGGCTAAGTAAGGCTGGTGAGGGGCCAAAAGGTCAAGCAAGGATGAATCAAAAAAGTTGACCAAGGAAGAGCATCCAAACAACAACCACCTTTGCTTTATGTCGTTTTCAATAGATGTCCTTGTTTACTTTATGTTTTTGTATTTTAATTTATGTGTTAGAATCAGTTTGTAAGGTCTATAGGACCACTTTGCCTTGCTCTCCAAGGCCATGATCTTGGCCATTAGATTAGGATCCCAAAATGCAAGGTGTAGATAGAGTCAAGTGTCATTGTCTTACTTTATGCTTTAGTTTGTTTTGTTGTAGCTTTTCCATCAGATTTGTGAGCCTTATTAGGACACGTATTTGGCTCTCTTTTAAGGCCAATTAGTGGCCCTTAGATTAGATATTAGATGTAGGGTTTAGATGCAATCTTTGGTCCTATATAAACCAAGCTTAGTCCATTGTAAAAATTAGATTTGAAGAATGAATGAAAATTAGAGAGAGTGAGAATTTTCTCCTCCTTGTTCTTCATGGCTAAGTGCTTGAGTTGGTATCCTAGGGAGGTTCATTGGCTAAGTGCTTGAACCACTCGACCCTCATTCATTGGCTAAGTGCTTTGAATGAGTTACATTTCGTTTCCACATAAAAATCACAAAAACACAAAAAAAGAGCAGCTGTTTGAGTGAGTTTCCTTGAGGGAAACGTGAGGATACTTGAGGGAAACGTGAGGATGCTAAAGGGAAACGTGAGTTTCCTTGAGTGTAGAGTGCGTTTCCTCGAGTGATTCTTGTGACACTCGACCCCTAAGCCATTGTCTTAGTGCTTTGGCTAGGTTCTATCCTACGCTTAAACTTGTTTAAGTCATATCCTTTCTACCTTTTATTTATGTTTCACAAAAATACCAGAAAATTATCCCACAAAAACAAGTCTTTTCTTTTAGTTTTTATCAGAAAATGTATCACAAAAAGAGAGGACGTTTGGGGCTGCCCTTAGCCTCAAACGTGCATCACAAAAAGAGAGGATGTTTGGGGCTGCCCTTAGCCTCAAACGTGTGAGTTGAGTGAGTCTTGGGCCGCCTTCGCTTCACTCCAATGTTGTATGAGTTGTTTGAGTTGAAGAGTTCTTGATCCTTGTTAAATGTTAAATGTTGGGCATGTATGATGGAAGGGAGTTATGATGGACTTGTTGTGTGTTGGCTTGAAAAGTTTCGCAAGTATGGATGTAATGTGGGCCGTGTGAGTGGGTATGGCCGAGAGGCCTTGAATGGCCGTGTTTGTTTGGTGATGTCGTGGGAGCTTGGTACTCGGAGTGATGACCGAGCACCTCATGATTATTAAGGAAAGGTTGTAAATATTGTTTGAATTGATACTTGAGTAGGGAAAAAAGATCGAAATTGAAGTGTCTTGGTGTTTTAACCGAGAGTTTTGTATGTTGAATTGTATGTATGCTATTTACAAGTGAACTCTTGAAAGTTGATGAATGAAGCTTGTATGTATGTAATTAAAACTTGCTTTAAAGTTTAATGGTCTTACCTTGTTGGAAACGTATTAAAGAATGTTGTATGGTCTTATCTTGTTTAATGGATTTATATGGATATGAGACGTTCTCTTGTCATGACGTTCTGTACCTTGTGATTGAGGTCTGTGTGACCTAATACGATGAGTTTTGTGTGGCCCGATGTCGTAATATGATGAAGTCTGTGTGGCCCGATGTCATGAGGTCTGTGTGACTTAATACGATGAGGTCTGTGTGGCCCGATGTCGTAATATGATGAGGTCTGTGTGGCCCGATGTCATAGCATGATGAGGTCTGTGTGACCCGATATCATAGCATGATGACGTCTGTGTGGCCCGATGTCATGAGGAGGAGGTGTGGGGGTGTTGACGATGTGGTAAATTGATAGGGCTAAGTCGTCACGCCTCAATCAAAATAACCTAAACAGACAACTAACAGCAGCTAGCAGTAAGTAGGATCGTATCCACAGAGAAACGGTGTAGTTATAAGTTAAAGTCGGTGAAAACAGGTTCAACTCAAAGGTATGAAAAGGAGTTGTTTTAAGCTATAAACTAAAAGCAATAATAAAGCAGATGAATAGAAATATATAAGGGGAAAGATTAGGGCATCGGGTTCATTATGACAATGATTCAGGAGCTCAAATTTACAAGAAGGAAAAGATAAACTGTGCAATTTGACTAGGTTTATAAAACGCTCTCTCGAGTCAATTTCAGCCTTAAGCAAATTTAGCGGGCTCTCGCTACTTACTAAATTCAACTTATCAATCTCGTGTAAGTCTAGTTTTAACTCGGCTTTCGATCTTAAATTAAAACTTACTCAGGTTCAATTAAACTCAGACAAATCGTTGATCAGGCGAAATAATCCTAATTCAATTGGCATAAAACGCGTAGAAAGAAATCAAGTGCACAATCTATTCAACCAGTTTAATCCTAAAACATGTTCCTGAACCAAATATCACAAATTCCCCTAAACCCTAATTGGGAAATTAGCTAGACATAGTAAAGGCAAAGCAATAGCAATAATAATAAGTCATGATAAAGAAAGTAGAAGCAAATAAATAAACCTGAATTAAAATCGAGATGCAAGCTGATTCTGATTGAATCAATCTTGAAAACTAAACTAAAGTTTTAGAGAGAAGAAATATAAGCAGTAAACTAAAACTAAAAACTGAAAGTAAATTAAAGCATAAAAATCAAATCTCGACCTAAGGCACCCTTATATAGTGTCCCAAATAAATAAACCACGAAATAAAACAAAGCGAAGTAAAGCTTCCTCGGTAGTAGTGGCCATTCTGGCTGGACCGACCTGACCCTTGTGTTGGGCCGGCTCCTTTGCTTCCTCTACTTGGGCTTCACTCCTTTGGCCCCTTTGTCTTGGGCCTAATTTAGCTCGTGTTCTTCTTAGTCTTTGGTCTTTGGGTTAGTATTCTCGAGCTCCTGTGCGCGCTCGAGCTTGGTCCTGTCGTCTCGATTCTCGAAATGCTCCTAACGTCCCGGGTTTTGGCTCAAATCCACCAAAACCTGCAAAATATAAATAAAAGGCAGCAGTATCGAGAAATATAGCAAATAGCTTATAAAACCAGTAATGAATACGAGTAAATGTAGCTAAATGCGACTGAACCGGGGGCATATAATCAATATAAATAACATGTATCAAACTCCCCCAAACCAAACCTTTGCTTGTCCTCAAGCAAATAGCGTCGGAGAAAATCAAAGTGACACGAACTAATCACGCTAGTATCTCAAAGTGGACGACCTATGCACATAAACTTACAACCATTGCCTGTTTCACCGAAAATGGAGCACAAGTCTCAACCATTCACACCACATTATACCACTAGCCTCTAACGCTTTCGCAAAAGTAAAACTGACGACATTTTCAATTCAAGCAAGGCCAACCGAACGTACCACTTTCCATCATCCAATCCTTTCCACATCATTCCATTCTTTTGTTTCCTTTGCATTCTTTTTCTTTTCTTTTTTTTTTCTCTTGCAAATGTGGAGCATCCCTCATATGTAGTACCGTTTAGCTTGACATTCACTCGGTAAAGATCGCGCTCGGGTACACATATTTCCTTAAGGGTTACATCATTGCTCATACTCCCGTTCGCAACCAAGTTCATGGCCACTGTGGTTACTCAAGTCAATGAGTCCCCTCCGAGAGCATCGAAGCATTGCTCCAACATAAATAAATCTTTCCAAACAAACCACTAACCAACAACCAAACGTTCCACAAACCATTGCCAAGCTCGAATGTCAAAGTCGAAAGTAAACAAGCGAAAAGCGATAAGAATTAAGCAGATACAAGCGGGCTAGTGTTCGAGACTCGCAATCTAGTAATAGGAAACAAACATATAGCGCAGCTACGACGATAGAAAGTCGACTCGGAGATACTAAAGATCAAAGTAAGCATACTAATCAAATCCCCAAACTGGACAAAGCAGACCAAAAAGACTCGTATTTTTGTTTTTTTTGAATTTTTTGAATTTTTTTGGATTTTTTCAAATAAATATGCACACGAAATAGGAAAATGCAAAGCGCGAAAGTGCTTCCCTCCCCCAAACCAAATCGCACATTGTCCTCAATGTGGAAAACAGCACAACCACAAAAGCAGAGGAGGACAAACAACATACGGGAGTAGGAAAGTAAAACGAGGAAATGAGGGTAAAAGGGGTAAAGAGTGCTCACATGATAAAGTCGGAGCTCCCCCAAACCGAAGCGAAGCATGGAGTGCGGCTAAAATCCACGTATATGCGTCCAATTCAGTCCAGCTATGAAGTACTTCGGTAGATAACACGAGGAAACAAGAAACGAAGCAACAAAATGGAGCAGGGGTGGCCGGCCGGTCTGGGACCGGCAGCCGGCCGACCGGCTAAGGCCCCCTGATGCTATTTTTTCGATTTTTCTTCAATTTTCAAATTCCAGCTACGGTTCCTGGCCCGGCAGCCGGTTGGCCGGCTGGGATGCCTTCTCGTGAGCGTTCTCAACATACTAAGGACCCAAAAGGCCATAAGTACCTGCGCGCTAAAAATCACAAAATAATAACCCTCGTCCTCGCGCGCTCGATAAAAACCAAAAGTCATAAAAACTAAGCAAACCAAAGTACAAGTGCAAATAAAAATACAACGTCATCGGGTTGCCTCCCGGAAGCGCTGGTTTATAGTCCCGCACGACTCTTCAAGGCTCCAGAAATCAAGTATAAGCAGGCCAAGGTCGTTGGCCATTCGCGATAGCTTCACTCGGCGAAATAGCAGTTGATCGCCAAAGAATTCCTCCCTCTCGAGGAAGCTTAGCATACTCCATCATCGTAGGCCCTCTATCACGAAATGGCTCGACTGTGGGACCTCCATTCCCATCGCTAGCGTCGTAGACGTCAGTTTCCAGCAACTTCCTCTCCCCCAAACCATCCTTGCAGCCATCCAGTGAAGAACCTGCACAAAGAGAAAAGACATGCAAAACCTCCAAAGTGTCTCCAGTAGTGTGAGACGAAGGTACAGAATCAATAGAGCAAACTGACTCGAGACGCATGGGTGATCGTGGGGTATCAGAATGGGTAAAAGTGAGCTTTTCCCCCCCTACCGTGAACGCTAAGGTCTTGTTGCCCACGTCAATAACTGCACCAGCAGTGTGCAGGAAGGGTCTCCCCAAGATAATCGGGATGTGGACATCCTCAGGCATGTCAAGTACTACAAAGTCCACAGGGATAAAGAACTTTCCCTGCATGCGGGGACATCTTGCGGTATACCTAAAGGGCGCTTAATGCACGATTGACCATTTGCAAAGTGAGACTAGTGACACCCAAATTCGTCATATTCATCTTCTTACACATAGAGTACGGGATGACACTGACGCTAGCTCCCAGGTCACATAAAGCATTTTTGACCTCAAACCTACCTATGGAGCAAGGAATAGAAAATGTCCCAGGGTCACTAAGCTTAGGGGGCTTACTACCCTGCAGCCTAGTACTAGCCTCCCCCACAAAAGCTACAGTTGAGACGTCCTTTAATGTACGCTTCCTAGCTAAGACTTCCTTCAAAAACTTAGCGTACGCAGGTATTTGAGTTACAAGATCAATAAAAGGGACATTTACCTGAAGAGCCTTGATGACGTCGACGAACTTCCTGAACTTAGCTTCGGGCTCTGCACCTCGTTGACGACCAGGAAATGGGAGCTTAATCTGAATTGGGGGCGTTGGAGTAGCAACAGGAACACCAGATATAATACCCGAATCATTCTTCCCGGCGGCGAGTCCGGTAGGTTGGACGGCCATTGCCGATCGGCCATTGTGACCTCGACTACGGTTTCACCGTGTTGCATCCCCATTCTCCTCCTCGTCCTCCAAGTTCATAGGGTCACCATACATTGACCCACTTCTCAACGTAATCGCACATGCAGTATCGTGCGGAGGTTTAGGAGGATTACCTTGAGGTGGAAGGGTACCCGGTTGACGTGACGCTTGCGAAGCGGCGAGCTGCGCCACTTGATTCTCCAGCAATTTAATCGCAGCGTCCTTAGCTTGCCCGTCCTTTTGCATCTGCTGCAGCATCATCTCTTGCGACTTTTGCACGGACAACGTTACTTGCGACATCTGCATCATCATGGCCTTCATCTCGGCCATAGGATCGGGTACCTGTGTAGGTGGAGGTGGTGGGGTAAAGGCGGGTTTTTGGTAGTTGGGTGAAGGTTGATTTTTGTAGGGAGGTTGGTAGGGTTGAGTTTGTGGCGGTGGGGGAGTCGGGTTGAGGACGTTTTGGTTACGATAGGATAACAGCACCGATCATAACCCGGTTGATTCTGGTACGGCAGGTTTTGATTATAAGATTGGTACGCATAAACCTGCTCCTGGGGCGCAGCATACCCCGTAGAATAACCTGAATCGTGCCCCGCGATAGCATTAACCTGAGCACTCGACGAACCACTCCCCTGCATAGCATCAAACTTCCGATTCAGCTCAGAAAGTTGACTCATGACTACACTTATACTCTCATTTCCACGGTCGTTGTGTGCGGACCGTGAATTACCCCTAGGCTTACCAAACTGGGATGAGTGGATAGCCATTTCCTCGATCAATGTCCACGCCTTGTCATCATCTGTGTTATTAGCAAATCGACCTCCCGCGGCCGAGTCAAGAATGGCGCGACTCTCAGCATACAACCCATTATAAAATGTCATTATAATCAGCCAATCACCCAACCCGTGATGCGGACATTCACGAATTAACCGTTTGTAACGGTCCCACGCCTCAGCTAGTGTCTCATCAAAACTTTGCTGGAATCCTTGAATTTGACTACGGAGTTGGTTAGTCCGCTCCGGAGGATAGTACTTGCGATAGAAAGCAAGAGCGAGACTTGGCCAATCCGTAATTCCTGCAGCAATCTTATCAAGGTCCGTGATCCAATCCTGCGCTCGATCACGTAGAGAAAAAGGGAACAACATCTCCCTAATCTGATTTTGAGTAATCCCATTCTGCTTAATTGTCGAGCAGTAGTCGGTGAAAACCTGCATGTGTTTCCCGGGATCCTCCGTAGGATTGCCGCCGAACTGGTTACGCTCCACCAAAGAAAGAAAGGCGGGGCGAATCTCGAAATTCCCTTGGACCGTATTTGGTATTGTAAATCCCTGCGGGATCGACTCGGTCCTGGGTAACGAGTGACTATATAGTTTAGGCATAGTCACGCGTGGTGGAGAACAAGTTGGAGTAATAGGAGGTGTGTCCTCTTCGTAGGACGATTGCGCTGCACTAGACTCCGAATGCGACGCTTCTTCAAAATCAAGATCGATTAATTTACGTGCTTCCTTACGTAGCCTGTGAAATGCTCGCTCAGGTTCAGGCTCAAATGGAACTAAACCTGTAGGTGACCTGTGCATAAACAAAACTACAAGCAAATGATAAGAAACGGTCTCAAGGAACTAGGTTCCTTGAGACAAGAGAGAAAAACCTGTAACAAAACAATAACTAAAACTAGCAAAGCCGTTCCCCGGCAACGGCGCCAAAATTGATAGGGCTAAGTCGTCACGCCTCAATCAAAATAACCTAAACAGACAACTAACAGCAGCTAGCAGTAAGTAGGATCGTATCCACAGAGAAACGGTGTAGTTATAAGTTAAAGTCGGTGAAAACAGGTTCAACTCAAAGGTATGAAAAGGAGTTGTTTTAAGCTATAAACTAAAAGCAATAATAAAGCAGATGAATAGAAATATATAAGGGGAAAGATTAGGGCATCGGGTTCATTATGACAATGATTCAGGAGCTCAAATTTACAAGAAGGAAAAGATAAACTGTGCAATTTGACTAGGTTTATAAAACGCTCTCTCGAGTCAATTTCAGCCTTAAGCAAATTTAGCGGGCTCTCGCTACTTACTAAATTCAACTTATCAATCTCGTGTAAGTCTAGTTTTAACTCGGCTTTCGATCTTAAATTAAAACTTACTCAGGTTCAATTAAACTCAGACAAATCGTTGATCAGGCGAAATAATCCTAATTCAATTGGCATAAAACGCGTAGAAAGAAATCAAGTGCACAATCTATTCAACCAGTTTAATCCTAAAACATGTTCCTGAACCAAATATCACAAATTCCCCTAAACCCTAATTGGGAAATTAGCTAGACATAGTAAAGGCAAAGCAATAGCAATAATAATAAGTCATGATAAAGAAAGTAGAAGCAAATAAATAAACCTGAATTAAAATCGAGTGCAAGCGATTCTGATTGAATCAATCTTGAAAACTAAACTAAAGTTTTAGAGAGAAGAAATATAAGCAGTAAACTAAAACTAAAAACTGAAAGTAAATTAAAGCATAAAAATCAAATCTCGACCTAAGGCACCCTTATATAGTGTCCCAAATAAATAAACCACGAAATAAAACAAAACCGTCAGAAAAGCTTCCTCAGTAGTAGTGCATGCCACTGAATGGGCCTGACCCTTGTGTTGGGCCGGCTCCTTTGCTTCCTCTACTTGGGCTTCACTCCTTTGGCCCCTTTGTCTTGGGCCTAATTTAGCTCGTGTTCTTCTTAGTCTTTGGTCTTTGGGTTAGTATTCTCGAGCTCCTGTGCGCGCTCGAGCTTGGTCCTGTCGTCTCGATTCTCGAAATGCTCCTAACGTCCCGGGTTTTGGCTCAAATCCACCAAAACCAGCAAAATATAAATAAAAGGCAGCAGTATCGAGAAATATAGCAAATAGCTTATAAAACCAGTAATGAATACGAGTAAATGTAGCTAAATGCGACTGAACCGGGGGCATATAATCAATATAAATAACATGTATCATAAATCCCCTGTGTGGAGGTTATACAGTGGGGTTCTTGACTCGTTTTGTGCCTTGGATTGTTTGATAATCGTCCGAGTGAGTTACTTACGGTTTCAACCAGTTTAAGAGGAGAACAGTGCTAGTTTAATATAATTTATTATGCGTTTGGAATTTATCTTAAAAGCTTCTATTTCTTTTTCCTCTTTTATGAGTTTGGCTGTTGACTAACTGTAGGGATCTCATCCCATTCACTAATCAAATATTAGTGAAAATGAAATTACTCTAATTTGATGAGCAAGATCTATGTAGTTACAAATATACTTTGTTACAAGTTTATAGAAATTTATACCTTCTTACAAGGAATAAAATGGGATGATCCTCCAACCCTAGTTTCCAAAATAGGAAACCTCCTTAAAGATGCACCCAAGAACAACTCCAAAAATTCTCTAATGATTTTGATCTAGAAATCACTAGTAAATGCTTGATAATATGTAATATTATTATTACTAACACTTAGTAATATTATGTACAATATTAGTATTAGTTTAGAGAGAAAATGAGAGAGATAGAGAGAAAATGAAACTTGCATGCATCTAACTCTCTTTTGGCCTTCTCTTTATAAAAGAATAAGAGAAAACAAAGTGTGTGTGACACACCAAGGGGGCCGGCCTTCTTGAGTAGAGGAGAGAAGAGTTTTGTTCTTGTTTTGTGTAAATGCTTTGCAAGTTAATCATTGTGTTTAAAGCATGCTTAACATCAACAAGTAAACAAGGCAAATAAGACAAAGAGGGAATCTTCCTTCTCTTCTCTTTTGCACGTCCAAACATGACCCATATGGGTCTATTTTGTTTTTCAATATTTGTCCTACAAATACTTATAATTTATCACTTAATTATCTAATATAATAAAGTATAAATTAATTAAACTCTTCCTTAATATACATGTATACTTACACATATATTAAAATTGTACTTTTACTAATCTCATTAGTAAAATATACATGATTAGTGAATTAACAGTTAATCACTAATCTCCATCTCCTCAAATAATTTTATCGATTTAAAATTCAATCATCCGAGTTCACAACTCGATTTCTCTCTAAATTAATTCACTAACTAACCGTTAGTCGATTTATCAAGTTACTAATCTAATTGTATCTCATACAATTAATTAGCTTTATTATTTGAAGTACTTTCCTATAGGTGTGACTTAAAGGGATCAATTGATTACCGCCGTATCACGACAATAACGTCAAACTCTAGTCAGCCAACCGTTATTGATTTACGTTAATCAATTGACAATAATACAGGATTATCCCCATGTATTCCTTAATTGAGATTCATTAAGTAATCGCACTATTGTGGAGGACACTTACTCCAACAATCTCCCACTTGTCCGAGACAAGTTGTGCATTACCAATTCTCATGTCTGTTTCACATCTCCCACTCAATGCAAGGTGTCTTACAGGTCGTACTTGCATTAAAAGATATATATCATGAGTGGTTTCCTCGATAAGGAGAGTAGCTGTCTGACCGGAGAATCTACCGTAGATTCTTACTATGCGTGGCCACGCATTTTCAGCAACTACTCCTCGAGTGGCCCAAAGATGTTTTACCCCGACGAGGGTGGACATTTCCCTTCCACTCGATTGTACTGTATGATGCAGATCACCATGACCCCAAAGATGCCCTTATAACCCCCTTTCACGGCATGGCTTAGGACAGAAATGAAAGTCACTCGGAAACTGCACCGACTCAGCCAATCATTTTCCAGTCAAAGAATCGACTCAAAGGAATACCATAGAAATTCCCACCACGGCCAGGTTTCAATCTCTTTGAAAAGGAATTCTATAAGCGTCACTGTCCGACAGAGTGTCTCACAGTCTGTCTATGCAAACGATCAGTCATCACTATGACTCCAAGGTGTTGAACCCACCATCGATCGACTTGTAATCTAGTCTTTTCGAGACGTCACCTCATATGAGAGACTAGGGACCAAATACTTAGTTTATGCCGTTCACTTGAATATGTTCAATGTTGTCACACAAATATTCGGATAAACAGAGTATGCATTCAAAATGACTTACGATAAAAACAATGAATGTTATTTTCATATATGTAATAGGATACATCATTCAATTACATATCACGAAACTAAAGGAAATCTGGCATACGCCGCTACCCCATGGAGGCGGTGTGCGCGTCATGCTTAGCCCTCGAAAGGTGCTTGGTTAAAGGATCAGCGACATTGTCGTCTGTCCCAACCTTACAAAGATCTATTTCCTTTCTTTCCACATTATCTCTAATAACGTGGTATTTCCTCAAAACATGTCTAGACTTGTTACTAGACTTGGGCTCTTTTGCTTGAAAAATGGCCTAACTATTATCACAATAAATAGTGATCGGATCTGCGGCACTAGGGACTACTTTTAGTCCATCCAAGAATTGCCGAATCCACACAGCTTCTTTAGCTTCCAGATCTTTGCCAAATATTCAGCTTCCGTTGTAGAATCCGCAGTGACACTTTGTTTGAAGCTCTTCCAACAAACAGCTCCTCCATTCAACATAAAGACATAGCCGGATTGGGATTTCAAATCATCCCCATCGGTTTGGAAACTTGCATCCGTGTAACCTTTTACACGCAGCTCAAGTTCTCCTCCAAACACTAGAAACGAATCCTTAGTTCTTCTCAAGTACTTAAGGATGTTCTTTACAGTTATCCAGCGACTCTCACCGGGATTGGCTTGATACCGGCTCGTCATGCTCAAGGCGAAAGCGACATCAGGACGAGTGCACATCATGGCATAAATGATTGATCCTACAGCGGAAGCATAAGGGATCAATTTCATGCGTTCAATTTCCGCAGGAGTCGTAGGACATTGAGATTTCTTCAATGTTACTCCTACACTCATCGGAAGAAAGCCTCTCTTGGAGTCTTTCATATTGAACCTATCAAGAATCTTATCGATATAAGTTTCTTAACTCAATGCTAGTATCCTCTTGGATCTATCTCTATAGATCCGGATACCCAAGATGCGTTGTGCCTCTCCGAAGTCCTTTATTTGGAAATGGTTTCCAAATTCCACCTTTACCGAATTCAAACTTGGATTATCATTTCCAATTAGTAGTATGTCATCCACATACAAAACAAGGAAGGTTACCTTGCTCCCACTAAACTTCATGTATAAACAAGGTTCCTCGGTACTTCGAGCGAAACCCTTTTGTTTAATGACATGATCGAATCTATGATTCCAACTCCTTGATGCTTGCTCAAGACCATAAATGGATCTCTTAAGTTTGCATACTTTCTTAGGGTTGGATGTATCAATAAAACCTTCAGGTTGTGTCATATACACTTCCTCTTCTAGAATCCCATTCAAGAAGGCGGTTTTTACATCCATTTGCCATATTTCATAGTCATGAAATGCGGCAACCGCTAAGATTATCTTTATGGATCGAAGCATTGCAACCGGTGCAAAGGTTTCATCATAATGAACACAAATGCTCACATAAAACCGTTTCACGCGTGCGACGGAGTACATGCAAACTAAAATGTGCCTACTTTAAGACTTAATGTGGCTATTTTAACTTTTAAAGTGACCATTTTATAAAGCTTTAAAGTGGTCACATTTAGTGTTAAAGTGATCACTTTAAGCATTAAAATAGTCACATTTACTCATAAAAATTCCGTCGCACGCGTGAAATGGTTTTATGGAAGACTTACTCCATAATGAATACCTTGGACTTGTGAAAAGCCCTTTGCCACCAATCTAGCTTTGTAAACATCAATATGTTTATCTATGCCGAATTTGATTTTAAAAATCCATTTACACTGAAGGGGTCTTACTCCTTCAGGTAAATCCACCAAGTCCCATACTTGGTTCTCGTACATAGAATCCATTTCGGATTTCATGGCCTCAAGCCATTGTTCGGAGTTAGGACTACTAATAGCCGCCTTGTAGGTTGAGGGTTCGTTGCTTTCGAATAACAACAAATCACCCTCCTCCTCGATGTTACCGAGGTAACGGTCAAGTTGATGACTAATTCTTCCTGACCTCCTAGGGATTACAACCGTGTCAGAAGACGAGGGAACGGTTTCCTCATCTTCTGCTTCGGTTTATGACTCTTGAACTTCATCAAGTTCAAATTTTCTCCCACTCTGTTTTTTAGAAATATATTCATTTTCTAGAAAAACAGCATCATGAGCCACAAACACTTTGTTCTCGTGAGGGTTGTAGAAGTAATAACCACAGGTTTCCTTAGGATAACCTACAAAAAGACATTTGTCAGTCCTTGGTGCGAGTTTATCGTCAGATTTATTCTTAACGAATGCATCACAACCCCAAATTCTCATGAATGACAAATAGGGAACCTTTCCCGTCCATATCTCATATGGAGTCTTGTTGGCCGCTTTAGTCGGACTTCGATTTAGTGAGAATACAGCAGATAATAGCGCAAAGCTCCAAAACGATCCAGGAAGCTCACTTTGACTCATCATAGACCGAACCATGTCAAGCAAAGTTCGGTTTCTCATTTCTGCAACACCATTCAACTGTGGTGTGCCCGGAGGAGTCCATTGTGATATTATACCACAATTCTTAAGATGTGAATCAAACTCATTACTTAGATATTCGCCACCATGATCCGATCGTAGTGCTTTTATCCTTTTGTTCAAATGGTTCTCAACCTCATTTTGAAATTCTTTAAATTTCTCAAAAGCATCACTTTTATGCCTTATTAAGTAGGCATAACCATATCTACTTAAGTCATCGGTAAAAGTAATAAAGTAATGATATCCTCCTCTAGCGGTGATGTTTAATGGACCGCACACATCGGTATGTATGAGTCCTAAAACCTCACTTGCTCGTGTCCCTTTACCACTAAAGGGTTGACGAGTCATCTTGCCTAAGAGGCAAGATTCGCATGTACCATATGATTCGTAATCAAATGGTTTGAGAACCTTGGTCTCAACAAGTCTCTTTATGCGTCTATCGTTTATATGTCCTAAACGACAATGCCAAAGGTAGGATTTGTTTGATTCATTCGTTTTGAGCCTCTTGTTCTCGACATGATAAACATCATTGACATCATTTAAAACATAAATACCTCCAATTGAAATAGCTTCACCATAAACTGGAATGAAACCTAAGGGGTTAAGTTTCACTCAAGAGAACAACTAAAATCGATTTATATTTGTTGTGAAAATCTCGGCCAAGTGACTAAGAATTGTGTTTGATTTTCTGAAATTTTGTAAGTTAAATGAAAACATAAAGGGATAAACTAAATTTAAGCACAAAGCCAAAGATTTAGGGTTTGATTAACTAAGCACTTAGTGTGGACAAGGGATTTTGATCCACGCGATGTTTTATTTCAAAAACATTTTCATTTGAAAAGAGTCGCCACTAAATTTTTAAGGTGGAATTTAGAAACCAATTTTAGAGAAAATGAGTTCGTATGAATTTACGTGTTAGGAAGTTTAAAATAATTTCATTAATTTTAACGCCTAACCCCGCCCGTTACAATAACGGTCTCTACTAAGTAAAACCATGGCTATTACGAGTACATATGCAGGTATGCAAACAAATATTTTAATCTTAAACAAAATATATCCATTCTAGGTCGTTTTAATGCACATATAATTTCGTCGAAGTTATTTAACATGGGTTCATTTACTATTCTAGCAAACAAAGAAAAGAAGCAGAAACTCTTACCGACAGCATAAGATGGATTAACAAACGTTAGCGGCAGACGAAAATAAAATAAACAAGCATGACTAAACGTAGATAAGTATGATAGACTAACACGGATAATTAGATGCTACACACGAAGATAGATAAATGACAGACAAACATACCCAAACGTACGAACTAATATGCAACTAAATAATCATACAGACACGCGCAAGCTGTAGTAAATAAACACGGATGAACGTGCAAATAAAAAGAAATCAAATACCACTAACTAAATATGCAGTCCTACATCAATTACACGACTACAAATAAAAAACTACTAACAACTACACAAGCAGGCAAGACCAAACAAATAGGCTAATAACCACATTTCCTTAACTACACGAACAGACACTTGCAGACCTTAATAGACACAAGCACGAGCAAACATACTAAGCTAGAAGGTGAATCCAACCAGGCCAACATGATTATACACACGAACGATGGCAAGCTAACACAAGTAAACGGACAGACTACTGATCAAACACAGCTAGCAAGCACACTAGCATACATGGAGGATGTAAACACAACTTCAGGACAATACCAACGAATGCCTAGCAGACCATCACAGCTTAACGTGCAAACTAAATAATCAAACGTAGTTAAATGGACATGCTGATACGTACGAATGACATGTATACAAACACACAAACGAATGCTTCTCAAACGGAACAAGTAATATAAATGCACACAGACGCGAATAAATACACGAAGACTTAAACAATTGGACGCGACTCATACAAATACCAGTAGACAACCCGAAGACACACACACACACCACAAAAACCTTAAACGACCCCTTCCTACATGTCGAACTACTACGCAACTCAAAATTTGATGAACAAAACAAAGCCAGCAGCAAAAACAGAAATGCGCAGACATGTGGTTATACGTGATTCAACGAAACTAGATACTACGCAAAAGCTAAATGACGAAATAAGATTACAGAAGCTAATCTAACGTACGAGTGTGAATTATAAGTCTGAAAACAACACAAAAGACCAAATTTAGAACAACCAACATGAATGACAGGAATAAAAATGGATTACGTAAAAAAAGGCTAATAGAATCAATATAACGAAGAACTTTCGAGTCATGTTACACAATGAAATTAAGCATGGATACTAGTGAACAATAGGGGCACGACCCATCTATATGCACATCGAAATCATAGCAAAAATATCAAACTAAAACAAACGATGAAAACAAAGACTACGACAATAATCAACAGAGTGACAGAAAGTAATAGAAAAGCGACAGAGAGCAAAAAAAGATAAAAACAATAATTTAAACAAAGTAAAGTGAGTATTTTGCACCCTCAACTTACATGTATCGTTGACCAAATATCCGAGTCAGTGTCGATTGTAAGATTTTATCCCAAGGGGCCGTCGTCGACGAAACAATTTGTAAAACCGTAACTTTGAACCAATTTCGACAAATGATTTTCAAAAGCTTGTAACTTATTCGTTTCTCAACGAAATTTCGAACCGAAAGATGTTTTAGAATCGTGGTGAGGTGAACTTTAAGATTAGGTAAATAAATCAGAGTGACTATGGTGTTTTCAACACGAGAAACAAGGTAGAAGAGGTGATATCAGCATGAAAATCGTAAAAACGCCGCTCTGCTTTCAAGCAGCTATCCCGTCTTCTTTGGGGACTTTTCGAGGGCTTTTTGTGACTTGGTGTTATGTGTGTATGCTGTATATTTCGTCCCCTTTGAATGCTTGGGGATGGTATGTATATATAGTGTTGATGGGTAGGGTTTCAAGGAGGAAAAGAGCAGCTTTTCCCTCTCTTTTGAGAGCTGCGGTTTTAGGCTCGATTTAGGGCTTTGTGGAGTGTTTTCTTGAGGGTTAAGCAAGGGGTAAACGGGGCATGTGGGTCAGGTAACGGGTTTTGCTTGTGGGCAGGAGTTTGGACCTCAAAAAGGCGGGTTTTGGGTTGCTCCAAAACAGAGCACGGGGTGGGGTTTTGGGCTCTTTGTAAAGCGAGTTTTTGAGTGTGTTTTGGTCGTGGTTTTGGGCTGGATACGAGCTGTGGTATGTGGGGAAGGAGGTGGGAGAAAAGGCTTTGAAATTCGTGTTGAAACGGGCTCAAAATCGTTCTTAAAATCGAGCTTAAAACGAGTTATAGAACTTGCTGTTAAGAAAACGAATTCGTCGAATACGATTTAATAAACTGTTTTAAAAGCACGAGAAACGACTTTTCAAGTCAAATATTGAATTTGTAAAAATGATTTTTCAAATCGAGTTACTTAAAATGATTTTTCAAATCGAAATATTTTATTTTCAATAAAACAAACTTTTTGACAGAATACACTTACCCTGTCAACACACTAATTTAAATATCATTTAAATTAATAAAATATTTTGTCGACGGCGCCCGGCTTACATCGTAAAACGAACTCAAATAAATGACACGAAATAAATGTCGTCCTATCATCATTGGGTGTTTGTCGGGTTCTCTATAAATTTCCATATCGACAGATACGGGTATCTACAGAGCCCCCACTTTGACTAAGGCTTGGACAGGCGAAAGTCAAAGTAGACACTCAAGTCGATCGACGATCACAACTTGAGAGCCTTACGCGTCGTTTATGGTCCCTTAGACCTGTGTATAAAAGCTCACCAGCCATAAGAAGAAATCATACCTGAAACTCGATTGTGGACGCTTTTATTTTCATCAGGGTGTGGGTTGAGCCTTATCCTTAGGCGCCTACGTATCCGTTGTGACAGAATCAAACCCGTATCGTAGTTCGAGCTCGCTGGCCTGTAGCCTTCTGCTGCTTCGGCCCAAAACAAATGATATTTGTTTACTCGATTGAGTAAAGCCTATATCTGTATTCTTTTTGGAAGTGTCACTTCTTTTAGCTTCTGCTAGTACTTCTTCATCTTTGAGGATGTCATCCTGTCGTCGGGGTCTAAGGTTGATGACTTTAGAGCCCCCGGTTGGAGCGTTCCTGCTCAATCTTAAAAACAAATCATAGCATACGACTCACATAGTGAAATCTGCGACTTTTGAAACAAAAAGGACGGATCATCGATCCGAACTGAGAATTTTGATTTGGAAATGGGTCTTCGACCTACTTTTTAAGCAAAAGGGATGGATCATCGATCCAAACTGAGGATATTAATTTGGAAATGGGTCTTCGACCAGCTTTTTTAAACAAAAGGGATGGATCATCGATCCGAAATCGTAAACATCTTTTGAAAATGGGTCGTCGACCGGAAACCGTAAACATCTTTTGAAAATGGGTCGTCGACCCGCCTCTTGAAAAGTGGATGAGTCATCGACTCGAATTATAAACATCATTTGAAAATGGGTCTTCAACCCGCATCTTGAAAAGTGGATGAGTCATCGACTCGAGCTATAAACATCATTTGAAAATGGGTCTTCAACCCGCATCTTGATTTAAGTGGATGGGTCATCGACCCGAACTATGTTCATTATTTGAAAACTGGGGCCATCGGCCCGTATTTTGAGGAAAAGGCGGATGGGTCATCGACCCGAACTATAATCGGCATTGAAAATTGGGGCCATCGACCTCGATTTTGAAGGAAAAGGTGGATGGGTCATCGACCCGAGCGCAAGACATCATCTGAAAATAGGTCATCGACCCCTATTTTGGAAAATGGATAGGTCATTGACCCGCATAGCAAATTTCATTTGAAAATCGAAAGTGGTCATCGACATGAACTTTGGATTTTGAGCACTTCAAATAATTCGGCCATTAACCTAGTTTAAAAACATCGTTTTTAAAGTGGGATTGCGGGTCCAACCTAGATTACAAAAGTTACTTGGAAATTGACGCGGGGCATTGGTTAGCATGCATCAAATCGAATTGGGTCCTCGACCCGCATTGTAAACATCATTTTAAAAATCAAGAAGAGTCATCGACTCTGAATGTAAACATCATTTAGAAATTAAAATGGTCCATCGGCTCGCAACCATCGTTTTGAAAATTGAAGTGGGTCATCAACCCGCATTTGAAATTTGACCTTGGATCATCGACCCAAACTTTGCAAAAAGGTTCTTGAAATGCCAAATATTTTAAAATCGAAGCATGGCCAAGTTAGCATGAAATACGACACGAATGAATGCGACAAGAACGTGACACGAGCAACTGACATTTTGAACGTTCGACCATGATCGGCTCAACCTAAGACAACGTTTCAATGACGATTAGACTAGTAACTGTGCAGGGTCTTTTAGGATGGTTGTCACGTGGTTTGAAATGGACGTGGGTTAATAGTATCATGTTCTCTCCCTAAGCAAATTCTTTGTCGAGATGCGAACTAACTGTCAAAGTAAACATCTTTGCCAATTCCCGTTAAGAAAAAGATCATTCGAAGACTGGACAATTACTTATCAGAACATTAATTCTCATCTCAATCTAAATTGAGCACTAAGACAGACTCAACAAAAGTTGCTTCATTTGGACTTTGTAAAGACCCGTAAAAAACAATTGACCAGATGACAAAATTAGATGATGGGTGGTGGTGGATTGTACCCCTTATTCTAAAGGACTGCCTACATATTCGCGTGGGGCGAAATCAAATCCGATGTAGTTCGATCAAGGTGCATAAACATGGCATTTTTTTCTTTTCGTGTGTAACACTCGAAGGTTTCACCTAAGGTATCATGTTGTATCCTGTTCTAGCTTGTGAAGTACTGGCGGATCCCTTGTTGACCCTAAATGCTTGGGTGCAACTACATAAGGCAACGATTCTCGGAATTCTAGACTGTGCCTTCACTGCCGTTTTGAGAACGACTTAAAAAAAGAATTGATGGTACTTTCTGACCGTTTTGGCTTCGCCTTTAATTTTGACTTTGATCTTCGTTCTCCGACGTGTTGTCACTCAATTTTTGTATTTTCGTATTCTTTTTTGCGTTTTTGAGAATAGGCTGCACCCTTTGTGGCTTAGGCTTGTTCCAACTTTCTTAGATCTTTCGAGTGGGCGGTCGCATGTGGTCATATGTATATCACGCCGGACTCCTCTGACAAGTTCGTTTGCTTATTAGGCACGCGATCGAGTACACGGAGGGCGATCCATGAGTATTCGTACTTTTGGTCGCGATCAAATTCATGACCACTGTGGAGCTCCAAATTAATGGATCCTCCTCCAAAGGCAGAGGAGTAGTATACCACAAGTTGAGTAACAGAATTGAAACCCTTTGGTTTTTGTTGTCTAAACCCTTTTGTCTTTGTTTTTTTGCTTTGAGTTGGTGTTGCACCTTACCATTTAGAATTGAATACGTATTTCTACCCCAGGGACACCCTTCGAGTGCGTTGTGCATTTTCATCAGTTGGATTATGGAATCAAATTAGAGACATGATCAATTTCATTGATTTTGAGAAGGATTTAGAAATAATTGTGAAAAACGAATCTTAGACTCAACTCAGACTTATGACTTGAATACAAATTCTGACTTATAATCACCAACCTCGACTTTGAACTTTTCTCCTTTCAGGAGTTGATTCAGATGCTTGGTTTGAGAGTTACCCCACTTTTGCAGCTTGATTTTGACTTAAGGAGGAGCAAATGCGACTCAGGTTCAGAAATCGACATGGTTTCGACACTATTTGTAAATTGGTAAAGGTTTCATTCTATTTAACAACTCGGGATGCAAATGGACTGGACCAGACTAATCATGAAAAGACTCAGAGCTTAACGACATGGTCTACGACCTAATTATGCAAATGCATGCGACATATGGACTTGAAGACAGACTCACAGTGTAGGACTTAGACCTAACTAGATATGGACTTGAATTAATTAGCTCGTGTTTGGACCAATAAGTTTCTAAGGCTTATGCAAAACTTTCAAAAATAGCTCGGACGAGACGTCGTTGTGCCCTGACTCAAAACTAAAAATTGACATGCATGACCTGGGCCCAAGAGTAGGCCTAGGTGACCCAACTAGGTAAATCCTCTAAGACTTTTATATGGACTAGACTTACTATACACGACTTAGATTCCAACTAGACTCGACTCGATGCATTTCATGCTTACTCGGGACTTGAAAAAGAAACCTATTTTTGAAGTTGAGGTTTGAAATGAGCAGTACTTCGACTACAAGAAAAGCTTTGTGGTTCGAAATTTCAGTTTAACTTGGGCTAGATTTTAGCTTTGAAAAACTTCGTTTTGGTTGTAAAAAATCTATTCCCGAATGGGTAGCATTTCAAAAGCGTTCGAGATTATTCTAATCCTAAACGTATGGCATTTCAGCTTAAAACTATTCTTTTTTCAAAAGACGTAGTGTTAAAAAATCGTTCGGGATTAATCTAATCCTAAACGGGTAGCATTTCAACTTGGAAGAACGTTTTTCAAAAGAGTTAGTGTTGGGAACTGTTCGAGATTACTCTAATCTTAAACGGGCGGCATTTCAGCCATAAAAAATGATCTTTTTTCAAAAGACTTAGTGTTGAAAATTGTTCGAGATTATTCTAATCTTAAATGGCATTTCAGCTATGAAAGGATCTTTTTTCAAAAGAGCTAATTTTTTTTAAAAAAAGTTCTAGGATTTTCTAATCCTAACGAGGAGCATTTCAGCTTAAAAAAAGAATCTTTTTCCTAAAGACTTAGCGTCGAAGACTGTTCGAGATTGTTCTAATCTTAAACGGGTAGCGTTTCAGCTTAAAACGGATCTTTTTTCAAAAGAGTTACAATCGAAAATTATTTAAGATTATTCTAACCCTAAATGAATAGCATTTCAGCTTAGAAAATATTTTTCAAAAGAGCCAGTATCGAAAATTGTTTAAGATTATTCTAACCCTAAACGAATAGCATTTCAGCTTAGAAAAGATCTTTTTTCAAAAGAGCTAATATCGAAAATTGTTTAAGATTATTCTAACCCTAAACGGACAGCATTTCAGCTTAGAAAAGATCTTTTTTCAAAAGAGCTAACATCGAAAAAAAAAAAATGTTTAAGATTATTCTAACCCTAAACGGATAGCGTTTCAGTTAGGAGGAGATTTTTTTTTTCAAAGGAGCTAACATCGGAAATTTGATTATTCTAATCCTAAACGAAAAGCATTTCAGCTAGTAATGGATCTTTTTTCAAAAGAGCTAATATCAGAAATCTTTTAAGGTTATTCTAATCCTAAATGAATATCATTTTAGCTAGGAATGGATCTTTTTTCAAAAGAGCTTGAATCGAAAAGTATTTAGGATTATTCTAAAAGGGATGGCATTTCAGCCAAGAAATGGATCTTTTTTCAAAAGAGCTAATATCGGAAATCTTTTAAGGTTATTCTAATCCTAAATGAATATCATTTTAGCTAGGAATGGATCTTTTTTTCAAAAGAGCTTGAATCGAAAATTATTTAAGATTATTCTAATCCTAAAAGGGATGGCATTTCAGCCAAGAAATGGATCTTTTTTCAAAAGAGCTAATATCGGAAATCTTTTAAGATTATTCTAATCCTAAACGAGCAGCATTTCAGCTAGGAAGAAATCTTTTTTTCAAAAAGAGCTAAAATCGAAGATTATACAAGATTAATCTAATCCTAAGAAGATGGCATTCCAGCCAAGAAAAGTTCTTTTTTCAAAAGAGCTAATATAGAAAAAAAATGTTTAAGATTATTCTAACCCTAAACGAATAACCTTTTAGCTTGGAGGAGATCTTTTTTCAAAAGAGCTAAACTCGGAAATTATTTAAGATTATTCTAATTTTAGAAGGAAAGCGTTTCAGCTTAAAAAAAATCTTTATATTTCGAAAGAGATAGTATTGGAAAATATTTAAGATTATTCTAATTCTAAAAAAAAGACAGCGTTTCAGCTTAAGGAATATTTTTTTAGAAGGAAAGCATTTCAGCTTAAGTCAAAAATCGTTTCAAAGAGATATTTAAGATTATTCTAATCCTAAAAAGACAGCATTTCAGATTAAGGAATGATTTTTGGAAAATATTTGATTGAAAAGATGACAGTTTTGACTAAAAAGGATTGAAAACAAAGGCTTTAGGAATCACAGAGCATTTAGTCATACGCAGCTCAAGGATGCAATGCATGAACTAGACTATTCTAAGTCTCGAAAAGGGTCCATGCCAATGATCCCGCGCTGTTAGGTAACCTACGCAACCACCATAAGTTTGTAACTATATGGCGAAAGTGCGGTTGCTAACCTCGACGGAACCACCTTGATATTTAAATCAGACATAGTGAACGTCATTTCCCCAGCCTGAAATCGACCCAAGGGGAGAAATGGTTCGAATCCTAACAGTATGATGCATAAGTAATATAAAAAAGAAAGGGGTACTCTAAATAGCCATCATTTTACTTTTCAAGTTTCACTGTCCCCAGCGGAGTCGCCAAATTGTGGACAAGGGATTTTGATCCACGCGATGTTTTATTTCAAAAACATTTTCATTTGAAAAGAGTCGCCACTAAATTTTTAAGGTGGAATTTAGAAACCAATTTTAGAGAAAATGAGTTCGTATGAATTTACGTGTTAGGAAGTTTAAAATAATTTCATTAATTTTAACGCCTAACCCCGCCCGTTACAATAACGGTCTCTACTAAGTAAAACCATGGCTATTACGAGTACATATGCAGGTATGCAAACAAATATTTTAATCTTAAACAAAATATATCCATTCTAGGTCGTTTTAATGCACATATAATTTCGTCGAAGTTATTTAACATGGGTTCATTTACTATTCTAGCAAACAAAAAAAAGAAGCAGAAACTCTTACCGACAGCATAAGATGGATTAACAAACGTTAGCGGCAGACGAAAATAAAATAAACAAGCATGACTAAACGTAGATAAGTATGATAGACTAACACGGATAATTAGATGCTACACACGAAGATAGATAAATGATGCATAAACATACCCAAACGTACGAACTAATATGCAACTAAATAATCATACAGACACGCGCAAGCTGTAGTAAATAAACACGGATGAACGTGCAAATAAAAAGAAATCAAATACCACTAACTAAATATGCAGTCCTACATCAATTACACGACTACAAATAAAAAACTACTAACAACTACACAAGCAGGCAAGACCAAACAAATAGGCTAATAACCACATTTCCTTAACTACACGAACAGACACTTGCAGACCTTAATAGACACAAGCACGAGCAAACATACTAAGCTAGAAGGTGAATCCAACCAGGCCAACATGATTATACACACGAACGATGGCAAGCTAACACAAGTAAACGGACAGACTACTGATCAAACACAGCTAGCAAGCACACTAGCATACATGGAGGATGTAAACACAACTTCAGGACAATACCAACGAATGCCTAGCAGACCATCACAGCTTAACGTGCAAACTAAATAATCAAACGTAGTTAAATGGACATGCTGATACGTACGAATGACATGTATACAAACACACAAACGAATGCTTCTCAAACGGAACAAGTAATATAAATGCACACAGACGCGAATAAATACACGAAGACTTAAACAATTGGACGCGACTCATACAAATACCAGTAGACAACCCGAAGACACACACACACACCACAAAAACCTTAAACGACCCCTTCCTACATGTCGAACTACTACGCAACTCAAAATCTGATGAACAAAACAAAGCCAGCAGCAAAAACAGAAATGCGCAGACATGTGGTTATACGTGATTCAACGAAACTAGATACTACGCAAAAGCTAAATGACGAAATAAGATTACAGAAGCTAATCTAACGTACGAGTGTGAATTATAAGTCTGAAAACAACACAAAAGACCAAATTTAGAACAACCAACATGAATGACAGGAATAAAAATGGATTACGTAAAAAAAGGCTAATAGAATCAATATAACGAAGAACTTTCGAGTCATGTTACACAATGAAATTAAGCATGGATACTAGTGAACAATAGGGGCACGACCCATCTATATGCACATCGAAATCATAACAAAAATATCAAACTAAAACAAACGATGAAAACAAAGACTACGACAATAATCAACAGAGTGACAGAAAGTAATAGAAAAGCGACAGAGAGCAAAAAAACGATAAAAACAATAATTTAAACAAAGTAAAGTGAGTATTTTGCACCCTCAACTTACATGTATCGTTGACCAAATATCCGAGTCGTAATCGATTGTAAGATTTTATCCCAAGGGGCCGTCGTCGACGAAACAATTTGTAAAAAACCGTAACTTTGAACCAATTCTGACAGCGATTTTCAAAAGCTTGTAACTTATTCGTTTCTCAACGAAATTTCAAACCGAAAGATGTTTTAGAATCGTGGTGAGGTGAACTTTAAGATTAGGTAAATAAATCAGAGTGACTATGGTGTTTTCAACACGAGAAACAAGGTAGAAGAGGTGATATCAGCATGAAAATCAGAAAAAACGCTGCTCTGTTTTCAAGCAGCTATCCCGTCTTCTTTGGGGACTTTTCGAGGGCTTTTTGTGACTTGGTGTTATGTGTGTATGCTGTATATTTCGTCCCCTTTGAATGCTTGGGGATGGTATGTATATATAGTGTTGATGGGTAGGGTTTCAAGGAGGAAAAGAGCAGCTTTTCCCTCTCTTTTGAGAGCTGCGGTTTTAGGCTCGATTTAGGGCTTTGTGGAGTGTTTTCTTGAGGGTTAAGCAAGGGGTAAACGGGGCATGTGGGTCAGGTAACGGGTTTTGCTTGTGGGCAGGAGTTTGGACCTCAAAAAGGCGGGTTTTGGGTTGCTCCAAAACAGAGCACGGGGTGGGGTTTTGGGCTGCTGTAAAACGAGTTTTTGAGTGTGTTTTGGTCGTGGTTTTGGGCTGGATACGAGCTGTGGTATGTGGGGAAGGAGGTGGGAGAAAAGGCTTTGAAATTCGTGTTGAAACGGGCTCAAAATCGTTCTTAAAATCGAGCTTAAAACGAGTTATAAAACTTGCTGTTAAGAAAACGAATTCGTCGAATACGATTTAATAAACTGTTTTAAAAGCACGAGAAACGACTTTTCAAGTCAAATATTGAATTTGTAAAAATGATTTTTCAAATCGAGTTACTTAAAATGATTTTTCAAATCGAAATATTTTATTTTCAATAAAACAAACTTTTTGACAGAATACACTTACCCTGTCAACACACTAATTTAAATATCATTTAAATTAATAAAATATTTTGTCGACGGCGCCCGGCTTACATCGTAAAACGAACTCAAATAAATGACACGAAATAAATGTCGTCCTATCATCATTGGGTGTTTGTCGGGTTCTCTATAAATTTCCATATCGACAGATACGGGTATCTACACTTAGCCACTAGTTAATCATAAACTCACTCTTGCACTTAGCTAAGAGAACATAAGATGAGAGGCACTCAAACTTAGGGTTTTAATTATCAAAAAAAATCTGAAAATTACAATGTTGGAGGCTTGGCTTATATAGGCCAAAGCTTTTAATCTCAACCCTACATTCAAGCTTGATCTAAGGGCTCATAGAGACCCTCAAACAACAACAATATAACAGCTAAGAGAGCCTTACAAATCTGAAATTATACTACAAGCAAACAAAATACATAAAGCATAAAGGTGAGAGGGACAAGTGACTCCATCCTCTCCTTGCATTTAGGTGAGCATCTAAGGGCCAAGATGGGGCCTTGGGTCAAGGTGGGACTGTCCTATCTCCAACACAAATCAGATTTTGTAGGCTAAAAACAATAAAGCATAAAGTAAGAAAGCGACATTAGTGAAAAGGACTTGTTGCACAAAATAATGTATGACTTGTGATGACTTGTTGAAGCCGGCTCCTAGGCCTCCTTGAGCTGACTTTTTCGAGCCATGTGGGTCTTGTTTATTAGAGGACTAACCCACATGGGTGTACCCAAAAGATCACACTTCAAAAATAGCTTATTTGTTGACTTTTTTGTTGCTCTCCTTCTTGACTCTCCCTTGATTACCTTTGATCCACTAAGCTTGGCTAAATTGACCACTTGATTAGCTTGACTTAGCACTTAGTGGACCCTAGGTCCAAGGCCTAACCTAGGGTTTGAGTCCATGGACCCAACCCATTGTCTAGCTCGAAGTCTCCCTTGTTTGACTTGACCATTCTTGGTTCATAAACTATTTCATTAAATGAAAAAGTACAACGGTTGTTCTTAATCACGAAACAAAAGCCTTCCGCATCTAACACGGGGACGGAGATAATGTTTTTCGTTAGAGTTGGTACAAAATAACAGTTATTTAAATGCAACTCTAAACCACTAGCAAGAGAGAGTACAAAAAATCCCACGGAAACGGCCGCTACTCTAGCTCCATTGCCCATAAGGAGATCTACATCACCCTTGGCTAGAGCTCGCACGTTTCTCATCCCCTGCAAATGATTACAAAGGTGAGATCCACATCCGGTATCCAATACCCATGTAGAAATGCAAGCATGATTGATGTCTATCATATAGAGATTAGAAGGAATACCTTTGGATGTCCCACATCCATCTTTCAAGTCCTTCTTGTACTTGGGACAATTGCGCTTCCAATGACCCACTTCATTGCAATATTTGCAAGTGTCTTTGAGAGGTCTACCCTTGTTGATCTTGGGCTTAGGCTTATGTGGAACACCTTCCACAATAGCCTTTCCCTTACCATTGCCTTTGTTAGATGGCGCCTTCTTGGCCCCCTTCCCCTTCTTGACTCCCAAATTCATGTTCTTCATTTTCATGGAGAGAACATCTTTCTTCTCCATCTTATTCACTTCCATATCCCTCTCGGCTTGGACCAAGAGTGCATGAAGTTCATGGTAACTCTTATCCATGTTGTTCATGTTATAGTTTACTCGAAAATGAGCAAACTTGTTAGGAAGAGAATGAAGAATGCGGTTAATCGCAAGAGTTTTGGGTATAGCACACTCTTGACGCTCAAGAGTGTCTATGTACTCAACCATTTTGAGCACATGAGGACCAACTTTTTGGTTCCTCTCAAGCTTTGCATCGAAAAACCGCACCGCGGCTTCATAAAGCCTAATTTGCGGTGCTTTGGAGAACATAGTTGTCACTCTAGTGAATATCGCATATGCACTTTTTTGAGTGACAAAACAGAGTTTGAGAGCGGGTGCCATGGACCAAATCAAGACGTTTTTCACGTCATTGTCCACTTTCACATACTCATCATAGGCAACTCGTGCCGCCCAGATCGAGAAGTGGGTTCGGCGGGTGGTTGATCGGTAAGGTGTTTGAGCACATTGTCGGATTGAGCGGCGCCTCTCATCGTCGAATCCCATTCGACAAAGTTGCTACCGTCATCCTTGAGGATACACTTATCCATCACGGTTCTCATCCATGAATCTTTGCCCAAAATGGGCGCGGGAGTTGATGGTGATGCCATTGCGATTTGAAATAAATAATTCTACAACAAAAATGAGGAAATAAATAAGCATTCATTGTTTATTAATATCATTTGCTAAAACACTTTTTAAAACAAATGTCCATTTATATAATGATCTCCCACGAAATTATATAAATGATTCCAAGACTCGTTCTCATATAAAATTAGACATCTCATGTTTCCTTTTATATAAAAACGATAAGTCAACACTTGACTAATTCTACACTAAAATGCTTGGTTGATGATTTTCTTTAAAATGCATCCTTTAGCCCCAAATAACTCTTATTTGGTTGAGTTCAAACCAAATTAGCATGGGACTTCCTCCCACTACTTACCCATGGTAACGAGGTTCCACGTTGCGGAGGTCCTCACGAACATGGGGTTCATAGTCGCCACATTTGGAAAGGCTTAATCTCAATTCATTTGTTAAAAAAATGTGGGTGATCTTGTCAATTTTAATCATAATAATTCTTTATAAGTGAACTAATTTAAGAATGGCGACCTAAAATGACAATCATAGTGGGATATCGTGGCATGCATGGCAATTTTGGCATGTGTGCGGAAAAAATAAGCAATCAAACAACCATAAGCAAGTATAAGCATAAACCTAGTATGGCCACCTAAAAATAAGGAGTTACAAATTGGAAACCAACTCCTTTGGTCCCTCTTCACATGGATTTCATCCAAGGCCCCTCCTTGCAAGCTTTAGAACACTTCTAAGGCTCCATCTCGATCCATCGTCGGTCTTCGGTTTACAAGTAGTTACAAGATTAAATTACAAATGAATACATAGCAATTCTATTATACATTTATAAACGAAATAAACTATTAAATTACAAACCGGCGATACGAGATCGCATTTAATTACAAAACCACACGATATTCTCTTTCGTTACGGGCAATATCGGAAAAAATATAACAAACTATGGCCATACTAGTAAGAACAAACATTCATTCAAAAATAAACATAATGAAAAGCTTATAAATAAAACATGCCAAAATCGCCCTAAACAAAAACGCATTAAATCGTTTAATAACGGTCTCATCATAAATCGATTAATCTCATATTAATCAAACATGCTTAAAACACCTTTTAAGGAAGAACTAAAACTTCTAAACTGATTTAGAACACCCAAAATTAGTTTATACTAACTTATGGTGATTTTAGTTCATAAACATGGTCATTTGCTAATTAGTTTTAACTTTAATCATAACCTTTTATGAATAAAGCTTTAAAAATACATTATAATATAAAATAAAACCATTTTTATTTTGGAAAAATTTTGTACATTCTGGAACACTTCCAGGATGTCAAAAATGAAAAACATGCTCAAAAACGTTTACGAATTATATTTATAACAATAAACATACGATTTCATCGATTTTATCTCATAAAATCAATAAAACCTTCAAAACAGTGAGTTAAATCGCCAAATTTATACCTTAGCATCCATCAAATATATAACAATAGTAGTATAAATTTCATGTCTAGAAAACAAAGTTTACTATATTTTGGACATTAAAACTCTTTATATACCGATTTTTATCAAATAAATGGGTAAATATACAAAACTCAAAATTTGACTTTAAAAATTTACAGGCTGAAAGTATAAATAGTATATTTCACTGTGTAAAAATTTCGAGACAAGATTCCAAATATAACTATTTATAGTTATTATTTTAGCCAAAAACACACTTTTTGACTCGGTTTTGTATAAAAATCATAAAAACAAATTCCAAAAATTACAAAATTTGACCAGTAACTTCATGAGACCAGAAACTTTGCATGCTATAAAAATCTCGCGTTAAAACCAATTTTAACACCATTTTCGGATTTTATCATATTTATTCTCAATAAATACATAAAACACCAAAAACAACAAAATAAATTTGTAACTACAAGCCTAAGCTCTGATACCACTTGTAGGGATCTCATCCCATTCACTCATCAAATATTAGTGAAAATCAAATTACTCTAATTTGCTGAGCAAAATCTATGTAGTTACAAATATATACTTTGTTACAAGTTTATTGAAATTTATACCTTCTTACAAGGAATAAAATGGGTACAAAACTAGAACTCCTTTCTAGTTCTGTTTCTTGATCTATCAATATGAATGATCCTCCAACCCCAGTTTCCAAAATAGGAAACCTCCTTAAAGATGCACCCAAGAACAACTCCAAAAATTCACTAATGATTTTGATCTAGAAATCACTAGTAAATGCTTGATAATATGTCATATTATTATTACTAACACTTAGTAATATTATGTATAATATTAGTATTACTTTAGAGAGAAAATGAGAGAGATAGAGAGAAAATGAAACTTGCATGCATCTAACTCTCTTTTGGCCTTCTCTTTATAAAAGAATAAGAGAAAACAAAGTGCGTGTGACACACCAAGGGGGCCGGCCTTCTTGAGTAGAGGAGAGAAGAGTTTTGTTCTTGTTTTGTGTAAATGCTTTGCATGTTAATCATCGTGTTTAAAGCATGCTTAACATCAACAAGTAAACAAGGCAAATAAGACAAAGAGGGAATCTTCCTTCTCTTCTCTTTTGCACGTCCAAACATGACCCATATGGGTCTTTTTTGTTTTTCAATATTTGTCCTACTAATATTTATAATTTATCACTTAATTATCTAATATAATAAAGTATAAATTAATTAAACTCTTCCTTAATATACATGTATACTTACACATATATTAAAGTTGTACTTTTACTAATCTCATTAGTAAAATATACATGATTAGTGAATTAACAGTTAATCACTAATCTCCATCTCCTCAAATAATTTTATCGATATAAAATTCAATCATCCGAGTTCACAACTCGATTTCTCTCTAAATTAATTCACTGACTAACTGTTAGTCGATTTATCAAGTTACTAATCTAATTGTATCTCATACAATTAATTAGCTTCATTATTTGGAGTACGTTCCTATAGGTGTGACTTAAAGGGATCAACTGATTACCGCCGTATCACGACAATAACGTCAAACTCTAGTCAGCCAACCGTTATTGATTTACGTTAATCAATTGACAATAATACATGATTATCCCCATGTATTCCTTAATTGAGATTCATTAAGTAATCGCACTATTGTGGAGGACACTTACTCCAACACTAACTAGGTTGTTGTTGTGTGTCTGTTTGTCTTCCCCACCCCGTAGGTACTCGGACGCTGTCTAGCTAGCTTGGGGCGCTTGGAGGGTTCGCTAGAGTCAAGTCGAGTCTAGTCCCACCATAGATGTCTTCTTCTTTTTGGCACTTTCAGTTTTGTTTTGGCCTGCGAGCCTTGACGCTGTCCTTGGGACAATTGTAGTTGAGTTTGAGACTCTTTCGTTATTTTTGGATATTATGTTTTATTCCAGGTTTGCATGTTTTGAACAGGTGTTTGCCCAAGGACCCATTCAGTTGGGTCCCGTGACACCGTCATTTAGGTAGGGTCTGCCCGGCCTAAATGGGGGTGTTACAGAAGCTCCGGGCACGAAAAACGAGGAAAGATATTTCAAGAGACGAAGCCCCGACTATACTAAAACGCCCCAAAAAACCTCCAAACGACACATTCTCTACAAAAAAAAGGAAACCATAAACCATACTAGCCTTGACAGCCCAAGGCTGAAATTTTCAGCAAGTTTCAGAACCGGAAATTTTCGACCCGAAACCGACCTACATACAAAAACGGACGAAAATTTCCGAAAGACCCGTTTTTCGCGTACATTTCAACGAAACAAAGTTACCCATGCATTATACTACCGGGCAGCCTACCCTGAAATTTTGGACGAGTTCCGAGACGGAAAACGAAAAATGACCAAACCACCCCTATACAACCTACACGAAAATCAACCCCGAAACTCGGGTTTTCCGCAGACAACCAACAACAACAGCAAGACAAGCTTCATATCACTCCCAAGCCTCAATTTCAAGCAACGACAATGGCGAAATACGAATCAAAAAAGACGGTTTAGCATAAACCCTAAAAATCGGGTTTTTGAACAAAAATCGACTCAAACCGACTTCAAAACGTGAAAAAACAAGTGGGTTGAAGGCATACCTTGATCCATAACGATTCGAAGGAGTCGGAATGACGGATTTTGGTCTAAAAATCGCCGAGAACGAAAAGTTGAAATGAGAGGTTTTTGTTTTGTTTTGTCGGGCGAAATAGCTTCTCCCTCCTTCACCCGTTGTTTTTAAATGTATCCCAGGAACAAAACTTTAATCGCCAGTGAACAGGCGATTAAAAGTAAAATCGGCCAGTTTACTGGCGATTTTATATGCAGACATGGGTTTTTCGTTTGTGTTGGGCTGATTTCTGCGGCCCATTACCCTTTCTCAATCCATTCTTTTATTTCGATTATCAAATTCAACCCAAACACAAAACACGACACTCTTTTACGAGCCAAATATAAAAACGCGTACCTCTTTTATGAGTCAAACACAAAAACACGTACTTCTTTTACGAGTCAAACACTGGAATGAAACCTAATGGGTTAGATTTCACTCAAGAGAACAACTAAAATCGATTTTGAATTGAATGTAAAATACTCGGCCAAAGTGGGATTTTTTGTGAAGAATTTTCTGATTTTTGTAAGTTAAATGAAAACATAAAAAGATAGTCTAAATCGAAGCACAAAGCTAAAGATTTAGTGTTGGATTAACCAAGCACTTAGCCACTAGTTAATCACACTCACACTCTTGCACTTAGCTAAGAGAAAACAAGTAGAGAAAATCTCAAACTTAGGGTTTTTGTTCATTCATCAAATCTGAAAAATACAAGCCAAGAGAGAGGGTTTATATAATACCCTAACTCTAATCTCTACCCTACAATTCAAGCTTGATCTAAGGGCTCATAGAGGCCCTTGAATACAACAAATATAACGGCTCAATGAGCTCACAAATGCTGAAAATTCTAAAGTAAACTACAAACTACAAAAGCATAAAGTTTGAAAGGGACTTGTGGCTCAATCCTCTCCTTGCTTTTAGGTGATCATCCAAGGGCCATAATAGAGCCTTGGGGGTCAAGGGAGGACGGTCCATGCTCCAACAATTCAGATTTTGTAGGCTAAAAAAACAATAAAGCATAATGTAAGAAAGCGACATTAGTGAAAATGACTTAAAGCACAAAATAATGTGGGACTTGGTGAGCTTGTCGGAGCCGGCTCCTAGGCCTCCTTGAGCTGACTTTTTTGAGTCTTGTGAGTCTTGTTTATTGGAGGATTAACCCACATAGGTGCACCCAAGGTGATCACATTCAAAATAGCACATTTGTTGACTTTTTGGTTGCTCTCCTTCTCGACTTTCCCTTGACTTCCATTGACCCACTAAGTTTGGCTAAATTGACCATTGGATTGACTTGACTTAGCACTTAGTGGACCCTAGGTCCAAGGCCTAGGCTAGGGTTTGAGTCCAAGGACCCAACCCGTGGTCTAGCTCCACTCCATCCTTGATCGACTTGACCATTCTTGGTCCAAACACAAAAATACGTACACTCTTTTACGAGTCAAACACAAAAATACGTACACGCTTTTACGAGTTAAACACAAAAACACGTACACTCTTTTACGAGTCAAACACAGAAACACGTACACTCTTTTACAGGAATACCAATGAATAAATAGTTTGTAGCATAAATCTTCTACACAATGAGGTATATTTTTATTCTACATGTCATGAATTATATGTAAGTTTGATTATTTTTTCAATATAATTATGCTTGAATTTAAACTCTTTATATACTCCGTATTTAGAAGACTGAGCATATACGTCCAATATATATAGTTTGTTTTGATTTGTTCCAGGGCCATATGAGAATAGCATGGCAGTTGAATATACACTCGATGTATTGAAATAAAAGAGGTGTATATGATTGCTAATTCAGGGTAACAATTAGAGTTTCACATATTGCTAATTTAGCCTACCCTGAAATTTTGGACGAGTTCCGAGACGGAAAACAAAAAATGACCAAAACGCCCCTATACAACCTACACGAAAATCAACCCCGAAACTTGGGTTTTCCGCAGACAACCAACAACAACAGCAAGACAAGCTTCATATCACTCCCAAGCCTCAATTTCAAGCAACGACAATGGCGAAATTCGAATCAAAAAAGACGGTTTAGCATAAACCCTAAAAATCGGATTTTTGAACAAAAATCGGATTTTTGAACAAAAATCGACTCAAACCGACTTCAAAACGTGAAAAAACAAGTGGGTTGAAGGCATACCTTGATCCATAATGAATCGACGGAGTCGGAATGACGGATTTTGGTCTAAAAATCGCCGAGAACGAAAAGTTGAAATGAGGGGTTTTTGTTTTGTTTTTTCGGGCGAAATAGCTTCTCCCTCCTTCACCCGTTGTTTTTAAATGTAACCCAGGAATAAAACTTTAATCTCCAGTGAACAGGCGATTAAAAGTAAAATCGCCAGTTTACTGGCGATTTTATATGCAGACATGGGTTTTTCGTTTGTGTTGGGCTGATTTCTGCGGCCCATTACCCTTTCTTAATCCATTCTTTTATTTCGTTTATCAAATTCAACCCAAACACAAAAACACGACACTCTTTTACGAGCCAAATATAAAAACACGTACCTCTTTTATGAGTCAAACACAAAAACACGTACTTCTTTTATGAGTCAAACACAAAAATACGTACACTCTTTTATGAGTCAAGCACAAAAATACGTACACGCTTTTACGAGTCAAACAAAAAAACACGTACACTCTTTTACGAGTCAAACACAGAAACACGTACACTCTTTTACAGGAATACCTATGAATAAATAGTTTGTAGCATAAATCTTCTACACAATGAGGTATATTTTTATTCTACATGTCATGAATTATATGTAAGTTTAATTATTTTTTCAATATAATTATGCTTGAATTTAAATTCTTTATATACTCCGTATTTAGAAGAGTGAGCATATACGTCCAATGTATATAGTTTGTTTTGATTTGTTCCAGGGCCATATGAGAATAGCATGGCAGTTGAATATACACTTGATGTATTGAAATAAAAGAGGTGTAAATGATTGCTAATTTAGGGTAACAATTAGAGTTTCACATATTGTTAATGGGTTTATGACAATATAATATAATTTGATTTGATTATCTTAACCGTATATTCCAAGTTTATTAAACACATTGTTTATGATTTTATGACAAGTGATATACTTTGTTAATTTATTTACATTCCATTTTATTTCTATATATTTCTAGAGTTTTAGAAAAAGAACTTTGTGTTAATTTATGAAAATTAGAGTTTTATTTGTATCCACATTGTTTTATTTTTTTCTAAATAATGTGAATATATATTCTCCACAATAATGTGAATATCAATAAACTAATAAGCTACTATCTTTCTAAGTATATACTCCGTAATATTGATAAAATTTACTCACAAAATTTACTCACAAAATTTCTTAAAAATATGATTTTGGCCTTATTTGCACGTTGATTTGATTCAATCCAAGCACTATGTTTTTTTTAGTTATGTAAATCTTGACTATCCTTATGTTATCAAAGTTTTCATTTTATTCGCTAAATAAAAGTGATGGTTAGTTTGAAATATTTAAAATCGTTTACTATGTTGAAACGAATTATGAAACCAAAGTAAAGCTCACAAATGGGCAAATATGAATTGTGCTATCTTTTTTATTTCATGGTACGTTTAAGTTGCTCAAATACTAATGGTTGAACCATATGAAATAATAATTAAAAAAAAATTACCAAAGAGCTACTCTCATATATTATTTCTATTATCGTCCTATATTATAACACGGGTCCGATAGCCGATAATGTCTAGAATATATTGTTGGAATAAATCATTAATATAAAAATTACCATCTCCATATCAAATTAATTGGTAAATCTTATTGAGCGGAAGCGTACCTGAATCCATTGAGAGATGATTGAAATTGACTAGGTTAAGTCTTCTAGCAGACACACTAATCTTAGGGTTTTCTCTCAACTGATGGGATGTGAGGAGTTTAGAATTGAGTGTGCTACTAGGGACCATAACCCTGCGAATATATAGAGTGGGGATTTAACCCTAGTGCACTCTATATCGCCACCTTACCTGATAGGCCCATCATCCATCAGACAAGGCCCTAATGGGTCTCTACACTATATTATATCTGGCCCATACTTTATAAGACGTAGTTAATTAAACCCATATTAATATTATTAGTATGATCACAATATTTGGGTCTAACTCTATGATAGCCAATAAATACAATGTCATAATAAATAGTCCACATATATATATTGTATAAGACCCAAAATTCTTACAGTCTCCCACTTGGGTCAAGTACAATTATATGCGACATCCGAAGGATTGTATTTATTCATAACTTTACGAGCTCGATAATAATGCTATCAATTCGTTCATACCGTCTTATGCAATTCGGTCCATCAATCACACCAACATAGAATCAAAGCGGCCTTTGCCACAGTTTGTCGTGACAGGACCCTCAATGGTTACATATGTCAACATGATCAACGACATGAATCTAGCATGGGAGTGTAGCGTGGAAATAGCATCCGAACGTGATCCAAAATATATGCATTTTCCAACTGGTCCTCATAAGTGAGGTCAATAACATAAATAAAGAGCAGAGTACATAATCAAAACTTTATTGCATGCAATTTATTAATCAAAATACCCTGAAATATTGTCTTACAAGCAATGTAAAATACAAACTCCCACTGAAACTGAATATCTCAAAAAGGTATAACACCCATATGAGCAGTATGCTCCATAAAAACTTTGGGCGGTATGCCCTTAGTAAGCGGATCCGCAATCATGGAGTTTGTTCCGATATGCTCAATAGACAATTGTCCACTCTGCACTCTTTCTTTCACAGCTCGAAACTTGACATCAATGTGTTTTGACTTTGTCAAACTTTTGTTGTTGTTTGAGTACAACACTGCAGATTTATTGTCACATAGCATCCGAAGTGGCCTTTCTACGCCATTCACTATGCGCAATCCCGTAACAAAATTCCGTAACCATAATGCCTGATTTGATGCCTCATAACAAGCTATGAATTCTGCTTCCATGGTGGAAGTGGCCGTAATAGATTGCTTGACACTTTTCCAAGACACAGCTCCTCCAGCCATAATAAAGATGTATCCTGATGTGGATTTCAAGCTGTCTTGGCACCCGGCAAAGTCGGAGTCAGAATATCCAATGACCTCCAGCTGATCTGATCTCCGATAAGTGAGCATGTAATCCTTTGTTCTTTTGAGGTATCGCAAGACCCTCTTAACCGCTTTCCAATGATCAATGCCGGGATTACTGAGATATCTGCCTAACATCCCAACTATGTATGCAATGTCAGGTCGTGTGCAAACCTGTGCATACATCAGACTCTCTACAGCCGAAGCATAAGGGATTTTCTGCATTTCCTTACTCTCATAATCATTCTTGGGGCATTGAGCGAGACTGAACTTGTCTCCCTTAGCCACAGGGGTATCTATTGGCTTGCAGCCTGACATGCTAAACCTTTTCAAGACCGTCTCGATATAGCTCTTTTGTGATAAACCAAGAGTGCCTCGGGCACGATCTCGGCAAATCTGAATACCCAACACAAAAGAGGCATCACCAAGATCTTTCATCTCAAAATTACTTGATAGAAATCTCTTGGTTTCATGCAAGAGGCCTATGTCATTGCTGGCAAGCAAAATGTCATCGACATACAAGACCAAAAAGATATGCTTACTCCCACTGAACTTGTGGTACACACAATCATCGACAAAATTTGTCTCAAAACCATAAGTCATGATAACTTGATGAAATTTGTGGTACCATTGACGAGAAGCTTGCTTGAGCCCATAAATGGATTTCTTTAGTCTGCAAACCATATTCTTTGAATCATCTGAAACAAAGTGTTCTGGTTGCTGCATATAAATGGTCTCTTCAATGTCACCATTGAGAAACGCTGTCTTTACATCCATTTGATGTAGCTCAAGATCATAATATGCCACGATTGCCATAATAATCCTGAAGGAGTCCTTCGATGAAACTGGCGAATAGGTCTCCTTATAGTCAATGCCTTCCTTTTGAGTATAGCCCTTAGCAACAAGACGTGCCTTATACCGTATCACATTACCATTTGAATCCCTCTTGGTTTTAAATATCCATTTGCAACCAATGGGTTTCTTTCCTTCTGGTAATGGAACGAGGTCCCAAACGGCATTATCTGTCATGGACTTCATTTCCTCATTCATGGCATCGATCCATTTATGTGAGTTAGGACCCTTAATGGCTTGGCGGACGGTGATTGGATCATCTTCCACCATTTCATTATCTAACTCTTTATCAAGAAGGAGTGCATTAATATTTTCTGTTACCACATCGTTATCCTGACTTTCTAGAAGAAAGTTAGTGACGAAGTCAGGTGGAATTGCACTTCTCCTTTCCCTTATGGATCTTCTTAAAGGCAATGGTTCTTGAGGTTGTTGAGGTTGTTCCTCAGGATTCTGAATAAGAGGATCAACATGATGTTCCTCAGGATTCTGAATGGGAGGATCAACATGAGTTTCCGGAGTTGCCTCCTGAATCATATCAGAATTAATAAACTGGTCCTGAGTTACCACAGTAGGGAGAGTGACATGTTCTTCCTCAAAGACAAAATCTCTGAGTTTATCTTCCCTCCCAAACTCAACATCCTCAAAGAACCGGGCATTTCTCGTCTCAAAAATTACCTTAGCAGTGGGATCATAAAATTTATACCCCCTAGATCTTTTAGGGTATCCAACAAAATAACAACTGACAGTCCTAGGGTCCAGTTTTCCTTCATGTGGCCTATAAGGCCTTGCCTCAGCTGGACAACCCCAAATGTGTAAATGCCTTATACTGGGTTTCTTACCAGTCCATAATTCATAAGGGGTCTTAGGCGCTGCCTTAGTTGGTACTCTGTTTAGGATATAAGCTGCAGTCTTAAGTGCTTCTCCCCAGAGTGATTCTGGTAAGGTGCTATGATTAATCATGCTCCTCACCATATCCTTTAGAGTTCGGTTTCGTCTCTCAGCAACACCATTCATTTGCGGAGTTCCAGGCATAGTGTACTGAGGGACAATACCGCATTCCTCTAGGAATCTAGCAAACGGCCCTGGACGTTGTTCACCTGATCCGTCATTTCTGCCGTAGTATTCACCACCACGATCAGACCTGACTTTCTTTATGGTTTTGCCAAGTTGATTTTCAACTTCAGCCTTAAAAGATTTGAACACATCCAAGGACTGAGACTTTTCATGAATCAGATATAGGTAGCCATATCGAGAGTAATCGTCTTTGAACGTAATAAAATATTGTTGACCATTCCAAGAAGCTGTAGGGAATGGACCACAAATGTCTGTATGAATTAGTTCTAAGACGTCTGAAGCTCTTTCAGCACCTAATCTCCTTTTGTCTGTTTGTTTTCCCTTGATACAATTAATGCATACATCAAAATCCGAAAAATCAAGGGAATCAAGAATTCCATCAGTCACAAGTCTTTCAATTCGTTGTTTAGAGATGTGCCCTAAACGTTTATGCCATAATGACGACGAATTCTCATTTGTCAATTTTCTTTTGGTACCACTGTAACTTACATGCAAGGTTTCATTAACTGAGACATGCGTATCAAGCAAATATAGGTTATCATAAACAGATAAAGAACCAGAACCAACTAACTTTGAATTATGAAAAAGACTGAATTTATTGTTTCCAAATGAACAAAAATAACCAAACTTGTCCAAAGCAGAAACAGAAACCAAATTCCGTCTAAAAGACGGTACAACAAAAGTCTCTTTCAAATCCAAATAATTTCCAGTCTTTAATAATAACCTAAATGTCCCAATTGCCTTAACTTCAACAGCTTTGCCGTCTCCCACATAGATGTATCTTTCACCATCAACCGGATCTCGACAGCTTAGGCAGCCCTGCATGGACACACTTATGTGAGTGGTTGCACCAGAATCTATCCACCAAGTGTGTTTAGGCACCGAAGACAAATTAACCTCAGAACAGACAAAAGAAAGAAACGTACCCTTTTTCACGCGCCACGCGTGATATGCATTGCACCGTTTCTTTATATGTCCCAGTTTTCCACAAAAATGGCATCCTGAATCCTTAGGATCTGAATCATCAGGCTCCTTAGTTTCCGTATTTTCCGCATTTTGCCGCTTTTGTGGTCGCACAACTGCAACTTCCTTACCCTTCTTCCTTTTCCTGATGTCCTTAGAGGAAGAGGCCAAATGAGCACTTTCTGTCTTTTCTTGCTTCAATCTCTCCTCCTCCTGAACACAATGAGAAATGAGCTCATTTAGAGTCCATTTCTCCTTTTGACAGTTATAACTTACGTTAAACTGACTAAACTTTTTAGGAAGAGAGATCAAAACCAAATGCACTAATAAGTCCTCAGACAAATCAAGCTTGAGTGCCTTTAGTTTTGAAGCAATATGAGACATTTCCATAATGTACTCCCTTATGCTCCCTGAGCCTTTATACTTCATGGAAACAAGACTCGTTAAAAGAGTACTTGTCTCCGCCTTTTCGTTTTTCGCAAAACGCTTTTCAAGCTCAACCAGGAACTTTTTGGCATTACCCTCTTCGGACATAGTGCCCCTGAAGGATTCCGGAATGGCGCGTTTCATAATCATTAGACTCATGCGATTTGACCGCTCCCACTTCTCCATGTCCCTCTTATCATCAGAGGTACTAGAATCCGTAAGATCAGCGGGGCGGTCAACCCGAAGAGCAAGGTCTAAATCCATGCACCCAAGAACGATCATGACGTTCTCTTTCCAATACTTAAAGTTAGTACCGTCAAGCATTGGAATCATATTGATGTTAGCAGATACCGTATTAGCAGCAACATTCACTGCACAAGCAAAACATGCCCACAATAAATTTCATATTCAACATCATAATCAGATTCATTTATTGGCAATTTCCCATCATAACCAAGACACCTAGCACAACATCTAACCTCATCTTTGGACGAGAATTAGACTTGTAAGTGGTCATCTTGTGTAGTGATCGAAAACTAACGGTAAATTATGTCAAACATTAAGCCTTCCTTTGGGCCGACTTAACATCCGCAAGCATTATTAACCGGAACCGTTACGTTCTCACCACCACAAGCATGATTGAATTTCTGCCAAATAATGGTCTTCCTTTGGGCCGACCACTATTCGCATGAAATTCAATCACACACATTGTCATAATGTTTTGAATTATTTAACCTACATAACAGAGGTTACTTTGGCAACGTGTTATTTCAATTAAATAATTCAATACACTAGACATCATAATTAAACCGAATAGCCAATTAGACTTTTATGAATCTGACAATTTAAACTTTAATATATCATGCCAATATAAATATAATACAATTCATACAATCAATAAAGATGGGTACTGAATCCATGATATATTACTACGTATAAAAAATAAACATAAAAGTACTGTTATATCAAACTGCCAATAAACAGGACCAAAGCAATTTACATCGTATGTGTCTATCAATATTTTAATCATGATTCATCAAGACAACATCTCAAAAGAAGTCCAGAAACATCAGCATGGGACAAAAAAAATAAGGCGGCATGCTATATATATATATAAGAAAATAAAATCTTTTCTGGTATATCATAACCATACAATAAAGAATACACACAATGATATGCACGGCAACAATTATAAAAATCTCACATGATGTCAAAGATTAAGGAAAGAATAAAACAATACTATTACCAAAAGAAAAACAAACATGCGTATCATTAATACACAAGCAAAGAGCCGCCACAAGAGGAATTGAATAATGCAAAGCAAATTAACGAAGTTCATGTAGTCACACAGGAACCGATCCAAATAATTCACAAGCCAAGTTTTGAATCATGAATATTAATAAAACGTAATCATGACAAACATATGCTTTGCAAACATAAATAAGACGCAGCATTATAGAGAATAGAGATACATGTCAAAAGCGGAATACAGAACAAAACTTCATCATCATCAATTTGTCATCATGATGTTTGGCATTAAAGAACAAATCACTTGACACGCAGTGCATGAAATAGAAAGTCAAAAAAGAAAATTACAGAGGACAATATCATGCACAGAAGTATTAAATATTTCGCAAGTCATGAACCAAACATCATACATACGTGAATCTGTCCAAATAATTTAATATGGAGGTGGCTCTGATACCACTTGTTGGAATAAATCATTAATATAAAAATTACCATCTCCATATCAAATTAATTGGTAAATCTTATTGAGCGGAAGCGTACCTGAATCCATTGAGAGATGATTGAAATTGACTAGGTTAAGTCTTCTACAGCGAACACACTAATCTTAGGGTTTTTCTCTCGGTGATGGGATGTGAGGAGTTTAGAATTGAGTGTCTTTCTTAGGGACCATAACCCTGCGAATATATAGAGTGGGGATTTAACCCTAGTGCACTCTATATCGCCACCTTACCTGATAGGCCCATCATCCATCAGACAAGGCCCTAATGGGTCTCTACACTATATTATATCTGGCCCATACTTTATAAGACGTAGTTAATTAAACCCATATTAATATTATTAGTATGATCACAATATTTGGGTCTAACTCTATGATAGCCAATAAATACAATGTCATAATAAATAGTCCACATATATATGATTTGATTTTGAAAAACTATAAATAAGACCCAAAATTCTTACATATATATGATTTGATTTTGAAAAACTATTTTTTAATATAATTATCGATAAGTTTAAATTGAAATTATTCAACTTAAATTTGTCAGTTGTCATAATAATATATTTGACCGTCACAATAATTTCAAAACACAAATGTTTAAGCTGGAAGTGTTAGTCTAAGTTATGAAAGATCATACCATAAAACAATTTTTCTTCTATCTACCTTTCAAGTTAATATTATAGGCATTTGATTGAGCTAAATTCACAAACTTTGAGCTAATATTCTTCTCCAATAATTTTAACTAAAATAATCTTTTTTAACTCCTTTATTATGTGTTCCTACATTACATTTTGATTGAATCCTAAATATGATAAGCAAATGAAATAGGGGCTTGAACTATGCTTCATTGCGGGAAAATCATACATTAGGGAGTGACAAATAATACTCCCTCCGTTTCAGTGAATTGTTTACAGTTTGACTTTTTTGGTGAGAGAAAAAAGTTAAACTGTAAACAAATGACTGAGACAGAGGGAGTAGTTATAATTATAATTTAATTAAATGGTAACCATTCTACGTGGTCAATTACTGTAAATTAACGGGTGTCATTGTATGAAAATATAATTTATAAGTTAGTCTCACTTATAACGAGTTATCAATTTTTAAAGATGACACAATTTATTTACCAATTTACACGCTCTTTCAATTTTGTCTTATCTATATATTTGACCTGTTTAAAGTTTGAAAGAAATTTACCTTTTTTTAATATTAAACGAGATATAATGTCTATATACTATTAAAAAGAGATGATTTAAACATGCATCATATTGTCTTGGTTATATTTATGTCAATAACTATTACGGAGTATAAAAATCTTTTATTATGATATTATATTTGTTCGGGGTGATTTTATCACTCTATTCGTATTCGTATTTTGGGTTTATTAGTATTATCCTTTATACGTATTTTTAAAATATCGAGGTTGATTGTGTGTTGGAAATGACGAAAGATAAAGTAATGCAAACAAAGAAAAGACACACGGAATTGTTTACGTGGGAAAAACCCTTATAAGTAAGGGAAAAACCACGGGCACAAGCCAGAAGAGGATTTGCACTATGATTCGGACAGAACGTACAGAACGGTCAGAGGTTCCAGACTACGAGTATACAATCGAGAGTAAGTTTCAGTGATTTTAGAGTAGTGAGTATGAGTTATGCAGTTGATGAATAGTCCTTTGAATTATGATTTCCTTCCCCTTTTATAAGCTCTAATTAACGGTCTCTTTAGTGGTTAATTGCTTCCTTGATTCTCGCTGCCCATTAACTCCCTCCTTGTTTCTCTCCTGTAACGGCTAAGTGAATGTAACTGCTGCCTTGAATGTAGCTGAGCTGTTGCTGACTTAGTCCATGCTTTCCAACGTCACTCTACTTCCTCTTTGGTAGGCTTCTACTCTTCTGGGCCTCGCTTGACCTCAACCCCTTGGACCTTTGACTTTGACTTCCCTTGACCACCCCGTCTTGGGCCTTGACTTTTGTTGACCAATTTTTCTCTCCTTGACTTGGGCCTTTGTTTTGTTCCTTGGGCCCATGAAAGTATTTTGGGCCTAACATTTGCCCCCCATTTCCTCAACTGCCAGACTCAGGCTGAAGTCGAGGAAATGTTTTATGTTTAGAGGCCCAGGTTTGTCCGTCCAGGACTGGCTAAGCAGACAGGACCTGGTGTTCTCCGCGTTCTGAGCTGAAAGTCAGCTCTCATCGTAAGTTGTAGTGTTGCCAGTCATAATTAATGACGTGGGCTGCACCTTTTTCGCAGGGATGGGACATTCAAGTCGCCCTATTGTCCCCTATATATGCGCGCCTTAACTGACCCTAACTTCCCATTTGCCAAATTTGCTCATTTTGAAAATTAAAAAATCTTTCAAAATCTTCTCACCTTCTCTCCTCTGATCTCTTTCAAAAACCGCCAAAAACCCTAATTTGTCATGGCCCAAACATCGATCGTACACGAAGGTCATACCTTCACCGCCACGAATCTGATTCCCAACGCCGTCGGTCGTCGCAAAGCTTCTGGCGACCGCCGTCGTCTGGAGTTTTGCTAATGACCAGGTCATGGCTGATTGGACATGCCCTGGCTGGTTTGCGATGTATGAAGTCGCATTCCGCTTTGGGGCCACTTTACCTTTCTGTCCATTGATGACGGAGTTTCTGCAAACCTTGCAAGTCCCTCCTTGCCAAGTCATGCAGTCGACTTGGAAGTTGATCCACGCAATCGACGTTGTGTGCAAGAAGCATCACATAGAGTTCCTTCTTCGAGACTTGCGAAACTGCTACCATTTGCGAACCCACAAGAAGAATAGGATTCTGCTGAGGGTAAGAGATGGATGTCCACCACTAATCACTCGAATGGATACCGGAGACGACAAGGGCTGGGCTGTTGGAGTATGTGTCCTCCACAATAGTGCAATTACTTAATAAATCTCAATTAAGGAATACATGGGGATAATCCTGTATTATTGTCAATTGATTAACGTAAATCAATAACGGTTGGCTGACTAGAGTTTGACGTTATTGTCGTGAGAACGGCGGTAATCAGTTGATCCCTTTAAGTCACACCTATAGGAACGTACTCCAAATCTTTAAGCTAATTAATTGTATGAGATACGATTAGATTAGTGACTTGATAATTTGACTAACAGTTAGTCAGTGAATTAATTTAGAGAGAAATCGAGTTGCGAACTCGAATGATTTAATTTTATATCGATAAAATTATTAGAGGAGATGGGAATTAGTGATTAAACGTTAATTCACTAATTATGTATATTTTACTAATGAGATTAGTAAAAGTACATTTTAATATATGTGTAAGTGTACATGTATATTAAGGAAAAGTTTAATTAATTTATACTTCATCATATTAGATGATTAAGTGATAAATTATAAGTATTTGTGGGACAAATATTGGAAAACAAAATAGACCCACAATAGGGTCCTATGGACCGTCCAAAGTGGGAGAAAGGAGGAGAAGATTCCTTCCTTGTCTTATTCTATTTGTTTGACACAAGTTGCTTTAAGCACAATCATTTCCATGCATGCAATTGTGCTAAACAATGAAAAAACTCTTCACTCTCCCTTGCTCTCTCCTAGGCCGGCCCCCTTAGTGTGTCTTACACACTATTGTTTTTCTCTTTTTGCTTATAAGAGGAGGGCATAGAAAGAGAAGGTTGTATGCTACTGACGGTCCAAAGTCGTATGCCGCAAATTACAATTTATAACACTTAAATCCTAATACTAAACAAATAGTAAAGCGGAAGTAAGGGGTCGAACCACAGGGAATAAGGCTTAATCGCAACCAAGCTAAGCGCGCAGATGACAAGCAAAACTAAAGTAACAAAGTGACAGAGGGGGGATTTTGTTGTTTTATTAAACTAAAAACCTATCATACTCAAACAGAAGCAGAGAATAAAAAGGGAAGGACAATAAGATATAAAAAGCAAAACTAATCAAACTATAATATCAAAACAAGCCTTGAGTAAAGCGAGGATGAAATATAATAGACTAAAGGTCTCAATCCAAGTTAATATCCGCGGTTTAGACACAATTGATCATAGTTATCCGGTTCAAACTTATATTCTTGACTACCTTATCGTGAATCATATAATTCTAATTCTCCGTATGTTTAGTTAATTAAAACGTATCCCGTTCGTTAACTAACCCTAACCAAAAGACAATCTCACAATCCAGTTAAAGATTTAATCAATTAGCAGCTTTAATAACGAGAGAATCGATAAGGAATAAATAACACATACAATCCAGTTGTGTTTTAGGTATTATGAAAATTGCTTCTAAGAATAATTATCACGAATCCCGTACAATAATTAAACCTAGGTTGTTACTAGTGTTACGTTAACCACAATCCAGTTAAATTAACGAAACTAACAATAACGCGATTAATTAGAAAACTAGTTGTACACCTAGCAATCACAATCAATCTCGCAAATAACAATAATAATAAAGCAATAATCAATAGCCAAGAATAAAGCAATGAACTTTCAAACTCACAATTGAATCCAAACCGTTTCAATCACTTGAATTGAGAAAAGAGATTAGTTATTCATACCGACGGTTACAAAATGCTTGGAGAGTTTGATCTTTAATCTCCCGATTTTGATTTGGAACTGAAAACTAGAACTAGATCTAATTCTAAAACTAAGCAAATGAAAGTGAAGAGAAAATGTTAATGTAAAAAGTGATTATGAAAATGAATGGTAATCCTTGTTATAAGGAAACCCTTCAGCTAAGCTTTCTTCTGACGTTTCCTTTCAAGCCCACAAAATAAAGCGGGAAAAGAAAGCCCACGAAAACAGGTAGCTCGCGGTCAGGTCGCGGGTTGCTTTCGCGAAATTCTTCGCGGGCGCCATGGAGTTCTTATTCGACCATTTTCTGCTCTTACTGTTTGTTATCTGCTGCAACAAAACCTTGCCCAAGCTTCTTCCTTGTTTCCTCGTGTCTTGTGATCACCTTAGCTAACTTCAAAACATGACAAAACGCCACAATTCCACGATAACATCCAAACCATTCCAAGAACGACAAACCTTCACTTGATCACCCGAAAACATCCTAAACTAAGCCTAAAATGCCCCTGCTAACCTATACTAAACACGACTCATCAAACTCCCCCACGCTTAAGCTTTTGCTCGTCCTCGAGTAAACTCAACGAATGCCATACATTTCAAACCTACACTAGCTCTCAAGAAACGTGGTGGATCCAAAAACAAAGCAAGTCGCACTCAAAATTCCAACCTCCAACTCCCTCGAATGGCTTGAGTAGTAGCCATTTTCACTCAATTCGCATTATAACAACAAAAATCAGCGAAATCTAGGAAATGCATACCCATCGACCTAACGACAAACATGTAAGAATGATGACAGAAACCCAGCTACGCCCCTTATTTCTCCATCCTAGCCCGCTCGCTTGTGCTACTAACGTTCTCCTGTGACAAAAGACGTATGTCACACACACAAACAACCCACACAAGCGAGCTCCTAAACGCCTCTACTCCGGAAATAAGTCAAACTCAATCGCAAGAGAGGTGCCTCCAACTCCGTGCACCGCGATTACTTCTCACCGTAGCCTCTAACCTATCCTTCCGTCCTTCTTTGTCACCCTTCTTATGTCGCCACGCCGGTAAAATTGGAAGTATTAGCACATTTTATTTCCTAAATCTCTCATTTTGCCTAGAGTGCCCGCCCTTGCGGGTTTCACTCTAGCTTTATTCACCTCACTCTAACTCTCGTGGCTCGCATCTCGATTCTTCATTTTACTCGGAGTGCCGCCCTTGCGGTTTCACTCCGCCCTCGGCCACATATCCCAATTTTGCCTAGGCGCCCTTTCGGGTTTTCACCTAGCCGGGATTCACTTTATTTCTTTCTCGTATTTTTTTTTTTTTTTTCTTCTGTTTTTTTTTTTTTTTTTTTTTTTTTTTTTTTTTAAACATAAACAAGATGCAACAGAAAAGTACATAAATATAGACAAAACGGTTGAATTCCCTCCCCCACGCTTAAACCGAACAATGTCCTCATTGTGAGACAGGACATACAAAGAAAAAGGAGGAGAGAAAGCATACCGAACTAAGTAGAGGGGGACCCGAAGCACGCGCTGAAGCACGAGCGACTTCGGGACCTACGAACACGCTCCGCAGCACGAGCTTCTCTCGCTTGATTGCGCTGCGCAATCTCATCATAAACGGCTTGAGGAGGAGGATGATATACCTCGGGATGCAGCTGCGTGTACATGTCACCAACCGAGCGTTGCAGCGCCAACGCCTCAAGGTTCTGGTCACGAATAAAGCCCATCTCATCACGCAACTCCTCCATGTTGTCCTCCATAGTGGCTCTCCAGTATTGGTCACTCATGGAGGTTCGAGGCTGACTCGGTTCACCCACCTCGGGAGCGCCCTGCTCCTCTTCCGCAGCTTCGTCCTCATCATCATCCGACGCAGCCGTAGCTATGCGCACCATCTCAGGGGGATCCGGCGGTATATATAGGTGACGCTTCGTGGGGCCAATCGGAATAGCCTGCCTCTCAGGGCGGGGAAGGCGAAGGTAGGGGACCTTTTCCGAGGTCCCGAGCAGGTAAACATAAGCGTCACCCCTCGCAGTTGGGACGACAGTGCGCATAGTGCGCAAGGCCAAACAACGTGGTGCGTCGACCACAGGCAGCGCCTCGGCGCTCAAATTTACACCTTGACTAAGAGCGATCAAGGTGATCATTCCCCCTAAAGCAATCTTCCCTGTCGTTACACGGCGGGTCTCCGCACAACTGTTCAAAAACTTGAATATCCAATCAACAGTAGCAGGGTCCTCGGGGTTCATATCGTAAAGCAATTGTAGCCCCGCGCGTTGGATATGAGTAGATTCACCCTTCCCCAAAAATCCCATAGATAGGACCCGGTAAATCAAACGAAGACCGGGATGAGGGATGCGAGTGGGCTTTTCCGAGCCCGTTCGAATGGGGCGGTCCGTGATAGTACTCCAAAATTCAGACAACGCCCGGGGCTCAAGTTCCTCCCCGACAAGCATATCCTCGCGGAACTCGACCCCAAACACCTCTGCTAGCGCTGCATACGACATCCTATACTCCCGGTTGAGCAGACGAAAGGAAATGACTTGAGGATTATCATCAACAGGAGAGAGCAAGGTGGAGAGAAACTCTAAAGTAAGACGCTTATACGTGTGAGCATGTCTGTCAACAAAATGCGGGAGCCCTGCGCGTGTAAGGAGCCCCTCCACAGCCTCCAACAAACCAAGCTTGACCAAAGTCGGCCGATGAAAGAACTTCGTGACAAGAACGTCACGCTTAGGCATGGTAAGCCGCTTCCAAATTACTTGCTCCCCCGAGCTCAAGTTGCAGCCCATGTATTCGTCAGCGGCACGGGACCGCTTAGGAGGACGGGAAGAGGATGTCGAGGCCCGAGGCGCGGCCGTAGTATCCTTGTGAGCGGCTTTTTTACCTCGTGTGTTAGCCATCCGACTCAAAATTCAATACAAAACAGCAAAATTCAATCACAATTCCCAGAGGCTTCAACCACAATCTCTCAAAGTCACAGGACAAACACTCAAATAGCCACACAACCTTAAAACCCAAGACCAGCGCACTCAAACACCATTAGCAAGTGCCCAAATCGAACCAAATCGAACCAGAATCGATGCAGAGGCTCACAAATCCAAAATCGAATTCAACCACAATCTTTGCAAGAGGGTATGGGTAACAAGTTCAACCACACAACCCAAAAATTAAGCAAAACCAATCAAAACCAACATCACATCACCCGAAAACAACGTAAGAATCGGCGCAATTCAAGAATTCAACCACATGAGGTAAACCCAACTCCCTTAAACATAGTACAAACTCAATCCGAACTCAAAAACGAACCAAATCAAAGAATGGAATCGAAGAGCAGAGGGTTACCACGAATTTAGGGCTACGGTACACCGAAACCACACCGAAATCACTCCAAAATCAACCATCCAAACAAAAAGAGGGGAGAAATCAATGCAAACTTACTTGAAGGAGAGAAAAACGCCCAAAATCGACCCAAAAACCAGAAAAAGTCGATCCCAAAGCAAGTAGAGTAACAAAACCCTAATTTTTCAAAAATTAGGTTTGCAAACGGAGCTCCGGCGAGTGGGCTGGCGGTGGTGGCCGGAAAAGGAGCGGCGGCGGCGAGGTGGTAGTGTCGACGGTGAGGGTGTGTGAGCAAGGTGGTGGTGTGCTCCTTCGTCGTTCTCTGCGCTCCTCTTCTCTCTCTCTTTTTATTTTATTTTATTATGAAGATGAATGAATTAAAAGAGGAGGAAGAAGAGGGTATATAAGGCTGCTGCTGCTGCTCGCGGCCTCCTCGCGGCCTCCTCGCGGCCTCCTCGCGGGATTCTCGCGGATATCAGTTCTGCCTTCTCTCTTTTTTTTTTTTTTTTTTTTTTTTTTTTTTTTTTTTTTTTTTTGGCATCTAACAAAATAATAACGTCAAGGCATCCTTAGCCCTTGCTCCTGCTGCTTACCCAAAGATACACCAGATGGAAGCACTTCAAAACCGAAACATACACCAAAACCGAGTGCGAACTGACTTATTAAGCAGAATCGAGCGTTTACATATCACAATGATTCACTCCCCCACACTTGATGGTCACATTGGCCTCGATGTGATTAACGGAAGGACACAAAATATGGGAGTGAACTCACGGAACTACCATATGTTCCTCACGATTTTTCATCCAGCGAAGCTCATACTCCGTAATGCTCAAGCTCGAGCTCACAACAATGAACTCCCTCAACTTGATGTCACCGTCATAAGCAAGACGGTATCCCAAACCATAATCAAAACAAGCTGTCGCTAAGCTCAATCTCGTAATGCATTTCAAACAACACAAGATTACAAGGGCTGCGGGTCGTTAGTTCTGGAGCTCAAATTCCTGAAACACGAACAAGAGTTACGAGCACCCATTGACGAATTAAACTAAACTAAGAATGCGTAAATAAAAAAAACAGTAAATCAAGGGTTGCCTCCCCGATAGCGCTGTTGTTTAACGTCGTTCGCTCGACGAAAGGATACGAGCCTAGTCCTCGTAAATAGGTTCGGAGAGATCCATCAGCTCCACAATCTCCGTATCAAAGCCATCGTAATAGGGCTTCAACCTGTGCCCGTTCACTTTGAGAACCTTTCCCGTATTCGGATCCTTTATTTCCACGGCGCCATGCGCATAGACATTCATGACAATGAAAGGACCAACCCATCTTGACTTGATTTCAGGAAATAGACGCCTTGGCGAGATTGATACAGAAGGACCTTTTGACCAACCTTGAAATCCTTGCGTAGTATCATCTTGTCATGCCACGCCTTTGTTCTCTCCTTATAAGTAGCCGCATTCTCATACGATTCAAGTCTCAACTCCTCGAGCTCTTGTAACTGCAATTTCCTATGCATACCCGCTTCATCCAAGCTCATGTTGAAGCTCTTGATCGCCCAATATGCCTTGTGCTCTAGTTCAACCGGAAGATGACATGATTTTCCGAAAACTAAGCGGTAAGGAGACATACCTATAGGAGTTTTGTAGGCTGTTCGATACGCCCACAATGCGTCATCAAGTCGTTCACTCCAATCCTTGCGATCCGGGTTGACTGTCTTCTCCAAAATGGACTTCACTTCCCTATTAGATTGTTGGAGTAAGTGTCCTCCACAATAGTGCGATTACTTAATAAATCTCAATTAAGGAATACATGGGGATAATCCTGAATTATTTGTCAATTGATTAACGTAAATCAATAACGGTTGGCTGACTAGAGTTTGACGTTATTGTCGTGAGAACGGCGGTAATCAATTGATCCCTTTAAGTCACACCTAAAGGAACGTACTCCAAATATTTAAGCTAATATATTGTATGAGATACGATTATATTAGTGACTTGATATTTTGACTAACGGTTAGTCGGTGTATTGATTTAGAGAGAAATCGAGTTGTGAACTCGAGTGATTTAATTTTATATCGATAAAATTATTAGAGGAGATGAGAATTAGTGATTAAGTGTTAATTCACTAATTGTGTATATTTTGCTAATGAGATTAGAAAAAGTACATTTTAATATATGTGTAAGTGTACATGTATATTAAGGGAGAGTTTAATTGATTTACACTTTATTATATTAGATAATTAAGTGATAAATTATAAGTATTTGTGAGACAAATATTGATAAACAAAATGGACCCATGTTAGTCACATGGACCGTCCAAATGGGGCAAATAAGAGAGGAAGCTTCTCTTGTTTTGTCTTATTTGTTTAGCTCTAGTAATTGTAAAAGCATGCATGCAAAGACATGATGATTACATTACAAAGAATTGTTCTTAACAAGGAACAACTTTTTCTCTCCTTTCCTCTCTCCTTTTGGCCGGCCAAATGAGGCTTCTCAAGGACACTTCCCTTGCTCAATTAGTCTATAAAATACAAGGCCAAAGAGATAAAAAAGCATTCATTCTTTTTCTCTCCATCTTTCTCTCTTATTTTCTCTCTAAATAAAATACTACTATACATTATATTATACTAAGAGTTAGTATTAATATTTTACATATTATCAAGTAACACTAAGTGATTTCTAGTACAAAATACTTAGTGTTGTTTGGAGTGTTCTTGGGTGCTTATTGAAGGAGGTTTTCTACATTGAAAACTTGGGTTATTAAGGAGGATCATCCTAAGCTCATACTCAAGAAACTAAACTAGAAAGGAGTTCTAGTTTAGTGCCCTAATATCCTTTAAGAGAAAGGTATAAATTTCTAAACTTGTTAACAATGTAAATTTGTACTACATAGATCTTGCTAAATCAAATTAGAGTAATTTGATTTACACTAATACTTGATTAGTGAATGGGATCCGATCCCTACAAGTGGTATCAGAGCCAAGGCTTGTAGTTACAAATTTATTTTGTTGTTTTTGGAGTTTTATGTATTTATTGAGAATAAATAACATAAAATCCGAAAATAGTGTTAAAAATGGTTTTAACACGAGATTTTTATTGCATGCAAATTTTCTGGTCTCATGAAATTTCAGGTCAAATTTCGTAATTTTTGGAATTTGTTTGCTAATTTAAATGTTTTTTATACAAAACCGAGTCAAAAAGTGTGTTTTTGGCTAAAATAATTACTATAAATAGTTATAGTTCGAATCTGGTCACGAAATTTTTACACAGTGATATGTCATATTTATACATTCTGCATGTAAATTTTCAAAGTCAGATTTTGAGTTTTGAATATTTATTCATATTTTTGTTTAATATCGGTATGGTTTGCATTTTATGTCCAAAAATATAGTAAATGTTGTTTTCTGGACATGAAATTTATACCAATATTTTTACACATTATGAGGATGCTCTCGTATAAATTTGGGATTTTACCTCACTGTTTTAGACGTTTTCTTGATTTTATGAGTTAAAATCGATGAAATCGTATGTTATTTTATATAAAATAATTCGTAAATTTTTTCTGGCCAAACTTTTCTTTTCTGATATTTTGGAAGTGTTCCAGAATATACAAAATTTTTTCAAAATAAAAATAATTTTATTTTATTTTATTTTGATTTTATAAAGCTTTATTCATAAAAGGGTTATGATTAAAGTACTTCTAATTAGCAAATGACCATGTTTATGAACTAAAATCACCATAAGTTAGTATAAACTAATGTTGGGTGTTCTAAAATCAGTTTAGAAGTTTAGTTCAAGCTTAAAAGGTGTTTTAAGCATTATTGATTAATATAAGATTAATCGGTTAAAAAATGAGATCGGTTTTAAAACAAGTTAATGCGATTATTGTTTAGGGCGATTTTGGCATGTTTTTATTTATAAGCTTTACATTATGCATGTTTGGATGAATGTTTATTATTTGAATGAATGTTTATTCTTACTAGTATGGCCATAGTTTGTTATATTTTTACCGATATTACCCGTAATGAAAGGGAATATCGTGTGGGTTTGTAATTAAATGCGATCTCGTATCGCCGGTTTGTAATTTAATAGTTTATTTCATTTATAAATGTATAATAGGATTGCTATGTATTCATTTGTAAATCATATTTGTAACTATTTGTAAATCGAAGACCGGTGATGGAGATCGACATGGAGCCTTAGAAGTGTTCTAAAGCTAGCAAGGAGGTGCCTTTGGATGAAGTCCATTTGAAGAGGGACCAAAGGAGTTGGTTTCCAATTTGTAACCCCTTGTATTTTAATTACTTTTAGGTGGCCATACTAGGTTATGCTTGCTTGCTTTATCATGCTTGTTTGTTTGCTTATTTTCCGCACACATGCCAAAATCGCCATGCATGCCACGATATCCCACTCCGATTGTCATTTTTAGGTCGCCATTCTTAAAATTAGTTCACTTATAAAGAATTTTATGACTAAAATTGACAAGATCACCCACATATTTTAACTAAAATGAATTGAGATTAAGCCTTTCCAAATATAGCGACTATGAACCCCATGTTCGTGAGGACCTCCGCGACGTGGAACCTTGTTACCATGGGTAAGTAGTGGGAGGAAGTCCCATGCTAATTTGGTTTGGACTCAACCGAATAAGAGTTATTTGGGGCTAAAAGATGCATTTTAAAGAAAATCATCAACCAAGCATTCTAGTGTAGAATTAGTCAAGTGTTGACTTATCGCTTTTATATAAAAGGAAACATGAGATGTCTAATTTTATATGGAAAACGAGTCTTGGAATCATTTATATAATTTCGTGGGAGATCATTATATAAATGGACATTTGTTTTAAAAATGAGTTTTAGCAAATGTTATAAATGAACAATGTATGCTTATATATTTCCTCATATTTATTGTAGAATCGTTTATCGCAATGGCATCATCATCATCAACTCCCGCGCCTATTTTGGGCAAAGATTCATGGTTGCGAACCGTGATGGATAAGTGTATCCTCAAGGATGACGGTAGCAACTTCGTCGAATGGGATTCGACAATGAAGGGCGCCGCTACATCCGACAATGTGCTCAAGCACCTTACCGATCAACCACCCGCCGAACCCACTTCTCGATCCGGCGCGGCTCGTGCCGCCTATGATGAGTATGTGAAAGTGGACAATGACGTGAAAAACGTCTTAATTTGGTCCATGTCACCCGCTCTCAAACTCCGAATGGTTACTCAAAAGAGTGCATATGCGATATTCACTCGAGTGACAACCATGTTCTCCAAAGCACCGCAAATAAGGCTTTATGAAGCCGCGGTTCGGTTTTTCGATGCAAAGCTTGAGAGGAACCAAAAAGTTGGTCCTCATGTGCTCAAAATGATTGAGCAAATAGACACTCTTGAGCGTCAAGAGTGTGCTATACCCAAGGCTCTTGCGATCAACCGCATCCTCCATTCTCTTCCTAATAAGTTTGCTCAATTTCGAGTAAACTATAACATGAACAACATGGATAAGAGTTTCCATGAACTTCATGCACTCTTGGTCCAAGCCGAGAGAGATATGGAAGTGAATGAGGTGGAGAAGAAAGATGTTCTCTCCATAAAAATGAAGAACATGAACTTGGGAGTGAAGAAGGGGAAGGTGGCCAAGAAAGGGCCATCTAACATTGGCAAGGGTAAGGGAAAGGCTATTGTGGAAGGTGTTCCACATAAGCCTAAGCCCAAGATCAACAAGGGAAGACCCCTCAAAGACACTTGCAAATATTGTAATGAGGTGGGTCATTGGATGCGCAATTGTCTCAAGTATAAGAAGGATCTCAAGAATGGATGTGAGACATCCAAAGGTATTCCTTCTAATCTCTATATGATTGACATCAATCATGCTTGCATTTCTACATGGGTATTGGATACCGGATGTGGATCTCACCTTTGTAATCATTTGCAGGGGATGAGAAACGTGCGGGCCCTAGCCAAGGGTGATGAAGATCTCGCATGGGCAATGGAGCTAGAGTAGCGGCGTTTCCGTGGGAACTTTTGTACTCTCTCTTGCTAGTGGTTTAGAGTTGCATTTAAATAACTGTTATTTTGTACCAACTCTAACTAAAAACATTATCTCCGTCTCCGTACTAGATGCGGAAGGCTTTTGTTTTGAGATTAAGAACAACCGATGTACTTTTTCTTTTAATGAAATGGTTTATGGTGAAGCTATTTCAATTGGAGGTATTTATGTTTTAAATGATGTTAATGATGTCTATCATGTTGAGAACAAGAGGCTCAAAACGAATGAATCAAACAAATCCTACCTTTGGCATTGTCGTTTAGGTCACATAAGCGAAAGACGATAAAGAGACTTGTTGAGACCAAGGTTCTCAAACCATTTGATTGCGAATCATATGGTACATGCGAAGCTTGCCTTTTAGGCAAGATGACTCGTCAACCCTTTAGCGGTAAAGGGACACGAGCAAGTGAGGTTTTAGGACTCATACATACCGATGTGTGTGGTCCATTAAACATCACCGCTAGAGGAGGATATCATTACTTCATTACTTTTACCGATGATTTAAGTAGATATGGTTATGTCTACTTAATAAGGCATAAAAGTGATGCTTTTGAGAAATTTAAAGAATTTCAAAATGAGGTTGAGAACCAATTAAACAAAAGGATAAAAGCACTACGATCGGATCGTGGTGGCGAATATCTAAGTAATGAGTTTGATTCACATCTTAAGAATTGTGGTATAATATCACAATGGACTCCTCCGGGCACACCACAATTGAATGGTGTTGCAGAAAGGAGAAACCAAACTTTGCTTGACATGGTTCGGTCTATGATGAGTCAAACTGAGCTTCCTGGATCATTTTGGGGCTTTGCGCTATTATCTGCTTTGTATTTTCACTAAATCAAGTCCGACTAAAGCGGCCAATAAGACTCCATATGAGATATGGATGGGAGCAGTTCCCTATTTGTCATTCATGAGAATTTGGGGATGTGAGGCATTCGTCAAGAATAAACCGGCGATAAACTCGCTCCAAGGTCCGACAAATGTCTATTTGTAGGTTATCCTAAGGAAACCTGTGGTTATTACTTCTACAACCCTCACGAGAACAAAGTGTTTGTGGCTCGTGATCTTTGTTTTTCCTAGAAAATGAATTTATTTCTAAGAAACAGAGTGGGAAAAAATTTGAACTTGATGAAGTTCAAGAGCCACAAACCGAGACAGAAAATGAGGAAACCGTTCCCTCGTCGTCTGACACGGTTATAATCCCTAGGTGGTCAGGAAGTGTTAGACAACAACCTGACTGCTACCTCAGAACATCGAGGAGGAGGGTGATTTGTTGTTATTCAAAGCAACGAACCCTCAACCTACAAGGCGCTATTAGTAGCCCTGACTCCGAACAATGGCTTGAGGCCATGAAATCCGAAATGGATTCTATGTACGAGAACCAAGTTTGGGACTTGGTAGATTTACCTGAAGGAGTGCGACCCCTTCAGTGTAAATGGATATTCAAAATCAAACTCGGCATAGATAAACATATTGATGTTTACAAAGCTAGATTGGTGGCAAAGGGCTTTTCACAAGTCCAAGGTATTCATTATGATGAAACCTTTGCACGGTTCGCGATGCTTCGATCCATAAGGATAATCTTAGCGGTTCTGCATTTCATGACTATGAAATATGGCAAATGGATGTAAAAACCGCCTTCTTGAATGGGATTCTAGAAGAGGAAGTGTTTATGACACAACCTGAAGGTTTTATAGATACATCCAACCCTAAGAAAGTATGCAAGCTTAAGAGATCCATTTATGGTCTTAAGCAAGCATCGAGGAGTTGGAATCACAGATTCGATCATGTTATCAAACAACATGGTTTCGCTCGTAGTACCGAGGAACCTTGTTTGTACATGAAGTTTAGTGGGAGTAAAGTAACCTTCCTTGTTTTGTATGTGGATGACATACTATTGATTGGAAATGATATTCCAAGTCTGAACTCGGTAAAGGTGGAATTGGGAAACCATTTCCAAATGAAGGACTTGGGAGAGTAATAACGCATCTTGGGTATCCGGATCTATAGAGATAGATCCAAGAGGATACTAGCATTAAGTCAAGAAACTTATATTGATAAGATTCTTGATAGGTTCAATATGAAAGACTCCAAGAGAGGCTTTCTTCCGATGAGTGTGGGAATAACATTGAAGAAATCTCAATGTCCTACGACTCCTGCGGAAATTGAACGCATGAAATTGATCCCTTATGCTTCCGCTGTAGGATCAATCATGTATGCTATGATGTGCACTCGTCCTGATGTCGCTTTCGCGTTGTGCATGACGAGCCGGTATCAAGCTAATCCCGGTGAGAGTCACTGGATAGCTGTAAAAAACATCCTTAAGTACTTGAGAAGAACTAAGGATTCGTTTCTTGTGTTTGGAGGAGAACTTGAGCTACGTGTAAAGGGTTACACGGATGCAAGTTTCCAAACCGATGGGGATGATCTGAAATCCCAATCCGGCTATGTCTTTATGTTGAATGGAGGAGCTGTTTGTTGGAAGAGCTTCAAACAGAGTGTCACTGCGGATTCTACAACCGAAGCAGAATATTTGGCAGCATCTGAAGCTGCTAAAGAAGCTGTGTGGATTCGGCAATTCTTGGATGGACTAAGAGTAGTCCCTAGTGCCGTGGATCCTGTGACTGTTTATTGTGATAACAGTGGGGCTATTTTCCAAGCGAAGGAGCCCAAGTCTAGCAACAAGTCTAGACACGTTTTGAGGAAATACCACGTTATTAGAGATAATGTGGAGAGGAAGGAAATAGACATTTGTAAGGTTGGGACAGACGATAACATCGCTGATCCTTTAACCAAGCCTCTTTCGAGGGCTAAGCATGACGCGCACACCGCCTCCATGGGGTTGCGGCGTATGCCAGATTTCCTTTAGTTTCGTAATATGTAATTGAACGATGTATCTTTTTACATATATGAAAATAACATTCATTGTTTTTATCTTAAGTCATTATGAATGCATACTTTGTTTATCCGAATATTTGTGTGACAATTTTGAACGTATTCAAGTGAACGGCATAAACTAAGTATTTGGTCCCTAGTCTCTCATATGAGGTGACGTCACCGAGACTAGATTGCAAGTCGATCGATGGTGAGGTTCAACACCATAGGGTCATATGTGATGATCGATCGTTTGCATAGATGGTCGTGAAGAACACTCTGTCGAGGCGTGGCGCTTATAAATTCCTTTTCAATGAGATTGAAACCTGGTCGTGGTGGGAATTCTATAGTATTCCTTTGAGTCGATTCTTTGACTGAACCGATTATGCGAGTCGGTGCGCTCCGAGTGACTTTCATTTTTGTCCTAAGCCATGCCGTGAAAGGGGTTATAAGGGCATCTTTGGGGTCATGGGGATCTGCATTATACAAGATAATCGAGTGGAAGGAAATGTCCACCCTCGTCAGGGTAAAACATCTTTGGGCCACTCGAGGAGTAGTCATTTGAAAATGCGTGTACGCTCGGTAAGAATCTACGGTAGATTCCCCGGTCAGACAGCTACTCTCCTTATCGAGGAAACCACTCACGATATATATATCTCAGGATGCAAGTACGACCTGTAAGACACCTTGCATCGAGTGGGAGATGTGAAACGGACATGAGAATTGGTAATGCACAACTTGTCTCGGACAAGTGGGAGATTGTTGGAGTAAGTGTCCTCCACAATAGTGCGATTACTTAATAAATCTCAATTAAGGAATACATGGGGATAATCCTGAATTATTTGTCAATTGATTAACGTAAATCAATAACGGTTGGCTGACTAGAGTTTGACGTTATTGTCGTGAGAACGGCGGTAATCAATTGATCCCTTTAAGTCACACCTAAAGGAACGTACTCCAAATATTTAAGCTAATATATTGTATGAGATACGATTATATTAGTGACTTGATATTTTGACTAACGGTTAGTCGGTGTATTGATTTAGAGAGAAATCGAGTTGTGAACTCGAGTGATTTAATTTTATATCGATAAAATTATTAGAGGAGATGAGAATTAGTGATTAAGTGTTAATTCACTAATTGTGTATATTTTGCTAATGAGATTAGAAAAAGTACATTTTAATATATGTGTAAGTGTACATGTATATTAAGGGAGAGTTTAATTGATTTACACTTTATTATATTAGATAATTAAGTGATAAATTATAAGTATTTGTGAGACAAATATTGATAAACAAAATGGACCCATGTTAGTCACATGGACCGTCCAAATGGGGCAAATAAGAGAGGAAGCTTCTCTTGTTTTGTCTTATTTGTTTAGCTCTAGTAATTGTAAAAGCATGCATGCAAAGACATGATGATTACATTACAAAGAATTGTTCTTAACAAGGAACAACTTTTTCTCTCCTTTCCTCTCTCCTTTTGGCCGGCCAAATGAGGCTTCTCAAGGACACTTCCCTTGCTCAATTAGTCTATAAAATACAAGGCCAAAGAGATAAAAAGCATTCATTCTTTTTCTCTCCATCTTTCTCTCTTATTTTCTCTCTAAATAAAATACTACTATACATTATATTGTACTAAGAGTTAGTATTAATATTTTACATATTATCAAGTAACACTAAGTGATTTCTAGTACAAAATACTTAGTGTTGTTTGGAGTGTTCTTGGGTGCTTATTGAAGGAGGTTTTCTACATTGAAAACTTGGGTTATTAAGGAGGATCATCCTAAGCTCATACTCAAGAAACTAAACTAGAAAGGAGTTCTAGTTTAGTGCCCTAATATCCTTTAAGAGAAAGGTATAAATTTCTAAACTTGTTAACAATGTAAATTTGTACTACATAGATCTTGCTAAATCAAATTAGAGTAATTTGATTTACACTAATACTTGATTAGTGAATGGGATCCGATCCCTACATAGATACCTCGGCTTGACCGTTAGTTTGAGGATGATACGCGGTCGAAACTTTATGAGTCACATGATACTTTTTAAGTAAAGCACCAATTGTCTTATTCACGAAATGAGTTCCTCGATCGCTGATCATCACCTTAGGCATTCCAAACCGCGCAAAGATGTTCGCTTTGATAAACTTAGCAACCACCTTAGCGTCATCGGTCTTAGTGGGGATCGCCTCGACCCACTTAGACACATAGTCAACGGCTAGCAAGATGTACTCATAGCCATAGGAGCTAGGAAACGGACCCATGAAGTCAATTCCCCAAACATCGAACACCTCACAGTTCAGGATATAGTTTTGAGGCATCTCGTTGCGGCGAGAAATGTTACCGACGCGTTGGCAATTATCACAAGCTTGACAAAAAACCTGAGCATCACGAAATAAAGTAGGCCAATAGAAGCCACTATCCAAGACTTTCCTCGCCGTCCTTTTTGCACCAAAGTGCCCTCCGCAAGCATGAGAATGACAAAAGGTAAGTATCGAAGTCATCTCATTCTCGGGCACACATTTTCGAATGATTTGATCGGAACAATGCTTCCACAAGTATGGCTCATCCCACACATAGTACTTGGCATCACTCTTGAGCTTATCCTTCTGTGATTTAGAAAAACCAGAGGGAAATCTTGACGAGCAAAGGAAATTCACCAAGTTAGCATACCATGGCTCGATAGCCTTAATAGCCCATAATGTCTCATCAGGAAATGCGCCTCGAACCGGAACGTGTGCGTGAGGAGCAGCATCCACATCCACGAGCCTACTCAAGTGATCGGCAACCACGTTCTCGGCGCCCTTCTTGTCTTTCACCTCGATGTCAAATTCACTCAAGAGCAGGATCCAACGAATCAACCTCGGCTTTGCTTCTTTTTTTGACATCAAGTAGCGCAACGCCGCATGATCAGAAAAGACGACAACCTTCGTACCTAGCAAGTATGATCGGAATTTCTCTAGCGCAAGGACAACCGCTAGAAGCTCTTTCTCGGTAGTGGTGTAGTTTCGTTGAGCCTCATTTAAAGTCATAGAAGCGTAGTGAATGACATGAGAGACTCTCCCGACACGTTGGCCCAACACAGCTCCCAATGCATAGTCACTGGCGTCACACATGATCTCAAATGGAAGAGACCAATCCGGAGCTTGAATGATCGGGGCCGAGGTAAGCCGACTCTTCAAAGCGTCAAAGGCTTCCTTGCAAGCCTTGTCAACGTGGAAATCCGTATCCTTCTGCAGCAGCTTGCACAAGGGTGAAGCGATCTTTGAAAAATCCTTAATGAACCTGCGGTAAAAACCTGCATGACCAAGAAAAGATCGAACTTCACGGACGTTAGTAGGATAGGGCAAAGACGAAATAGTATCGATCTTTGCCTTATCCACCTCAATACCCCTAGATGACACCACATGTCCGAGAACAATACCCTGTTCAACCATAAAATGACATTTTTCACTATTTAAAACAAGGTTAGTGTCAATGCAACGTTTAAGAACAAGAGACAGGTGATGCAAACATCTGTCAAAAGAATCACCATGCACCGTAAAATCATCCATGAACACTTCAATGAAGCGCTCAACATACTCTGAAAAGATGCTCATCATACACCTTTGGAAGGTGGCCGGTGCATTGCAAAGTCCGAAAGGCATGCGTCGGTACGCAAAAGTGCCAAAAGGACAAGTGAACGTGGTCTTCTCTTGATCTTCAGGGGCAATGGCTACTTGAAAGTAGCCCGAGTAGCCATCCAAGAAACAATAGTAAGCTTTACCTGCAAGTCGTTCAAGCATTTGATCGATAAAGGGGAGGGGAAAATGATCTTTCCGCGTCACCGTATTCAAACGGCGATAATCGATACAAACACGCCATCCATTCTGTACTCTCGTAGGCACAAGCTCACCTTTGTCATTCTCAACCACTGTCACTCCAGACTTCTTAGGAACGACTTGGGTAGGGCTTACCCATTGACTATCCGAGATAGGATAGATCATTCCGACCTGGAGTAACTTGAGAACCTCTTTCTTTACCACCTCCATCATAGGTGGATTCAAGCGACGTTGTGGTTGTCTCACCGGCTTAGAATTCTCCTCAAGAAGGATCCGGTGCATACATGTGCTTGGACTTATGCCTTTGATATCGGCAATAGTCCATCCAATCGCTAGCTTGTTCTCCACAAGAACGTCTTTCAAGCGCTTCTCCTGTTCCTCGGTGAGCTTACTGGAGATAATGACGGGAAGAGTGTCTCCCTCACCTAGGAACATGTACTTCAAGTGCTCCGGTAGAGCCTTGAGCTCAACTACAGGTGCCTGCACAACAGATGGTAACAATCTCTCTGTAGGAAGGGTTAGTGGCAATGGTGGAGAAACATACAGAGGTCTCCCATAATCATTCAGCTCAGCCACAACTTCCTGCAAGTTAGTAGAAACAGCATATTCTACCTCCTTCCCATCAAGACTAAGATTGAAACAATCTTGCGTAAGAGGGTCAGTGGCATCAACAAAATTCACAGCATGATGATCAACAGGATATTTCATAGCATCATAAATACTAAAGCTAACCACATGACCATTAGACTCCATAGTCAAAGAACCAGTAGACACATCAATTTTAGTACTCGCAGTTTTCAAAAACGGTCTACCTAAAAGGATCGGAGCCGCATGAGAATCATGCTCCATATCAAGCACATAGAAATCAGCAGGGAATATCAAACCATCAACCAAAACTAGGACATCCTCAACAACTCTTTTAGGATACACGTTAGACCTATCCGCAAGTTGAATAATAACGCTAGTAGCATGTAAAGGTCCTAGTTTCACAGATTGATACAAAGAATAAAGAAGCACATTTATCGACGCACCTAAATCTAACATAGCTCTGTCAAATTTAGTGTCACCGATGGTACAAGGAATAGTAAACATGCCCGGATCATTACATTTTGGAGGAAGTTTTCGTTGAAAAACAGCAGACACATGTTCACTCACCTTGACCTTCTTAGCCCCTTTTAGCTTGTTATTCCTCTTGATCGTACAAAGTTCTTTTAAAAACATAGCATACTTAGGAATACTCTTAAGAAGATTAAGAAGGGGAATGTTTACCTCGCACTTTTGAAATACCTCGTAGATATCCTTGTCGTGCTCGAAATGATGTTTCCTCCTTAGTGCATCGGGAAATGGTACCTCCGTCTCGACGGGCAATGAAGGTGAAGGAACCGACTCCTTCTCCTTGCTCAATGTAGCTTGATCATCATCCACGATCACTATCTCTTCTTCTTCCTCATTGATCTTAGCCTCCTTGGGCTTCCTCTTGGCCTTCTCGACCTCTTCCAATTGCCTTCCATTTCGCAAAGATACGGCACTCACATTTGGCTTAGGATTTGCCACCGTTTGACTAGGCAACACAGTCGAATCCCTTGCTTCCAATCGACTAAGAGTAGTGGCCATTTGCCCAATTTGTGTCTCCAAATTCTTGATGCTATTCTTAGTTTCCAATTGGTTTTGAGCCACACTAGCTTGAAAGTTACCTTGGTTGGTTACCAAAGCACGAATCATCTCATCAGTAGACATTTGCGGACTCGGTGGGGCTTGTGCGTGTGAGTTCGGGGGTGGATTTTGAGGACGATTCATGTATTGTCCTCGTGGTGGACCGCCGTGGTACCCTTGCGCATATGACGGATTACCTTGAACATGAGAGGGATTACCTTGAACGTGAGAGGGATTTCCTTGCGTATTTCCCCATCGGAAGGCTGGGTTAGCCTTCCATCCCGCATTGAAAGTGTTGGAATAAGGGTCCCATTTCTTTTGTCCCGGCTCCATATATCCCGCAGCATTCACCTCTTCATAAGGCGTCTCCTCCCTCATTTGTGGGAAACTCTCACTATTGTGCGACTCGGCAGAGCAAATGCCACAAGCCATCACCGATTTCTTACCTATGACCAAGTCCTTGACTAGATTTGCCAAGCTATCAACCTTCTCCTCGAGCAAAGCATGACTTGAGCCAACGGCATTAACCCCTCTTCGTGGGGTCTTCCTGTCAAAGTCTCGTGAGCTCTCAGCAAGTTCGGTGATCAATGCCATCGCATCATCCGGGTTTTTATTAGCAATACCTCCTCCACTAGCTGCATGGAGCATACGAGCATCATCCTTGCTTAAACCACCCGTGAAGTACATCACGAGATCATGATCTTTGTACCCGTGATAAGGACAAGTGCCACAGAGCTTCTTGAAACGTTCCCAATATTCGTACATACTTTCACCGTCTCGTTGTTCGGCGTTACTTATCTCTTTCTTCAATTGTGAAGAACGAGAGGCGGGAAAGTACTTCTCTAGAAACGCCTTCTTCATCTTGACCCACGTGTCAATGCTACCCGTGGGTAGAAAATAGAGCCAATCCCTCGCAGCGTCCTTCAGTGAGAACGGGAAGGCCCTGAGCTTCAGTTGCTCATCAGTAACTCCAGCAGGTTTCATGCTGGAACAGACAATGTGAAAATCCGACAAATGCTTGTTCGGATCCTCGCCGTTCAACCCATGGAATGTAGGTAGCAAATGAATGAGCCCGGACTTCAACTCAAAGTTAACACCAGCCTCGAGAGGTGGGATGGTGATACATAAAGGTTGTTGTCGAAGGTCCGGAGCTGTAAGTTGCTTAATGGTTTGAGCGGCCATCTCGTCGCTTTCGTCTGAAATATCTGAAATGTCCGAGGCGTATTCAGGTACGTCTACCTCGGGATCCTGCACGGCGACGACTTGACCACTTGCGTTCCTCCTAAACCTGAAAAGTGTTCTTTCAATCTCTGAGTCAAAAGGCTCGAGGTTCAGGTTAGTAGAACGAGTATTATGCATACACCTACACGAAAACAATGAAAACAATCAAAGCCTAAACAATTCCCCGACAACGGCGCCAAAATTTGACGGTCCAAAGTCGTATGCCGCAAATTACAATTTATAACACTTAAATCCTAATACTAAACAAATAGTAAAGCGGAAGTAAGGGGTCGAACCACAGGGAATAAGGCTTAATCGCAACCAAGCTAAGCGCGCAGATGACAAGCAAAACTAAAGTAACAAAGTGACAGAGGGGGGATTTTGTTGTTTTATTAAACTAAAAACCTATCATACTCAAACAGAAGCAGAGAATAAAAAGGGAACGACAATAAGATATAAAAAGCAAAACTAATCAAACTATAATATCAAAACAAACGCAGAGTAAAACTGAGGATGAAATATAATAGACTAAAGGTCTCAATCCAAGTTAATATCCGCGGTTTAGACACAATTGATCATAGTTATCCGGTTCAAACTTATATTCTTGACTACCTTATCGTGAATCATATAATTCTAATTCTCCGTATGTTTAGTTAATTAAAACGTATCCCGTTCGTTAACTAACCCTAACCAAAAGACAATCTCACAATCCAGTTAAAGATTTAATCAATTAGCAGCTTTAATAACGAGAGAATCGATAAGGAATAAATAACACATACAATCCAGTTGTGTTTTAGGTATTATGAAAATTGCTTCTAAGAATAATTATCACGAATCCCGTACAATAATTAAACCTAGGTTGTTACTAGTGTTACGTTAACCACAATCCAGTTAAATTAACGAAACTAACAATAACGCGATTAATTAGAAAACTAGTTGTACACCTAGCAATCACAATCAATCTCGCAAATAACAATAATAATAAAGCAATAATCAATAGCCAAGAATAAAGCAATGAACTTTCAAACTCACAATTGAATCCAAACCGTTTCAATCACTTGAATTGAGAAAAGAGATTAGTTATTCATACCGACGGTTACAAAATGCTTGGAGAGTTTGATCTTTAATCTCCCGATTTTGATTTGGAACTGAAAACTAGAACTAGATCTAATTCTAAAACTAAGCAAATGAAAGTGAAGAGAAAATGTTAATGTAAAAAGTGATTATGAAAATGAATGGTAATCCTTGTTATAAGGAAACCCTTCAGCTAAGCTTTCTTCTGACGTTTCCTTTCAAGCCCACAAAATAAAGCGGGAAAAGAAAGCCCACGAAAACAGGTAGCTCGCGGGCAGGACGCGGGATGCTCATGCGGTCGCCATGGATCGCCATGTTGCTATTCTGACCATTTTCCTGCTCTTCTGCTGTTATCTGCTGCAACAAAACCTTGCCCAAGCTTCTTCCTTGTTTCCTCGTGTCTTGTGATCACCTTAGCTAACTTCAAAACATGACAAAACGCCACAATTCCACGATAACATCCAAACCATTCCAAGAACGACAAACCTTCACTTGATCACCCGAAAACATCCTAAACTAAGCCTAAAATGCCCCTGCTAACCTATACTAAACACGACTCATCAGCTACTTTCATTACTCTATTCTCTCACAATAACTCTATAAATAATAAGAAACTAGTTCTTATATTTTCTAATAGATTACTAAGTGTTAGTAATAATATTATTCACATATTATCAAGATTTTACTAAGTGATTTCTAGATCAAAATCTTTAGTAAATTTGGAGTTGTTCTTGGGTGCAACTCAAAGGAGGTTTCCTTGTTTGGAAACTTGGGTTGGAGGATCATCCTTGTTTATAGCTCAAGAAACAAAACTAGAAAAGAGTTCTAGTTTTGTGCCCATATTTCCTCTTATAGAAAGGTATAAATTTCTATAAACTTATAACAAAGTATGTTTGTAATCACATAGATCTTGCTCATCAAATTAGAGTAATTTGATTTACACTAATATTTGATTAGTGAATGGGATGAGATCCCTACAAGTGGTATCAGAGTTTAGGCTTGTGATTACAAATTTATTTTGTTGATTTTGGAGTTTTATATATTTATTGAGAATAAATATGATAAAATCCGAAAATGGTGTTAAAAATGGTTTTAACACGAGATGTTTCTAGCATGCAAATTTTCTGGTCTCATGTTGTTACTGGTCAAATTTCGTAATTTTTGGAATTTGTTTGCTAATTAAAATGTTTTTTATACAAAACCGAGTCAAAAAGTGTGTTTTTGGCTAAAATAATTGCTATTAATAGTTATAGTTGGAATCTGGTCACAAAATATTTATACAGTGATATTTCATATTTATAGTTTCTGCATGTAAATTTTCAAAGTCAGATTTTGAGTTTTGAATATTTATTCATTTATTTGTTTCAAATCGGTATAAAATGCATTTTAATGTCCTAAATATAGTAAACGTTGTTTTCTGGACATGAAATTTATACCAATATTCTTATACAGTAAAAGAATGCTAACTTATAAATGTGGGATTTTTGCTCACTGTTTTGGACGTTTTGTTGATTTTATGAGATAAAATCAATGAAATCATATTATATTTGTTCTAAAATTCATATTTAAATATTTTTGACCAAAATTTTCATTTTTGATATTCTCGAAGTGTTCCAGAATATAAAAAATTTTGTCAAAATAAAATTGGTTTTATTTTATTTTATAATGATTTTATAAAGCTTTATTCATAAATAGTTATGATTAAAGTTAAAACTAATTAGCAAATGACCATGTTTATGAACTAAAATCACCATAAGTTAGTATAAACTAATTTTGGGTGTTCTAAATCAGTTTAGAAGTTTTAGTTCAAGCTTAAAAGGTGTTTTAAGCATTATTGATTAATATAAGATTAATCGATTAAAAATGAGATCGGTTTTAAACGATTTAATGCGATTATTGTTTAGGGCGATTTTGGCATGTTTTTATTTATAAGCTTTTCATTATGCATGTTTGGATGAATATTTATTTTTGAATGAATGTTTGTTCTTACTAGTATGGCCATAGTTTGTTATATTTTTACCGATATTACCCGTAATGAAAGGGAATATCGTGTGGGTTTGTAATTAAATGCGATCTCGTATCGCCGGTTTGTAATTTTAATAGTTAATTTCATTTATAAATGTATAATAGGATTGCTATGTATTTCTTTGTAAATTTATACTTGTAACTATTTGGAGCGATTTTGAAGCGGGCCTCTTTGTACCTTGTAAGTTGTAACCACACTCACCCTAAACTCGGTTCACTCATGAACATCACTTCACTCACACGTTTTTAGGGGCTGTTTTGGGTGGTTATTTTCTGATTTATTTGTAAGAACATAAAAACAAAGATAAATGGATATGAATTAGACTAAGCACATAGCTAAAGTTTAAGACTAAGGATCCGACCAAGCACTAAGCTAGGGTCATCACCCAAGAAACTCCAAGCACTAAGCTAAGAAGGTTTTCTCAAGCACTTAGCCATGAGAGAGGAGAGTATTTTCAAAGAGAAACCTCACTTTAAAAACTGAAATTTTTATATATTCCAAATCTGAAAAATACAATGTGGAATGCTTGGTTTATATAGAACCAAGGCTTACATCTTAGCTATACATTCTATCCCTAATCTAAGGGCTGAAAATGCCCCTAAGTACAACAAAATAAAACGGTCCACAAGACCTTACAAAATCAGCATACAAAAGACAACAACAACTAAAGTAGATAGCGACTCTTGGAAGCATCCTCTCCCTTCATTGTCATTGTTCATCGAAGGCCCTTGATTGCTCCTTGGAGAGCAAGTTTGCTCGGCCCACATGAAGTCCCCATGCTGATTTTGAGCCTCCATACAAAAATACCAAAAGGTGACAAAGACATAAAGTATAAAGCAAACTATATTGAAAGGGACTAGCATTTGAATTAGAGTGTATCATTTGGAACACCAAATCATCCGAGTTTTTGGCCCCATTTCGGCTGACTTTTCTTGACCATTAGCCCAAGGAACATGGTTAGATCTTAGACCAAAAATCGGGACCAAATCACGAAACCGTTTCAGTCCAACTCTCCCCTTCTTCAAAAAAAGTTTGTCCTCAAACTTTGGCCAACTAAAACATGGTATCCAAAAGAAATTTTCAGAAAAACAAAACGATTTTGAAAGGATGTAGTTTAGATATAAAAGAGGGAAACAACAAGAGCACATCCTATGAAAAGCACATAGCAAATTCATAGAACCCTCTTGTTAGCCAACTCGATTCAAACACCCACAAGGTGCTCGAACCAAAGTCGACACTCACAAATCAAGACACACCAAGATTTGCAAGTTACTCCCTAAAACACCAAGTACCACCTCAACCCAAGACCGTCTTGGTTTAAGAAAACGCAAGAGCCGAAGCTCTGATACCAATTGGAGCGATTTTGAAGCAGGCCTCTTTGTACCTTGTAACCATACTCACCCTAAACTCGGTTCACTAATGAACACTCACTCAATCACACGTTTTTAGGGCTGTTTTCGGGAGGTTAAGTTTCTGATTTTTATTGTAAAACATAAAGCAAGGATAAAGGATATGAATTAGACTAAGCACATAGCCAAAGCCTAAGACTAAGGATCCGACCAAGCACTAAGCTAGGGTCATCACCCAAGGAACTCCAAGCACTAAGCTATGGATGTTTTCTCAAGCACTTAGCCATGAGAGGAGAGGATTTTCTAGAGAGAAAACTCACTCAATGAAACCGAAATTTTATATCATTCAAAACTGAAAAATACAAGGGGGAATGCTTGGTTTATATAAGACCATTCTAGCCATACATTTAATACAAGATCTAAGGGCTACAAATAACACACAATAACAACAAAATAACGGCTCACTTAGCCAAACAAAATCAGCTTACAAAAGTTCAACAACAACTAAAGTAGATAGCGACTCTTGGAAGCATCCTCTCCCTTCATTGTCATTGTTCATCCAAGGCCCTTGATTGCTCCTTGGAGAGCAAGTTTGCTCGGCCCACATGAAGTCCCCATGCTGATTTTGAGCCTCCATACAAAAATACCAAAAGGTGACAAAGACATAAAGTAATAAAGCAAACTATAATGAAAGGGACATGCATTTGAATTAGAGTGTATCATTTTGAGTTGTTTTCAGCCGAGATTTTGAGCCTATTTTGGTTGACTTTTCTTGACCATTAGTCCAAGGACCATGGTTAGATCGTAGACCAAAAATGGGACCAAATCACCAAGCCGTTTTGTAAACCGAAGACCGGCGATGGATCGAGATGGTGCCTTAGAAGTGTTCTAAAGCTTGGAAGGAGGGGCCTTGGATGAAGTCCATATGAAGAGGGACCAAAGGAGTTGGCTTCTAATTTGTAACTCCTTGTGATTTTAATTACTTTTAGGTGGCCATACTAGGTTTATGCTTATGCTTGTTTGATGCTTGTTTGATTTCTTATTTTTCCGCTTACATGCCAAAATCGCCATGCATGCCAAACATATCCCACTACGATTGTCGTTTTAGGTCACGATTCTTAAAATTAGTTCACTTATAAAAGAATTTTAATGACTAAAATTGACAGGATCACCCACATTGTTTAACAAATGAATTGAGATATAGCCTTTCCAAATGTAGCAACTATGAACCCCATGTTCATGAGGAGCTCCGCAACGTGGAACCTCGTTACCATGGGTAAGTAGTGGGAGGAAGTCCCATGCTAATTTGGTTTGAACTCAACCAAATAAGAGTTATTTGGGGCTAAAGGATGCATTTTAAAGAAAATCATCAACTAAGCATTCTAATGTAGAATTAGTCAAGTGTTGACTTATCGTTTTTATATAAAAGGAAACATGAGATGTCTAATTTTATATGAGAACGAGTCTTGGAATCATTTATATAATTTCGTGGGAGATCATTATATAAATGGACATTTGTTTTAAAAAGAGTTCTAGCAAATGTCATTAATGTACAATGAATGTTAATTTCCTCATATTTGTTGTAGAGTAATTTATTTGAAATCACAACTTCAACTCCCGCACCTATTTTGGGTAACTATTCATGGTTGAGAACCGTGATGGATAAATGTATCCTAAAAGATAACGGTAGCAACCTTGTCGAATGGGATTCGACTATAAGAGGCGCCGCTCAATCCGACAATGTGCTTAAATACCTTACCGAACAACTTCCCGCCGAACCCGGACTTAGGGCCACCGCGGCAGCACGAGCCGCCTACGATGAGCACCTAAAAGTGGACAATGACTTGAAAAATGTGTTGATTTGGTCAATGTCACCTACTCTCAAACTTCGTTTCGTTACTCACAAAAGTGCATATGTGATATTCACTAGAGTGACGATGATGTGCTTTAACCAAGAGAGCATCAAAGTGAATGATATTGAGAGAAAAGATGTTCTTTCAATGAGATTGAAGAACATAAACATTGGGGTCAAGAAAGGGAAGGGAGCTAATGAAGCTCGGTTCAAGGAAGATAAGGGTAAGGGGAATGCTATTGAGAATAGCAAGCCCAAACCCGGTCGTTGGAAGCGCCATTGTCCCAAATTCTTGAAGGAAAAGAATGATGGATGTGCGACATCCAAAGATATTGTTCCTTCTAGTCTCTATATGATTGACATAAATCATGCTTGCATTTCTACATGGGTATAGGATACCGGATGTGGATCTCATCTTTGCAATCACTTGCAGGGGATGAGAAACGCGCGAGTACTAGCCAAGGGTGATGTAGATCTCCGCATGGGTAATGGAGCTAGAGTAGCGGCCGTTTCCGTGGGAACTTTTGTACTCACTCTAGCTAGTGGTTTAGAGTTGTACTTGAATAACTGTTATTTTGTACCAACTCTAACCAAAAACATTATCTCTGTCTCCGTGTTAGATGCGGAAGGCTTTTGTTTTATGATTAAGGACAATCGGTGTACTTTTTCATTTAATAAATGGTTTATGGTGAAGCCATTTCAATTGGAGGTATTTATGTTTTAAATAATGTCAATGATGTTTTTCATATAGAGAACAAGAAGCTCAAAACGAATGAATCAAACAAATCCTACCTTTGGCATTGTCGTTTAAGTCATATAAACGATAGACGCATAAAGAGACTTGTTGAGACCAAGGTTCTCAAACCATTTGATTACAAATCATATGGTACATGCGAAGCTTGCCTTTTTGGCAAGATGACTCGTGCACCTTTTAGTGGTAAAGAGACACGAGCAAGTGAGGTTTTAGGACTCATGCATACAGATGTTTGTGGTCCATTAAACATCACCGCTAGAGGAGGATATCATTACTTCATTACTTTTACCGATGACTTAAGTAGATATGGTTATGTCTACTTAATGAGACATAAAAGTGATGCTTTTGAGAAATTTAAAGAATTTCAAAATGAGGTTGAGAACCAATTGGATAAAAATATAAAAGCACTACGATCGGATCGTGGTGGCGAATATCTAAGTAATGAGTTTGATTCAGATCTTAAGAATTGTGGTATAATATCACAATGGACTCCTCCGGGCACACCACAGTTGAATGGTGTTGCAGAAAGGAGAAACCGAACTTTATGAGATATAGTTCGGTCTATGATGAGTCAAAATGAGCTTCCTGGATCGTTTTAGGGCTTTACGCTATTGTCTGCCGCATTCTCACTAAATCAAAGTCCGACTAAAGCGGCCAACAAGACTCCATATGAGATATGGACGGGAAAGGTTCCCTATTTGTCATTCATGAGAATTTGGGGTTGTGAGGCATTCGTCAAGAATAAAACTGACGATAAACTCGCACCAAGGTCTGACAAATGTTTTTTTATAGGTTATCCTAAGGAGACCTGTGGTTATTACTTCTACAACCCTCACGAGAACAAAGTGTTTGTGGCTCGTGATGCTGTTTTTTTAGAAAATGAATATATTTCTAAAAAACAGAGTGGGAGAAAATTTGAACTTGATGAAGTTCAAGAGCTACAAACCAAGACAAAAAATGAGGAAACCGTTCCCTCGTCTTCTGACACGGTTATAATCCCTAGGAGGTCAGGAAGAATTAGTCTTCAACCTGACCGTTACCTCGGTAACATCGAGGAGGAGGGTGATTTGTTGTTATTCGAAAGCAACGAACCCTCAACCTACAAGGCGGCTATTAGTAGCCCCAACTCCGAACAATGGCTTGAGGCCATGAAATCCGAAATGGATTCTATGTACGAGAACCAAGTTTGGGACTTGGTAGATTTACCTGAAGGAGTGAGACCTCTTCAGTGTAAATGGATATTCAAAATCAAACTCGGCATAGATAAACATATAGATGTTTACAAAGCTAGATTGGTAGCAAAGGGCTTTTCACAAGTCCAAGGTATTCATTATGATGAAACCTTTGCACCGGTTGCAATGCTTCGATCCATAAGGATAATCTTAGCGGTTGCCGCATTTCATGACTATGAAATATGGCAAATGGATGTAAAAACCGCCTTCTTGAATGGGATTCTAGAAGAGGAAGTGTATATGACACAACCTGAAGGTTTTGTAGATACATCCATCCCTAAGAAAGTATGCAAGCTTAAGAGATCCATTTATGGTCTTAAGCAAGCATCAAGGAGTTGGAATCATAGATTCGATCATGTTATCAAACAAAATGGATTCGCTCGAAGTGCCGAGGAACCTTGTTTGTACATGAAGTTTAGTGGGAGCAAGGTAACCTTCCTTGTTTTGTATGTGGATGACATACTACTAATTGGAAATGATATTCCAAGTTTGAATTCGGTAAAGGTGGAATTGGAAAACCATTTCCAAATGAAGGACTTAGGAGAGGCACAACGCATCTTGGGTATCCGGATCTATAGAGATAGATCCAAAAGGATACTAGCATTAAATCAAGAAACTTATATTGATAAGATTCTTGATAGGTTCAATATGAAAGACACCAAGAGAGACTTTCTTCCGATGAGTGTAGGAATAACGTTGAAGAAATCTCAATGTCCTACGACTCCTGAGGAAATTGAACGCATGAAATTGATCTCTATTGCTTCCGCTGTTGGATCAATCATGTATACTATGATGTTCACTCGTCCCGATGTCGCGTTCGCCTTGAGCATGACGAGTCGGTATCAAGGCAATCCCTGTGAGAGTCACTGGATAGTCGTAAAGAACATCCTTAAGTACTTGAGAAGAAATAAGAATTCGTTTCTAGTGTTTGGAGGAGAACTTGAGCTGCAAGTTTCCAAACCGATAGGGGTGCTATTTGCTGAAAAAGTTTCAAGCAAAGTGTCGCTGCAGATTCTACAACAGAAGCTGAATATTTGGCAGCTTCTGAAACTGCTAAGGAAGCTGTATGGATTCGGCAGTTCTTGGATGGGCTAAGAGTAGTTCCTAGTGCCGCAGATCCAATCACTATTTATTGTGATAATAGTGGGGCTATCTTTCATGCAAAGGAGCCCAAGTCTAGTATTAAGTCTAGACACGTTTTGAGGAAATACCATGTTATAAGAGATAATGTGAAAATGAAGGAAATAGATATTTGTAAGGTTGGGACAGACGATAACATTGCTGATCCTTTAACCAAGCCTCTTTCGAGGGCTAAGCATGACGCTCACACCGCCTCTATGGGGTTGAAGCGTATGCCTGATTTCCTTTAGTTTTTAAGATATGTAATGGATAATGTATCCTATTATATATATGAAAATAACATTCATTGTTTAGAGTATATTTACTCTTTTAAGTCATTTTGAATGCATACTCTGTTTATCCGAATAGTTGTGTGACAACTTTGAACGTATTCAAGTGAACGGCATAAACTAAGTATTTGGTCGCTGGTCTCTTATAAGAGGTGACGTCTCGTAGAGACTAGATTGCAAGTCGATCGATGGTGGGTTCAACACCATGGGGTCATATGTGATGACTGATCGTTTGCATAGACATCGTGAAACACTGTCGGGCGGTGGCAACGCTTATAAATTCCTTTTCAATGCGATTGAACCCTGGACGTGGCGGGAATTTCTATAGTATTCCTTTGAGTTGATTCTTTGACTTGGCCCGGTTATGCGAGTTGGTGCAGTTTCCGAGTGACTTTCATTTTTGTCCTAAGCCATGCCGTGAAAGGGGGTCATAAGGGCATCTTTGGGGTCATGGAAATCTGTATCATACAGTACAATCGAGTGGAAGGGAAATGTCCACCCTCGTCAGGGTAAAACATCTTTGGGCCATCCGAGGAGTAGTCGCTGAAAATGCGTGGCCACGCTCGGTAAGAATCTACGGTAGATTCTCCGGTCAGACAACTACTCTCCTTATCGAGGAAACCACTCATGATATATATATATATAGATCTTTTGAATGCAAGTACGACCTGTAAGACACCTTGCATTGAGTGGGAGATGTGAAACGGATATGAGAATTGGTAATGCACAACTTGTCTCGGACAAGTGGGAGATTGTTGGTGTATGTGTCCTCCACAATAGTGCAATTACTTAATAAATCTCAATTAAGGAATACATGGGGATAATCCCGTATTATTGTCAATTGATTAACGTAAATCAATAACGGTTGGCTGACTAGAGTTTGACGTTATTGTCGTGCGAACGGCGGTAATCAATTAATCCCTTTAAGTCACACCTATAGGAACGTACTCCAAATCTTTAAGCTAATTAATTGTATGAGATACGATTAGATTAGTGACTTGATAATTTGACTAACGGTTAGTCAGTAAATTAATTTAGAGAGAAATCGAGTTGCGAACTCGAATGATTTAATTTTATATCGATAAAATTATTAGAGGAGACGAGAATTAGTGATTAAACGTTAATTCACTAATTATGTATATTTTACTAATGAGATTAGTAAAAGTACATTTTAATATATGTGTAAGTGTACATGTATATTAAGGAAAAGTTTAATTAATTTATACTTCATCATATTAGATGATTAAGTGATAAATTATAAGTATTTGTGGGACAAATATTGGAAAACAAAATAGACCCACAATAGGGTCCTATGGACCGTCCAAAGTGGGAGAAAGGAGGAGAAGATTCCTTCCTTGTCTTATTCTATTTGTTTGACAAAAGTTACTTTAAGCACAATCATTTCCATGCATGCAATTGTGCTAAACAATGAAAAAACTCTTCACTCTCCCTTGCTCTCTCCTAGGCCGGCCCCCTTAGTGTGTCTTACACACTATTGTTTTTCTCTTTTTGCTTATAAGAGGAGGGGCATACAAAGAGAAGGTTGTATGCTACTTTCATTACTCTATTCTCTCACAATAACTCTCTAAATAGTAAGAAACTAGTTCTTATATTTTCTAATAGATTACTAAGTGTTAGTAATAATATTATTCACGAAAACCGAATTAAAGAGGGATTTTGGTTAAATTCATAAACTAACTAATAAAACGTAAAAAAGAACGAGAGGGCGATTTGGGCGTTTTAGGGTTCCTGCGATATGGCAAGAAATTCTAAGAAATCAAATCTCCACAAGAAAAATCGATCAAAACATAGACTTTCCTTTTCACATACTTCTGATCTTCGTTTAGATGTCTCTCAGAAACGTGTCATCCCTTCTTCGAGCACTGCTAGACTGAGGAATATGAACGAGATTGTTGGAGTTGCTCCACTGGATCTGGATGATATTGTTAGTGGTGAAGATCAGTCTGAGACTGAGAAGGAGGTGACGGCGGCGCAGGATACTGGTGGTTGGACGGAGGTGAGTAAGAAAACGCCGGTCAGTCCTGCTATGTTACAATTGACGCCTGAGGATGTGCAAGGTGAGCTTGAATATTGGGAGTCTGCAATTGTTTGTTATGTTTTGGGTGGCAATCCTCCGTGGGAACTTCTCAAGGGGTTTGTCAAACGAGTTTGGGGTCAATATGAGTACACGAAGGTTTCGTTCTTACCTAATGGTGTTTTTCTGGTTCGATTTCCATCCATTGCTGTTAGAGATAAGGTGATTGCCTTGGGTTTTCCTACCTTTGATAAGAAGCCATTGGTGGTCAAGCCTTGGGAGGCCTCGACGCCGCTAACTAAGGAAGCTGTTCAGGCTGTTCCTATCTGGGTTAAGCTCTGCGGCTTGGGTCTGAAATTTTGGGGAGAGAAATCTCTGGGGAAGATTACGTCTCTGATTGGCAAATTCTTGAGAGCTGACTTGGCTACCATTGAGAAGACAAGGCTTGACTATGCTAGGTTGCTTGTGAAGTCAAGGTTGGACAGGTTTTCCCATCTTCCATTTCTTTTTTGGACGAGAATGGTAGGGTGGAGTCTGTCATGGTGGAATATGATTGGAAGCCTGAAGTCTGTTCTGGTTGTAAGAATGTTGGCCATGTGGTGGCTGATTGCAGGAAGGGGATTGACCAGCCAAAAGTGAAGAAGGTTTGGCAACCTAAACCAGTGGTAGTGCAGCAGCAGCCTAGGCCTGTTCAGCCTCTGGTGACGGGAGTCAAGCCAGGTACAGCTAAAGAGATGAGCAGTGCATCAAAGGGTAAGACTGTAGTTATGTCGAATCAGGAGGTGGCTAGTCCTATTGTTCAAATTATGCGACAGGAATATGCTACTCCAGTGGTTAATTCTTTTGCTCAACTCTTTGCTAGTAATGATTTGATTTTTGGTGAAGGGGCGTCTTCTTCTAAGGAAGTGGACATTAATGGATAACATTGGTTGTTGGAATGTTAGGGGATTGAATAAGGCTTCTAAGCATGCTGATATTAGATCGTTTTTGCATAAGAATAAAATTGGATTTTGTGGTTTAGTAGAGACGAAGGTTAAGAAACAGGATTTCGTAGATGTTTTGAATAAGCTTGGGAAACTGTGGAAGGGTATTAATAATAATGATTTTCACATTGGTGGTCGAGTCTGGTGTATCTGGGCTCCTCAGGTGTTTCACGTTCAGGTTCAGTTTGTTTCAGCTCAACAGATTACCTGCCTTGTACAAGATATTGGAACTCAGGAACAATTTCTTGTTCGTGTGGTCTATGGTTTTAATTCGCAGGAAGAAAGTGTAGGGATCGGATCCCATTCACTAATCAAATATTAGTGTAAATCAAATTACTCTAATTTGATTTAGCAAGATCTATGTAGTACAAATTCACTTTGTTACAAGTTAAGAAATGTTATACCTTTCTCAAGGGAAATATTGGGCACAAAATAAGAACTCCGTTCTTATTTTGTTTCTTGAGCTAACAACATGGATGATCCTCCAAACCCGAGTTTCCATAATAGGAAACCTCCTCTTAGTTGCACCCAAGAACAACTCCAAAACTTACAAGTGATTTTGATCTAGAAATCACTAGTAGATACTTGATAATATGTGAATATTATTATTACTAACTCTTAGTAATATATGTGAAAATATGAGAATAAGTTTCTTATATTTTGAAGAGAAGTTTAGAGAGAAAGGAGGAGAAAAATGCATGAATCAATTACATTTTCCTTGGCCTTGTTTTAATAGGAAAAACAAAACAAAATGATGTGTGTTTAACACACCATTTTCTCGGCCAAAACAAGAGAGGAGAGAGAGGAGTGCTTTTCCTTGTTTAGAGTAATTGCAAGCATGCACATCATTGTGTTTTTGCATGCATTAACAACTAGCAACAATACAAAGCACTAAGGACAAAACAAATAAAACAAGAGGAAGCTTCCTCCTCTAGTTTGGACGGTCCAAACCACCCAATATGGGTCTTATTTGTTTTTCAATATTTGTCCCACAAAAACTTATAATTTATTACTTAAATCATCCAATATGACAAAGTATAAATTAATTAATCTCTTCTCTAAAATACATGTACACTTACATGTATTAAAATGTACTTTTACTAATCTCATTAGTAAAATATACATGATTAGTGAATTAACGTTTAATCACTAATTCTCATCTCCTCTAATAATTTTATCGATATAAAATTCAATCATCCGAGTTCACAACTCGATTCCTCTCTAAATTAATTCACTGACTAACCGTTAGTCAATTTATCAAGTTACTAATCTAATCGTATCTCATACAATTAATTAGCTTAGATATTTTGAGTATGTTCCTATAGGTGTGACTAAAAGGGATCAATTGATTACCGCCGTTCTCACGACAATAACGTCAAACTCTAGTCAGCCAACCGTTATTGATTTACGTTAATCAATTGACAATAATACTGGATTATCCCCATGTATTCCTTAATTGAGATTTATTAAGTAATCGCACTATTGTGGAGGACACTTACTCCAACAATCTCCCACTTGTCCGAGACAAGTTGTGCATTACCAATTCTCATGTTCGTTTCACATCTCCCACTCAATGCAAGGTGTCTTACAGGTCGTACTTGCATTCATAAGATATACATCATGAGTGGTTTCCTCGATAAGGAGAGTAGCTGTCTGACCGGGGAATCTACCGTAGATTCTTACCGAGCGTGGCCACGCATTTTCAGCGACTACTCCTCGAGTGGCCCAAAGATGTTTTACCCTGACGAGGGTGGACATTTCCCCTCCACTCGATTGTACTGTATAATGCAGATCACCATGACCCCAAAGATGCCCTTATAACCCCCTTTCACGGCATGGCTTAGGACAAAAATGAAAGTCACTCGGAATTTGCACCGACTCAGACAATCAGTTCCAGTCAAAGAATCGACTCAAAGGAATACTATAGAATTCCCACCACGACCAAGTTTCAATCTCATTGAAAAGGAATTCCATAAGCGTCACAGTCCGACAGAGTGTCTCACAGTCTGTCTATGCAAACGAGCAGTCATCACTATGACCCCATGGTGTTGAACCCACCATCGAACGACTTGCAATCTAGTCTCTTCGAGACGTCACCTCATATGAGAGACTAGGGACCAAATACTTAGTTTATACCGTTCACTTGAATATGTTCAAAGTTGTTACACAACTATTCGGATAAACAAAGTATGCATTCAAAATGACTTAAAAGAGTAAATATACTATGTAATAGGATACTTTATCCATTACATATCTCAAAAACTAAAGGAAATCAGGCATACGCCTCAACCCCATAGAGGCGGTGTGAGCGTCATGCTTAGTCCTCGAAAGAGGCTTGGTTAAAGGATCAGCGATCTCATTGTCTGTCCCAACCTTACAAATATCTATTTCCTTTCTTTCCACGTTATCTCTTATAACATGGTATTTCCTCAAAACGTGTCTAGACTTAATACTAGACTTGGGCTCCTTTGCATGAAAGATAGCCCCACTATTATCACAATAAATAGTGATCGGATCTGCGGCACTAGGAACTACACTTAGTCAATCCAAGAACTGCCGAATCCATACAGCTTCCTTAGCAGCTTCCGAAGCTGCCAAATATTCAGCTTCTGTTGTAGAATCCGCAGTGACACTTTGCTTGAAACTTTTTCAGCAAATAGCACCCCCATTTAACATAAAGACATAGCCGGATTGGGATTTCAAGTTATCCCCATCGGTTTGGAAACTTGCATCCGTGTAACCCTTACACGCAGCTCAAGTTCTCATCCAAATGCTAGAAACGAATCCTTAGTTATTCTCAAGTACTTAAGGATGTTCTTTTCGGCTATCCAGTGACTCTCACTGGGATTGGTTGATACCGACTCGTCATGCTCAAGGCGAACGCGACATCGGGACGAGTGCACATCATAGCATACATGATTGATCCTGCAGCGGAAGCAAAAGCGATCAATTTCATGCGTTCAATTTCCGCAGGAGTCGTAGGACATTGAGATTTCTTCAATGTTATTCCTACACTCATCGGAAGAAAGCCTCTCTTGGAGTCTTTCATATTGAACCTATCAAGAATATCGATATAAGTTTCTTGACTCAATGCTAGTATCCTCTTGGATCTATCTCTATAGATCCGGATACCCAAGATGCGTTGTGCCTCTCCCAAGTCCTTCATTTGGAAATGGTTTCCCAATTCCACCTTTACCGAATTTAGACTTGGAACATCATTTCCAATTAGTAGTATGTCATCCACATACAAAACAAGGAAGGTTACCTTGCTCCCACTAAACTTCATGTATAAACAAGGTTCCTCGGCACTTCGAGCGAAACCCTTTGGTTTTATAACATGATCGAATCTATGAATCCAACTCCTTGATGCTTGCTTAAGACCATAAATTGATCTCTTAAGCTTGCATACTTTCTTAGGGTTGGATGTATTTATAAAACCTTCAGGTTGTGTCATATACACTTCCTCTTCTAGAATCCCATTCAAGAAGGCGGTTTTTACATCCATTTGCCATATTTCATAGTCATGAAATGCGGCAACCGCTAAGATTATCCTTATGGATCGAAGCATAGCAACTGGTGCAAAGGTTTCATCATAATGAATACCTTGGACTTGTAAAAAAGTCCTTTGCCACCAGTCTAGCTTTGTAAACATCTATATGTTTATCTATGCCGAGTTTGATTTTGAATATCCATTTACACTGAAGGGGTCTCACTCCTTCAGGTAAATCTACCAAGTCCCAAACTTGGTTCTCGTACATAGAATTCATTTCGGATTTCATGGCCTCAAGCCATTGTTCGGAGTTGGGGCTACTAATAGCCGCCTTGTAGATTGAGGGTTCGTTGTTTTCGAATAACAACAAATTACCCTCCTCCTCGATGTTACCGAGGTAGCACCTCCTAGGGATTACAACCGTGTCAGAAGACGAGGGAACGGTTTCCTCATTCTCCGTGTCGGTTTGTGGCTCTTGAACTTCATCAAGTTCAAATTTTCTCCCACTCTGTTTTTTAGAAATGTATTCATTTTCTAGAAAAACAGCATCACGAGCCACAAACTCTTTGTTCTCGTGAGGATTGTAGAAGTAATAACCACACGTTTCCTTGGGATAACCTACAAATAGGGAACCTTTCCCGTCCATATCTCATATGGAGTCTTATTGGAGACTTCGATTTAGTGAGAATACAGCATACGATAGCGCAAAGCCCCAAAACGATCCAGGAAGCTCACTTTGACTCATCATAGACCGAACCATATCTAGCAAGGTTCGGTTTCTCCTTTCTGCAACACCATTCAACTGTGGTGTGCCCGGAGGAGTCCATTGTGATACTCTACCACAATTCTTAAGATGTGAATCAAACTCATTACTTAGATATTCACCACCACGATCCGATCGTAGTGCTTTTATCTTCTTATCCAATTAGTTCTCAACCTCATTTTGAAATTCTTTAAATTTCTCAAGAGCATCACTTTTATGCCTTATTAAGTAAACATCACCATATCTACTTAAGTCATCGGTAAAAGTAATGAAGTAATGATATCCTCCTCTAGCGGTGATGTTTAATGGACCACACACATCGGTATGTATGAGTCCTAAAACTTCACTTGCTCGTGTCCCTTTACCACTAAAGAGTGCACGAGTCATCTTGCCTAAAAGGCAAGACTCGCATGTACCATATGATTTGCAATCAAATGGTTTGAGAACCTTGGTCTCAACAAGTCTCTTTATACGTCTGTCGTTTATATGACCTAAACGACAATGCCAAAGGTAGGATCTATTTGATTCATTTGTTTTGAGCTTCTTGTTCTCTATATGATAAACATCATTGACATTATTCAAAAGATAAATACCTCCAATTGAAATGGCTTCCCATAAACCATTTCATTAAACGAAAAAGTACATCGATTGTCCTTAATCATAAAAGTCTTCCGTATCAAACACGGAGACGGAGATAATGTTTTTCGTTAGAGTTGGTACAAAATAACAGTTATTCAAGTACAACTCTAAACCACTAGCTAGAGCGAGTACATAGGTTCCCACGGAAACGGCCGCTACTCTAGCTCCATTACCCATGCGGAGATCTACATCACCCTTGGCTAGTGCTCGCACATTTCTCATTCCTTGCAAGTGATTGCAAAGGTGAGATCCACATCCGGTATCCAATACCCATGTAGAAATGCAAGCATGATTTATGTCAATCATATAAAGACTAGAAGGAACAATATCTTTGGATGTCGCACATCCATCATTCTTTTCCTTCAAGGATTTGGGACAATTGCGCTTCCAACGACCGGGTTTGGGCTTGCTATTCTCAATAGCCTAGCTCCCTTCCCTTTCTTGACCCCAATGTTTATGTTCTTCAATCTCATTGAAGGAACATCTTTTCTCTCAATCTCATTCACTTTGATGTTCTCTTGGTTGAAGCACATCGTCGTCACTCTAATGAATATCTCATATGCACTTTGTGAGTAACGAAGCGAATTTTGAGAGTTGGTGACATTGACCAAATCAACATATTTTTCAAGTCATTGTTCACCTTTAGGTGCTCATCGTAAGGCGGCTCGGGCCGCCGCGGTGGCCCTAAGTCCGGGTTCGGCGGGAGGTTGTTCGGTAAGGTACTTAAGCACATTGTCGGATTGAGCGGCGCCCCTTATAGTCGAATCCCATTCAACAAGGTTGCTACCGTCATCTTTTAGGATACATTTATTCATCACGGTTCTCAACCATGAATATTTACCCAAAATGGGTGCGGGAGTTGATGTTGTTATTGCGATTTCAAATAAATAATTCTACAACAAAAATGAGGAAATAAACATTCATTGTACATTAATGACATTTGCTAAAACTCTTTTTTTAAAAACAAATGTCCATTTATATAACGATCTCCCGCGAAATTATATAAATGATTCCAAGACTCGTTTTTCATATAAAATTAGACATCTCATGTTTCCTTTTATATAAAAACGATAAGTCAACACTTGACTAATTCTACACTAGAATGCTTGGTTGATGATTTTCCAATAAAATGCATCCATTAGCCCCAAATAACTCTTATTTGGTTGAGTCCAAACCAAATTAGCATGGGACTTCCTCCCACTACTTACCCATGGTAACAAGGTTCCACGTTGCGGAGGTCCTCACGAACATGGGGTTCATAGTCGCTACATTTGGAAAGGCTTAATCTCAATTCATTTGTTAAAAAATGTGGGTGATCTTGTCGATTTTAGTCATTAAAATTCTTTATAAGTGAACTAATTTAAGAATGGCGACCTAAAACGACAATCATAGTGGGATATCGTGGCATGCATGGCGATTTTGGCATGTGTGCGGAAAAATAAGCAATCAAAAACCAAGCAAGCATAAGCATAAACCTAGTATGGCCACCTAAAAGTAATTAAAATTACAAGGAGTTATAAATTGGAAACCAACTCCTTTGGTCCCTCTTCACATGGATCTCATCCAAGGCTCCTCCTTGCAAGCTTTAGAACACTTCTAAGGCTCCATCTCGATCCATCGCCGATCTTCGGTTTACAAATAGTTACAAGTATAAATTTACAAATGAATACATAGTAACCCTATTATACATTTATAAATGAAATTAACTATTAAAATTACAAACCGGCGATGCGAGATCGCATTTAATTACAAACCCACACGATATTCCCTTTCATTACGGGTAATATCGGTAAAAATATAACAAACTATGGCCATACTAGTAAGAATAAACATTCATTCAACAATAAACATTCATCCAAACATGCATAATGATAAGCTTATAAATAAAAACATGCCAAAATCGCCCTAAACAATAATCGCATTAATTCGTTTAAAACCGATCTCATATTAAATCGATTAATCTCACATTAATCAATAATGCTTAAAACACCTTTTAAGCTTGAACCAAAACTTCTAAACTGATTTAGAACACCCAAAATTAGTCTTCACTAATTCATGGTGATTTTAGTTCATAATAGTGGTCATTTGCTAATAACTTTAACTTTAATCATAACTCTTTATGAATAAAGCTTTATAAAAACATTATAAAATAAAATAAAACCATTTTTATTTTGACAAAATTTTGTATATTCTGGAACACTTCCAGAATACCAAAAAAGATATGTTTGGTCAGAAAAATTTACGAAATAAATTTGGAACAAATAACATACGGTTTCATCGATTTTATCTCATAAAATCAATAAATCGTCCAAAACAGTGAAGAAAAATCCCAAATTTATACCTTAGCATTCTTTTATTGTATAAAAACAGTGGTAAAAAATTTATGTCCAGAAAACAAATATTACTATATTTTCGACATTAACATTTATTTTATACCGATTTTTATCAAATAAATGAATAAAAATTCAAAACTCAAGATCTGACTTTGAAACTTTACATGCAGAAAGTACAAATAACAAGTTTTACTGTGTAAAAATTTCGTGACTAGATTCCAACTGTAACTATTTATAGTTATTATTTTAGCCAAAAACACACTTTTTGACTCGGTTTTGTATAAAAACCATTTTAATTAGCAAAAAAATTTCAAAAATTACGAAATTTGACCATTAACTTCATGAGACCAGAAAATTTGCATGCAATAAAAATCTCGTGTTAAAACCATTTCTAACACTATTTTCAGATTTTATCATATTTATTCACAATAAATACATAAAACTCCAAAAACAACAAAATAAATTTGTAACTACAAGCCTTAGCTCTGATACCACTTGTAGGGATCGGATCCCATTCACTAATCAAATATTAGTGTAAATCAAATTACTCTAATTTGATTTAGCAAGATCTATGTAGTACAAATTCACTTTGTTACAAGTTAAGAAATGTTATACCTTTCTCAAGGGAAATATTGGGCACAAAATAAGAACTCCTTTCTTATTTTGTTTCTTGAGCTAACAACATGGATGATCCTCCAAACCCGAGTTTCCATAATAGGAAACCTCCTCTTAGTTGCACCCAAGAACAACTCCAAAACTTACAAGTGATTTTGATCTAGAAATCACTAGTAGATACTTGATAATATGTGAATATTATTATTACTAACTCTTAGTAATATATGTGAAAATATGAGAATAAGTTTCTTATATTTTGAAGAGAAGTTTAGAGAGAAAGGAGGAGAAAAATGCATGAATCAATTACATTTTCCTTGGCCTTGTTTTAATAGGAAAAACAAAACAAAATGATGTGTGTTTAACACACCATTTTCTCGGCCAAAACAAGAGAGGAGAGAGAGGAGTGCTTTTCCTTGTTTAGAGTAATTGCAAGCATGCACATCATTGTGTTTTTGCATGCATTAACAACTAGCAACAATACAAAGCACTAAGGACAAAACAAATAAAACAAGAGGAAGCTTCCTCCTCTAGTTTGGACGGTCCAAACCACCCAATATGGGTCTTATTTGTTTTTCAATATTTGTCCCACAAAAACTTATAATTTATTACTTAAATCATCCAATATGACAAAGTATAAATTAATTAATCTCTTCTCTAAAATACATGTACACTTACATGTATTAAAATGTACTTTTACTAATCTCATTAGTAAAATATACATGATTAGTGAATTAACGTTTAATCACTAATTCTCATCTCCTCTAATAATTTTATCGATATAAAATTCAATCATCCGAGTTCACAACTCGATTCCTCTCTAAATTAATTCACTGACTAACCGTTAGTCAATTTATCAAGTTACTAATCTAATCGTATCTCATACAATTAATTAGCTTAGATATTTGGAGTATGTTCCTATAGGTGTGACTAAAAGGGATCAATTGATTACCGCCGTTCTCACGACAATAACGTCAAACTCTAGTCAGCCAACCGTTATTGATTTACCTTAATCAATTGACAATAATACTGGATTATCCCCATGTATTCCTTAATTGAGATTTATTAAGTAATCGCACTATTGTGGAGGACACTTACTCCAACAGAAAGGAAGGTGTTGTGGCATGAGTTAAAGCTGGTAAAAGACTCTTGGTCACTTCCCTGGCTAATATGTGGTGATTTTAATGCTTTGCTTCATCTAAATGAAAGATTGGGCAGTGTGGTAACATTGAATGAGGTTCAGGATTTTAGAGAGTGTGTTGCATACTGTGAAATGGTGGATATCCCTGCCAAAGGTGTCTTCTATACTTGGAATAATAAGCAACTAGGAAATGACAGAGTTTATTCAAGATTGGACAGATGTCTAGCTAATGATCTGTGGTTGAGAATGTATTCTGAGGTGTATGCATATTTCCTTAATGAAGGTTCCTTTGATCACTCTCTGATACGAAAATTATGCGGAAGCGAATTAGAAAACATAAAGAATGATATTTGCTCTGAAATCTTGTGAGATTTCGAACAATAGGTGTCTTCGACCAAAGACCTATTTAGTCTTAGACGGGATATGAACAATAAAACCCAAAGCCTGGATTAGATTGAACTGTGATTAACCCTCGAACTACCTCGCTCAAGTTTAATCTTTGAATCTCGATCGCAATCGAAAACTCAACTTCAATGAAAATTAAAGTTCAACTCAAACTTCAAAAATCAATTATAATTCTCAAATTTATTATTCAACTTGTTTTTGAATCAATACATAAAACTCTATTTATAATAAACTACTTGGAAAAACTTACCTACGGAATAAAATAAAAATCCTATAAAATCTAGGTAAATAAATAAACTAATTTCCTAATTATACGAAATATAACATAAAATAACTCAAAATTACTCTAAAATATAATCTTATTCTAAGAAAGATGTTGGATGTTGATTCTCTAATGGATCTCGTTATTTCATGTGTATATTCTCGTATCATCCTCCCTTTCTTCAAAAAGATTCGACCCCGAATCTTCGAGAACCTTCGAAGTCCTTCGGTGAAAAAATAAAACATCAAAGCACCATGGTGTGTTATAGGCGTGCACAATCTCAAAGGAGTAAAGTCTCTTTTAGGTACTTCAATATGTGGGGGGCTGACCCTGGTTTTTCCAAGCTGATCTCCTCTGTGTAGGAGAAGTCTGTGTTTGGTACTCCTATGTTTTCTGTCGTCATGAAGCTTAAGTTGCTTAAGGGTGCGTTGAAGCAGTTGAATAGGGCTAAATATGCTGATGTTGAGCAAGCTCATGAGGTGGCTCAGATGGCTGTCATGGATATTCAACAGAAACTTCAGACTGATCCTATGAATCACTCCTTATTGATTGCGGAGAGGGATGCTGTGACTCAGGTGAATATTCTTAAGCAAGCCAGATGGAAGTATCTTTGTCAGAAAGCGAAGATTGAATGGTTAAAGGAAGGGGATGAGAATTCAGCTTTTTTTCACAATCATATTAAGGAACGGCACTTCAGAAATAAGGTGTTTCAAGTTCGAGATATGACGGGTAGGATGTGTTCTGATGTTAACGAGATTAAAGATGCTTTTGTTGACTACTACAAGGATCTCCTTGGAAGTAATCAGTCCACTCAACAAGTTCATGTTCCGGTAGTTCATACTGGTCCATGTGTATCCCTGTTGCATAAGGAGAAGCTTTTGAGGCCTGTGTCTGACAAGGAGATTAAAGAGTGTTTCTTTTCAATACCTGCTACTAAGGCTCCTGGTCCGGATGGTTTTAATTCACAGTTTTTTAAAGATGCGTGGAATGAAGTGGGTGAGGAGGTATGTGCAGCTATCAAAGATTTTTTTTTGCATAGGCAGCTCCTTAAGCAGCTTAATGCTACTATAATCAGCCTTATACCTAAAGTTCAATGTCCTAGCTCTGTTTTGGAGTTTCGTCCTATAGCCTGTTGCAACACTATCTACAAGTGCATAGCTAAACTGTTATGTGCTAGACTTGGTGAAATTTTGCCTGATATTATCAGTGTGAATCAGGGTGGATTTATTAAAGAAAGGAATATAGCGGAAAATATTTTGATTTGCCAAGATTTGGTGCGATTATACACAAGGAAAACTGCTTCTCCTCGATGTTTGATTAAGATTGATATGAGGAAAGCGTATGATTCTGTTGAATGGGTTTTTTTGTTTCAAATGTTGTCTGCTCTGGACTTTCCTCAGGTTTTCATTGGTTGGATTAAAGAATGTGTTACAAGTCCTACTTATACCTTATCAATCAATGGCAGCTCTTTTGGTTTCTTCCAAGGACGACGGGGTTTAAGGCAGGGTGATCCTCTATCTCCTCTGTTGTTTACCATATGTATGGAGTATCTGTCTCGAATTCTTGGAGCTGTTGGTAGGATGGATGAGTTCAGGTTCCACCCGTTTTGTCGAAGTTTGAGCTTGAATCATCTGATGTTTGCAGATGATATGTTGTTGTTCTGTAAAGGAGATGTCCAGTCTATCATGCTTCTTTTACGTGCTTTCTCCTCTTTCTCTAAGGCATCTGGTCTTAATCTGAACAGGGAGAAATCTGACATATATTTCAATGGCATGAAGACAGAGGACATGGATGATATTATGCAAGTGTCTGGCTTTAGAAAAGGCAAATTCCCCTTCAGGTACCTTGGTATTCCTATTTCTTCCAGGAAACTTAGTTTGAATGATGGTTTGAAGCTCATTGATAAGATCACCAGTAGAATAAGGAGTTGGGGTGCTACTCATTTATCCTATTCTGGTCGTTTGGTCTTAGTCCAGTCTGTTCTCTCTAGCTTGCACACATATTGGATGACGGTTTTCTTAATCCCTGTTGGTATAGTCAAGAGGATTGAGAGTATCTGTCGGAATTATTTGTGGCTTGGCAAGGATTCATATCATCATGCTCCTAATGTTAGTTGGGATGAGTGTTGCTATCCTAAGGACGTTGGAGGACTGGGTTTGAGGAGCTCGAAAGAGTGGAATAAAGCCTTGCTAGGTAAGTACATTTGGTGGATTGAGAAGAAGGAAGACCATCTATGGGTGAAGTGGATTAATCATGTCTATATGAAAGGTACCCCTTGGAGATCGTATTCTCCTCCCTTGGATTGTGCTTGGTCATGGAAGAAAGTTGCTCATTGCATGAAAACTTTCTGTTCAGGTACGTCTTCTCCTGTTTTTAATGATACATATTCGGTTATGGAAGCTTATAACTGGTTAAGAGGGGAGAAGACGAAGGTGCCCTGGAGATTTGTGTGTTGGAATTCTTTGAATATTCCACGGTGTTTCTTCATTTTTTGGGAATACAAGCTTGGGAGACTTTTCACCTATGATAGGATCCAAAAAATGGGGTATGTTGGAGATGCTACTTGTGTACTATGTGGTGCCTTTTCTGAAACTTATGATCACCTGTTCCATGGTTGTATCTTTGCTACGATGTGTTGGTCTGAGTTATCTCGTTTGCTGGGTGTCGCTTTTTGGCCAGATAAGATTGAATTTTGGTGTCATAGAGGGAACAGAGTGTCCAAGCTGGTGCGGCATATTGTTGCAGCGTGTGTGGTGGCTGGAATTTACAATATCTGGTGCGCGAGAAACACGGCTCGGTTTGATCAAATTGTGCCTCGTCCTGATATGCTGGTTAAGCGCATCTTGGATGACGTTATTACTCGCTTTAAAGCAAAAAACAAGTCAGTATTATCTTTGTATGATCGTTGTTGGCTCAGTAAATTGTAATGAGTGTGTTGTTCACTCTAACTGTTAAGTTGTAATCGGGTTTTTATTATTAATATACTTACATTTTCCCAAAAAAAAAAAAAAATATTATTCACATATTATCAAGATTTTACTAAGTGATTTCTAGATCAAAATCTTTAGTAAATTTGGAGTTGTTTTGGGGTGCATCTCAAAGGAGGTTTCCTTGTTTGGAAACTTGGGTTGGAGGATCATCCTTGTTTAAAGCTCAAGAAAAAAAACTAGAAAGGAGTTCTAGTTTTGTGCCCATATTTCCTCTTATAGAAAGGTATAAATTTCTATAAACTTATAACAAAGTATGTTTGTAATCACATAGATCTTGCTCATCAAATTAGAGTAATTTGATTTACACTAATATTTGATTAGTGAATGGGATGAGATCCCTACATGGGCGTCGTTCTTTTTTTGTTTGTGAAGAGCGATAGCGTAGGATCTGGGTTCGAGGCTCTAGAGTACACTGTGAAGGGAGCGAGTATGTGTTTTGTAAATTTCTGATCTGTTTTCTTTCAGATCTGTGTCTTTTGTTGTTGTTCTGATTCTTGCTTTATGTTTGAGCTTAGTCATATGGCGCATAATGCACACTCAAGAGTCAAGCGAGTGCATGGACCAAAGGCAACAAATTTTTCGGTCCAAATGCACAATCATGGGGAGAGTTTGTAATCTAATCATCGATGGTGGGAGTTGTACCAATGTGGCTTCCAAAATGCTTGTGGAGAAGCTAAGTCTACCCACTTTGGAGCACCCAAGCCCCTACAAACTATGGTGGCTCAACAAGGAAGCCGAAGTGAAAGTCAACAAACAATGCAAGGTGCCATTTTCGATTGGTCAAGATTACAAGGATTAGGTCGTTTGTGAAATTCTCGATATGGATGCATGTCACTTGTTGCTAGGGAGACCTTGGGAGTATGAGAGGGACTCTTCTTATCATGGGAGGAGCAACACTTACTCCTTCAAATATATGGAGAAACTCACACCACTACCTCCTATGATGGGATGCAAGACCAACTCGTGCTTGTTTGAATCACTCGTCGAAGAGAACGCTAGCCAAGAGACGAATCTAGAGCCGAGAATGAGTGAGCATGAGGGCTTGAAAGGTCTAGTGGCCGAGGGAACAACAAACCCTAGAGCTACAAGAGGGACTCTAGGAGAGGAGCAAGAGAATGACAAACCGATCAACAATGAGATGAACACAACCAACTACAATGAGAATGAGGTCAAGGAGCTAGAGAGCTAAAATTGATGGCATGGAAAGATCAAGTGGGTCTTTGAGATGGAGAATCATAGAGGGGCTCAACCATGAGGATCAAGAGTGGATGGATGGCATGCCTACAAGCCATGGGCTCAAGGGAGTGCTCGAGGAGGAATGTGTGACCAAGAGAGCCGTGAGCAAGGAAGGGGACATGATCACTCACACGAGCCAAGTCAAGGGGGTCCAACCTCTTCTCCAAACTTTGATCAAATGGTGTCCTTGGAAGCCTAGGGTCGTGAGAGCCAAGGTTAGCCGAGGGTTAAGTCGAGAATCAAGCAAGAAATCAAGTCAAGAGGGAAGTAAGAGGATCTCCAAGGATTTGAGGGCAAATCCTTTCCAAGGAGAGGAGATTGAACAAAGAATGGTCAAGTCAAGCAAAGGTGGTATGGAGCTAGACCATGGTTTGGGTCCATGGACTCAAACCCTAGGTTAGGCCTTGGACCTAGGGTCCAACTAAGTGCAAAGTCAAGCTAATCAAGTGGTCAAATTTAGCCATACTTAGTGGACCTAAGGTAGTCAAGGAAGGTTTAGAAGGAGAGCAACAAAAAGTCAACAAATGAGCTATTTTTGAAGTGTGATCACTTGGGTGCACCTATGTGGGTTAGTCCTCCAATAAACAAGACTCACATGGTTCAAAAAAGTCAGCTAAAGGGGGCCATGGAGCCGGCTTCAACAAACACTCACAAGACACACATTATTTTGTGCAACAAGTCCTTTTCACTAAATGTCGCTATCTTACTTTATGCTTTATTGTTTTGTAGCCAACAAAATCTGATTTTTGTTGTAAATGGACCGTCCCACCTTGATCCCCAAGGCCCCATCTTGGCCCTTGGATGCTAACCTAAATGCAAGGAGAGGATGGAGTCCTTAGTCCCTTTCAACTTTATGCTTTATGTATTTTGTTTGCTTGTTTAATTTTCAGATTTGTAAGGCTATAAGAGCCGTTTTTTTTTGTTTTATTTGAGGAGCTCCTTGAGCCCTTAGATCAAGCTTAGGATGTAGGGTTGAGATTAGAAGCTTTGGCCTATATAAGCCAAGCTAACTACATTGTATTTTTTCAGATTTTTATGATATCAAAAACCCTAAGTTTGAGTTAGCTCATCTTTGTTTTCTCTTAGCTAAGTGCAAGAGTGTGTGTGAGATTATCTAGTGGCTAAGTGCTTAGATAATCGAACCCTAATTTCTTTGGCTTTGTGCTTAGAATTAGGTTATCTTTTATGTCTACGTTTAAACTCACAATTTCAGAAAATTCAAACACAAATATACTCATATTAGCCGAGATTTATCCCTCCATTTCAAATCGATTTTAGTTGTTCTTTTGAGTGAATCTTAACCTTGTAAGTTTCACTCCACCAGCCTTTGATATGTTGCACCTGCATTCTTCAGACCAAAGGGCATAGCTTTGTAGCAGTAGATTCCTATGGTGGTCATGAACGCTGTGTTCTCTTGGTCTGGAGGGTGCATTCTGATCTAATTAAATCCACTTGCTGCGTCCATGAAGGTCAGGACTTCATGCCCTGCAGTTGCATCCACCATGGCATCTATGTGGGGCAGAGGAAAACAATCTTTCGGACATGCTTTATTCAGATCCGTGTTGTCCACACAGACTCTCCATTTTCCGTTCTTTTTATGCACCACGACCACATTTTCCAGCCATTCAGGATACATCACCTCTTTTATCATGTCCATGTCCAGCAGTTTCTGCACTTCTTCGTTCACAATCTCATTCAGTTCTGGAGCGAATTTCCTGCGTTTCTACTTGACAGGCTTGATACGAGGGTCAATATTTAACTTATGAGAAATAACATCAGGACTGATCCCAGTCATATCACGATGGGACCAGGCAAAACAGTGCTCCTTACTCTTTAGAATGTCAATCAAGGCAGGCCTGATTATTTCTGGAGCATCAGAACCAATCAGAACTTTCCTGTCAGGTCTGTCCTGCGTTAAAACCACTTCTTCTGTCTCCATGCATGGAGCAGGATTCTCGACATTCCTGACAGGCTGCTTTAATTGCTATGCAAGAGATTTACCTGGGCTGGAGGGTTTCGTGGTCGCCCCAGAACACTCGGCCGCCTGGCCGCCACCTCGTTCTGCCGCCCCCACTTAGTTGGGATCTTGACGCATTGATGATACGTGGAAGGCACCGCCTTGAGGTTGTGGATCCATGGACGACCCAATATGACGTTGTATGAGGACAAGGAGTCTATAACACAATACTTCTCGAACGAGGTCACTCATTCAACATACGTTGGCAAGGTGATCTCCCCCAAGCTATGCTTTGTCTCTCCGCTGAAGCCAACCAAGACGCTGGACCTCTTCGTAACATCAGACTCCTTCAGCCCCATTCCTTCCAGCGCACTCATCATTATAATATTGACAGAACTGCCACCATCCACCAGCACTCGTCTGACCAGACAGGTACCAATCTGTAGCTTGATCACTAGTCCATCATGATGTGGTCCATCCACCCCTTCTGCAACGGGAGTTGAGAGTGTGCGATCCATTGACCTAGGACCCGCTTCCAACCTAAGGTCCAAGACTCAACCACAAGTCAACTAAATAATCAAGAGCAAGATCAAGTGGGTACAAGACCCAAATCAGCCGAAAAAAGGGAAGTGAGAAGCCTCACATGTTTCTCCTCAACAAGTCCCTTTCACCACATGTCACTATCTTCCTTTATGCTTTATGCTTTATGCTTTATGTATTTGTTTGTTTGTCTTCAAAATTTTTAGATTTGTGAGCTCATGTGAGCCGTTTTATTTGTGTTTTCAAGGGCCTCTATGAGCCCTTAGATCAAGCTTGAATTGTAGGGTAGAGATTAGAGCTAGGGTATTATATAAACCCTCTCTCTTAGCTTGTATTTTTCAAATTTGATGAATGAACAAAAACCCTAAGTTTGAGATTTTCTCTACTTGTTTTCTCTTAGCTAAGTGCAAGAGTGTGAGTGTGATTAACTAGTGGCTAAGTGCTTGGTTAATCCAACACTAAATCTTTAGCTTTGTGCTTAGATTTAGACTATCTTTTTATGTTTTCATTTAACTTACAAAAATCAGAAAATTCTTCACCTACGGGTTGAGTTCATGATGAGCATCCACAACCAAGTCAAGAAGCAAATCGAGAAGTCAAATGAAGCCTACAAGGCTAAGTCAAGGAACCACAAGGCCCCAAGGGAATTCGAGCCGGGAGATTTGGTATGGTTACACTTGAGAAAAGAAAAATTCCCGGATAAGAGAAAGAACAAGCTCATGCCTAGAGCCGAGGGTCCCTTCGAGATACTTGAGAAAATTGGACCGAATGCTTACAAAGTTGATCTACCGGGGGAATACGGAGTCCATGGCACGTTCAATGTGGGAGATCTTAGCCCGTATCATGAAGACTTGGAGGATGAAGAGGGAGAGGATTTGAGGGCAAATCCTTTTCAACCCGGGGAGATTGCAACGGGAGTTGAGAGTGTGCGATCCATTGACCTAGGACCCGCTTCCAACCTAAGGTCCAAGACTCAACCACAAGTCAACTAAATAATCAAGAGCAAGATCAAGTGGGTACAAGACCCAAATCAGCCGAAAAAAGGGAAGTGAGAAACCTCACATGTTTCTCCTCAACAAGTCCCTTTCACCACATGTCACTATCTTCCTTTATGCTTTATGCTTTATGCTTTATGCTTTATGTATTTGTTTGTTTGTCTTCAAAATTTTTAGATTTGTGAGCTCATGTGAGCCATTTTATTTGTGTTTTCAAGGGCCTCTATGAGCTCTTAGATCAAGCTTGAATTGTAGGGTAGAGATTAGAGCTAGGGTATTATACATTCAATTCAAAATCGATTTTAGTTGTTCTCTTGAGTGAAATCTAACCCATTAGGTTTCATTCCACCTTCTAGATCTGATTCATCGAAGGTGACAGGCTGGATAGACTCTGGCTGTCCTGCTGGGGGTCTCTGCCTGTTCTCCACAGCTACACGCTTGGCAGCAGAGTAGGTTAGTTCACAATATTAGAACCACCAGAAATAAACTTTACCTCGTGAGTCAAAGGGGGTGGTTGATCCCTAGGTTGTTCGCATTCCTCTTTTGACCTTCTATTTCCGGGCAGGATATCCTTCAAGTACCCATTCTTGAGCAGATGAGCCACCTCCCTCCTTAGAGCTATGCATTCTTCGGTTGTATTGCCAATATCTGCATGGTACTCGCACCACTTGGTCGTATTCTTCCTGGGATTCGGTTTCTCGTTTGGCTTGGGCCATCTGACCGCTACTCCTAGTTTGTCCATCTTGCAAATGAGTCCTGGAGAGTCTACCGAGAAGCAGTACTCTGATATTGGTGGAGGTATCCTGGGCTGCTCTGTTTGGTCCTCCACAGCGTGAGTCTTTTTCCTGGCTGGTCTCTGGTATGGAGCGGACCTGTTGCTTCCACGCTGAGCTGGGGCTTTGCGCGAGGTCATCTCGTTGTCCTGGTAGCGTGACCTGAACTGCTGGTCCTCTTCTACCCTGATCTGAGCTAACGTCTTGACCTGCACATCCTTAAAGGTAGAACAGGGGTAACGGGTTAGTTCAACATAAAGGGTGGAATCTCTTACCAGACCTTGCCTAAAGGCCTCGATCGCTGTTCCGATGTCGCATCGTGGAATAGACACTTTCTCCTTGTTGAAACGGTGCAGGAAGTCTCTGAGCGACTCGTCCTCGTCCTGGATGATCCCGCATGCATCACCGTCTGCTTTCCAAAGATTCTACCGCTGGCGAATCAACGCGTTGAAGAGGTTGATCAACTCTGCGAAAGTCCTGATGCTTCTGATGGGCAGGTTAATATACCACTGCAGGGCTGGACCAATCAGCGTTGATCCGAAACTCTTGCACATGCACGCCTCTCGCTTCTCCATGGGAATGGCAGCATTAAACATTCGCTGCCTGTACTGGGCCACGTGCTCCTGAGGGTCTGTTGTCCCATCATAGAGCTTCAAATTTGGCGGAGTATACTTCTTGGGCATTTTCACCATTGCTATGCAGTCATGAAAGGGTGGGTCTGCATAGCTCTCGGGCGTAGCCGTCTCTATTGGTGGTGGAAGTCCTGGAACTTTGCGCACCAACTCCGAAAGTTTTCCCATCTCGTGCATCATGTACTACATCACCTGTGCAGTCGTAATCGCCTCTGGATCTTCAGGCTGTTCTGGCTGCTCTGGCGGGTTCTCACCTCCTGCAACGTTTTCCTCAATAAAACCTCCAGTGTTCACAGGAGTACCCTTGGATCCTGCAACAGGGGAGAAAACAGATAAGTCAATTCGTTTAATCACATCAGAGATAGGAGTACCTGGTTGGATCCGAGATACTGAAGCTTTTGACTTCGAGGATGTATCCAATTGTTTTTTCAGCGCTGCCACGGCTTCCTTCAGACGCGCATTTTCTGCCTGGACATTCTCCGCAGCTTGCTGGGCTTCCAACGCAGCTTGCTTGGCCTGTTCCAACTCTGCTTGGAGTTTCTGGAGAAGTTCGGCGTGCTGATCTGCCATCTCTGATTCTTCTGAGTGCGTGAGAGTTTTGTTTTAAGGGTATAAAGAGGGTTTTTTGTGGATTAATAAACTAATATCCCCACAGACGGCGCCAAACTGTTCGGGGTGATTTTCTCACTCTATTCGTATTCGTATTTTGGGTTTATTAGTATTATCCTTTATACGTATTTTTAGAATATCGAGGTTGATTGTGTGTTGGAAATGACGAAAGATAAAGTAATGCAAACAAAGAAAAGACACACGAAATTGTTTACGTGGGAAAAACCCTTAGAAGTAAGGGAAAAACCACGGGTACCAAGCCAGAAGAGGATTTGCACTATGATTCGGATAGAACGTACAGAACGGTCAGAGGTTCCAGACTACGAGTATACAATCGAGAGTAAGTTTCAGTGATTTTAGAGTAGTGAGTATGAGTTGTGCAGTTGATGAATAGTCCTTTGAATTATGATTTACTTCCCCTTTTATAAGCTCTAATTAACGGTCTTTTTGTGGTTAATTGCTTCCTTGATTCTCGTTGCCCATTAACTCCCTCCTTCTTTCTCTCCTGTAACGGCTGAGTGAATGAAACTGCTGCCTTGAATATAGCTGAGCTGTTGCTGACTTAGTCCATGCTTTCCAACGTCACTCTACTTCCTCTTTGGTGGGCTTCTACTCTTTTGGGCCTCGCTTGACCTCAACCTCTTGGACCTTTGACTTTGACTTCCCTTGACCACCCCGTCTTGGGCCTTGACTTTTGTTGACCAATTTTTCTCTCCTTGACTTGGGCCTTGGTTTTGTTCCTTGGGCCCATGAGGGTATTTTGGGCCTAACAATATTTTTGGTAAGTTTAATACGTAATACGTGGATTACTACAGCAGTGATATAATTTTCTATAATCATTTTCTTTATTCGTTTGATTGCACCAAAAGTACTTATAATCTACAAATTATTTAACTCTATCGTAGAGTTACTCCATTTTTGTTACATTACTTGCATTGAATAAAAAATTTCTTTTCATCCATCACCCAAACGAGTTCACCAATTCTATGTAGGATATCTTTTGGTTCGGATTCGGCGACGAAGCCGCCGGAACATCCCGGAAAAGGGTTTATGGTACAATACATATGAGGGTATTTGTATAAGAGAAATATTAAAATTAAATAAATTTATTATGATTATTTAATTTAAAAATAGAAATTCTAGAGTAACTTTACGGTAGAGTTACTCTAGAGAATCCTGACACATTAAAAAATACATTGTTTGAAACCCGTGCATTGCACGGGCTTTACAACTAGTTGTTATTATACAAGGAAAAGGAAATCCAAAGCCCACATGCACTACCTAGTAAATAAATAATAATTTTATAAGCCAAAAGAAGAGTAACGACAAAGAAAAGCTAACCAAACTGGCGTCAACCGTATCGGTCTCCTCACACCGGGTCCTTTTTCAAACCTCGCAAGGCAGCGACATTGTACGGTCCTACTCTCCACCGTATGGTCGTTGGACCACCCATCGTGTGACGATCCGCACTTTGACCCCGTAGTTTTTACGTTTCCGCATTTTAGTTTTCATAACTTTTGTACTTTTTAGATACCTTGACAAGTTAACATCCTCTATGTTAAATCTTGGCTCGGGATTTTATGTATTTCTTAGTTTTCTAGGCGTTTTAGAAAAGTATACGCTCTTTACAGGGAGCCTGTCAATGAAAAACCTCCTTGTACTCAAGCCTTGATATTGCTTTGTTGTTGCCTACGATCAATACATTTGCTTGAACGTTGCCTTCCGAGACCTCGATTGTGATAATTACGACAGGAATTTTCGAGTTCTCGACCCCGAGTCCCGAGTCCCGACTCCGAGACCCTTGCTAAGTACTTGTGGGCGATCCCCCATCAAGTCTTAGCCCCCTTTGCTAGCATCCTTGTCCCGTGTCCGACAAAGTGCGGCGCCACGCTCGAGCGAAAACCCGGACCGTGACATTTGGTATCAGAGCTCGGTCTCCTAGACGAGCTGCTGAGAGCCGAGATGGCAGGAAATCAGAAAGACCCGCAAGTGGCCCCTGAGAAGAATGCCCCTGAAAAGCCTTCTACCAAGGATCGGCTGAGTGCCTTGGAGATGGCCGTGAACAAGATCCCGGTGCTAGAGAGCACAGTGCTCGAGCTGCAGAGGCAACTCGACACCCGGGACACGGAGATTATGAAACTAACCACGAGCCATGAGAATCAGCTACGTGAGTTAGACGATGCTTTGAGCGAGCATCTAGCGGAGGCGGATAGCCACATGAGAGCCGCGAAAGAAGAGATAGAGTTCCTACACCGGAGGGTGGAGGACCTGACTGAGCGGTGCTCCCTCTTGGAGGAGAAGGCGAGCACCCAAAATCCGAACACGGGGGTTCGCAAGGTGAAAGCACCCCCACCTCGTTCCTACGGAGGGACGAGGGATTCAACCGAGATCGACAACTTCATTTTCGACATGGAGCAATACTTTCGTGTAAGTCAGCTCGATGTGGAATTGAAGGTCGACACCGCGAGCATGTACTTGGTAGATGACGCCAAGCTGTGGTGGCGCTCCAAGTACGCAGAGATCCAAGCGAGAACGATCACCATGGAGTCGTGGGATGACTTCAAGAAGGCCCTGAAGGATCAATTCTACCCGATGAACACGGCGTTCGCGGCTAGAAGGAAACTGAAGACCCTGAAGCACACTAACTCCATCCGTGAGTACGTGAAAGCTTTCTCTGCTTGTATGCTAGAGATCAAAGACATGTCCGAAGATGACCGAGTGTTCCAATTCATCGACGGGTTGAAGGATTGGGCACAAGTGGAAATCATGAGAGATCGGCATGCTACGATTTCCGCAGCCATGGCTGCTGCTGAGCGCCTCGTCGATTATCGGGATGAACGAGAGCCAGCCCCGAAGAAGACCACGTTCAGCTGGAACGGTGGCAACACGGGTGTGTCCAGAGATAGCGGCACACAAGCAGCAACGACTTCGTTTACGAGCAACAGGTTTCGCCAAACGAGGGATCAAGCCCAAGGTGCAGGCCAGACGAGTTCCGTGTCCACGAGAGGATCAGAGGCGTCGACCGCAAAGAAGCCCATGAAATGCTTCTATTGTTCGGGACCTCATCGAATGATTGATTGCCCTCACAAGGGGAGCTTTGATGCTGTACGGAGCAAGTTCGCTGCCTTATCGAAGGAGACTGAATGCGACGACCCTGATGAAGGCGTAGAGGAACAACGTGACACTGTTCTCTACGAGCCCGAGATTTATCATATGGGATCCATTCAACGTCTGAGTTCCATGGTAAAGGATAACGATGATGGGGACGAGGCCCCAGGTCGACTTTATGTGGACATGTTTGTTAATGGGAGGCGAGCCCGTGCTCTGATTGACACCGGCGCCACTCATAACTATGTTGCCCCAGGAGAGGCCAGAAGGCTCGGTATGGGTTGGGAGCGGAGAGACGGACATGCTATGAAGGCTGTGAACTCGTCCGCCAAGCACATATGCGGGATGGCTGGGAACACTTCTGTGCAACTCGGAAGCTGGAGAGGACAACTTGATTTCACTGTCGTGCCGATGGATGATTCCAAGTTGGTTCTCGGATTGGAGTTCTTGAAGCGGACAAAGACTGTGGTCGTGCCGCAAACCCAATCCCTTTTCATGATGGGTCCTAACCCCATTGTGATCAAGCTCGTGACGCTGGACCAGAAGGAGAAGGACCCTCGATTAGCGGCAATGCAACTTGGGTTGGGGCCAAATCGAGGGCGACCGAGGGACTTCGGTGCCAGGAACACAAGGAGGAATGCGCGTAATGGCGCCCCTCAACAAAGGGACATGCCGCTCTGCTGTAGGTTTATATCCGTATATAGACCTTAAAATCCACAGGATTATAATGAAAAACATTATAAGATTTTAAAGTCATAAATCAAAATTGCATAACAAAATAAAAGAATAAGAATTAACCTTTTAATCCTTAAGAATTGGCCTAAGATCAATACCAAAAGTATGGTATCTCCTAATTATCTCACCCAAGATGTGTTCTTGATATGCCCTTGAGTTGCTAGAAATTTAGATAATTTTAGAGGAGAAAACTTATTTTCTCTCTAGGTTTTTTTGTGTTCTCAAAATAGTGAATGAATTAGAGTAGTATTAGAAGAGCAATTAGGAAACTTAATATACTCCTACTACTCTATACTGGCCGGCCTCATTAGGAGTATTTGGGGAGATTATAATCTCCTCAAATATCTATCTTATTGACCAAGAAATTGTATCTAGACCGAAAATGTATCTAGACACTTTTCTTTTGATCATTTAGCTATTAATATAATGCACCTCATATTACTAGTGTCATCTGCATGGACCGACTATAATATATTATAAATATCCTTATATTTATAATTTACTAATTAATTATAACGGTTTATATTTAAGAGTAAATTGTTAATTACACCCTTAAATATATCAGTTTTTGAAAATTACACCCTTGAATAATTTTTTTTTTAACTTACATCCATAATATTGTTAATTTTCTAAAATTGCACCAAAGTGAGATTTCCGGTGTTAATTACCATTTTCTGACCGAATTGCCCTTATTTTATTTTCTAATTTACTTACCCTTCCCTAACCTTCATTACTTCCACCATTTTTCCTCTCTTACTCTTTCTCAAATTAATCTTTAAACCTCTCAAAGACTTCTTCATGCTTTCATCATCCTCTTTCATTTATCATCTAGGCATTATTTTTACCACCACAACTTTCAACTTAACCTTTCCTCAATAAAGTACCAATGTACCATACTTTTTTTTTACCCCTCCCCCTTGTTTTTTTACCCTTCATATTTCATGTAACAAAACCCACAATTCAAACCCTTTTTTGTTAACCCCTTGTTCATCCACTTTTAACGAGGCAATATTTCAAACACTTGGTGTGCAACTTAAAAAAAGATCAAAAGATGGATATTTTATGATAAACCCACAAAAATAATAATTCTATTTGTGTTTTTTCATATCATAATTTGCTAACAACCTATACTTTCTTAAATATTTAAAAACAAACTTTTTTTTACTCTACCATCCATTACAATTAACCCATTTTATCTACAAAAATAACCATCTTTCTATAAAACTTGGATATCAAAACGAAAAAAAAAAAAAAAAAAAGATGAGTAATAATGATCTTGAGCTAAATACTAAAAAATAAAATGAGTTTGAATTTGGAAAAAACAAAATTGAGTTGAATTGATGAAGAAATGAACCCAGGAAATCACTTATGATAAAAGAAGGAAGAAGTCACAAGGGCATTTTTGTCATCAAAATTCAATTTAAGTCCTCAAAATTCAATTTGGTATGAAGATTCTGCCTGAGTTAAATTTTCGGGTGTAATTTTTTATCAGAAGTTATTTCTTGTGTGTAAGTTAAAAAAAAAATTGTTCAAGGGTGTAATTTTCAAAAAGTGATATATTTAAGGGTGTAATCAACAATTTACTCTATATTTAATTAGCTTGCATTATACATGACAATTAAATATAACATTTTATATTCAATTCACGAATTACATTTAATTCGCCTCAGCTAAAAATATTTAATCAGTATTAAATTGCCGTGCCAACATTACACTGACCAACATTTTAGTCAGTAACATCATCACACTTGACTAACATTTTAGTCACATTTGACTAACCTTTTAGTCAACAATACTAACTAACTGTTTAGTCATTAAGTAAGGCATCAATATGATCATTTTCTCAAATAATCATATTTCTCAAACACATCCTTTAGGTGTGACTCTTAGGGACCAGTTGATCACCGCCATCTGTATGACAATAACGTCAAACTTATCTAGCAAGCCAACCGTTATTGATAAACGTTAATCAACTGATTAAATACAAAATGTACCCTGTGTACCTTTAGAGATTTATTTATGTTATTGCACTCACTGTGGAGGACACTAACCCCAACAATCTCCCACTTGTCCGTACAAGTGTAGGTGCGATACCCGATTCTCATATCCATAATAAATTTCTCCCACTCAATGTAAACCAATTTGCAAAGTCCGTACTTTCAAAGGTCGTAGTTCATGGCGATCGAGAATCAAGAGTGGTTTCCACTAGAGAGTAACTTAACCGATAAACGAATCAATATTCGAGCATGGCCATGCATTTTCGCCATAACTCCTCGAGTGGCCCCGAGAATAAATATTATAACTCGATAGAAGTTTGGATATTTCCCTCAACTCGAATCCTGCAGATGTAAGCGCAGCATGAAATGACCCAGTGAAAATCTGCTTGGCCTCCTGTTACGGTCTACCGTGAGAAAGAAACCAAAGTCACCCAAAATCTGCCTTAATCTCAAGAGACAGTCGATAGTCAAAAGAATCGACTCTAGGAACACTATGGATGTCCTATCCACGACCAGGCACCTAATGTTCTGAAACATTTAGGACTCCATGTTGTCGTCACAAAAATGTCCTGCGGATTTCAGTAAACCCGCATCTGTGATCGATCAGTCAACAGTTTGACTTATGGCTCGTTGAACCCACCATCAATCGACGTCACAAAATGATTGCCAGAGTTATCAGCTCGTGTAGGCGACCACGGACCAAAACAAAATATATAGCAATTCAGTTCACTTTGAGGTGTTCAACGTTGTCTGCACAACCCTCATGAAAAACAATATATATAACAAAACGATGATTTTATTATAAGTTTTAGGAAATACAAGTGTCAAATCCATACAAAACATCTAATACAACTCAGGAACACGCTTCATTCCCATGGATTTAACGTGCCCTTCATGCTTATCTTGTCTCAACGGCTTAGTGAGAGGATCTGCTATGTTATCATCCGTAGCAATCTTGTCAATCACTATCTCCTTCTGCTCCACGTAATCCCGGATCATGTGAGCCTTCCTTTGCACGTGCCGAGACTTGTTGCTGGACTTAAGCTCCTTTGCTTGGAAGATGGCACCACTATTGTCACAATAGATGGTGATCGGGTCATTCGAACTAGGAACTACAGTTAGTCCTTGTAAGAACTGACGCATCCATATAGCTTCCTTCGCAGCCTCTGAAGCAGCATAGTACTCGGACTCAGTCGTTGAATCTGCTATAACAGTTTGTTTGGAGCTTTTCCAGCTGACCGCAGCGCCATTAAGAGTAAAAACGAATCCAGATTGTGATTTCGAGTCATCTCGATCCGTTTGGAAACTAGCGTCTGCGTAACCAGTTGCGCATAGCTCAGTGTCTCCACCATAAGTCAATACCCAATCTTTAGTCCTCCGTAGGTACTTAAGAATGTTCTTTACGGCTATCCAGTGTGCTTCACCTGGATTGCCTTGGTATCGACTCGTCACACTCAATGCATATGCCACGTCCGGACGTGTGCATATCATGGCATACATGATCGATCCTATTGCCGAAGCATATGGAATCCGACTCATGCGCTCGACCTCTTTCGATGTCTTTGGTGCTTGAGCTTTACTAAAATGCACCCCTGAGATCATTGGAAGGTTCCCTTTCTTGGAGTTGGTCATGCTGAACCTCTCAAGAATCTTATCTATATAAGACTCCTGACTGAGGGATAACATCCGTCGTGATCTATCTCTATAGATACGGAGCCCCAAAATACGTTGTGCCTCACCCAGATCTTTCATCTGGAAATGGTTCTTTAACCATACTTTTACCGAAGTTAAGAGAGGTATGTCATTCCCAATCAAGAGTATGTCATCGACGTCACGATTAGGAAGACAATCTTGCTCCCACTCGACTTGATATATAGGCATGGTTCCTCGACTGATCGAGCGAATCCATTCTCCTTTATCACTTGGTCGAAGCGATGATTCCAACTCCGTGAAGCTTGCTTAAGTCCATATATGGAACGCTTAAGCTTGCAAACCTTCTTAGGATCTTTAGAATCGATGTAACCTTCGGGTTGTACCATGTACAACTCCTCCTCCAAATAACCGTTTAAGAAGGCGGTTTTTACATCCATTTGCCATATTTCATAGTCATGAAATGCGGCGATCGCTAAGAGAATCCGAATGGAACGAAGCATGACTACGGGTGCAAAAATCTCATCATAGTGCAACCCTTGCACTTGAGTGAAACCCTTTGCAACTAGTCGTGCCTTGTATATATCTGGTTGTCCTTCTACAGATCGCTTTATCTTGTAAAGCCATTTGCACTGAAGAGGCCTAGCCTTATCAGGTAAGTCAACCAGATCCCATACATTGTTCTCGTACATCGAGTCCATCTCGGATTGCATGGCTTCTTGCCATAGCTTTGAGTCGGAACATGTCATGGCACCTTTATAGGTTACGGGTTCGTTACTCTCAAGGAGTAAAACGTCGTCTCTCCCATTCTCCTCAACCATACCGATGTATGCATGCGGAGGAATGGAGATTCTACCCGACCTCCTGGGTTCCAAAGGGACATTAACCGCGGCCAGGCGTAGAAGGAACAACTTCCTCCATTGGTTGCTCGGTTGTTGGTTCAGAATCTCCGACGGATCGAAGGTTCTATTACCTCTCTTGTCTTGAGAAACTCTTTCCCTAAGAAATTCACACTAGCCGCAACAAAAGCGCGTTGTTCGGTTGGCGAATAGAAGTAATGACCAAACATTCCTTTTGGATAACCAATAAAGTATGTCTTGACCGATCGCGGGCCGAGCTTATCCTCGTGTCTCCACTTGACATAAGCCTCGCACCCCCAAACCCGAATAAAGGACAAGTTAGGGACCGTTCCCTTCCATAACTCGTATGGAGTCTTGTCTACAGCTTTAGACGGACTTCGGTTAAGTATAAGAGCAGCTGACAAAAGAGCATAGCCCCACAATGAGTCAGGTACTACCGTGTGACTCATCATGGATCGAACCATATCAAGTAATGTTCGATTCCTGCGTTCGGACACACCATTCAGTTGTGGTGTTCCAGGTGGCGTTAACTGTAATACTATCCCGCGGTCTTTCAAGTGTCGATCAAACTCAGTTGAAAGATATTCGCCACCACGATCTGAACGTAGTGCTTTTATCTTTCTATCCAGTTGGTTCTCAACCTTATTCTGGAATTCCTTGAACTTGTCAAAGGACTCACTTTTGTGCTTCATTAAGTAGACATGTCCATATCTACTCAAATCGTCCGTGAAAGTGATGAAATACCTATAGCCATCTCTAGCGTTGATTGACATAGGTCCGCACACATCAGTATGTATGAGTCCTAAGAGGTCAGCAGCGCGCATTCCAACACCTTTGAAGGAAATTCGAGACATTTTGCCTATAAGACATGATTCACACGTGCCAAAAGTTTCATGGTCAAATGGGGCGATAGTCCCATTATCAATGAGCTTTTTCACGCGTTTCTCATTTATGTGTCCCATACGGCAATGCCATAGATAGGTTTGATCTTTGTCACCAACCTTTGCTTTCTTGTTACTCACATGCATGATTTCTGTGGTTTGATCTAAAACATAAATTCCGTTCATGGAAACAGCTTTACCATAAATCATATCGTTCAATGAGAAAATACAGTTATTATTCTTAATTGAAAATGAAAATCCTTCTTTATCAAGAACGGATACAGAAATAATGTTTTTAGATAAACTAGGTACATAGTAACAGTTATTCAGAAATAACTCATATCCACTTGGGAGTTGGATTACATATGTCCCTCTTGAAGCAGCGAACTCTTGCTCCATTCCCCACTCGCAGTCTACATCACCTCTTGCGAGTTCGATGCTTCTTAGGCCTGCAAATCATTGCACGAATGAGAACCACATCCAAGATCAAGTACCCAAGTTCCAAACTTGCATGGTTAATCTCAATCATATGAATAAAAGAAGACATACCAACAGAGCGACGGCTGATTTTATGTCATCAAAGATACACGGACGATTACGCCTCCAATGCCCGGACTTGTGGCAATGGTGGCACTCCATGCTACGCTTTGCTTTTGCCTTACCTTGTGAGCTACCGCTAGACTCACCAGGCCTACTCTTCGTAATCACCGGCTTCAAACTTTGGCTTTCCTACAGCTAGGTTAGCCTGAGCCTTACCATTACCCTTACGCTTGTTGCCTATCATGAGAACATCTTGTTTCATGCTCCCACTTAACTTCGCATCACTCTCCGCATGCGAGGAGTGAGTGAAGCTCATGCGCACTTTTCTCGCATGTCATTCATGTAATAGTTTGCCCTAAAGAGGGCATACCCATCATGAAGAGAGTGGAGCACTTTCCGATCAATGACGATCTTCTCATCGATTTTGCAACCAAGCTCATCCAGTTTCTCAACATTCTCGATCATGTCGAGAAGGTGTGGACCAACCGGTTGGCCCTTCTGGAGTCTAGCCTCAAAGAAACGAGTAGTATACTCGTAACTCTTAATTCTCGGTGCTTTCGAGAATTCTTTGGTCAGGGTGGTGAAAATCTTGTTTGCACCTTGGGTAATGTAACGTCTTTGCAAATTGGATTCCATTGCATAGATGAGTACGTTCTGTAACGCACCCGCCTCCATCATGAAATCGTTATAAGCAAAGATTTCAGCTTCTTCTGCATCGGGAGCTGGTAGAGCCGGCGGTGGCTCAGTCAAGTACTTGAGCTTACCGTCAGCGATGGCAGCATTCCGTAATGCGGCCTCCCAATCAGAAAAGTTGGACCCATCATTCTTCAGTCGAGTAGACTGATTCATCTTTGCCATGAAAATTCTAAGCCATGATTCGCGCATTAGTGTGGCACTTGGCATTGGTTCGTCGAAGACGGACTGACCATTTGTTATAGTAGTTATATCTGTATATAACGTATTCGAAACTGTGAAAAAGAAAGAAGAAGAAGAGAAAAGATAAGAAATCATGGTTTTAAAAGTTTAAGTCATAAAGCAATAACGTTTTAATGCAATGACTCGTGCACTAATATAATCGACCTCCCTCGAGAATTATATAAATGATCCCAAGACTCAATTTCTTTAAATTGATAAGCCAACCTCTTGGCTAATTCTACTATTAGAATTCTTGGTCGATAGATTTCAGTAAATCCTATCTATTAGTCCACCATACCTTCGAGATATTACTCGAACCATAATGTTGAGATAAACTAAGTCGACAGCCACTACTTACCCAACGTAGAAGGGGTCATATTATGCCTACCGACGAAGAAGGGATTCATAGTGGTTCGACTTATAAAGACTAATTCTCAATTTCAGTTTTAGAGGAAGATCCCATCAACTCATTTTAATTCATTTTAAGTGAACTAATATCTAGCATTTACGTGAATGATTAATTTGAGGTGATAGCCCTAAACGAGTGACATCCGTATGTCTATGAAAAAGAATGCAACTATATGATCCATTTTCATGCATATTAGGTGGTTTGGTTTAGTTTAGGCGGAATATGATGCTACTATCTAACGTGAATGCGATGAAAAACGGTAAAGAAAACGCAAAAACGAAAAACACCTAGTGTGGCCTATCCCTATGAAAATAAAGACAAATACAAAGTGGAATCCATCCATGAACCCTAAGCTTGTCTTCATTCTTCATCTTGGGCTTTAAGTGGGAGTCCATCTTGAATTTTCAACTTGAATCTTCTCAAAATTACAATTTTGAATTACAAAAATAAACCTATTTACATTCTAATTCAAAATATGCCAAAATTAAAAATATTACAAAATTGGAGATTCGAGATCTCAAAATACAACCAAAATTGTGTTTCCTTCATTACGAAAACACAACTTTCTAAGGCCACACTAGTAAATTATAACCGTTTGTACAAAAATAATGCGTAAAACCAACCATTCATTCAAACATTCATTCACAAACATAAAGCATCAACTAAACAAAATAAAAACAATGCATACGAATTGATTTTAATCCAAACCACCCTTTTTACTTGATTATCATTATGCAACAATTCCTTAATTGTTCATAATATCTTATAATCAAAACATAATCCAAAAAGAAATAATTTATATTATCAGTATAACATAAATTTGATCTCAAAAATTTTAAACCTTTTTAAAATATTAGGTATCTTAGTTATTATGAACTGTTTCACAATAACACAACAAAATATTATCTTTATAATATATCAAAATAATTTCCAAAAAGAAATAAATTAATTCGGCCATTTATTAAAAACATGAATTAAACTGTTTTAATTCGTTTATGCTATAATTAGATCGATACTAACTCAATTTTAATCCGTATTAAACATTGACTTAAGAAATTCAATTTAACTTTTTAAATTAAACAACTTAAAAATTGAAGATCTATTGATTAACAACATGATATGTTCATTAACATACACAAATTTGGTCCTTTTAGTTCTAATTCAATCGGTATTAAATTAAAACTCATTCAAAATCATATGTAATCGTTTTAACATCTTAAAACATTAATAATTATGCATCAAAAAGACCAAAACAAACCAAAAGAGCAAAAAAAAACTCACGGCCATATTACAATACAATTCGGCCATCTTAAAAATTTTGTTTAAAATTTATACAAAATCGATTTTTATGAAAATCTTATAAAAATTCATATGCCCTAAGGCTCTGATACCACTTGTAGGTTTATATCCGTATATAAACCTTAAAATCCACAGGATTATAATGAAAAACATTATAAGATTTTAAAGTCATAAATCAAAATTGCATAACAAAATAAAAGAATAAGAATTAACCTTTTAATCCTTAAGAATTGGCCTAAGATCAATACCAAAAGTATGGTATCTCCTAATTATCTCACCCAAGATGTGTTCTTGATATGCCCTTGAGTTGCTAGAAATTTAGATAATTTTAGAGGAGAAAACTTATTTTCTCTCTAGGTTTTTTTGTGTTCTCAAAATAGTGAATGAATTAGAGTAGTATTAGAAGAGCAATTAGGAAACTTAATATACTCCTACTACTCTATATTGGCCGGCCTCATTAGGAGTATTTGGGTTTGGGGAGATTATAATCTCCTCAAATATCTATCTTATTGACCAAGAAATTGTATCTAGACCGAAAATGTATCTAGACACTTTTCTTTTGATCATTTAGCTATTAATATAATGCACCTCATATTACTAGTGTCATCTGCATGGACCGACTATAATATATTATAAATATCCTTATATTTATAATTTACTAATTAATTATAACGGTTTATATTTAATTAGCTTGCATTATACATGACAATTAAATATAACATTTTATATTCAATTCACGAATTACATTTAATTCGCCTCAGCTAAAATTATTTAATCAGTATTAAATTGCCGTGCCAACATTACACTGACCAACATTTTAGTCAGTAACATCATCACACTTGACTAACATTTTAGTCACATTTGACTAACCTTTTAGTCAACAACACTAACTAACTGTTTAGTCATTAAGTAAGGCATCAATATGATCATTTTCTCAAATAATCATATTTCTCAAACACATCCTTTAGGTGTGACTCTTAGGGACCAGTTGATCACCGCCATCTGTATGACAATAACGTCAAACTTATCTAGCAAGCCAACCGTTATTGATAAACGTTAATCAACTGATTAAATACAAAATGTACCCTGTGTACCTTTAGAGATTTATTTATGTTATTGCACTCACTGTGGAGGACACTAACCCCAACATCTGCTCAGTGGAGCCAGCTGGTGTGTCAAAATGGTTACTATCGGCTGAGGGTTCCTTGGAACCTAAGGCCAAAACTTTGCAGGTTGGAAGACCTCGCAGCGCTCCTCCTCGCCTCCACGAGGGGGAGTCCAAAAAGGGCGAACAGGTTGAATTAGAGGGCCGATCTTTGGCGACCCAAAGGCGGGGAGGATCCTTCATCGATGGATTCCCACAAGTGCCAACTCACTTCCGTGAAGCCAAACGTTGATCATGCCCAGAAGACCCATGAATTTCCGTGTGTCGGGAATGAGGATTGGGACATCCCTCGAGCATTAAAGCGTAAGGCAAATCGAAGAAGGAGGCGGACTTCTCAACTCCATCCCCTTGAAGACCATCAAGTTCAAAACTTGGTGAGTAGAGCGATCAAGGCCGAGCTGATGAAGCTTCAAAGCGAAGACAAGTCAGCCAACATCCGTTCAAGACGAAGCTCGACTACCTCTTGCTGATGGGGAGTCGCGAAGACATCCGGATCGACATCAACGAAGATCAAGCGTCACTTTCTCTCGCTGAATGGGGAAGTTCTTATGAAGATGTGTCAAATAATGAAGCTGTTCCCGGGACGGCAACAAATTAGGTGGGGGAGAATGTGACGATCCGCACTTTGACCCCGTAGTTTTTACGTTTTCGCATTTTAGTTTTCATAACTTTTGTACTTTTTAGATACCTTGACAAGTTAGCATCCTCTATGTTAAATCTTGGCTCGGGATTTTATGTATTTCTTAGTTTTCTAGGCGTTTTAGAAAAGTATACGCTCTTGTGCGCATTCAATGTTCACTGCCAATAGTCTTGTACAAGCAAATTTCCCTCTTTACAGGGAGCCTGTCAATGAAAAACCTCCTTGTACTCAAGCCTTGATATTGCTTTGTTGTTGCCTACGATCAATACATTTGCTTGAACGTTGCCTTCCGAGACCTCGATTGTGATAATTACGACAGGAATTTTCGAGTTCTCGACCCCGAGTCCCGAGTCCCGACTCCGAGACCCTTGCTAAGTACTTGTGGGCGATCCCCCATCAAGTCTTAGCCCCCTTTGCTAGCATCCTTGTCCCGTGTCCGACAAGGGTGCGCGTCACGTTCGGAAGCGAAAACCCGGACCGTGACACATCGCCAGCTGCCAAGCACCCCCACTGCAATGGTCCTCAAAGCTGCGGCCACGGAAGCACACCATATCACCCCACCGTCTTGGCCACGGCCTCGGCCAACCACCGTCTCAGCCGTGACCAACCACCAGCTCAGCAACCTCTGCGACCACATCCCCTCGGCCACATCCATCGGCCACCATCTCCTCGGTCGCCTTAGGTCAGTCACAGCCGCCTATCCGACCATCAAGTATATGGTTGTTCGATGGTCCAGCCAACAGGTCTCGGCCAAAGCTTATTGTCCTCGGCCGCCGTGTAGCATCCTCAGCCACCGTTCGCGGCCACCTACACCACCTCGGCAATCTCCTCTGGCATAGCATATTGACCACCGTATCACGGCTACCGTCTGCAGTCTCCGCATACCCAGTCACTGTCACTACCATACTAACCCTCCGGCGATACACTGTTGACAACATTAGCCTCTGACCCATGTACGATCTCGGTCTCGGCCTCGGACGCCTGTCACTGATCCTTGGCCATCCCCTAGTCGGCTGCCTTCTTGCCACTCGCGATCAAAACCAGTACAGCTAGAATAAGTTGAGCTCGGCCACCGCCGTCGCGCTCCTCCGATTAGCCACTACATCACGGGTCTATGAAAGATAAATCCCCTTTTATTCTTGAATGCTGATATTTATAATATGGAGTACTTCCTCCATTCTTTCCATTTAGCCCCATATACCTTTTATAGAATTTTTTTTCATTTAGCCCCATTTCCCTTTTGGTAATATTTTCTCTGACATATTCTACTTTTTCTCTCACATACCCCACTTTTCATTTAGCCCCATTTCCCTTTTGGTAATATTTCCCTTTTACTACTTTTTCTCCATCCTACCCCACTTTTTACACTTTTTTCTTAATAATTGTGAAAAAATGAAGAGGACTAAATGAAAAAAATGGAGGGAGTACAACATAAAAGAAGAGAAGCCCATCAAAAAACTTATTTGGTAGCTTGACAAAATTGGGCTGGAAGCACGTAGTATTATCGCCCCATTACTTCATTCAGGCCCAAATTTACGTTCTAGGAACATATACCTATATAAATACGCCTAGTAATTAATTAGATCCAGCCTAAGAACATATACCTTGCGTTTTGAGCTCTTAGTTCCGCTTTCATTAAAAACCTTTTGTTTTATGTTCTTGACCTTTTGTTATAAATTCAAAACATTGAGTTTTAAGTTAAAAAAAAAAACAAAAAAAAACCTTTAGTTTTATTTTGGATCATATTAAAATATACTCCGTAGTAACATACACTTTAAAGCTTTAGACCATAAAATTAAGTTTATAACCTTCTATTTTAATAAAATACATTGTCACTAATGTTCTAAAAAAAATTTTTACTACTTTTCATTTTAATTTTTTCAACATTTTATTTTAAGTTCATAACCTTGGTTTTAAATTATAAACCTTAAACTTTGTTAGTGACCATATTATAAGTACAATTACATACACCTTAAAGTTCTAAACCTTACAATTTAATTTCAAAACCCAAAAATTAGTCATACAATAATTGATGGATTTTTAAATTTGAAACCTTATGTTCTAAACAGAGGAGGCACTTTTAAAATAATTACTAGATAAGAGCTATAAATTATTACTGAATATATTAATATCATTAAACATTGTTTTTAATTTTAATGTAAAAAAATGTAAAATAATAACAATAATTAATAAATTATAACATTAATATTAGAGAGCATTGTGAATGCAATTAATTTGCCTAGTTGCTGCTACATGTTTGTAGTAATTGCCAAAAATAATTCGAACTGATCCTCTTATTCCATAAATAATCCGAACTTGAATTGATCCACGAATAATCTCAACTATTGAGGTAACATTCCAATAATGTACTTTGGCCAATTTCAATCGACTCTAACACGTAAAAAAAATGGTGAAATCGACTCTAACTTTGCCTCACTCTTATTTTAAGTAAAATTCAAACCGTTTTCACTTTGTTTTTTTTATTGATTAAAGCATGTTAAAATTGGCCAAAGTACATTATTGGAATGTTACTTCAATAGTTGGGATTATTCGTGGATTAATTCGAGTTCGAATTATTTATGGAATAAAAGGACCAGTTCGGATTATTCTTGGCAATTAATCTTATTTTATTTAGGAGAAATTGCAAATAACTACCTTTTAAAACCATTTTTTTTTCAAATAACTACCTTTTATAATTTTTTTTTCAAATCACTACCTTAAAACGTATTTTTGTTTTCAAATCAATACCAGTTCCTTGGAAAACGTCATATTTTATCAAATTCCGACCACTTTGAAAATTTTTGTTGCCTTTTATTTGAAACACCCATGTCAAATATGTAACAACCCGGTTTTTCGTGACTTAATTAAACTAAGGCGGAATATTAATTAAGTCTATTTATTACAAAACCAGCTGTCATCGTATTACAACTCGTTATACATAATAAGAGTCATAGATAAAGCAGAGTTTAATTGATTACATTCTCTCAAAATATAAAATAAGGCCTTCAATCCCCTTGTGTAGATCGTCAATAAAGCCTCGGGGTACCTACGGGAACGTACCGTTAAAACTCGATTATGACCCCGCACACGCTAAGCCACATAAAACCCATAGCGGTAAACACATAATAATTAACATATGCGTATGTAATTAAATCAGCGCAAAATAAAACATACAATAATGCAATTTATAAAACATAACACATCATAAATCATATAACGTAGCAATTGAATCATCAAATTATCTTAATTCATAATCATATAGGCAAATCATTATCATTTCATTCATATTCTGGTAGTCGACCTTTTCAATTATTCATATAGTAACATATACTCATGAGTCTTGACTACAGAGTGGCTTGTGTACTCTCATAGATAATTACCCATATAATCTTCTATCAAAGTGCACTAGTTACTCGGACTGCACATCGATCAAACACTAAGTAGCATAAGATACAATACCTAACATCCAACACAACATGGATAATCTAAGATGAAACACGACCATAAGCCAACAAACTAGCAAGGATGGAAACATGCACCTAATAAGCGTCACGCGCATTAGCGTCTTAGGCCACATCAATCGGACTTTAAATGCTAACGATATCAGCGGGTAATAAGGAGGATCAGTCCTTGTCTTTTGCATGCATACACTACCCTATTGATACGACTATTACACTACTGACGCATTCCTGATGGGAATGGCTATTTTCCGTTACCTCATATGGGCCCGTGAACGAATCGATACCAGTGGCGAAAATCACGTTAAATAACGACTGTGAGAGTCATTAAATGCACCACTAGCACCTAATAAGCGTGATAGTGTCCCCATATGCGGCTACCTTACCAATCCTGACCCTATAGCGTTTAACATCGCAGACACCCGAGTAATTCACACTTACTTTCTTTATCATTTTCTCATTCTTATATTACTCAAGTGACAACTCATACTAATTATTATCGGCGAACTTGTATAATGAAAATTTAGTTCTAGCAGTTCTTCAGGTAAACGGAAGCACATAGAAAACTTAAATATTTGTTTTGAGTCCGTTCGTAAGTTTTAAATATTTTCACTATTCATTATTTTACTATTCATTGTATTTACTATTCATCGTATTTACTATTCATCGTATTTACTATTCATCGTATTTTTATTCGTATTTTCGTATTTCGTATTTGTACGTATTTTTATACGTATGCGTATTTTTATACTTCGTATTTTATTCGTATTTTTATACTTTGTATTTTATTCGTATTTTTATACTTTGTATTTTATTATTTTATTTTCTTTATACTTAGTATTTATTATTTGACTTTATTTATACTTAGTACTCTTATACATTTTTTTATTACTAAGGATATTTTAGAAAATAAAACTAAGCTTTTTATTTACTAAGTGTAAAATTCTAGTTTTAAAGTCGTTAGGTTCGTTTTGTATTTAGTGATTTTGAAATATTATTTTAAATGAAAACTCGATTTAAACTTAAGTACATATTCTAATTTCAAAGTTGTTAAGTTCATTTTGTACTTGGTCATTTTAAATAACATTTCAAAAGTAAAACTCTAAGTTAAATTTAGTCAGATACTTAGCTAAAATTTAAGCTGTTTCAAATTTTAGCGAGGTTGTCGTAGTTCATTTTAAATAGTCCATATCTCCATATCCACAACTAAGCATAGGTAGTAACACACGATATGATTCATTTTAATATATGTAACGTTTATTTTTATCTGCTTTAGTTGATTCTTTTTATTAACGATTCATTTTACAAACTAAAACAATTCTAATTACAAATCAAATTTAGTGACTAAGTGACATAATCATTTTGATCAAAATTGACACATTTAATGTAGTAAAACCGTGGCCTCTATTATATTTAGCTATTTATTTCTTTTTTTGTTTTTATTAATAATTCTTTACTTTAACTAAATAAATCACTAACATCATAAAAATAAAAGTGACAAATTCATTTTTGGTCCAAAATTAAGCCTAAGGCCGTGGCCTTCTATTTATTTAGCTTTTTATTTTCGCTTTCTAATTTTATCTGCTTTTGACTTAAAGTTTTTATATACTAATTATTTAAATTACTAAAGTGATTTATCAAGTTTGTAATTTTCACTAAACTTTTTATTTCATTTATGAATAGTGTTTTTACTCACTTTAAATTTCTAACTTTTATATTTTAAGGAATTAGTTTATATAACTTATATATTTATTATTTAAATCTTTCACTAATGAAATTAAACAACAATAAAATAAAACTTATAAATTTTATGAATCAAATTAGTCATCTACTTGAAGAACACATGAGTTTGTGAAGATCCTTAATATTTTTCATATGAACATAATTTAGTCAAATTTTCATATGTTTATATAATTTTCTCAAATTTTCCATACAAGTCTAATTTAACTAGACTAATCATAATATGTAATTTAGAAAAATTAAAACTAAAAATTGGTCCAAAAATATTAAGAAAACCGTGTATATCATATATGTTCACTATTTTTATTTTTTTGATTTTTATACTTCTAATTCATTAACTAATTTACTTAATATCATTTAAGCATTTAACATGGGTGATAATTATATACAAACATTAACAAACAAAAGTAAATCATTTCATATAAAAATAATAACAATATTTCAAGAACACACATGAATACTTTAAAACATTTAAATTTCATAACAAGTTCCTTTTTAGTCTAAAGCATAAACTAATTATATTTTCATGTTCATATTATTACAAGTATTTTAAACATGCAATTTACAAAAATTAAAACGAAAAATTAAGTGAAAAATAAGGGGGAGGCCGTGAGTTATATAAGTGATCAATAAATTTCATTTTTCGATTTTTGTCTCCTAATTTAACATATGATGCTAAGTGATCACAAGCACAATAATTATAACACATAACATTTACGGCATGCAATTTACAAAATAAAACCTAGTGTGCGGGGGCACCTTGATTTGGTTAGTGAAATAAAATCCTAGCAATTATCGGGATCGATAATATGGTCAAAGATACTAAGATCGATGGCTCCACCTTGCTCCTCTTCTTTGGAAAGATTAGTACATACAAATGAAACATAAACTAAGTTAGTAATTATTTAAAGTAAGCTATACTAAAATTTCAAGTGTAGTATCATTTTTATTTTTATGTGGTGAGTAGATTTTAATTAATTTGTTTTGTGTTCAAAAATAATTACAAGTAAAAGAGGAAGTGATTACTAATTAAAATGGTGGAGAAATGACTTAAGTGATTAAGAAAATTTAAAGACAAGAATGAAAGTTTAAGGAATAAATGAAATGAAGAGGATGAAGATCATATGGTGTTCTTGAGTTGCATAAGAACATGGCTTACTTTGTTCTTGAGTTAGGTTTTATTAGAGAGAAAAAAAGTTAAGAGTTTGTTTTTGATTAGTGAGCTCGGCCATCACACAAGTCAAGGGTCCGATTTTTCGTTTTTGAAATTTTCGATTTGCGCGCACGTGAAAAGTCTCGAAATGAAATATATGGTCTTGGAATAATGTTTAGAAGTAAGATCGAAAATAAAAATGAAGAAAAACGTTGAAGGGTGATCAAAACCAAAAATTGGCCTTAGGATCCTCGAAACTTTGAAATAAAATCTTGTTTGATCGAAATATATATTTTTTTTGTGGAATGTTACTGAATTAAATCATTATGCTTAAACGTCAAAAAGTTTATCAGTTTAGGCTTAGTGTAACTCAATATATCGAGTTTTAGTGAAAGTGTTAGTTAAATCAAAGTGAAATAGTAATTTGATAATAATATAAAATGTTTTGTTAGTAATAATCAAAATGATTAAGCTTAAACTACTTTAATTAGATTTGGATTATGAGTAAGTATATTTAAGAAAAGATTAGGTGACTTAATCACAATTAGGTGGCTTGGTCTTTTAGTCAATGTTTGACCTCGATTTGCGTGCCAAAATTTGTCGTTGAGAAATTTGTCGTAGGTGTTTCATTTGATTTATCGAGTTTGAATATGTAAGAATAAAGTTCAAATTTGAAGTATATCAAAATAGTTTTAATTCAGGTGCGAGCAAAGTTGTAGCGCATTGTGTTAGAAAAATATTGAGCGAGATTGTTAAATTAAAGACTTGCGCAATTATAAAAGGCTTAACTTAACATGGAGGGTTACATGTTTAGCGAAAAAAATTCAGTCGCATTTTTATTATAAGGAAAAAGGATGAATTTAATCTAAGGAATTAAATTCTTTTATAAAAATGTGTTTCAAAAACACGGGGTGTTACAATCCTACCCCCTTAAGAAAAGTTTCGTCCCCGAAACTTGAAAAGAGTGAATAACTGCTCAAGGTTAAAACAAGGCAGTTAGAGAGAATATTGCGATTTTACAAATTTGGATACTAACATTTGATTTTGTTGGAATAAGACTTTTGAAAAGTTTGAGTTTTCTAATTACTATAGAAACGTCGGATAGAGTGAAAATATTGGAGAACAAAATCGCGTTTGATTTATAAATGAGATTTTTAAATAAACAGGGAAAGTTACTAGAATGTTATTTTTGAAAATGACGCGAAAGAGATTCACAAAAAGGTAGGGCCTAGAAGTTTTGTACGGAATTAAATGAAATTAAAATAATAAGCGTTTTAAGAATAAAAATAACTTATTTAGTTCTGAGAATACATGTTAACCATAAAATAGTTTGAAAATAAGAAATTTCAGATTTTAGTAGGACTTAAATATAGTCAAATTATAGTCCTACCCCCTTAAGAATTTTTAAACGTATATACATAATATTATTGTTTTTATTGACCACATGCATAAGATATATAGCCTTATGAAAAATGGCATTTCGGGAAAAATAGGTAAAAGTCGTAGTGATCATAAGGAAAATATGAGACTAAATGAAATTAAGGAAATTTAGGTTATCGTTGAATGGTTAAATAAACTTTTAGGGAATTACGGATAACCTAGTTGATATAGCTCATTTTCTTAAAATTGTTATTATAATGTTACTAGATGGAACGGAAATGTTATAAGCCGTATTTTGGATATGATTCCGAATTTATAATAAGGGTTTAGATACGATATATGCAAGAGTGTTTTGACGAGAGGAAGATTGTAATGGGTATGACAGGTCCGAAAGGTACTTAAAATTTAAAGAACAGGTTACTCCAGTATTGAATAAAATCAAGATAGGTATTGAGTTAACCAGAAATTTACCCGTGATGACGTCTACGTCAGGGCAATCCTCGGTGTCTTCGTCAACCTCTGACAAGACGTAAACACGTCCTTGTACTTTAACTGCGGGTAGCGGTCCCGTGTTCATCCTTCCCATCGCTTCTTTCTGTGGGCACACGTTAGCCTTGTGTCCCTCTACCTTGCAGAAGAAACAGACAAATGGTGACCCGTTGCACTGCTTCCCAGGGTGTAGAGCCTTGTGACAGAAACGACAATCGTCCGAACGCACAATAGGCGGCGGAGTCCTCCCACCTCTTGTAGTCAGCCTTCCCTGGTTCGAGTTGTTGTTGTTGCGGTTATAAACCGGCTTGTTGAAACCTCTGCTTTGAAAGTTTGGACTCTGAAAATTCCTCGGTTGGAAGGTTGGCTTCTGGATGAAGCTAGAACTTGCCACAGGAGGCGTAAGAGTCCTATTCTTCTTTCTCTCCTCAGCCACTCCCTTCTGGATGGATGCCCAGATGCTCGTTGCTTTCTCATAAGCTTCAAAGAAATTCTTCTGATTGAACCCGCTCATGTTTATCCTCAGGTCGTTAGTCATGCCCCTTACATAACGGGTTGCGAGTTCCTCCTCGTTCGTTAATATTCTAGGAGCAAACTTAGATAGTTCCTGATATTTCTCGGTGTATGCCTGCAGAGACATATCACCTTGATCTAAGTTCCTGAATTTCTCTTCCATCTCCCATCTTAGCTCTTCTCCGAAGTATTTGGTCTCGAGGAGTAACTTGAATTCACTCCAATTGTAAATCCTCAGAGGAAAAGTGGATCGGATTAAGCGCCACCAGCTGTTGGCCTCTCCCTTCAGGTAGTAAGCTACCACATTCACCTTCTCTCAGAGGCGGTGTCTTACTGAGCTCCAACAGCTTCTCCATTTCTTCAATCCATTCTGTCAGAACGGTAGGGTTGACCGAGCCTGAATATGGTTGAGGTCTATGTTTTGAGAACCTCTCAAACGCGGATTGGTTATTACTGCCACCCTGATATTGATGGACATTCTGAGCGATTTTCATTATTGCATCCTCGAAACCTCTCCTCCTTGCCTCTTCTTCGAGGAATTGTTGGTTAAGGTCATTGTCTGGGATACCGTTTGCAGCCATTCTGAAAAAGATATTAAAATCAAAAGTTACAAAGCTTCCTAACTCCTTCTCAATGAAGTGAACTATGACAGAGGGTTAGAAACCAAGCTCAGAAAATAACATAAGAGTTCAGATATATGTTCAAGGGGTATGGAGTTGAGTCTGAGGATTGATAAAGGTTAGCCTTCGGTACTATGAATAGTACGAATAAGGTTAGAAGGTTTGAAATAAAGAGAAAGAAGTTTATGAATTCGTAGAGTAAGGTTGAACACATTCTACGAAGTTGAGAGAAAAGAAAATTAGTTTACAGAGTCATTTATAAAGGATTATTGATTCAGAAAATCAAAAGTCTCGGAGAAGTTAAAATTTTTCGAGATTGACTCCTTATTAGTAGGGATTTTAGAATGTAAAAAGGAAATCCTAAAATCATGGAGAGATTAAATGTCAAGAGATTTTATAGTCTAGAAAGTCCGAAAGTTGAAAAGCGTTGCAATGATGGGGATAATTAAAGAACGGTTATAGATGGTTGTAGGAATTTTTAAAGCTAAAGAAGTCTCCGACGTCTTGGAAGCTGCCTCAGATAGCGTGATTCTTGATACGTCTCTCTGCATGCGCTTCAGTCTTGCCTCCGATTCTTCCGTCTTGATTCTTGTGAAGTTAGTATAAGGGACTTGTTAGTCAAAAAGATTAGTAGGTCCGTCCTTAATGTTTCTACCCAATCTCTCTTTTAACGCGTTCTAAGATTATTATTTTAGCCGTCTAGTATTTCTAATTCATTATTTGATCCTATAAGTCTATGCCTGACATATGATATGAATGTCTGGCCCAGGTGTCGTCTCGCTATGTGAGATAACTTTAAGTCATTCACGGTCGCAAAGCGACTCACGATACCAATCAGAATAACCCGGTTTTTCGTGACTTAATTAAACTAAGGCGGAATATTAATTAAGTCTGTTTATTACAAAACCAGCTGTCATCGTATTACAACTCGTCATACATAATAAGAGTCATAGATAAAGCAGAGTTTAATTGATTACATTCTCTCAAAATATAAAATAAGGCCTTCAATCCCCTTGTGTAGATCGTCAATAAAGCCTCGGGGTACCTACGGGAACGTACCGTTAAAACTCGATTATGACCCCGCACACGCTAAGCCACATAAAACCCATAGCGGTAAACACATAATAATTAACATATGCGTATGTAATTAAATCAGCGCAAATAAAACATACAATAATGCAATTTATAAAACATAACACATCATAAATCATATAACGTAGCAATTGAATCATCAAATTATCTTAATTCATAATCATATAGGCAAATCATTATCATTTCATTCATATTCGGTAGTCGACCTTTTCAATTATTCATATAGTAACATATACTCATGCGAGTCTTGACTACAGAGTGGCTTGTGTACTCTCATAGATAATTACCCATATAATCTTCTATCAAAGTGCACTAGTTACTCGGACTGCACATCGATCAAACACTAAGTAGCATAAGATACAAATACCTAACATCCAACACAACATGGATAATCTAAGATGAAACACGACCATAAGCCAACAAACTAGCAAGGATGGAAACATGCGGACCTAATAAGCGTCAGCGCATTAGCGCGTCTGGCCACATCAACGGACTTTAAATGCTAACGATATCAAGCTGTAATAAGGAGGATCACCCCTTGTCTTTTGCATGCATACACTACCCTATTGGTACGACTATTACACTACGGCTGCATTCCCTGATGGGAATGGCTATTTTCCGTTACCTCATATGGGCCCGTGAACGAATCGATACCCAGGCGAAAATCACGTTAAATAACGATGTGAGAGTCATTAAATGCACCACTAGCACCTAATAAGCGTGATAGTGTCCCCATATGCGCTACCTTACCAATCCTCGACCCTATAGCGTTTAACATCGCAGACACCCAGAGTAATTCACACTTACTTTCTTTATCATTTTCTCATTCTTATATTACTCAAGTGACAACTCATACTAATTATTATCTACGAACTTGTATAATGAAAATTTAGTTCTAGCGATTCTTCGAGTAAACTAAGCACATAGAAAACTTAAATATTTGTTTTGAGTCCGCTCGTAAGTTTTAAATATTTTCACTATTCATTATTTTACTATTCATTGTATTTACTATTCATCGATTTACTATTCATCGTATTTACTATTCATCGTATTTTTATTCGTATTTTTAGTATTTCAGATTTGTATGCGTATTTTTATACGTATGTATTTTTATACTTAAGTATTTTATTCGTATTTTTATACTTTGTATTTTATTCGTATTTTTATACTTTGTATTTTATTATTTTATTTTCTTTATACTTAGTATTTATTATTTGACTTTATTTATACTTAGTACTCTTATACATTTTTTTATTACTAAGGATATTTTAGAAAATAAAACTAAGCTTTTTATTTACTAAGTGTAAAATTCTAGTTTTAAAGTCGTTAGGTTCGTTTTGTATTTAGTGATTTTGAAATATTATTTTAAATGAAAAACTCGATTTAAACTTAAGTACATATTCTAATTTCAAAGTTGTTAAGTTCATTTTGTACTTGGTCATTTTAAATAACATTTCAAAAGTAAAACTCGGTTAAATTTAGTCGTATACTTAGCTAAAATTTAAGCGGTTTCAAATTTTAGCGAGGTTGTCGTAGTTCATTTTAAATAGTCCATATCTCCATATCCACAACTAAGCATAGGTAGTAACACACGATATGATTCATTTTAATATATGTAACGTTTATTTTTATCGGTTTCGTTGATTCTTTTTATTAACGATTCATTTTACAAACTAAAACAATTCTAATTACAAATCAAATTTAGTGACTAAGTGACAAAATCATTTTGATCAAAATTGACACATTTAAAGTAGAAAAACCGTGGCCTCTATTATATTTAGCTATTTATTTCTTTTTTTGTTTTTATTAATAATTCTTTACTTTAACTAATTAAATTACTAAAGTGATAAAAATAAAAAGTGACAAATTCATTTTTGGTCCAAAATTAAGCCTAAGGCCGTGGCCTTCTATTTATTTAGCTTTTTATTTTCGTTTTCTAATTTTATCGGTTTTTGACTTAAAGTTTTTATATACTAATTATTTAAATTACTAAAGTGATTTATCAAGTTTGTAATTTTCACTAAACTTTTTATTTCATTTATGAATAGTGTTTTTACTCACTTTAAATTTCTAACTTTTATATTTTAAGGAATTAGTTTATATAACTTATATATTTATTATTTAAATCTTTCACTAATGAAATTAAACAACAATAAAATAAAACTTATAAATTTTATGAATCAAATTAGTCATCTACTTGAAGAACACATGAGTTTGTGAAGATCCTTAATATTTTTCATATGAACATAATTTAGTCAAATTTTCATATGTTTATATAATTTTCTCAAATTTTTCATACAAGTCTAATTTAACTAGACTAATCATAATATGTAATTTAGAAAAATTAAAACTAAAAATTGGTCCAAAAATATTAAGAAAACCGTGTATATCATATATGTTCACTATTTTTATTTTTTTGATTTTTATACTTCTAATTCATTAACTAATTTACTTAATATCATTTAAGCATTTAACATGGGTGATAATTATATACAAACATTAACAAACAAAAGTAAATCATTTCATATAAAAATAATAACAATATTTCAAGAACACACATGAATACTTTAAAACATTTAAATTTCATAACAAGTTCCTTTTTAGTCTAAAGCATAAACTAATTATATTTTCATGTTCATATTATTACAAGTATTTTAAACATGCAATTTACAAAAATTAAAACGAAAAATTAAGTGAAAAATAAGGGGGAGGCCGTGAGTTATATAAGTGATCAATAAATTTCATTTTTCGATTTTTGTCTCCTAATTTAACATATGATGCTAAGTGATCACAAGCACAATAATTATAACACATAACATTTACGGCATGCAATTTACAAAATAAAACCTAGTGTGCGGGGGCACCTTGATTTGGTTAGTGAAATAAAATCCTAGCAATTATCGGGATCGATAATATGGTCAAAGATACTAAGATCGATGGCTCCACCTTGCTCCTCTTCTTTGGAAAGATTAGTACATACAAATGAAACATCAACTAAGTTAGTAATTATTTAAAGTAAGCTATACTAAAATTTCAAGTGTAGTATCATTTTTATTTTTATGTGGTGAGTAGATTTTAATTAATTTGTTTTGTGTTCAAAAATAATTACAAGTAAAAGAGGAAGTGATTACTAATTAAAATGGTGGAGAAATGACTTAAGTGCTTAAGAAAATTTAAAGACAAGAATGAAAGTTTAAGGAATAAATGAAATGAAGAGGATGAAGATCATATGGTGTTCTTGAGTTGCATAAGAACATGGCTTACTTTGTTCTTGAGTTAGGTTTTATTAGAGAGAAAAAAAGTTAAGAGTTTGTTTGTGTTTTGTGTGTAATGAAATGTGTAGTACTAAAGTTGTATACTAGTAATCTTTGTAGTAAGTTTATTATTTAGAAAATAATGTTCAATTTAATTAAATTAGGATGTGATGATGAAATAAGCTAGGGTGTAAGAATGTAGAGCATGCTTGTGTAAAGTGAACAAAATGGAAGAGCATGCTTGTGTAAAGTGAACAAAATGGAAGAGCATGCTTGTGTAGGGTGAAGCATGTGTGTAAGAATTGGAAGAGCATGCTTGTGTAGTGAATTTGATGTGTGCAAGTAAGGCAAAAATAAAAGAGTGTAGACTTGTATGAGTGAGTAAAGTGAGAATGGAAGAGTGCAGAAAATTTAGCTCGAGCTAGGCAGATCCGACGGCTACGAAAATAGCGTCATTAAACTTGTCTCGAAAAGTTATGTGGTTTAGGCTTTTGTTTCGCTCAATTCCGAGTCCGTATGACCACTTTTCGGACCTCGAAAGTTAGGTCCTATATATTTATACGGGTTACAAAAATAAAAAAGGAAATTAGTTTGTTTAAATAAAGTTAAATATAAATTAACAAAATGATGGCCTAAAATAGGTGTGTAAGTAAAGCATGGTGTGTGTAAGAAAAAATGGAAGAGTAAAGTGAAGCATGTAGAGTGAGCTACAAGTGAGCTCGGCCATCACACAAGTCAAGGGTCCGATTTTTCGTTTTTGAAATTTTCGATTTGCGCGCACGTGAAAAGTCTCGAAATGAAATATATGGTCTTGGAATAATGTTTAGAAGTAAGATCGAAAATAAAAATGAAGAAAACGTTGAAGGGTGATCAAAACCAAAAATTGGCCTTAGGATCCTCGAAACTTTGAAATAAAATCTTGTTTGATCGAAATATATATTTTTTTTGTGGAATGTTATCAATTAAATCATTATGCTTAAACGCCAAAAAGTTTATCGCTTTGGCTTAGTGTAACCCAATATATGGAGTTTTAGTGAAAGTGTTAGTTAAATCAAAGTGAAATAGTAATTTGATAATAATATAAAATGTTTTGTTAGTAATAATCAAAATGATTAAGCTTAAACTACTTTAATTAGATTTGGATTATGAGTAAGTATATTTAAGAAAAGATTAGGTGACTTAATCACAATTAGGTGGCTTGGTCTTTTAGTCAATGTTTGACCTCGATTTGCGTGCCAAAATTTGTCGTTGAGAAATTTGTCGTAGGTGTTTCATTTGATTTATCGAGTTTGAATATGTAAGAATAAAGTTCAAATTTGAAGTATATCAAAATAGTTTTAATTCAAAGTAGCAAAGTTGTAGCGCATTGTGTTAGAAAAATATTGAGCGAGATTGTTAAATTAAAGACTTGCGCAATTATAAAAGGCTTAACTTAACATGGAGGGTTACATGTTTAGCGAAAAAAATTCAGTCGCATTTTTATTATAAGGAAAAAGGATGAATTTAATCTAAGGAATTAAATTCTTTTATAAAAATGTGTTTCAAAAACACGGGGTGTTACAAAATACCCATTCTACCCTTCTACCCTTTTCTAACCTTTCTTTCTCTATTTAACTTAACCTCTTCATTTCATCCTCTTTACCTTTTTACCTAAAATTTCTTCCATTGTTTTTAATTTTTTCTTTCATATTATTCAATCAAACTATGATTCTTTCACTTTTCAGCATTTTCCATCCTTATTTTTTTTGAGTTAAATAAGATTTCCGGGGAACTGGTATTGATTTGAAAACAAAAATACGTTTTAAGGTAGTGATTTGAGAAAAAAATTATAAAAGGTAGTTATTTGAAAAAAAGTGATTTTAAAAGGTAGTTATTTGCAATTTCGCCTTTTATTTATTTTATTAGTTACTATAATATTGGGCCATTTTCTTTGACTCGTCTTACCATAAGTTATGGTAAAACAGTCTCATATGAGAGTTGTCAATTACATACTTGATTAAGGTTATATTAAGATAAAAATTACAATTCTAAATAAAAAATTACTCCGTATTTTTTAAAAAAATGAGCAATATTATTAATTTTTATTAACCTCATGCATCGCACAAGTTTTAAAAATTGTATAATATAATGTATTACTCCATATATTCCAACAAATTCTTATTATTTTTGTATGACACAATAAATTAAGGATGCCATATTGTGTGAATGAAATTAAACTATTTAAGTAAAAAAAAAAATTATAGAATAGATGTGTTGATCAAATGAGGAAAATTGACACAAATCAAAATGAGAAGAAGATTTTCAAATTTCATATTAAGAAAAAAGGAAAGATATTTCATCGTGGTTTATATTTGGTAAATCGATGTCCGTTATGTGAATGTCATGCCGAGATAATGGAGCATCTATATTTTGTCTGCCCCTATTCGAATGGTGTTCTTATGTCTCTACTTCGTTGGGTTGGGATTTTTCGACGTCCTCAGAGCTTGCGGGGGGAGCTTAAATGGCAGTTACGATATAACAAGGGGAAGAATTGGCGTCAGAAGTTGATTCGATGTTTGTTAGTAACTTGTGTTTATTGTGTTTGGCAGGAGCGCAATAGACGTATTTTTCGAGGTTGTAAAGTCTCTGTTGAGTGTTTAGTTCGTACTATTCAGTATTTTGTTTGTGTTCGCCTCTATGTTTCTTTACATGGAGTTAGTGAGAAGAAAATAGCTAAAACTTTAACATAATGTATCTCTTGGATTTGGTTAAGCAATATACTTGGATCCTTTTCCAAAAAAAAAAAAAAAGGAAAGACATTTTTGAATAGAAGGGGTACTATTTTTGTCAACTTTTTTTTATCATTTTGAATTAATCTTCGTATCTGTATTTACTCTGACCTAAATTTTTCACCATAATTTTCAAAAAATGGACTAAATACAGGTCAAACTCAACTCGAATTGAGTTCTTAATACGGGTAGCTTGTTCTCAACTACTCCCTCCATTCATATCCACACTAAACATTTACTTTTTCACACTTGCCAACGCGCATTTTGCGCGTTAAATATATTTAGCTACGTTTATTCAAAAAATGTAAAAATTAGATTTTAATGATGTACTCATCAAGATGAATTAAACAAGATCACACATGAATATATTTACACTTATATATCGAGAGAAAATTGAAATTGAACCTTTAAGAATGAATAGTATACAAAATAAAAATATACCATATTGATTTAAATGGAGGGAGTACGAATTTGGGTAGGAAAACAGAGTTTCTATCCAATTGGGCTTGTCCAAAAAATTGTCCGGCTTCAATCGTGCCAATGTTGTCACCCTGATTTAATTAAAACCCAATTGCCATGTGTCTGAGTCCGTCTCTAACCAATAATTCCTCAGTGAACCTGATTTCACATTAAAAATTTAAATCACAATTAAAAAGTATGATGAAAGAATCATTGCTAAGAAACTTGAAGTTGAAAGGCCAAACACAAATGGATGCTGGTGTGTGGCACAAAGCAGCAGCTGTCTCTGGTATATCTTTTTCTCTTCTTCTCACGTCTTCGTTATTATATTTCGAGAGTGAACTTTAAATTGATTTGTTTTGGATTTTACAGGGATTTTAGCTGTTGGATTAGGTGCATATGGTGCCCATGGTTTCAAACCTAAAGAATCCACTTATAAACAGGTTCATCCCCAATTTATTGTCTCGCTTCTCCTTCTTCGTTGATTTTGATCAATTCCAATCTATATTAGTGGTCTCCATTACTCGTTGACTTTTTTTTTTTTCATTTCGGGAATGAGTGTAAATTGATCGTTATTACTGTATAAGACTTTCTTAAAGATGAAGGAAGGGGAAGTAGTTGGGATTTGGCTACTTGATTTTTGTAGAATTAGGTTGAATTTTAGTTTTGTTCAAGGAAAATGGTACTCCATATATCTCTGCTAATTTGTACGATAGAAATAATTTGGCAAAATTCAGAAGCATCATCAAAATGGGCAGTAAATACGGATTGATTCACAGCCAAAATCCAGCCAAAATCGATCATCTACTCAATTGAGATAAATATGCTTATTATTCAGGAGGTTTGTTCATATATTTGTCAAAAATTCAGCAATAAAATGTAATTCCGAGGAAAAGCATGCGGTGGTTTTGTTTGTCAGTGGATATATTTCGCAAAATGGTGAGATTGATTTTTTTTTTTTCCTTTTTTTGATGACGAGGGGTTGAATCCCCGGGCACTTGCAATACCCTGCAAACCACATGTGCCAGGAAGGACCTCGCAATTCCTGCCTTTGCAAGCTTTGAGGCACTTCCGGACTCCACTAGGTTGGAGGCACTTAGTTGTGAGATTGAATTTATACTGCCGTGTTATATTCTAAACAATTTCTTCCCCAAAATAAAAACCCTAATATCTTCCCTATAACCAAACACCGATAAAGCAACAAGCAAAACGAAAATTTAACCTTTGTCATTTTGCTTGGTCATTAAAGGTTTTTTTTTTTTTAATTAATTTTTTTTGGTTTTGTTAAGTGCTGACCAGTATGCAATTAAGCTTGATACTCTGTGATATATGTCAGTGCTCACCAATATTTAAATAAGAGCAAAATTGGGATTGTAAATATAAAGTTTTGGAGATTCGGGGTTAAAATGGGTGTTGTGTTCAAAATTTTAAATCTATGGTTTAACTAAAAGGGGACAATTAAAGTGGGATAGAGGGAGTATTGGTTACCGTCTACTTGTTCATACATTCAATTATTTGTGATAATACACTCCGTAAAATTTCAAGTTAATCCACTCAATGTAGCTAACACGCCATTTGTCGTCGACCTTGAATGCTCATTACCTTACTTTTTTCTTTCTTTCATTTATTGTAACATAAATTGTACGAGTATAATTTTGTTTTTGTTTATTTTGCATAGGTTTGGCAGACAGCTTCATTGTATCATTTGGTTCACACTGCTGCGCTGCTAGCTGCACCCATTACCAAATATCCCACCATTGTATGCATATGATTCTTATCTAATCGCTGTTGTGTTTTTCTGGTTTGGCAAAATTTTGTTGAAATTTGAGTTTAGAGACTGTTAAATAAATTTAACGGCATCAGCTTTAGAATAGGGTAAGAACTCAAGATAGCATTTGTGTTGATTTTTCAGCCCAAATCCTTGAGAGCTTGACAAGTTTAATTCTAGGGCACTCTTATGTAAAACTTGTACCCAAGAGACAAGACAAAATCATGTTGTGGATTACACTTCTATCATGGTTGCTGATAAATTTCATTTTGGTCTGCTTTTTTTGCAGTTTGGAGGTCTTATGAGCGCCGGAGTCGTCTTATTTTCTGGGTCGTAAGTTTTCCAACCCTGTTTTCTTACATTGTCGGCGATAAATGTTTCTGGGTATGATTGTTCTGGAGTACAGATTGTATGGACATATCTTTCAAGGTATAAACACAGAAAACACCATTGTTTGTTATTCTAGTTTGGGTATTGGAGGGCCTTCATAGCCCCATAAGAACTATACTAATTATATGCCCTACACAAGTACTACTCCGTACTATTGTTAGGCAGCCTCTTTGCCATACCATGCTTAACTGTAAGGCTTAAGGAGGCACAAAGCACAACACTTTGGGCCACGTAGTGTGCACTTTTATTCACATCACTCGCTGCGATTCTGTAAATTAGATATACCTTGAAATTTCTACCATCACTCACTGCGATTCTGTTAAATTGATAGTCGAACTTTGAGGATATAAATAAATTAGGTGCACAAATTTCTAATAAGGATGTGTAAAGAATAGTTTCATTTTCACCCTATGTTAGTCCGCTAACATGTTAAAGATCCTTAGCATGTGCTTGTTGCAGGACTGCAGGCACATTAGTCATCTGCCTATAAATCCCCAGGGGCATGGGTTCGGTCCTGTTTTGGTTGGTAGTGTCGAGGCAAGAATAATAAGAAAATCATATTATGTTTGAACATTTGACATGCTTCATTATTTAGGGTTAATTAACAAGACATTATTTAAAGCATTTAATTGAAGGGCCTATTTTTTCAGTCACGAAAGGGTGGGCTTCGTGTGTGGCTAAATTGATGAAATGGAGGGACTACATAATAGTACATTTTTTGCTGCCAAATTGTGTGTTTGTCCTGTTTCTGAATGAGATTGCGGTGTGTCCTCTATTTAGCTGTTAAGCTCAAATCTAATCAATATTCTTGAGAGGAAATTAGTTGGCCTCCTTAGAACTGAAGAATTACATGGCTCGGCACTACTATTTTTAATATTGTTGCAAATGGCTATAGGAGTTCATAGGCAGTAGCACAGGACCTTAGCGTGGAGAATACAAGAAAAATTACTATGAGAAGTTTGCAATCTTTGCCTGAGGAACATCCATGAAACATCTTTAATGTTGACTCCAATTGGTGAATTACGGCATTGTCAACATATTTGGCTGTACTCGGACTGGTGATGAATAGCTTGATCTTAGCGACTTAGAGACGTTTTCCTAGGTGAAATGCTAGGCATGTAGAATGGCCTAATAAGAATGGTGAATTTGGAGCGTAGCACTCCGAAGGTGGGTTATAAATTAAACCACCCCCTACAACTAGCAACAGTTCACTACACTTTCAGCAGAGCATTCTATTGTTTTCCAGCCTTATGGGAACCCTGTCAACGTGTAGAAAAATTAAGTATGGTAAAGACTGACTTTTAACACTCTACTCACTTGGACCTTGTAGTTGTCAGCGGTACTAGATGTGGCAACCTTCTACATAGGTAAAAAACAGACTTGTTTGGCTTAATGGTAGGTAATCTCTATTAGTTTCTTGTTCTTTAATACGGAGTATTAACCTGTCTGAATCAGTTAAGAATTTCTCTGCTCTGAATTGTGCTGTGATATAGTATTGTCATCGGTCTCGTTACTTGATATTCAGTTTATTTCTGGTCATTACCCTCTCCAGTGGGTTAATCTCATATTGTGTTATTTTGCTTAATTACTCAAATATTATCTTATCATCAATGGCATGGTGTAAGTATCTGTCTTAATGCTTGATCATACATTGTAACTATATTGGCATCTGTTCATTTGCTTACTCAACATCAGTTTTCTTTCTGATCTTAATTCTTGCTGCTTAAGAATCACGTTCATCCGTCCTTAATCACGTGTAGCAGGTTAAAGTTTAATATTTGAGATTCGTATCTTTGTGTTGATCTATATCTGTTATCATTCTTGCTGCATAATTTTTTTAATATATTTTCTAAAAGGTCAGATAACCGACACCCCGACTAAAGAACGAGCCCTTATATGCTAAATCCCTTATTATATTAAAAAAGAAAAAATGGTTGACTAATATATTGACTTTGCGTAATCAAAGTCTCTCGTCGCATAACTTATAGTTTTCCACTATTATCCAATGTTAAGTCTTAACTACACAATACTCCGTACGAGTATGTTTTAAAAAGGGGGTCTTCACTACAATTTCTATGTATTCCTTATATTTTGCTCAACTCGATTATAAGAGTAGTATAATTCTTATCATATTTGCATTTAGATATTTTACATTTGATATTAACAGTTCAATTGTATTATCAGTGTGTATACAACAAGACAACAATTCCATATCTCTACGACTCTTCACCATATATTTACACACCTAACTATGTTGAGTACTAATTATAACATCACATCATTCCTTCTTTTAATATTGAGGATGTAATGGCCTAGTGGTCAGCACACAGAAGTACTCGTACTGAGTAGTATATCTTAGATTCAAATCCCATAAAATTTGTAAATAAATATAATACACTTATTAATGCACTTTAATGGGATTCGAATAATAAATATAATCCCACATTTATTGTATGGTAAATATTTCATCCATTTCTTTAAATTCTATACATTTGGTTTTTGGATTCTATACATTTGGGTTTTGGACACTATTCACAAGTGAGGAAAATCTTCAATATATCGTCTAATATATAAAATAAAAAATAGTTATGTGAGATCTTGTTTTAATTGCATTTTCGATAGCATTATTAATATTTAAATTTTATATTTTTCAGAATTATGTAACTAATGATATAAACAACGGAAAAAGTGCATCGACATACGTGCAAAAATCAAATGTATAGAATTCAAAGAAATGGAGGAAGTAATAAAGTTTCGAGGCTTCCCAATTATCGTGTCTTCTAAAACATTGTTGTTAGAATATCTTACCATTTCGGTTGTGCTAAGTTCTGTTAACCCTCCCACTACATTGTTCAATCCCCAAATCGATGATTTAAATTTTCCAGTCGATGAAGGTTAATGTAGAATTTAGTCGAAGTATATTGTTTCGTTTAATGAAGTTCGAGTTAAAATTTAGTGTTGTTTAAGTCATACAATACGTGAACGTATATTATATACATGGTTGATTGTTGGACAACATTGTTGTGAAGTCAATGTGCGTGGCCAGACCTGTATTTTAACAAGCTCATCACCATATGGCAGGTGCTATGCCGTGGCTCTCCTAGAAGACCGGAAATATTCGACATTGGCCCCGGTTGGAGGCTTTGCATTTATAGCTGGTTGGGCTTCCTTGCTTTTCTGATACATAATTCGTATTTACATTGTTTTGTTTTTTAAGTAAAAGTTTCGACTTTGTCGGGTATATGGAAATAATTACAAGCTTACACCTTAAACATTGTTGTTATAATTCGTATTTTACCAAAAATATGTGCTTCATAATGGTGTACATGTTTTGTACTATGTACAATTCATATTCTACTGCGCTTAAAAATGTGAATATTTGTCTTTTATTTGATGTTTCCGCCGACTCTAACGTTGCGTCCGCAACCCTCTCTCCTAAGTTTCGCCAGCAATATTGTTTTTGGCCTCCTCGCCCCTCCTTCGCCTTCGACTAGTATCCTTGGGAGCCGTTGGCCTTTCAATTTTATTTTAATTTTTTTTTTTTTTTTTTTTGAATTGATGATATTTGCCAGCGTTATGGTTCCCCCTTTTCCCTATCAGTCGTCCACATGTTCACCATCATTGTTGGCTTTGGTGGGAGCTTTTTATTGTTTTCGTTGGTTTACAAGGCATTAAAGTAGGACTTGGTTTGGTCGGTTTGATTCAGCTAGATCTTTTTGGGGGACTAAGTGGGGTTTCAATGTAACCAGTAGGATTGCTGGATTGGTGTGGATTGTCGATGGCCTTTGCGTTGATAATTGATACTTTTAGGCGGTGTTTAATACTCGTTTTGATTTAGTTGCTTGCTTACCTGTTTATTTTGGGAAGGAGCAAATATTGACGTTTTTATATGACTTACAATAATAATTTTTGACCAAAAATTCAAGTAAAATAATCGATTTGCATTGCTTCCCAAAGTAGAAAAGTCGATTTGCACTGCAACCAAAAATGAATACTCTATCCATCCTAAAATAAGTTGATGGGGCATGTTCAACCGACGCCATGTGGCCGACCGTAGAATGTGACGTGGCTCCAAATCACCATCCTTGGTTTGCCTTACCCTCGGCCGGTTGTAAACGGCTGACCTTGCTTACAACTACTCGACCTCTAGAGCCGGGAGACTATTATGTCAGTTTATCTGTAGCTACCAAAAGAAGACAAACCAAAGGACGAGATCCCAGCTTCATGACTGACACGAAGCGCAAAGGACAAAGCAAATCTCTATAAATAGAGGAAAGAAGCAATGGCTAGGGATTCATTCACAATTACACATTAAAAAGATATTACTTAAACTTTCTCTCACTACATCTAATCTAATACAAATAAAAACAGAATCATTGACTTTGCAATTGACTTCAACTTCTTGCGTATATTTCATTGTTTCTCCCTACCTTGCCACGTCAGACAAACTCTCCCCTCCTATTTCCACTTCACCTCTTCTCTTTCATCCCAAACAATCCCACGCTATACCCTAATTTCATCTTATATTTCGTTTCTTCGTCAAAGCACGTACTTCAAAAACCGTTTCAATTGTTTCAAGGAAGATGTTTTATTTATGGGGTTTCTTATTTGATTCACAAACCCCCAATCAATCGATTTCTCTTCATCTTCTACGCTCACAGATCTTCACCACATCATTTCTCGGTAATTCTCAACTTCAAATTTGATTAATCTTTGCAATATTTTTCCTTTTAGTTTTACATTAACCTAATTCATTGAGTTTACTTTAATTTTTTTCAATTTCAACAACAATTGACACAAAAATAATCTTGGTGATTCAGAGTTAACTGCTGTATTGTTGTTTTTCATTGATTCTTTATTAGTATATTACCAGATTATAATTTTTAATGTAGTTTTTAGTGTTTTTTTTATTATATTTTTTGAATTGAAATGATACGGTATATAGGTGTATTGGGTTACAATCACGTTGATGAACAATTATATTTTTCGGTGAACGAAGTTGTATTATTGAAAATTGGTAGAGTAGGGGGATTTAGTTGGTGGAAAATACGAGTGAATTTCAAATGTCCCACGAATTTTAATTATTAAGTTGATTAATCCATCATATAAAATAAAATACGATGTTTTACAAATTTATCAAATATGCTTTGAGTTGGATTGTATATTCCGTTATAATGTTTATTTATCCACTTTACTGTAAATTACCGCCCAAATTTCCACAAGATATGCATGTTTGGGTTACATGGTATGAGCAATTGAGCATTCGAATTATATGTGTTGTTGTAAATTCATTAAACTCCGACCTATTGTTGTTGGTCTACGTCTGAATTTACCGTCCTATGGTTTTATTATATTAGAGTGTTTGACGATTGCAGGAATAATCGCTATAGCCTATAGCCCTATAGGTGACCTTTGATATTGTTATTATACCTTTTTCTCGCATTGTCGTGATTTATACACCGCAATGATGCATTCTAGAAAAAACAAGACGCCAACATTAGGCGTGCCAGTTATTATAAGAATTGTTTTAACACATTTTTTTATATCTTTATATCACGAGGTTCAGAATATGTTCAATTAATTCAAAACTCTTTGAAAATTGCCAATTTTACGATACCAACGGTGTGAGGGGCTAAAGTGTGGAAAAAGTAAATGAGTCGTGTAAGGACTGATGGAGATCTCTAAGATGTAGTGATGAAGTTACAATGAGGTCCATGACTTACTTGGGATCAGTGAATACATCGCTTTCGAATTGGTTGCTCATTCTGTTTTAATTTGTTTAGAGTTGAAAAATTATTATTTCGTATACTTTTTAAAGACTCTCTTGAGTAATTTTCTCTGTCTATTTTAACTACCTTCCACTATTAATTGTGACTGTTATATTTGATGAGTAGAGGGTATAGAAGGCTTCGTTGTACATGTGAGACGTAGGGAGTATAAAGATTCAAAGTTAAATTTTACTCGTACCAGCTTAATAAGTTGAAGCACTTCCGTTTCTTTTTGTTTAGGTAGGATTATGCTTTCTGTGTTTCTATATATTGGGAGCATGCAGTTAAAGCTATACCACGAACGAGTTTTCACAAAATACTGATTTTATCCCACATGGGAGGTTATTTCCGAAGAGTATTCATTGGTTACGGAACCGACAAAATGGAAATGCACGTAGGGGCCATAGAAGCAGGAGAACGTGCTATAGTTACGGATGGCCTCATTGCCACCCGAGGGACCTTATGCGCTGCTGTCAAGATGATGGTTATTCTTTTGCATAGTTTGTGATTATTTGGAATGATGGAAAAATGTCTTCTACTTAATTGATAGATGATGGTTATTCTTTAAAACTATTTACTTGCAAAATGTGGCATTATCTATGCCATTTGAATTTTATGCTGCGTGTATTGCAGAGTACGTTGGGGTGAATGTTGTTGAGCCTGCCTATCGTATAGAGTTGTCGGAACTTAAGGTATGCCTTTCTATGTCGTTTATAAATACTCCCTCCCATTTTCTTTGATCTTCCCGCTTTCCTTTTTGGACCCATTTTATTTGTTCTCTCCCTTTCCTTTTTGGTCCAAATCTTATGGTTCCCATGTTTTGTCACCCCACTTTTTATCTCAACTTCTAATCTCCACCCTACAATCTCACTTCCTTATTTTTGTCCCAAAAAACTTATGGGAACATCAAACAAAATGAGAGGTGAAATTTCTCAATACATCAGCAATTGAAGGTTAGCCCAGTTACGTGTTATGCGCCAGACATCGTGCGTTGAGCGCACTTTTTTCCTACTCATAACGCATTTCAACATCAAGTTGTGAGCCTAACTCTATTGTACTAATGTAATCAATTTCATTTTTATATTTGCAGGGAGATTAAACATGTACTTATAATCAATAACTTGACTACATCATGTTATCAGTCTCAGAGGTGAGTAACTTTATCTTTCTCTCTCTCTCTCTCAAACTTCTCTTTAAAATGATAGGCAAGTAACATTTTTTCCCCCACAATCTTATTGCCTATGACTCTATGAGTAAGGGAGAAATAATTTTTGAAATCTAAGTCGAGTGATATTATAATAATCTATAATGAAAATGAATTAAAATGCAATATAGCATTAATTTTAAATTTTTGCTAAATGGAAATTTGATCATCCAATGCTTAGTCGTGTGAAATCCCCAATTGTCACAGGGGAGTACTTGGCTTTGACGAGTCAAACAGTGAATGGTCACGAGAAGCTCTCGTATGGCCTTGCTACACGTAGCGTAGAATATTGTATTGGACCATATTGTAACAACCTGGTTTTTCGTGACTTTAATTAAACTAAGGCGGAAAATTAATTAAGTCTATATATTACAAAACCAGCTGTTATCGTCATAAAACTCTGTATACATAATACGAGTTTAAGATAAAGCAGAGATATTCGATTACATTCTCTCAAAAGCATACAGAATAAGTAAGGTAACTCTCCCCAGCATTCAATAGCGTTGGTCTCGGGGTACCTGCGTTTAACCATTATCATTTTCCCGCAACACTCTTTCGACACATGTAATTCTAAAACATGTGAAATACATAATATAAATAAGTAAACACAAATAGCAAGCGTTTAAACAACACATAAGAGGAATCATGGTGATTCAAACATGAGCATGCGTCAAATAATATAACCATAAAACAATCATCGATAATTATTCTCAATTCATAATCATGTAGGCAAATCATTATCATTTCATTCACATTCGGGGTAGTCGACCCTTTTCAATTATTCATATAGCAACATATACTGCGAGTCTTGACTACAGAGTGGCTCGTGTACTCTCATAGATAATTACCCATATAATCTTCTATCAAAGTGCACTACCGCTCAGACTGCACATCAAATCAAACACTAAGTAGCGTGACGTGATAACTACCTAATATTCAATACAACATGGATAATCTATCATACGTTGTCCTATGAACCACAACCGCTAGGATGGAAACATGCAAAACCCTACAAAAGCAAGGCCTCGCGCAGGTCAAGGGCCTAAACATTCAACTGGTCAAGTCATTCAAGCTAAAGATATCAAGTAGGTAATAAGGGCAACAAATCCCTCGTCTAATGTATGCATACACTACCCTAGTGGTACGACTATTACACTACGACAATTCCAGGGTGGGAATGGTCATTTTCCAATTACCTCATATGGGCCGTGAACGAACTCGATTCATAGGCGAGAGTCACGTTAAATAAAGACTGAGAGAGTCATTAGATTACCACTGGCAATTCATAGGGTGCCAAGTGTCCCCATATGCGGCTACCTTTCCAACCATGGCACAATAGATTCGCAACATGACAGACACCCGAGTATTTAACAAGTACTTCCTTTCTTATTTTCTTATTCTCTAATAAATCAAATGATAGTTCATAAGTAAATCATCGTCGAACTTCAGATAATGAAAATTTAGTTCTAGCAGCTTCTTGCGTAAACTAAGCACATAGAAACTTAAATAATTTATTTGGAGTCCAATCGTAAATTTTAAATATTTTTACTATTCACGTATTTTACTATTCACGTATTTACTATTCATCGTATTTACTATTTATCGTATTTACTATTCATCGTATTTTACTATTCCTTGTATTTTATACTTAGTATTTTATTCGTATATTTGTACTTAGTATTTTATTCGTATTCTTATACTTAAGATATTTCTAAATATAAAACTAACTCATTTATTTTCTAAGTATAAAATCCTAGTTTTAAAGTCGTTAAGTTCATTTTGTACTTAGTCATTTTGAAATATATTTTAAATCAAATTGTTAAGTTCATTTTATACTTGGTGATTTAAATGACATTTCAAAAGTAAAACTCGGTTTAGATTTAGTCGTATACTTAGCTAGAATTTAAGCGGTTTCAAATTTTAGTGAGGTTGTCGGGGTTCGTTTTAAACAGTCCGTATAATCATATCCAGTTTAAGCAAAGGTAGTAACACGCGACATTGTTCATTTTTAATACATGTAACGTTTATTTTAATCGGTTTTGTTGATTCTTTTTATTAATGATTTATTATACAATCAAATATAATCCTATTTACAAATCAAATTTAGTGACTAAGTGGTAAATTCATTTTGACCAAAATTGACCCATTTAAAGTAATGATGCCGTGAGCCTTTAATCATTTTTACTAATTATTTCTTTTTGTTTTTATTAACAATTCATTACTTTAACTAATTTAATTACTTAAGTGATAAAAATAAAAAGTGGCAAAATCATTTTTGGTCTAAAAATGACCCCAAAACCGTGGCACTCTAAATAATTGGGTGGTTTATTTTCGTTTTCTAATTTATCGGTTTTTGACTTAAGGTTTTTATATTATGATTACTTAAATTATACCAAAGTGATTTAAACTAAAATGTAATTTCACTAAATATTTTATTTGATTTATGAATAGTGATTTTACTCACTTTAATTTTCTAACTTTTTCATTATAAAGATTTAGCTTATTTAACTTATATAATTAGTATTGTATTTATTCACTAATGGATTAAAACAACTTTTAACTTTAACTTTATAAAATTTATGAATCAAAATTAGTCATCTACTTGAAGAACACATGAGTTTGTAAAGATCCTTAATATTTTTCATATGAACATATTTTAACTCAAATTTTTATATGTTTATGTAATTTTCCCAAATTTTTCATACAAGTCTAATTTAACTAAACTAATCATAATATGTTATTTAGAAAAATTAAAACTAAAAATTGGTCCAAAAACAAGGACAAAACCGTGTATAATATATGTATGTCCTAAATTTTATTCTTTGATTTTTATACTTACAATTCAATAACTAATTTATTCTATATCATTTATATGTTTAGTCATGAGTGAAAAACATAACTAAATGTAATCTAACACAAGTAAAATCATTGTAACACAAGAACAACAACAATACTTCAAGAACACAATAAAACATTTTAACACATTTAAATTCATAACAAATTCATTTTAAGTCCTAAACGAAAACTAATTATATATTCATGTACATATTAGCATTAGTATTTTAAGCATGCAATTTACGAAAATTAAAACGAAAAATTGAGTGAGAAAATTAAAGGTGGCCGTAGGTTTTTAGTATACTACACAAGTTTTTATTTTTCGATTTTTGCCTTGTAATTAGTCATGCAATACTAAGGTGATATACTAATTCACACACACATATAAACATAACATATAATCAATTAGGTGTAGGTGCTTAGCAAATATAGTGTGCGGGAGCACCTTAATTAGGTTAAGAGCAAATTGTTTAGCAATTGCCTGGATCGACAGTATGATCAAACTGGCTCAATTCGACTTCACCAGCTTGCTCCTCGACTTTGATTAGGATTAGTACATAAAAATGAAAATAAGAAAGTTAGTAATATATTTACTAAACTAGCTAAACTTTACTAATAAAATGTAAGTGTAGTATTATTTTTAGTTTAGGTGAAGTAAATATTTTAAATGATTTTGGTTTATGTTCATGTTTATATACTAGTTTAAGAGAGGAGGTGATTGTTAAACTAATTAGTGGAGGATTAAAACAAGTGTTCTAATAAATTTAAAACAATAAAATGAAAGATTTAAGGAAGAAAAGAATTAAAGAGGATGAATGTTATGATGTGTTCTTGAGCTTGAATATGAAACATGCTTACTTGTGCTCTTGTGTTTGATTTATTTAGAGAGAAAAGAGTTGTGTTTTTGTTTTGTGTATGTGTGTTGTGTGAGCCGAGTATAGTGTAGTAGTAGTAGTAGTTGTTTTGTTTTTGTAGTATAATGTAATGTGAAAGCATAAGTAATTAGTTGCTTTAATAATTAAATTAAAAGAGCTAAGAAATGATGATGAATTATACTAGATGTGTAAGTGATGGTAAGTGTTAGGTTGTGTAAGAGAAAGGTAAGTCAAGAGCATGCAAATGTGTAAGAGAAAAGGAGAATGGAAGAAGATAAGTGAAGACCAAGGAAGAGCCCAAAAATTTCGGCCTACATGCATGCATTTGGCCTTGGTTTTCGTTTTTGAAATTTTCGATTCATACACGTGAAAAGTCTCAAATAAAATATATAGTCTTAAAATGATGGTTCAAGTGAGATCAAAAATAAAAATGAAGAAAACGTAGAAGAGAATTCAAAACAAAAATTGGGTCTAGAATCCTCAAACTTTGAAATAAAATCTTATTCGATCGAAATATATTTTTTTTCGTTGAATGTTATTGAAATAAATCATAATGCTCAAACGTCAAAAAGTTTATCAGTTTTGAATAAGTGTGGCTCATTATATCGAGTTTTAGTGAAAGTGTTAGTTAAATCAAAATGAAATAGTAATTTGATATAATAAAATAATGTTTGTTAGTATAAATCAAAATAATTGAATTCTAACTAACTTAATTAGATTTGGATTATGAGTAAGTGTATTTGAAAAAGGAATTAGGTGATTTAATCACACTTAGGTGGCTTGGCTATTTAGTCAACATTTGACCTCGATTTGCGTGCCAAAATTTGTCGTTGAGAAATTTGTCGTAGGTGCTCCATTTGATTTATCGAGTTTGAATATGTAAAAATAAAGTTCAAATTTGAAGCATATCAAAATGGTTTTAATTCAGGTGCGAGAAAAGTTGTAGCGCATTGTTTTAGAAAAATCTTGAGCGAGATTGCTTAATTAATGATTTGCGCAAATATAAAGGCTTAACTTAACATGGAGTGTTACATGTTTAGCGAAAAAAATTCAGTCGCATTTTTATTATAAGGAAAAAGGATGAATTTAATCTAAGGAATTAAATTCTTTCATAATATTTTGCTATAAAAACACGGGGTGTTACAATCCTACCCCCTTAAGAAAAGTTTCGTCCCCGAAACTTGAAAGAGTGGATAACTGCCCGAGGTTGAACAAGGCAGTTTAGAGAGAATATTGAGATTTTACAAATCTGGATAACATTATTTGGTTTTGTTGGAATAAGACTTTCTGAAAAGTTTGAGTTTTCTAATTAATATAGAAACGTCGGATAGAGGGAATATATTGGGGAACAAAATCGCGTTTGTTTTATTAATGAGATATTTAAGTAAATACAGAAATGTTACTAGAACGTTATTTTTTTGAAAATGGCGCGAAAGGGATTTATGAAAGAGTAGGGCCTAGAAGTTTTGTACGGAATAAATTGAAATTAAAATAATAAGCGTTTTAAGAATAAAACCGTTTATTTAAATTTCAGAAATAAAATTTAACCTTAAAATAAGCTGAATATAAAATTTTTTAAAATTAAATTAAGGTTGGGGTAAAACCAGAAGATTGTCCTACCCCCTTAAGAAGTTTCGGACTTATGTACTTAATAATATTTTTATTGTTACTTTTAATGACCACTTAAATAGAGTGTATAGCCTTAGGAATAAAACGGCAATTAGGGAAATTAGGTAAAAGTCGTAGTGATCATAAGGTGAGTATGAGCTTTAATGAAGTTAAAAAAAATATAGGTTATCGTTGAATGGTTAAATAAAATTTTAGAGAATTATGGATAACCTCGTTGATATAGCTCATTTTCTAAAATTTATTATTATAATGTTATTAGAAGAAATGGAAATGTTATAAATCGTATTTTGGGTAAAATTCAAAAATTTTAATAGAAAGGGGTTTTATGAAAATCTAACTTAGTAATATTTGTTCAGGTCTTTGTCAGTTTGGATCTTGTTAACTACTTTGACAAGAAGAAGGACAAGGACATCATCATGTTGAATAAAATAAAGGTAGGTGCCGAGTTAACCAGGAATTTACCCGTAATGTCGCTTCACGCCGTGGCGGTCCTCTGTTCACAAACTCGACAAGACGTAAACACGCCCTTGTACTTTAATCATGCGGTAGCGGTCCGTGTCTACCTTTCTCATCGCTTTCCTTGGGCACACAGAGATTTGTGTCCTCAACATTGCAAAGAAACAGACGACCGCGACCCGTCGCACCGCTTTTTCAGGTGTATCGCTTGTGACGTGCGGCATTTGTTCGTAAGTGACACGGCGGAGCCCTTCTAACGCCAAGTCAACCTTCCCGACTCGGTTTGTTGTCACGGTTATAAACCGGCTTGTTGAAATTTCTGTTTTGGAAATTCGGTCTCTGGAAGCTCCTTTGTTGGAAGTCCGGCTTCTGAATATAGCTAGCGCTTGCCACAGGAGGCGTAAAAACTCTCTTTTTCTTTTTCTCCTCGGCTTCTCCCTTCTGGATTGACGCCCAGATACTTGTTGCTTTCTCATAAGCCTCAGCAAAATTCTTACAGTTGAACCCGCTCATGTTTATCCTCAGATCATTAGTCATGCCCCTTACATAACGGGTCATGAAGTTCCTCCTCGTTCGTTAATATTCTAGGAGCAAACTTTGATAGCTCCTCGATATTTCTCAGATATGCCTGCAGAGACATATCACCTTGATTTAAGTTCCTGAATTTCTCTTCCATCTCCCATTTTAGCTCCTCCCCGAAGTATTTGGTCTCGAGGAGTAACTTGAATTCACTCCAATTGTAAATCCTCAGGGGGAAAGTGGATCGGATTAAGCGCCACCACCGCTGGCTTCTCCTCGAGATAGTAAGCTACCACATTCACCTTCTCTCAGAGGCGGTGTCTTCATCGAGCTCTAACTTCTCCATTTCTTCGATCCATTCAATGAATCTGTAGGTCGACGAGCCCTGAGTATGGTTGAGGTCTGTGTTTTGAGAACCTCTCAAATGCGGATTGGTTGTTTCCGCCACCCTGATGTTGGTACATGCCTTGAGCAATTTTTGTGATTGCATCCTCGAAGCCTTTTCTTCTTGCCTCCTCTTCGAGGAATTGTTGGTTAAGGTCATGGTCAGGAATACCGTTTGCAGCCATTCTGAAAATTTTAAACTGTACGAATTTAAGTAGTTCCAAAAGAGGCATATAATATAATACAAGATAAAAGTTGGTTACATCAACTTAGAGTAGTGAAGTGCATCTAATACAACTCCTAGAAATATAACCGAAAGTAGCAGGTAGGGATAACGACTCCTAATAGTGTCATACAGAATCACTGAGGTTAGGTAGTTAAAATCTAGAGATTTTACAAAATGTCATCCATACTAGTAATTCATAAGGCTAAAAGGATCTAGAGCCCGTTTGAAGACCCCGCATCGCTGACCTCCTGCTCATCATCAAAGGTGTGTCCCTGAGCAATGGCACGGCATGCAAGTCTGAGGGAGCATTTGAAGAAGTTCCACTCGTGAAACTTTCCTCCTCGAACTGTAGAAAGGTGACGTACCGCAAACCACCAAAGGCAAGCTTCGCCCCTAAGAAACTTCTCGGCTAGGCGCACCTTCCACTCTTCGTGAACTCTTGCTTCAACGAACTTCGCCTCTAGCTCATGTATCCAGCTCCCGCAAGTGTCGCGGTCTCCTGTGAATTTGCGCGGAGGGTTTTCATAGAATCTCCTGTAGGCCGCAACTCTGACAGGGGTACCTCGCCCGAGTCCAGGAGTAGTAGAACGCACAGGAATGGCACGGAGAGCACTCAGCTTCCAGTTGATCGAACGATGATTCCTTCCGTCTCCACATGCTGGTGAGTCGTCGGCTGATGACATCTACAAGGGATTTTAAGGAAAGGAGTCAAACAACAACAAAAACATTGTTTGAACGAAATAAAATGGCTATTAAGAGAATATAAATTTTGATCGAACAAAAACAGGATCAAAAGGTTTAAGAATTTCATTAGCGAAATTGGTTAAGGATTTAGTAGGTGTCCTCACTTTGTATAGTTTGGTACTTCTTCTGCTTTTCACTTCTCGAGAGTTAAGTTTATTATTTCGATTTTATATCCGAGGATAGTTGTTAGTTTTAGTCAGTCACATCAGCAAGTAGCATGTATACGATAGTTAGTGTATTTTATTTTAGGTCAGTAATTCGTCTATTTACAAAGGTGGGTCCTTAATGTTTCTACCCATTCTCACTTTTAAAGCGTTCTAAGTTATTATTTTAGCGATCTAAGATTTCTAATTTATTATTTGATCCTATAAGTCTATGCCTGACATACGATATGAATGTCTGGCCCAGGTGTCGTCTCGCTAGATGATATAACTTTAAGTTACTCACTTATGCAAGACAACTCGATACCAACCAGAATAACCTGGTTTTTCGTGACTTTAATTAAACTAAGGCGGAAAATTAATTAAGTCTATATATTACAAAACCAAATTGTTATCGCCATAAAACTCAGATACATAATACGAGTTTAAGATAAAGCAGAGATATTCGATTACATTCTCTCAAAAGCATACAGAATAAGTAAGGTAACTCTCCCCAGCATTCAATAGCGTTGGTCTCGGGGTACCTGCGTTTAACCATTATCATTTTCCCGCAACACTCTTTCGACACATGTAATTCTAAAACATGTGAAATACATAATATAAATAAGTAAAAACAAATAGCAAGCGTTTAAACAACACATAAGAGGAATCATGGTGATTCAAACATGAGCATGCGTCAAATAATATAACCATAAAACAATCATCGATAATTATTCTCAATTCATAATCATGTAGGCAAATCATTATCATTTCATTCACATTCGGTAGTCGACCCTTTTCAATTATTCATATAGCAACATATACTGCCAGTCTTGACTACAGAGTGGCTCGTGTACTCTCATAGATAATTACCCATATAATCTTCTATCAAAGTGCACTAGCCGCTCAGGACTGCACATCAAATCAAACACTGAGTAGCGTACGTGATAACATCCTAATATACAATACAACATGGATAATCTATCATACGTTGTCCTATGAACCACAACCAGTTAGGATGGAACCATGCAAAACGCTACAAAAGCAAGGCCTGCGCAGGTCAAGGGCCTAAACATTCAACTGGCCAAGTCATTCAAGCTAAAGATATCAAGTAGGTAATAAGGACAACCAAATCCCTCGTCTAATGTATGCATACACTACCCTAGTGGTACGACTATTACACTACGATGCATTCCCAAAGGGAATGGTCATTTTCCAATTACCTCATATGGGCCCGTGAACTAACTCGATTCATAGGCGAGAGTCACGTTAAATAAAGACTGAGAGAGTCATTAGATTACCACCGGCAATTCATAGGGTGCCAAGTGTCCCCATATCGCTACCTTTCCAACCATGGCACAATAGATTCGCAACATACGACATAATCCGAGTATTTAACAAGTACTTCCTTTCTTATTTTCTTATTCTCTAATAAATCAGTGACAGTTCATAGTAAATCATCGTCGAACTTGTATAATGAAAATTTAGTTCTAGCAGTTCTTCAGGTAAACGGAAGCACATAGAAACTTAAATAATTTATTTGGAGTCCAATCGTAAATTTTAAATATTTTTACTATTCACGTATTTTACTATTCACGTATTTACTATTCATCGTATTTACTATTTATCGTATTTACTATTCATCGTATTTTACTATTCCTTGTATTTTATACTTAGTATTTTATTCGTATATTTGTACTTAGTATTTTATTCGTATTCTTATACTTAAGATATTTCTAAATATAAAACTAACTCATTTATTTTCTAAGTATAAAATCCTAGTTTTAAAGTCGTTAAGTTCATTTTGTACTTAGTCATTTTGAAATATATTTTAAATCAAATTGTTAAGTTCATTTTATACTTGGTGATTTAAATGACATTTCAAAAGTAAAACTCGGTTTAGATTTAGTCGTATACTTAGCTAGAATTTAAGCGGTTTCAAATTTTAGTGAGGTTGTTTGGGTTCGTTTTAAACAAATTGTATAATCATATCCAGTTTAAGCAAAGGTAGTAACACGCGACATTGTACATTTTTAATACATGTAACGTATATTTTAATCGGCTTTGTTGATTCTTTTTATTAATGATTTATTATACAATCAAATATAATCCTATTTACAAATCAAATTTAGTGACTAAGTGGTAAATTCATTTTGACCAAAATTGACCCATTTAAAGTAATGATGCCGTGAGCCTTTAATCATTTTTACTAATTATTTCTTTTTGTTTTTATTAACAATTCATTACTTTAACTAATTTAATTACTTAAGTGATAAAAATAAAAAGTGGCAAAATCATTTTTGGTCTAAAAATGACCCCAAAACCGTGGCACTCTAAATAATTGGGTGGTTTATTTTCGTTTTCTAATTTATCGGTTTTTGACTTAAGGTTTTTATATTATGATTACTTAAATTATACCAAAGTGATTTAAACTAAAATGTAATTTCACTAAATATTTTATTTGATTTATGAATAGTGATTTTACTCACTTTAATTTTCTAACTTTTTCATTATAAAGATTTAGCTTATTTAACTTATATAATTAGTATTGTATTTATTCACTAATGGATTAAAACAACTTTTAACTTTAACTTTATAAAATTTATGAATCAAAATTAGTCATCTACTTGAAGAACACATGAGTTTGTAAAGATCCTTAATATTTTTCATATGAACATATTTTAACTCAAATTTTTATATGTTTATGTAATTTTCCCAAATTTTTCATACAAGTCTAATTTAACTAAACTAATCATAATATGTTATTTAGAAAAATTAAAACTAAAAATTGGTCCAAAAACAAGGACAAAACCGTGTATAATATATGTATGTCCTAAATTTTATTCTTTGATTTTTATACTTACAATTCAATAACTAATTTATTCTATATCATTTATATGTTTAGTCATGAGTGAAAAACATAACTAAATGTAATCTAACACAAGTAAAATCATTGTAACACAAGAACAACAACAATACTTCAAGAACACAATAAAACATTTTAACACATTTAAATTCATAACAAATTCATTTTAAGTCCTAAACGAAAACTAATTATATATTCATGTACATATTAGCATTAGTATTTTAAGCATGCAATTTACGAAAATTAAAACGAAAAATTGAGTGAGAAAATTAAAGGTGGCCGTAGGTTTTTAGTATACTACACAAGTTTTTATTTTTCGATTTTTGCCTTGTAATTAGTCATGCAATACTAAGGTGATATACTAATTCACACACACATATAAACATAACATATAATCAATTAGGTGTAGGTGCTTAGCAAATATAGTGTGCGGGAGCACCTTAATTAGGTTAAGAGCAAATTGTTTAGCAATTGTCGGGATCGACAATATGATCAAACTGGCTCAAGTCGACTTCACCACCTTGCTCCTCGTCTTTGATTAGGATTAGTACATAAAAATGAAAATAAGAAAGTTAGTAATATATTTACTAAACTAGCTAAACTTTACTAATAAAATGTAAGTGTAGTATTATTTTTAGTTTAGGTGAAGTAAATATTTTAAATGATTTTGGTTTATGTTCATGTTTATATACTAGTTTAAGAGAGGAGGTGATTGTTAAACTAATTAGTGGAGGATTAAAACAAGTGTTCTAATAAATTTAAAACAATAAAATGAAAGATTTAAGGAAGAAAAGAATTAAAGAGGATGAATGTTATGATGTGTTCTTGAGCTTGAATATGAAACATGCTTACTTGTGCTCTTGTGTTTGATTTATTTAGAGAGAAAAGAGTTGTGTTTTTGTTTTGTGTATGTGTGTTGTGTGAGCCGAGTATAGTGTAGTAGTAGTAGTAGTTGTTTTGTTTTTGTAGTATAATGTAATGTGAAAGCATAAGTAATTAGTTGCTTTAATAATTAAATTAAAAGAGCTAAGAAATGATGATGAATTATACTAGATGTGTAAGTGATGGTAAGTGTTAGGTTGTGTAAGAGAAAGGTAAGTCAAGAGCATGCAAATGTGTAAGAGAAAAGAAGAATGGAAGAAGATAAGTGAAGACCAAGGAAGAGCCCAAAAATTTCGGCCTACATGCATGCATTTGGCCTTGGTTTTCGTTTTTGAAATTTTCGATTTGCGCGCACGTGAAAAGTCTCGAAATAAAATATATAGTCTTAAAATGATGGTTCGAAGTGAGATCAAAAATAAAAATGAAGAAAAACGTAGAAGAGAATTCAAAACAAAAATTGGGTCTAGAATCCTCGAAACTTTGAAATAAAATCTTATTCGATCGAAATATATATTTTTTTCGTTGAATGTTATCGAAATAAATCATAATGCTCAAACGTCAAAAAGTTTATCAGTTTTGAATAAGTGTGGCTCATTATATCGAGTTTTAGTGAAAGTGTTAGTTAAATCAAAATGAAATAGTAATTTGATATAATAAAATAATGTTTGTTAGTATAAATCAAAATAATTGAATTCTAACTAACTTAATTAGATTTGGATTATGAGTAAGTGTATTTGAAAAAGGAATTAGGTGATTTAATCACACTTAGGTGGCTTGGCTATTTAGTCAACATTTGACCTCGATTTGCGTGCCAAAATTTGTCGTTGAGAAATTTGTCGTAGGTGCTCCATTTGATTTATCGAGTTTGAATATGTAAAAATAAAGTTCAAATTTGAAGCATATCAAAATGGTTTTAATTCAGGTGCGAGAAAAGTTGTAGCGCATTGTTTTAGAAAAATCTTGAGCGAGATTGCTTAATTAATGATTTGCGCAAATATAAAGGCTTAACTTAACATGGAGTGTTACATGTTTAGCGAAAAAAATTCAGTCGCATTTTTATTATAAGGAAAAAGGATGAATTTAATCTAAGGAATTAAATTCTTTCATAATATTTTGCTATAAAAACACGGGGTGTTACACATATTTTGATTGCTGATGATATTCTTGCCAGTGGTATGAATGGCTCAACCTTTATATTTGCCTTGTGAAACGAACACGTAAAATATGTCAATTAGTTTAGCCATTTGCATCAAATGTTCATTTTCTGCTGTTGGTCGTTTCAAATTCAATGTGATTAGGTTGTTTCTTCGCAATTAGCTTTGTTTTTCTTGTAGCAGGGCATAACATGGTACATCTACTCGTAGTTGTCTAGGCTCCATTGAGGCATTGACAACACAACGATCGTATGGAAATGTACCTCAAGCACACGCCATCTTGCTGTTAAGCGAAATAGTTCAGTTTCACGAGGTAGAGGAATTTTCTTTTTTGATATTTTCGAGTTCTGATGGATTGCTGTATTTGATGATAGCTTCCGTAATTTTTCACCCACAGAGGTTACGAAAGATGTCGTTTTCTCTGTTCAAGAAATGGAATGCATGGTAATAACGCCTACAACTAATGGAGCATGCTTCATGAGTTTAGAAAGTGGTGTTTCAACACTTTTTTTTTTTTTTTTTTTTTTTGTGTGTGTGTGTGTGTTGTTGTTAACACAGATGTCGCTCTAATGCTCCTGTGATCATTGTTCCGGACTACTATAATCAGTCCGAAGGATATATGTACTATTTTGCAAGTTTTTTTGGAGCATCTTTCCTTTATAACTGATCAATTCCTCTATTTGAAGAATCTTTGACCTTTAAGTAAAATGAGCATCATATGTCTAATGTAGGACGCTACTCCAAAACGAGATATAGATATAGTTGAGGAGCAATTGAGGAAGGGAGAAAAGCCCTAGGTAAGTGATTTACAATAACTTTTCTCTTTTAATTATCGCTTCCGCTTAGATTTGTTTATCTACTCGACATGTAAGAAGAATTGAAGGGATATAGGTGTGATTCAAGTGTTAACTCAATCTTAATGGTATGTATATATTAAATTGTAAAGGCAAGTTATAATTTCATCACCTTTTGTTTTTAAATTCTATAATTTTCCCGACCTTTTTAAATCCATAATCGTAAAATGCATACAATGGCATTTTATATTAGTATGTCACGTTTAATGATTATTAAGAGATAGAAAATATTCATTCTTTTACACGTATTTTGGTCCCAAATAGCCAATTGTATGCAGAAGTTCTACTGAATCAATATGATGGCTCTATTTTGTGTATGGTTGTTATTTGAAGCTACTCACTCCACCTGTGCACTCTTTTCAATGTTCGAAGTCCTATTTGTTTTGGCTTTGGTCTACGTAGGAATTTATCGAAATGAGGTCATGTTGTTGTACTTCCCGTCATCAACTTATCTTGTAATATAAAAAAGAATTAAATAAAGTTGGTATGATTTTTGGGGGGTTTTCTTATAGTTGATATGATTTTCTGTTTGATTTTAAGTTTGCTTGTGTAGCATTGATGTTTCATAGCGCTATTTTGATGAAATTTGATGTTGTACTATTGTTTTACGTTTATCTGCGTTGACATTATCGCAAAAATGTGTTGCTGTCACTGTCATCGAGTGTTGGTATCGCAGCGTTCTTTGCCTTTCAGAGTTCTTTGTCGACTTTGTTCTTCTTGATGTTCTTTTGCTACAAGCTGTCATAACTGCTTCATTGTCGCCGTTCTTTGCATCTTTGTCGTGTGTGGTGATGATGCACGATCACTACATCTTTGCCTCGTCACTGGCCATTGCATCCTTCGATTCTTGCTGTGCAGATTGCTATTCCATTTTTCATAATGTATCTTCAAATATGTTGGTTTATCTTTAAGTTTCTGGATTCGGCTTGGTCACTTTATGGCTAATAGTCAATCCAGTGCTCATTCAAGTTTCATAGAGTAGTAGAAGACATTTATAAACTCAAAATTGACTTAGTTTTTTACAACTAATTTAAATATGAATTATAATTCCAGTGAGATTTCAATTAAAATGTTCGTTCATCTGTGAGACGGTCCTTATGATTAGTGATTAATCCGGTTACCAAAGTCCTCATATAATGCTGTGTAATATGTTTTTGCGACTCATTTTAAGATGAGTTTGTAATTTATCAATGTTTATTACATCTTTGTTAGTACAAACCGCAACCATTATAGGCTCGAACTTCCATGAACACCATAAAGCCAACCTACATGAAAAAAGGAATTTTAGATGCCCCGTGAATATCACGGGTCACATCACTAGTTATACATAAAAACTCAAACATAAGCTTACTTAAGCATCGAAGGGGTTATCCTCGAACACTCCCGAGGCTAGGTTTGTCTCTTGCGTAGGTCAGCTGGTTAGAGGAAGTCAAGTCATACCGCAATAAAAATAATTTAAGATGTGATAATAAAAATAATTTTTTTTTTTTTAAAAGAGTATGTCTATAGTAAGCCTACCTTGGTTACTCCACAATTTTTATAATACACCTACAACCACCCAATAATTATCTTTTTTTTTTCCTCTTTTAATTTAAACCACTATAGATTTCAATTTCTTAACTTACTAGTTTGCGTGCCCGACCCCGCCCGGGCCATCTGTCATTCTCTTTTAAATTTTGTTGGGGGTCGAATATCCGATTCTGACATGTGACAATTTAGACGACAAATAATAAGTTCAATAAGGCTATAAATAGCGCAGAAATGAGTAAGAGGTTGGTCTCATATTTCCCTCCCCACTCTCTCTCTCTACTATCCCTCCATATTTATATTTTCCACATTAAACACTGTTTTATAGATTTCGGTACTGACTTGGGCGTCGGAGGCTCCGCCGGAGGCAAGCCCCTCGGGCCCGGAGTTCACCCTGCAGGTCACACATGGAGCGGGCTCAAAACCTGGAGGCCACCCATGACGTCACCCTCAAGACCCCGAGTTTACACCCGAAACAATTGGCGCCGTCTGTGGGGAGGAATATCCATACCCACGAAGACCCACAAAAACTGCTGATTTTTAAAAATAAAAATGACCGAGTATATGTATCTCCCGGCCCAAAACTAGCACCAGCTTGTCCCAATAGTGTACGGCCCATGTGATGGGAAGCAAAGAAAACTCCACTAAAGTGATGGATAGCCACGTGAACAAGCCTCTCCAGGTGGCAAGGAGAAAAGTTCAAGGGAAAGTATCATCCCATATTTTTTAATATTCAAACAAAAGCAAGGTACTCACTTTTTGGATTTACTATTGTTTAATAAACCAAGAGGAGATGAGCCAAACACTTGAATACACACAAAATAAAATCTCAGACCACATTTTTTTCCTTGCATCTACTATTGTTTATTGAGGGGCAATGCTTGGATTCATGAGACTATAATAAATACTACATAAATAATAAGAATAATAACAAAATAAGACAAAGAAACTACTATTTTTAATGTTTGAAAAAGACAAAGAAGAAGCAAAAGTGGAAGAAATATGCACGAAAATGAAAAATAGAGCAAATCCAGCCTTGTCAGACACCAAAAGTACGGCCCAGGTAGCACTGTAGCAGCCTTGATACCCCCGGAACATCAACCCAGATTCCGGACCTGACATGAATAAGCACGGCGCCAAGGGCGTCACGGCCGCTTCCGCCATTATCACGTTATCGGTCTCGGCCACCACTGCCAGCTCACAAGAAAGCAAGCAACCAAAATTAGAAAAGAAAGCAGAGTGAAATAGGGGCACGTGAAGTCAAGCAACCTAATATTAATAATAATATTGCTAATAAAAGCAGAAGAGGAGGAGTTGTACTCCAATAGAAAGAGGAGCCCACAAAAGGACGAAAAAAGAACAAATAAGATGTAATAACAATAGCAATAATAATAATATAATATACTAACATACGAATATACTAATAATTTTTATATTATTAATAATAAAAAGAAAGGAAGACAAGGAGAAGAGTTCCCGGCAGGTCATCCGGGTACACGGCCCTCGGCCTCGGTCATCACCGCACCAACCACCACGGTCCCGATCACTATGGTCCCGGCCGCGTTACCATGGTCCTGGCCTCTTTTAGCCACCGTGATCAGCCTTCACGCGGCCACCTGGGAACGCCACCGAGTTCAGCTGACTCAAAGTCCAGCCTCGAGACATCTTGACAAGTTGGGTTTGTCCAATATTGTCAGACAAACCTCCCGGCACTCGGCCTCCTACACGTCGAGCCATTAATAGAAGCAAGCTCAGCGCGAAACTCAATTGTGAAAGTTGAAGAAATAAGTCCACTAATTTTACATAGCCAGGGGGCAGGGACAAAGAAGGAGAAGTGAACCACATGTAAAAATGATAATAACTCACAAATAATAGTAATATAAAATAATAGTAGCATGGAGCACTATAGAGCAACAGAGAAAAAGAGAATAAAGGCAGGGGAAAATCGGTCGAGTCGACTACAACCACACGGCTAGCCGGTACCGCCACGGTCCCAGCCAGCTAGTTCACAGGGGTCCAGGGAGTGGCTGACTCCGGAACCTACCTGACAACACCGCCATCCCCTCCGGGTGATGTGGCTGCCGGGGGCACCACCCTCACGATCCTTAAGTCACCTTCACGGGTGATACGTTTTCCCGGCCCTAACACCTCGGTCCGCACGGTGATGGTAGCGGTCCCGGCCACCTTGGTTAGGCGTGGCCCCGACCATCATGTGAAGCCGCCACGGGGACGCTCACATTGGTCCCGACCACGACAGCCTCCGTCCCGGGAGCCTCTCTCCCGGGATCATATCCATGTTCACGGTGACGCCTCAAGAACCAGCCTCTCTCTCGGGACCGTGAACACCACCGGGAATGAAGATGATCGGAATCGACACCGCCGGTGCCCTGTGGGGGCACCACCACTTTCACGGCCCTCTAGTTCGCCGCGGGCCACCACTCTCCCAGTCACGGTCTCAACCAACTCGGTCCCGGCCACGGCCCCAGCCACCCTGAACACCACCGTGGCCTCCAAGTACCGACTTATACTGCCTGATTCCCCAGGACCGACTGGTACCGCCAGGACCGCCTCCTTTACGTCGCCGAGACCGGAACCCACATCAGACTACCGGAACACCTGCCGCCGTCGAGACTGGGCCACCATCTTCCCGGGACTAGAGCACCGATTTCCAGGGACCTCCCTGACCGCCGGCGTCAGTGAGGCCCCTCCGGCCACGGCAGGGCCACGCCCTCTCGGGTGATCCCACGGTCGAGTTCGGATAACCCCCCGGGACCAGTTGATGCCGCCATGACTGTCTGACCACCGAGCTCGGAGAGATCAACAAGCTCATCCGCCGGGAGATATTGACCGGCACATAATTTCATGCGGCTTCCAAAAATGATAAGTGAAAAACTCTCCTCATTTTTATTTGTTAGTAAACAAAACCACTAGTTTGAAAAGTCAAATGTTTAAAAGTCACTGTAGATTGTATATGGTGCTCTCTACTACATACTCCGTATGTAATATTAAATGAAAAAGTTTAGAAAAAGTGACAGACACATCTATCCTAAGTGCGTTTGTGTGCTGGTCACGTGACTGAAGATCATTAGCTTCAATGGTATCCTTTTACAACTAAGATAGTTTCTCTTGTGAAATGCACAAGTCACGTGTAACTCGTAGCAACAAAATTAGTCACAAGCTCGATTAAAATAAGGTACTAACTAAATCTTATTGTTAATTTTCCAGGAGATTCGGAGAATTAAGGATGACAAGGGAGCGAGAACACGCCACTATGACGGCCACTCACCCTATGAATCATCCAACCTCCGAGAAAACCCCGAAAAATATCGAACCACTGAAAAGCACATACAAGGTTGCCCAAGATACAACAGTAAAATTTACAAAAATAAAACCACAAAAAATACAAAACGACTACCAAAAGCCTCCCGAGCCACAAAAAAGAGCTACAAAAAGCCGGAAGTTTGGAGTATTTACTATGCCCATCCCTTGTTTAGACGGTGCGTCACACAAGAGATGGCCAGGGGGCAAGGAGGGGGGACTCCCCCGAGAGCCCGTAATCATATATTTTGATTCAAAAGGTGTAATTTTTTGAAATTTTTACTAACATTTTGCAGGAATGAATGCATAAAAGACCGGAGAAGGATAAGACCTTCCAGGCACCCGCCTGGAAGGCTCCCACTGCACAATGCTCATCCATGGTCGTCGCGCCCGAATGAGGGTGCCTTATGCAAAAGAGCCGGGATGTCTATGATGGCCCACGTGCCTAGGCTGCTTTCACCGCAGTTGATCGATCACGCCGTGTCTTGGCTGCGGACCTCCCATGCACAATGCTCATCCATGGTCGTCGGGCCCGGATGAGGGTGCCTTATGCAAAAGAGCCGGGATGTCTATGATGGCCCACGTGCCTAGGCTGCTCTCACCGCAGTGACTGATCACCGGCCCTCGTGCCGGTGGCGGCTGCGGACCTCCCATGCACAATGCTCATCCGTGGTCGTCGGGCCCGGATGAGGGTGCCTTTATGCAAAAGAGCCGAGATGTCTATGATGGTCCACGTGTTTGGCCGCTCTCACCGCAGTTGATCGATCACGGCCTCGGTGGCGGCTGCGGACCTCCCATGCACTGAGCTTATCCGTGGTCTTCGGACCCGGATGAGGGTGCCTTATACCTACGTACGGAGCACCATCGCGCACGAAGAGTCCACGGCCCGGGGCCTGGGCAGCTCCAGCGCCTTGCGTATGGCACATTACCCACGTACGGAACACCATCTGCGTAAGGAGAGTCCACGGCCCGGGGCCTGGGCGGCTCTTGCGCCCTGCGTGCGGCACACTACCTGCGTACGGAGAGTCCACGGCCCGGGGCCTGGGCGGCTCCTGCGCCCTTTATACTACCCACGTACGGAACACCATCTGCGTACGGAGAGTCCGCGGCCCGGGGCCTGGGCGGCTCCTGCGTCCTGCGTGCGGCACACTACCTGCGTACGGAGAGTCCACGGCCCGGGGCGGGCGGCTCCTGCGTCTTTTACACTACTTGCGTACGGAGAGTCCACGGCCCGGGGCCTGGACGGCTCCTACGCCCTATATACTACCTGCGTACGGAGAGTCCACGGCCCGGGGTCTGGACGGCTCCTACGCCCTTATACTAACTGCGTACGGAGAGTCCACGGCCCGGGGCCTGGACGGCTCCTACGCCCTTTATACTACCATCAGAAGAGACCACTAATGGCCCCCGCGCCTAGATGGCTTGCTCTGGATAAGACCATACTACGGCCCTCGTGCCTAGGTGGCTCCAATCGTACAAATAGTCCATGGCTACGTGCCGGGACAGCTCCTTTATTCCAGTGACGCAGTTTACTCTGCGTCACCTTAGGCCGCGCCACGTAACCTTGTCCCGCGGCCGACCTCCTTATTCCCGTGACGCAGTTAATCCAGTGTCACCCCTGGCCGCGCCGCGTGACTATGACCGCGGCGCCAGCCTCCTTATTCCCGTGACGCATTTCACTCTACGTCACCTTAGGCCGTGTCGCGTGACCGTCCCCGCGGCGCTGGCCTTTTTATTCCGTTGATGTTGCGTACTCAATGTCACCCCCTAGCCACGCCGCGAAACTCCGATCGCGCCGTGAGACTTCGCTTGCACTGCACTGCTGCCAGACCGTACGGTACGGACCCGGGTGAGACATCCCTGCCCCAGACCCGGGAGGGACTGACGGTCCCCTGGGTACATGGGATGCTCCCGGCTCACGACCCCTCCGGCCCGAGGTAGCCAGACCCGGGAGACGCCACCCCCAACAACTATCGTGTAGCTTTCGATGCCTGTTTTATATTTGGTCTGTCACGGCTAGACAACTACTTTAACGCGGTACTTCTTCCGCTAGAGATTCATTTGATGTGACATTCCACACATGCATCGCCCAAGGTTAACAGTTTCGCGCACTTTATTCGACGCCGACATCCGACACCGAATCCGCATGACGGCATACGAATCCGGTGGGGGCAATTGTTGGGGGTCGAATATCCGATTACGCTTGTGACAGCTAGACGACAAATAATAGGCTCAAGAGGCCCAAAAGCCCAATAAGCTCTATAAATAGCCCCTAGGGGGCAAAGGTAAAGAGGTTGGTCTCATATTTCCCTCCCCACTCTCTCTCTCTACTATCCCTCCATATTTATATTTTCCACATTAAACACTGTTTTATAGATTTGCATCGACTTGGCGTCGGAGGCTCACGTGGCAAGCCCCTCGGGCCCGGAGTTCACCCTGCAGGTCACACATGGAGCGGGCTCGAAACCTGGAGGCCACCCATGACGTCACCCTCAAGACCCCGAGTTTACGCCCGAAACAAATTTATTGTTATATAAAATACTCTGTATAATTATGTGTGTGTGTGTGTGTGTGTGTGTGTGTATATATATATATATATATATATGTATATATATAAAATCTTTCAAGCCCTAAGTTTTGGGAAAGTCATTGAGTCCAGACATCCGCTTCGAGATTTTAACACAAAAAATTGAGATTTTAACACAAAAATTTAGAAATGCAAAATTTCAGAATATTTGAGATTTTAACAATGTTAAAATCTCAAATATTCTGGAATTTTACAGTTTCAAATTTTTGTATTAAAATCTCAAATTTTTGTGTTAAAATCTCAAAGCGGATTCAGGACTCAATGACTTTCTCTAATAAGTTGGGCTTAAAAGATCTTATCTATATATATATATATATATATATATATAGAGAGAGAGAGAGAGAGAGAGAGAGAGAGACAGATAGGATCCGGTACATCCTTATATATATATATATATATATATATATATATATATATATATATATATATATATATATATATATATATATATATATATATATATAAATCCTACATCCTAATTACAGCCGTTGCATTAGATGATATTGGGCGCTTGAGATTGAGCCACGTCGACAATTAAAACAAACCTTCACTCAACCGCGCAAACCTAACGTTTCACACTCTCTCTCTCTCTACTCTTTCACACACACTCTCTCTCTCTCTCTCTCTCTCTCTCTCTCTCTCTCTAATTTCGAACCCTAAAATCCTTCAATGTCAAATAAATTCAACGATAGTTTCAGCGATTTTCAAGCGTTTTTTTCAATCATTTAAAACATTCATCAATAATCGGGTGTAATCAAGTTTAATCACAAAAATCCTTCAATCTTCATTTACTAGGTATGGTAATTTTCGTTAATTCAAGCGTTTTACTGATGTTTTCGTTAATTCAAGCGTTTTTCCAAGAATTTAGTGATGTTTTCGTTAATTCAAGCGTTCTACTGATGTTTTTGATATTTATTGTGTTAAAATTAGTTTTAGTTAATTATGTTGTTATGTTTTGAATTTTCGTGTGTTGCACACCAAGTGTTTGATGAAATACCTCAACGAAGTGCGAAATTTGGTTGTCTATAACTTTGATAGTTATTTTGTGTAGTTGTGATACTTTTGGTTATGATAAGTGATACTTTTAGTTATGATAAATGGTACTTTTATAAACTGTTATGTTACATTTAATTTTGTTTATTGAGTTTTTGTCGAATGTTATGTTACTTTTAATAAATGATTGTGATACTTTTTGTTATCATAAGTGATACTTTTAGTTATGATAAATGATACTTCTATAAACTATATGTTATATTTAATTTTGTTTAGTGATTTTTTGTCGAATGTTATGTTACTTTTAGTAAATGATTGTGATACTTTTTGTTATCATAAGTGATACTTTTAATAAAGTGTTGTGATACTTTTTTAAAATATTCTGATACATTTAGTTTTGTTTGTTGATTCTTTGTAGAATGTTATGATACTTTTAGTAAATAGTTCTGATATTTTTAATATAAGGTAGTGATACTTTTACATATAAAAATTAATGTATTTATTATTTGTGTGGTGTATATTACAGGATATTATTCTACCTAATTTCTCCAAAGAAACCAACAAGTGCAAACAAAAGTCAAGGAAGAGGGCATGGAAAATGCAGATGCAGTGGTTACACTTTGTAGAAATAAGAATAGTGTGATATTTTTCTTAATAGAATAAGACAGTCAATTTATACTCCCTCCATTCAAGACCAAACACTACGGTTGCTTTATCACATTTGTCGAGGCGAATGTCGGAACGGAAATATCTATAATTTCACACGATAAAAAAATTTAAAAATTGGATATTAATATTGTACGCATAAAGACGAATCAAACAAGATCACACACGGTTATATTTTCACTTATAGATTGTCGGGAATTTCAAAGAATACCGACACATATGAATAGTGTCAAAAAGGCAAATGTTTGGTTTGGACTTGAATGGAGGGAGTATCATACATTGTAAAATGATATATGTTATTTTTATATCGCTTACCCCGTCTCCGAGTCGCTTTTATTGTCAAAATCGCTCTTTAGGGCCATTTGTTCTCACATATCGCCGAGTAGCACTTTTGGTGTTTTTCTCGTGGTTTGCGTGAATTTGTAGCATTTCCTTGCATTTGAGTGAAAATTGGAGGTTTATGACTGAAACCAAAAGCCGAGGCGAAGACGAGCTCGAGTGACGAAGTGTTTACTGGGCGAATTTAGAAGCCAAGGCCCAAGTGAGAATTGAGAAGTCAAAGCCCAACTAGAAGTTCAGGCCATTTTGAGGGCCGGCCGGTCAAACCTGACCGGCGGCCGGTCGGCCGGCTAAGGTGTTTTTATTGACTTTCGCGGAGATTTTGAGACCCAAAATTTGGGCTACGTAGTCGGTGGCTGACCGGCAGCCGGCCGGCCGGCCTTGGGGTTTTATTTGACGGGTTTATTTTGTATTTTAATTATTTTAATATTTTAGGAATTACTATATATTAGAAACTCGGGAGTTAGGTCAGGATGATCTTTTCATTACTGTTTTACTGCTTTTTAGAAAATTACTCTCTCTAGAAAACTTCAAGTCCCTTTTAATTTCATCTTCAAACTTTGTAACCGTCGGTACTCAGGATCAATCTCAAGTTTATTTTCAATTGGTAATTTCATGTTTATTGTTCTTAATTTCCTCCGTTTAATTATTAATATGTCTTTTGCCCCGATTATGAGTAGCTAATCCCCCAACTAGGGTTGAGGGGAAATTATGCCTTTAATCCGGTATTTTGGTTAAATCGTTGCGATTGATTAGTTTATGCTTGTGCGATTTCTTCCTGCGCGATTAATTATCAATTGAATTTAGGGACGCCTTGATTTAATTGAACTTAGGGTTATATTGATTTAAGATCGAAAGCCTAATCAGTATTAGACCACTACGCGTAATTGATAAGTTGATTTAGTAAGTCGCGAGAGCCCGCTAAATTGAACTTAAGGTAACATTGATTCGAGAGAACGTGTTTTATCCTAATCGCCTTGCTTAATCTGATTGATTGCTATCTTGTTGAAAGTATTACTATCCGGATTATTGTCATAAGGAACCCGAAGCCCTAGTCCTTTTACCTATCGTTTTATCCCCCTTTTCATTCTTGCTTTTAGTTTTATAGTTTTCCAAACCAACCATTGTCATACTCAAGAATAACCTGTCAACTAAGTGTCTTGCGAGTATACGTTTCTCTGTGGTTCGACCCCTTCTTACCGCTAGCTATTGTTAGTAGTCCGTAGGGTTTATCTTTGATTTCAACGATACGACTTAGCTGTGTCAAATTTTGGCGCCGTTGCCGGGGAAACGGTTTTATTTCGCTTTTACTTAGTAGGTTATTTCTTTTGTCTCAGGGAACTTTAGTTCCTTGAGACCGTTTCTCACTTCTCCTTGTAGTTTTTGTTTATGCGCAGGTCACTGTCAGGTTTAGTTCCTTTCGATCCCGAACCTGAGCGGACTCTTCGCCGAACGCGTAACTTCTTTATGGAGATTGCTGAAACTTACGCTTCAGAGGTTGTGGAAGTTTCGGACGCAGGATCTAGTTCAGAAGCATCGTCCTACGAAGGGGACATTACTCCACCTTCTACTTCTAGTGTTGTTTCGGAGGCGCTAGTGATCATGCCTAAACTGTCGAGTCACTCTCTACCCAAGACGGAGTCCATTCCTAATGGATTCCAGATGCCCGAAACTTTGCAGGGCAACTTCGAGATTCGCCCCGCCTTTCTAAATTTGGTGGAGCGTAATCAATTTGGAGGAAAATCCCACGGAGGATCCTGGTCGTCATATGCAGGTTTTTACGGATTACTGTTCGACGATAAAGCAGGCCGGGATTACCCAGAATCAGATTAGGGAAATGCTGTTCCCTTTCTCGTTACGTGATCGCGCTCGTGAATGGATTACTGACTTAGATAAGACAGCCGCTGGCATTACAGATTGGGATGGGTTAGCTCTTGCATTCTATAAAAAGTATTATCCTCCCGAGCGGACGAACCAAATGCGGAGCCAAATCCAAAGCTTTAAGCAAACTTACGACGAGACACTTGCTGAAGCTTGGGAACGTTATAAGAAGCTCATCCGTGACTGCCCTCATCATGGTTTGAATGATTGGCTCGTAATCTTGACATTTTATAATGGGTTATACGCCGAGAGTCGGGCTATCTTAGATTCAGCTGCGGAAGGGCGGTTTGCCAATAATGTCGACGACGACCAAGCATGGCAACTAATCGAGCAAATGGCAGTGCATTCCTCACAGTATGATCGACCTAGGGGAAATTCTCGCGCGGCTCATAGTGATCGCGAGAAGGATTCTATCAATGCTTTAACGAGCCAAATCTCGGCTCTATCAATGCAGGTCGCCAAGCTGAGTGGTGCGGGTTCGTCTAATGCGCAGCAGGTTAATGCGGTTGTGGGACATGACATGGGATGCAATAATTGCGGGGCTGCAGGTCATTATGCACACGAGTGCATGGGTACGCAAGAGTAAGTTAACGCTTTCGGTTCGTATCGTTCTAACTTGCCATATCAGAATCAGCCGGGTTATGATCGATCTCTGCTTTCTTATCGGAACCAGAACGTTCTCAACCCTACTCCGCAACCGCCGCAACAGCAACAACCAACGTACGTTCCGCCACAACGGAACTACCAACCGCCGGGTTTCCAAAATCAAAGGCCCCCATTCCACCAACAACAACATTATCAACAACAACCACAAGTTCAATCCGCTCCTACTCCCGCTAGTGATCATGGTGTGAGTGAATTGAAGGCCATGATGATGCAGATGGCCAAGACTCAGGAAACTATGATGACGCAGATGCAAAAAAGTGATCAAGCTAAAGACGCAGCTATTAAGATGTTGGAAACGCAGGTTGCGAAGCTAGCAAGTTCGCAGGCTACGAGGCAACAAGGGACACTTCCACCGCAAGGGAACCCACCTCATGATACTGCAAATGCGATTACATTGCGTAGCGGCACACATTATGACGGTCCGAAGCATCCGGACGAGAGTGAGGCCGAAAATTCGCAAAAACAGACCGTCAGGTCAGCGGAGCCGGTCGGCCGACCGGCTGGTGACCCCAAAGTTACGAGTGATGTTGATTTGGGGAAGAAAGTTGAGGAAGAAGCTCAGGATGCTAAGGCTAAGGTCCAAGATGCTTCTAAGGATGTTACTTCTACTGTTACACATCCGATAAAGATTCAACTCCCGTTTCCGGGACGTCAACGAAATGCAAAGGCCGAGACGCAGTTCGGTAAGTTTATGGAGGTCGTGATGCAGGTAACCGTCCCATTCACTGAGCTCATCACCCAGGTACCCTCTTACGCTAAATTTATGAAAGACATTCTTACTAAGAAACGTTCTTGTAACGAGGTCGAGACCATAGTGTTTACAGGTGAGTGTAGAGGTGAGTGTAGTGCCCTTTTACAGAACAGTGCACCCCCTAAGTTGAAGGACCCGGGTAGTTTCTCCATTCCTTGCACCATAGGCACCCATGTTATTGACAAAGCCTTGTGTGATTTGGGGGCGAGCGTGAGCGTTATGCCTTATTCAGTTTGTGACAAACTAAACATGGGAGGGTTGAAGTGTACGAGTGTCACCCTGCAGATGGCCGATCGCTCGGTCAAGCGACCCTTAGGAGTGCTTGAGGATGTCCCCGTGAAGGTAGGGAAGTTCTTTTTCCCAGTTGACTTTATTGTTTTGGATATGGCTGAGGATAACCAGATACCTATTATCCTAGGACGACCATTCCTACACACAGCCGGGGCGGTCATTGATGTTAAGAATGGTAGGTTGACTCTAGAGGTAGGGGGTGATAAGGTCACATTTAACCTTAACCAAGCCCTTAAGAGCCCGATGTTAGAAGAGTCTTGCTACTACCTAGACATTATTGATGTTGTCGATGAGTCGGTGTCTTTTGTCTCCGAGGGATCCTTGTCCAAGGATCCTTTGGAAGTTTTAATGTGTGGTGATTGTGCAGATGATGAAACAGGTCCGTGGAATGCGGAAGTAGCTGAAATTGAAGCTCTCCTATATGCTGATGAAAGGAGAGACTTCGACACCACTGAGACAGTTGAGACCTCTTATGCTGCTGAGGTCCAGAAACCCGAGTTGAAGTCGTTGCCTACCCACTTGAAGTATGCGTTCTTAGATGAAGAGGAGATGAATCCGGTGATCGTCAGCAAAGATCTTACGGAGTCCCAGCTGAATGCTTTGCTGGAAGTTTTGAGAAAGCACAAGAAGGCTTTGGGATACAGTCTTAGTGATTTGAGAGGTATTAGTCCTGATTTCTGTATGCACAGGATTCACCTCGAGGATGATCACAAACCGGTGATTCAGGGTCAACGACGGTTGAACCCAAACATGCAAGAGGTTGTTAAGAAGGAGGTGATGAAGCTCCTTGACGCCGGAATTATATACGCGAACTCCGACTCTAGGTGGGTTAGTCCTGTTCAGGTTGTTCCTAAGAAAGGCGGGACTACGGTGGTCAAGAATGAAAAGAACGAGCTGATTCCCACGAGAGTTTTGACCGGTTGGCGGATGTGCATCGACTATCGACGGTTGAATGCCGCCACGAAGTGTTGGGGTTAGTGTCCTCCACAGTTAGTGCAATAACATAAATAAATCTCTAAAGGTACACAGGGTACATTTTGTATTTAATCAGTTGATTAACGTTTATCGATAACGGTTGGCTTGCTAGATAAGTTTGACGTTATTGTCATACAGATGGCGGTGATCAACTGGTCCCTAAGAGTCACACCTAAAGGATGTGTTTGAGAAATATGATTATTTGAGAAAATGATCATATTGATGCCTTACTTAATGACTAAACAGTTAGTTAGTGTTGTTGACTAAAAGGTTAGTCAAATGTGACTAAAATGTTAGTCAAGTGTGATGATGTTACTGACTAAAATGTTAGTCAGTGTAATGTTGGTACGGCTATTTAATACTAATTAAATAATTTTAGCTGATGCGAATTAAATGTAATTCGTGAATTGAATATAAAATGTTATATTTAATTATTGTGTATAATGTAAGCTAATTTAATATAAACCGTTATAATTAATTAGAAAATTATAAATATAAGGATATTTATAATATATTATAGTCGGTCCATACAGATGACACTAGTAATTTATTGCATTATATTATAAGCTAAAATGATCATAAGAAAAGTGTCCAGATACATCCTAGTCTAGATACGTTTTCTTGATCAATAAGTTATTGTATTTGAGGAGAATTAAATCTCCCCAAATACTACATAAGGAGGTCGGCCAAGAGGAGGAGATTAGAGGATTATTGTCTTTCCTAATTGCTCTCTAATTAAATTCCTAATTCATTCATCATTCACAACACTTAAAACCTTGAGAGAAAAATCAGTTTTTCCTCTATAATTCTTCTAGCAATTCAAGGGCATATCTTAGACTATCTTGGGTGTTTCTATTAGGAGATACCATACTTTTGGTATTGATCTTAGGCCAATTCTTAAGGATTAAAAGGTTAATTCTTATTCTTTTATTATGTTATGCAAATTTTGATTTATGACTTTAAAATCTTATAAAAGTTTTCATTATAATCCTGTGGATTTTAAGGTGTATATACGGATATAAACCTACAAGTGGTATCAGAGCCTTAGGGCACATGAAATTTTTATAAGGTTTTCATAAAAATCGATTTTGTATGATTTTAAAACGATTTGCATAGGCCACGGTTTTGAAATTTATTTTAGCCGAATTATTTTTCCACATTGGCCATATGTATTTGTGATGTTTTTGGTTTGTTTTGGTCTTTTTGATTCATAATTATTAATGTTTTAAGATGTTAAAACGATTACATGTGATTTTGAATGAGTTTTGATTTAATACCGATTGAATTAGAACTAAAAGGACCAAATTCTTATATGTTAATGAACATATTGTTTGCTAATCTATAGATCTATCAGTTTTAAGTTGTTTAATTTAAAAAGTTAAATTGAATCTCTTAAGTCAATGTTTAATACGGATTAAAATTGAGTCAGGATCGATCTAATTATTAGCAGAAACGAATTAAAACAGTTTAATTCATGTTTTATTGATTGGCCGATTTAAAAATTTTTTTTTTTGGGTAAATTTATTTTGTTTTTTTTTTTTTTATTATTTGGCCGAAACTATTAAAAAAAAAAAAATTTATTTCGGTATTTTATTTTCCATTTGGCCGAAATTTGCATATTTTTGGAAATATTATTGTTTTGCAATATTTTGTTATATTTGTTATAAAGATAATGAATATAATGTTATCATGAAGAAGTTCATGATTTTGATACCAAATATTTTAAAATAGTTTAAAATATTTTGTGACCTAATTTATGTTATACTGATAATATAAATTTGGGATTATTGTTTTGATTAAGATGTTATGAACAATTAAGGAATTGTTGCATAATATAATCATTTAAAGAGGTGGTTTGGATTAAAATCAATTCGTTTGCATTGTTTTATTTTGTTTAGTTGATACTCTATTTTGTGTTTGAATGGTTTGAATGGTTTAATTTCACGCTTTAATTTTTGTACAAACGGTTGTAATTTACTAGTGTGGCCTTAGAAAGTTGTGTTTTCGTAATGAAGGAAACACAATTTTGGTTGTATTTTGAGATCTCGAATCTCCAATTTTGTAATTTTTAATTTTGGCATTTTTGGATTAGAATGTAAATAGGTTTATTTTGTAATTCAAAATTGTAATTTTAAGAAGATTCAAGATGAAGATTCAAGATGGACTCCTACTTAAAGCCCAAGATGAAGAATGAAGACAAGCTTAGGGTCCATGGATGGATTCCACTTTGTAATTGTCTTTATTTTCATAGGGATAGGCCACACTAGGTGTTTTTCGTTTTTGCGTTTTCTTTTACCCTTTTTCATTGCATTCACGTTAGTTAGTAGCATCATATTCCGCCTAAACTAAACCAAACCACCTAATATGCATGAAAATGGATCATATAGTTGCATTCTTTTCATTGACATACGGATGTCACTTGTTTAGGGCTATCACCTCAATTTAATCATTCACGAAAATGCTAGATATTAGTTCACTTAAAATGAATTAAAATGAGTTGATGGGACCTTCCTCTAAAACTGAAATTGAGAATTAGTCTTTATAAGTCGAACCACTATGAATCCCTTCTTCGTCGGTAGGCATAATATGACCCCTTCTACGTTGGGTAAGTAGTGGCTGTCGACTTAGTTTATCTCAACATTATAGTTCGAGTAATATCTCGAAGTTATGATGGACTAATAGATAGGATTTACTGAAATCTATCGACCGAGAATTCTAACAGTAGAATTAGCCAAGAGGTTGGCTTATCAATTTAAAGAAATTGAGTCTTGGGATCATTTATATAATTCTCGAGGGAGGTCGATTATATGAGTGCACGAGTCGTTGCATTAAAACGTTATTGCTTTACGACTTAAACCTTTACAAATGATGTTCTCTTATCTCTCTCGCTTCTTCTTCTTTCTTTTCACAGTTTCGAATACGTTATATACAGATATAACTACTATAACAAATGGCTGTACGTACTGACGAACCAATGCCAAGTGCCACACTAACACGCGAATCATGGCTTAGAATTTTCATGGACAGCATGAATCAGTCCACTCGACTGAAGAGTGATGGGTCCAATTTTTCTGATTGGGAGGCCGCATTACGGAATGCCGCCATTGCTGACGGTAAGCTCAAGTACTTGACTGAGCCACTGCCGACTAAACCAGCTCCCGATGCAGGAGCAGATGAACTCTACCTTTACAATGATTTCATGATGGAGGCGGGTGCGATACAGAACGTACTCATCTATGCAATGGAATCCAATTTGCAAAGACGGTTCATAACCCAAGGTGCAAAAAAAGATTTTCACCACCCTTACAAAGGAATTCTCGAAAGCTCCGAGAATTAAGAGTTACGAGTATACTACTCGTTTCTTTGAAGCTAGACTACAGAAGGGCCAACCGGTTGGTCCACACCTTCTCGACATGATCGAGAACGTTGAGAAACTGGAGGAGCTTGGTTGCAAGATCGATGAGAAGATCGTCATTGATCGAGTGCTCCACTCTCTTCATGATGGGTATGCCCTCTTTAGGGCAAACTACTACATGAATGACATGCAGAAAAGTCTGCATGAACTACATTCACTCCTCGCATGCACTGAGTGATCTGAAGTTGAGTGGGAGCATGAAACAAGATGTTCTCATGATAGGCAACAAGCATAAGGGTAAGGGTAAGGCTCCAGCTAACCTAACTGTAGGTATGCTAAAGTTTAAGAAGCCAGTGATTGCGAAGAGTGGGTCTGGTGAGTCTAGCGGTAGCTCACAAGGCAAGGCAAAAGCGAAGCAAAGCATGGAGTGCCACCATTGCCACAAGTCTGGGCATTGGAGGCAGAACTGTCCCGTGTATGCTGAGGACATAAAAGCAGGCCACGTCATTCCTGTTGGTATGTATTCTATTATTCGCATGATTGAGATTAACCATGCAAGTTTCGGAACTTGGGTACTTGATACTGGTTGGGGTTCTCATCTGTGTAATCATTTGCAGGGTCTAAGAAACATCAAATCTCTAGCAAGAGGTGATGTGGACCTGCGAGTGGGGAATGGAGCAAGAGTTGCTGCCGTTTCAATAGAAACATAAGTAATCCAACTCCCGAGCGGATTTGAGTTATTACTGAATAACTGTTACTATGTACCTAGTTTGTCTAAAAACATTATTTCTGCATCCGTACTTGATAAAAACGGATTCTCGTTTTAAAGAATAATAGCTGTATTTTCTCTTTAAACGATATGATTTATGGTAAAGCAGTTTCCATGAACGGAATTTATGTTTTAGATCAAACCACAGATATAATGCATGTGAGTAACAAGAAAGCAAAGGTTGGTGACAAGATCAAACATAACTATGGCAAAATGTCTCGAATTTCCTTCAAAGGTGTTGGAATGCATGCTGCTGACCTATTAGGACTCATACACACTGATGTATGAGGACCTATGTCAATCAACGCTAGAGATGGCTATAGGTATTTTATCACTTTCACGGACGATTTGAGTAGATATGGACATGTCTACTTAATGAAGCATAAAAGTGAGTCCTTTGACAAGTTCAAGGAATTCCAGAATAAGGTTGAGAACCAACTGGATAGAAAGATAAAAGCACTACGTTCAGATCGTGGTGGCGAATATCCTTCAACTGAGTTTGATCGACACCTGAAAGACCGCGGGATAGTATTACAGTTAACTCCACCTGGAACACCAAAACTGAATGGTGTGTCCGAACGCAGGAATCGAACATTACTTGATATGGTTCGATCCATGATGAGTCACACGGTTGTATCTGACTCATTATGGGGCTATGCTCTTTTGTCAGCTGCTCTTATACTTAACCGAAGTCCGTCTAAAGCTGTAGACAAGACTCCATACGAGTTATGGAAGGGAACGGTCCCTAACTTGTCCTTTATTCGGGTTTGGGGTGCGAGGCTTATGTCAAGTAGTTGACACGTGGATAAGCTCGGCCCGCGATCGGTCAAGACACACTTTATTGGTTATCCAAAAGGAATGCTTGGTCATTATTTCTATTCGCCAACCGAACAACGAGTTTTTTGTTGCGGCTAGTGCGAACTTCTTAGAGAAAGAGTTTCTCGAGGACAAGAGAAGTAATAGAACCTTCGATCTGTCGGAGATTCCTGAACCAACAACCGAGCAACCAATGGAGGAAACTGTTCCTTCATCGTCTGCTGCGGTTAATATTCCCTTGGAACCTAGAAAGTCGGGTAGACTATCCATTCCTCCAGATCGATAAATCGGTACAGTCGAGGAGAATGGGAGAGACGACGTTTTACTCCTTGAGAGTAACGAACCCGTAACCTATAAAGGTGCCATGACGTGTTCTGACTCAAAGCTATGGCAAGAAGCCATGCAATCCGAGATGGACTCTATGTACGAGAACGATGTATGGGATATGGTTGACTTACCTGATAAGGTTCGGCCTCATCAGTGCAGATGGCTTTATGAGATAAAGCGATCTGTAGAAGGACAACCAGATATATACAAGGCACGACTAGTGGCAAAGGGTTTCACACAAGTGCAAGGGTTGCACTATGATGAGATCTTTGCACCCGTAGTCATGCTTCGTTCCATTCGGATTGTCTTAGCGATCGCCGCTTTTCATGACTATGAAATTTGGCAGATGGACGTGAAAACCGCCTTCTTAAACGGTTATTTGGAGGAGGAGTTGTACATGGTACAACCCGAATGTTACACTGATCCTAAAAATCCTAAGAAGGTTTGCAAGCTTAAGCGTTCCATTTATGGACTTAAGCAAGCTTCACGGAGTTGGAATCATCGCTTCGACCAAGTGATAAAGGAGAATGGATTCACTCGATCGGTCGAGGAACCATGTCTATATATCAAGTCGAGTGGCAGCAAGATTGTCTTCCTAATACTGTACGTCGATTGGGAATGACATACCTCTCTTAACTTCGGTAAAAGTTTGGTTACAGAACCATTTCCAGATGAATGATCTGGGTGAGGCACAACGAATTTTGGAGATCCGTATCTATAAAGATAGATCAAGATGGATGTTATCCCTCAGTCAGGAGTCCTATATAGATAAGATTCTTGAGAGATTCTGTCTGACCAAGTCGTGTTCCTTATGCTTCGGCAGTAGGATCGATCATGTTTGCCATAATATGCTCACGTGCAGACGTGGCATCTGAAATGGGTATTGACTTATGGAGGTGCTATAAGGCTATGCGCAATCGATTCTTGTGACGCTAACCTCCACACGAATCGAGATGACTCGATATCTCAGCTCGGATTTGTCTTTACTCTTTATGGCACTGCGGTCAGCTACACAGTTCCAAAATATAGTGTTATAGTAGATTCTACGACTGTGTCCGGGTACTATGCTATTTAGTTGCAGGGGAAGCTGTATGGATGCGTCAGTTCTTACAAGGACTAACTGTAGTTCCTAGTTGGAATGACACTATTACCATCTATTATGTTAATAGAGGTGCCATCTTCCAGGCTAAAGAGCCTAAAGTCCAGCAAGTAGTCTAGATATGTACGTCGGTATATGATAAGCATGAAGGGCACGTTATCTTCATGAGAATTGCACGTGTTCCTGGTTATAATAGTACTTGACATGGATTAGATATATGTATCTTTTTCATATACTATTTATAACATCATCGTTTTGTTTTATATATTTTGTTTTCCATGTGGATTGTATGGACAACTTTGAACACCACAAAGTGAACTGGAAAACATTATATTTGTTTGGTCCGTAATCGCCTACATGAGCTGATAACTCTGGCGATTATTTTGTGACGTCGATTGATGGTGGGTTCAACGAGCCATAAGTCAAACTATTGACTGATCGATCACAGATGCGGGTTTACTGAAATCGCTACAGACATTTTTGTGACGACTACATGGAGTCCTAAATGTTTCAGAACATTAGGTGCCTGGTCGTGGATAGGACATCCATAGTGTTCCTAGAGTCGATTCTTTTGATTATCGACTGTCTCTTGAGATTAAGGCAGATTTTGGGTGACTTTGGTTTCTTTCTCACGGTCGACCGTAACAGGAGGCCAAGCAGATTTTCACTGGGTCATTTCATGCTGCGCTTACATCTGCAGGATTCGAGTTGAGGGAAATATCCAAACTTCTATCGAGTTATAATATTTATTCTCAGGGCCACTCGAGGAGCTGTAACTGAAAATGCATGGCCATGCTCGAATATTGATTCGTTTATGGAGTGAAACCTATGAGGGTCAAGTTTCACTCAAGGATTGAACAAAAGTCGAACTAGAACACCCCTTGAAAATCTCGGTTATATGTATGTTTTTGTGGGATAATTTTCTGAAATTTATGTAAACAAATGAAAAACAAAAAGGATAGTCACTAAATCTAAACACAAAGTAGTAGATTTAGTGTTGTGATTAGTTTAAGCACAAAGCCACTAAACTAATCTATCACTAATCTCAAGCACTAAGCAAGGAGATAATGAAGAACACTCAAATAAGTTGAGAACTCTCAAACTTAGGGTTTTTATCATCCAACTAAAATCTGAAAAATTTACAAGGCAATGAGAGGAGGTTAGATACTACCCTTCCTCTAATCTTGACCCTACATTTAAAGGAGATCTAAAGGCTACAATTAACCCTTGAATTACATCAAATACTCGGTCCACTTAGGCTCACATGAGCTGAAAATTTTAAACATAAAACAACAAATACTTAAAGTAAAAAGCATAAAGCATAAAAGGTAGATAGTGACTTGTAGGAAAGGGACATGTTGAGGAGAAACATGTGAGCTTCTCTTGGATTGAATTTCGGCTGACTTGGGTCTTGTACCCACTTGAGTTTGCTCTTGAAGATTTACTTGGCTTGTGGTTCGAACCCACTTGGGTGCACTCGAGCGATCACAAACAAAAATAGCACTTTAGTCGACTTTCGGTTGCTCTTCGTCTTGACTTTTCTTGACTTCCTTGACCCACCAAGCTTGACCAAGATATTATTGTTTAAATTCACTCAAAATAAGCTTGGGTGGACCTTAGGATCGGGACCTAGCCCATGGTTCGAGCCCAAGGACCTAAACCGTGATTTGGGCAAAAACCGCCTTTGCTAGCCTTGACCATTTTTGGTCCAATCTCCTCTCCTTGAAAAGGATTTGTCCTCAAATCCTCGGTCTCTCTTCCTCTTGCTCGGTTTGGACTATAGTTTGACTCATGGCTTGATCCTTTGCCTCCTTCTCGACTCGGACTCGTGTTGGCTTCATGACTTGAATCGTAGAACATGATGAGGGGTGCCCCATGAGCCCCATGACCAACTTTGGGCTCCATGGCTCTAGACTTCCAAGAATTCCACTTGCTTAGAGATTGAATGAGAGATTGATTCTTGTAAACTCGGTTCATTGAATTGAACTTGCTCTCTCCCTTACTCATGGTTTCTTTGGATTCACAATTAACCCCTAGCACAACTCGAAGTTCCTCATGTTTAGGACCGTCAATTAGCCACCCTTTGTCAATGATGAGTCCCACGTCTCTTTCCCATTTCAAGGACTCACTTGAACTTTCTAGCACATCGACCCTTGCATCTCCAAATGATTCACTTCCTTTGCACTTGATCGAGTTTCCCAAATTTTCGCTTTGAGCTCATTGAGCTCCTCTCCTTGACTTCCCTTATTGCTCTAGGGTTGTCTTTGATCACATGGAGGGCTACACTCTCGATCATGAAGGTACTTGTGGGATTAGACGACATAAGGAGTGTGAATAATTCAGTGTGGCTTTGAGGGCCGTGTTCCCCTCCCACAAGTCGATCTTTGGACTTTCACTTGAGCCATCTTCTTTCTTGAACTTAGGTGAAGGTTGTAGAAGATCATCACTTAGCTCTTTTTGTTCAAGCTTAGTTCCCCCTTTGAATCCCTATTTCATGAATCCACTTGAGTAGACTTGGTTATGACAACCACATTGCATTTCTTTGGCATTGTTAGTACTCACTTTGAATTTCCACTTTAGAAATTCCCTCGACTCTTTGCTTGCATCAACATTCTCATACCACATGAATACCTTCCTCTTGACATTGGCCAAACACTTCTCATGATCATACTCATCCCTTTGCTTGGCATTGTACCCCATGCTTTCCTCTTGAGTGTTAGGATCATCTTTAGCAAAGTGAATGGTCAATCTCTCACCAACATTCATTTCCTCACTTGTTTCGACCTCTTCACTCAAAATAACCTCTTTGAACGACTCAAGTATGGAGGGTGGTTTGCATTGCTCTTTGGGGAACTCCTTAGCAAGGACATTAATCTCATCCTTCCCATGACTAACCCCAAGTTCAATTTCTGGTCCCCCATCAATCCCCATTTTTTCGTGTGACATAATCAAGGAGGGTGGGTTAGGGTTCTTCAAAATCGGAGGTAAGGGTGCAAGTTTGATTTTCTTAGCTCCAATCTTGAAAGTATAGGTATTGTCCCTCCCATCATGATGAGCATTTCTTTCCAACTTCCAAGGTCTCCCCAAGAGGAGATGACAAGCATCCATGGGAATCACATCACACAAAACCTCATCCATGTATTCCCCACCAATGGAGAAAGAAACCAAGCATTGTCTAACCACCATCACCCTCATCTCGGCTCCATTTCTTTGGCATTTCATCTTGTAAGGGTTAGGGTGATCTTGTGTAGGTAAGGCTAGTTTTTCAATGAGGGTGCTTGAGGCCACATTAGAACAACTCTCCCCATCAACAATCAAATCACAAACCCTTCCCATAATGGTACACCTAGACCTAAAGGCTTCGACTTGGTGATTCTCTTCTAGGTTTAGGGTTAGGGTTTGAGCAAGCTTGTCCCTACAAACCACACGGCTTTGGCTAGGGGGTGATTCTCCTCCTAACCGAGCCATTCTACCTTCTAACTCCCTCAAGTTCACAAGGTTAGGGTTAGGAATAGGTCTACTCCTCATTCGACTCATTTTGATTTCAAGCTCTCTTCTAGCTTTCTCCATAGAATCATACATGGTCTCACCAAGAGTAGTATCAAGTGAAACACCAAAATGATGGAACACATCCATTGAAATAACCAAAGAACAAATCTGAAAATTTTCAAGTAAAGTTTGGACCTTTGATTGTAAAAAACCGAAACCAACACTAACACAAGCGTAGATCTTCAACCATTTTTGTGAAAATTTGTGAGAATTTTGTGGAAGTTTTGTGGAAACAAGAAAATTAAAAGAGAAAAACGAAAAAATAAAAGATGAAAAAAACAAGAATATAACCGAGTAACACAAAAATAAATCGAAAATAAGAAGGAAACAAGAACAACTCGGCAATACAAAAAGCAAATCGAAAACAAGGAACAAACCTAAGCTTTGATAACCAATTTGGAGTGAAACCTATGAGGGTCAAGTTTCACTCAAGGATTGAACAAAAGTCGAACTAGAACACCCCTTGAAAATCTCGGTTATATGTATGTTTTTGTGGGATAATTTTCTGAAATTTTGTGAACAAGGAAAATAAAAAATGATAGTAACTAAATCTACACACTAAGTAATAGATTTAGGTTGTGATTAGTTTAAGCACAAAGCCACTAAACTAATCTTTCACTAAACTCACACACTAAGTAATGAGAAAGGAAGAACACTCAAATGAAACTAGGGTTTCTTTATCATTAACCAAATCTGAAAATTGTGAGGTGAGGATGTGGGTTTATATATTACCCTCATTCTAATCCTACCCACACAATACAAGTTGATCCAAGGGCCATAAAGGTCCCTCAAATCAGCCGAAATAGTTGGTCCTAGGGCCATATAGGTTGTGATTAGTTTATCAGTTAAGTTACTCTCTAGTCGGGGAAACCACTCTTGATACTGATCACTTGTGAACTACGACCTTTGAAAGTACGGACTTTGCAAATTGGTTTACATTGAGTGGGAGAAATTTATTATGGATATGAGAATCGGTTATCGCACCTACACTTGTACGGACAAGTGGGAGATTGTTGGGGTTAGTGTCCTCCACAGGTAGTGCAATAACATAAATAAATCTCTAAAGGTACACAGGGTACATTTTGTATTTAATCAGTTGATTAACGTTTATCGATAACGGTTGGCTTGCTAGATATGTTTGACGTTATTGTCATACAGATGGCGGTGATCAACTGGTCCCTAAGAGTCACACCTAAAGGATGTGTTTGAGAAATATGATTATTTGAGAAAATGATCATATTGATGCCTTACTTAATAACTAAACAGTTAGTTAGTGTTGTTGACTAAAAGGTTAGTCAAATGTGACTAAAATGTTAGTCAAGTGTGATGATGTTACTGACTAAAATGTTAGTCAGTGTAATGTTGGTACGGCTATTTAATACTGATTAAATAATTTTAGCTGATGCGAATTAAATGTAATTCGTGAATTGAATATAAAATGTTATATTTAATTATTGTGTATAATGCAAGCTAATTTAATATAAACCGTTATAATTAATTAGCAAATTATTAATATAAGGATATTTATAATATATTATAGTCGGTCCATACAGATGACACTAGTAATTTATTGCATTATATTATAAGCTAAAATGATCATAAGAAAAGTGTCCAGATACATCCTAGTCTAGATAATGCTTTCTTGATCAATAAGTTATTGTATTTGAGGAGAATTAAATCTCCCCAAATACTACATAAGGAGGTCGGCCAAGAGGAGGAGATTAGAGGATTATTGTCTTTCCTAATTGCTCTCTAATTAAATTCCTAATTCATTCATCATTCACAACACTTAAAACCTTGAGAGAAAAATCAGTTTTTCCTCTATAATTCTTCTAGCAATTCAAGGGCATATCTTAGACTATCTTGGGTGTTTCTATTAGGAGATACCATACTTTTGGTATTGATCTTAGGCCAATTCTTAAGGATTAAAAGGTTAATTCTTATTCTTTTATTATGTTATGCAAATTTTGATTTATGACTTTAAAATCTTATAAAAGTTTTCATTATAATCCTGTGGATTTTAAGGTCTATATACGGATATAAACCTACACGAAGAAGGATCATTACCCACTTCCATTTATTGATCAAATGTTGGAAAGGTTAGCGTGCCACAGGTATTTCTGCTATCTAGACGGCTATTCAGGTTTCTTCCAGATCCCCATTCATCCTGAGGATCAGGAAAAGACCACTTTTACGTGTCCTTACGGGACTTTTGCTTATCGTAGAATGCCGTTTGGTTTATGTAATGCGCCTGCTACTTTTCAACGTTGTATGATTAGTATTTTCTCCGAGTTCATCGAGTCTATCATGGAAGTCTTTATGGATGATTTTAGTGTGTACGGGACCGATTTTGAGTCTTGTTTGAATAACTTGTCTAAGGTCCTAAAGCGTTATGAGGACGTCGATTTAGTGTTGAATTGGGAGAAATGTCACTTTATGGTAAGGAAGGAGTCGTTCTTGGTCATGTTGTGTCTGATAGGGGCATCCAGGTTGACAGAGCTAAGATCCAAGTGATTGAGCAACTACCTCTTCCCGTTAACGTGAAAGGGGTCCGAAGCTTCCTTGGTCATGCGGGGTTTTATCGCCGCTTTATCAAGGACTTCTCAAAGATTGCTAAACCACTCACCCAGCTCCTCCTGAAGGATGCCCCCTTTTTGTTTACTGATGAGTGCGTTGAAGCTTTTCGCAGGATTCAACAGGCTTTGATTTCAGCACCGATTATCCAGTCTCCGGATTGGAACTTGCCGTTCGAGATTATGTGCGACGCTAGTGATTATGCGATAGGCGCGGTGTTGGGACAGAGGCGTGACAGGGTCTTACATGCTATCTACTATGCTAGTAAAATCTTGGATGAAGCGCAGGTTAACTACGCGACGACGGAGAAGGAACTTCTTGCCATTGTCTACGCGTTAGACAAGTTTCGATCATATCTAATTGGGTCCAAGGTGATTGTTTATACGGACCACGCGGCATTGAAGTATCTCCTAGCCAAGAAGGAAGCCAAGCCTAGGTTGATTCGCTGGATTCTGCTACTCCAGGAATTCGACCTTGAAATCCGCGACAAAAAGGGTGCTGAGAATGTGGTTGCTGATCATCTATCTAGGCTACGTTTCGATGAGGGTGGAGTTGTTGTTCCTATTGACGACTCTTTTCCGGATGACTCATTGATGGCCGTTCTACATGGTGAGCCTTGGTTCGCCGATTATGCTAACTTTGTGGTTGCAGGCACATTTCCCGAGCATGCTACTTCTCAACAAAAGAAGAAGTTTCGGCATGATGCGAAGAGATTCTTTTGGGACGATCCGCATCTATTCCGTGAGTGTAGCGACGGACTATTCCGTAAATGTGTACCTGATTGGGAGATCCGCGGAGTCCTAGAGGGATGTCATTCCTCTCCTTATGGTGGGCATCATGGTCCACCAAGACCGCGGCAAAGGTTTTACAGTCCGGGTTTTATTGGCCTACTCTATTCAAAGACGCAGCAGCCTTTGTCTTATCTTGTGACGCATGCCAAAGGACCGGGAACATCTCACGGAGGCATGAAATGCCTCAAACAGGTATATTGGAAGTTGAGCTTTTCGATGTGTGGGGAATTGATTACCAAGGCCTGTTCCCGTCATCTAATGGGAATCGTTTTATTCTTGTTGCTGTCGACTACGTCTCTAAGTGGGTCGAAGCAGTTGCATCTCCAACTAATGATGCAAAGGTGGTAATCAACTTGTTTCGCAAGACGATCTTTCCTCGGTTTGGGGTCCCTCGCGCAGTTATAAGTGATGGGGGAACTCATTTTCATGAGAAGCATCTCGATTCTCTACTACGGAAGTATGGTGTTCAGCACTGTACTGCTCTTGCTTATCACCCGCAGACGAGCGGGCAGGTTGAGGTTTCGAACAGGGAGCTCAAGTCTATCCTTGAGAAAGTGGTTGCTAAATCGCGCAAGGACTGGAGTTCAAAGCTTGATGATACTCTATGGGCTTATAGGACGGCTTTCAAAACGCCGATTGGAACTTCACCTTACAGGTTGGTCTACGGGAAGGCGTGTCATCTCCCCGTTGAGTTGGAATACAAAGCTTTGTGGGCACTTAAGCAGCTTAATTTCGACTCGACTCTGTGTGGGGAGAAGCGTTTACTTCAGCTGAATGAGCTCGATGAATTTCGTATGAGTGCTTATGAAAGCTCGCGGGTTTATAAGGAGCGCACGAAGAAGCGACACGATTAGCGAATTCTACCTCGTGAATTCAAGGTAGGTGATCAGGTGCTCCTTTATAATTCCCGCCTTCGCTTATTTCCGGGAAAGTTGAAGTCCCGGTGGTCAGGACCGTTCACTATTACCAAGACGAGTCAGTATGGTTACTTTGAGCTTGAAAATGGCGCGGGAGAGCGTTTTCAGGCTAATGGACATCGTTTGAAGCTATATCACGATGGAGCTGCTGTTGGTTTGGTCGAGGTACTCTACGTCGCACCACTTGATTCCTCTTACTGATGAGGTAACTTAGTCGAGCGGGACTTAAAACCAGCGCTTCCGGGAGGCAACCCGTGTGTTCTTGTATTTATTGTACTTTTGATTTTTCGCATTTTCATAATTTATTAGGTGAGATGAGAGTGAGGGTATTAATAATTTTCTTGAGAAGTGCAGGTTTAGTTTGGACTTCAACACTTAGAATTTTGAGAAAGAGAAAACGGGGCACAAGAGTCGCCACCAAGCAAATGCGGTCTGGTCACAGGAAATTTGAGAAGTTTTTTTTGAAATTTTGAGATAACAAAAAATAAGAGCAGGTCCCCTAAGCCGGTCGACCGGCAGCCGGTCGGGGACCGGCTGAGGGGTATCGAGAATTAGAAGAATTGATGAAGTCATGGTGACGTATTTTGGGCGGCCGGTCGACCGGCAGCCGGGCCGGACCGGCTAAGCCCTTCTGAGCTCGTTTTATACTCGGAAACCGGAAATTTTTCACTCATACTTACAATTTCACTCTCTCTCTCTACCTTCACTCTAAACCCACGCCCATACTTTCCTCTCTTTTTCACCCAAACCCTAAAACTCAACCTCACTTCATACTACCATTTTAATGGCGGATCCATCGCAAGGAGCTCGGAAACGAGGTCGCCCTAACACTCGGTATCAAGAGGCTCAACCCGACATCGCCCCGGATCCCGATTTTGATCAGGTAATATTTACTTCCACTACTCAAAAGGATAAGTTTACCGCTTTCAAGAATCGGTCCCTCATCCCTACTAGGTTCATCTGTCGACATTCTTTGCGAGTCCTAGGATTAGACGGTGTAACGGCGAAACTTTTTAAGGGCGTCGGGATGGAATTTATGTTCGGATTGGTTAGAATGACATACCCTCGCCTTACTTGGGAATTTTTGAGTTCATTGGTTGTTACACGGGATGCTAGCTCCGGGCAACCCGTCTTGCGGTTTAGGCTTATGAATACGGATATCACGTTAACGACGAGGCAACTAGGTGAAATTTTCGGGTTAGCTAATCGGCGGACGCATGAGGCCCCTGATACTTTTGATTATACGGAGCTCTGGCGCGCTATTTCTGAAAAACGCTACGAGCCGGGTCGACACATGAGTTCGGTTCAGATACATCAGCCTGCCATTCGCATTTTGGCAAAGGTTCATGGGTTTGACGATTTTTAGCAGGAACGCGCCTCACAACGTTCGCACGGAGGAGATCATGATTTTGGGTCAGTACCTCCGCCAGAAACCCGAGAAATTCCATATCAACATCGCGCACCATCTTGCTCTTCACTTGAAGAGAATATCTACTAATTTCTCGGCAAATGTGCCGGTGTTCGTGGGTGGCCTCATCACCCAAATTGCTATGCGGACAGTCGATTTTGTTGATAACCCGCGAGACGCTATCGCGGGCAATTTACTTCTTGATACCAACTACTTTCATTCTCCTCTGAATTGGCTGACCCTAAATTCGGTGGGTAAACGTGTTTGGATGATCAACAAGGTTCCGAGTATAGAGCTTCCAGCACCCCTCTCTCAGGTGGAGCTACATGCGGACCAGCCCCTCTACACCTTACCTCTTGAGGGAGCTCCTGCTCCTACGGTGCCTCGTCGTATTTACGGCCGACGTGAGACACACCCTGCCGAGACCCCTTCTTCTGCTGGCATTGAGGAGCCTACACAGGCACCTCCGCAAGTCTCCGCAGCGTCGAGTACCCTGCAGTATTACGACCTACACCCCGACGTTGTTGCGATGATGGGCCGTATGGATTTGGGGATGACTAGTCTTCGTTCTGATTTTGATTCATTTCGGCAGGAGTACCGAAATGACATGAGCTCGACGCACGCTCGGATAGACCGTCTGTATGCGGATGTTGGTTTGGGTCAGTTCCCTGTTTATGATGACTATGCTAGTCGAGGGTTCGTTTCCTCTGATGGTCCGTTCCCATCTTACTACACTTGGCCCGATGGAGGCTATGGGGCGCCAGGTGTACATGGGTCATGTGATATTCGTCTCGATTATTTCTCGAGTCCTGCTTTTGGGGGCCCTGCTGGAGGCCCTGGTTGGTATGGAGCTCAGCAGACGCCCTAAGCTGGAGACGCGGGCGCGTCTGGGTCGGGAGCTGCAGCTTCCGGGATGGCTGCTGATGATGAGGAGGATGACGATCTTGTAGCTATTGATGAGTACGCCAATGACTCTCCTTAGTGGCGCGCTGGCCACTAACCCCTGAGCATCTGCTGGCTTGGGGGAATCCCTCTGTATAGTATGTTTTCTGTTCTCTCCTCTCGTTTTATTCCTTCCCCATTATATATTTTAGGTCCTCCAGTTGTGCTTTATGGTTATGGTTGTTGGTTATTGTTTGCTGCTGCTCACACTGAGGACATTGTGATGTTTAGGCTTGGGGGAGGAATTAGGTTGCCTTATTGGTTAGTTTTTTTATTGCTTTTGTGTGCTAGTTAGTTTTATTGCTTCAGTTTTTCCTTTTCATTTTCAAAAAAAAAATCCAAAAAAATTAAAAAAAATGTCAAAAATTTCAAAAAATAGAGTCAGTTAGATGTTGAAACGTGCAAAACGACGATGATTTAATTGCCTAATGTTTGTCCTTTTCTTACACTTAACATGATTGAGCACGTACTTCACGCGTTACAGAGTTGATCTTACGAGTCAGTTGCTAGTTTGTCTTGTTGAACCATAGACTCGACCGGTAATTAGTGAGCTACATATATGGAGATGATTAGAGCCTTCAAGGCCAGTGACATCTATGACTGGTCTCCTTGTTGTTAAGTTGTGTGTAGTTTCTCCTCGTGCAGGGCGTAATATTAACATGCATAAATGTGAACTCAATCTGCTTAATACTAAGTCGTGTCGGGTTGGTGGCTAGCGGCATTACATGAGGAAAGGCAGCACTTATACTTATTTATGAGCTCTACATTAGCCAAATAGCCTAATTTTCTTACCCTTTAGATTATAGGTTTACCACTTTTTGCACCCCGTCTTAGCCTTAAAGCCTGCTTTTGTACTACATTTTATTACCCACTTACCTATTCAGTTTACCTACCCTATTCGGGACAGTTGCATATTGATTTTGGTATGTTTGGTTTATGCTTAAGGCGATGAGTTGTGGTTGCAGAAAAGAGTTGCAAGTTGGAGGCCTTATGTTATCCGTCGTCAACCGTTACCCCTCGTTATTTTTCGTTTACTTTTGTTTTCATGTTTAAAAAAAAAAAACAAAAAAAAAAACAAAAAAAAAAATCGAACAAAAAAAAAAAGGAAGAAAAAAAAAAACAAACACAAAAATATATTATTTCATTGGGGTTTGTACATAATACGGTTGGATGACGTGATTGTGCGACTTTTCTTACGGAGGTTGTATCTTGAGTTTGAGTTTATTTTGCCTCCGAGTCGACGGAATTGGTTGATTGTTGTGGCGAGTTGATTTAGTAGTTATATGCAACTACCGATCTTAGCTCCTCTTATCTTAAACGCGCTTGGCGCAACCACCTTTCACCCTTTACCCTGGCCTTCCCGCGTAAGTCCTTGGCATGTATTCTGGTCATTCGTTTGGTTGGGCACGTACATATGTTGTAGAGATTGTTTTCACATTCGATTGCAGGCGTGTTTCACGAGTTGAGATGGTGAGTGAGTTACCTTTACATTATTACAGATATTTCACATATACTCACCCTGTTCTTAAATGAGCGAAGAGTGAAACCCGTGAGGACACTACATTATTGGTTTCCTAGGGTCGCCGGTTCACAAATCATTTCTATGTGGCCTGACAAGTGTGTATCGACTTTGTTTCTGCAGTTGGGAATTTATTCCTAACACTTTCGACTGCTCATGATTGTTTAAGTTGTACATGATTAGCGACAATTGCTTGTTCGGCTCTGAGTCGTTGTTTCTCATCTTTTGTATATACTTGTATGGTGTGTTTAGTTTTAGTTGAGTCACTTGCTCGAGGACGAGCAAGAGTCTGGCTTGGGGGAGTTTGATATATGTTATTTTTATACGTTTTTACCCCCGTCCCGAGCTGCTTTTTATTGTCAAAATGCGCCCTTTAGGGCCATTTTGTTCTCACATATCGCTCGAGTAGCACTTTTGGTGTTTTTCTGTGGTTTGCAGGAATTTGTAGCATTTCCGTGCATTTGAGCTGAAAATTGGAGGTTTATGACGGAAAACCAAAAGCCGAGGCGAAGACGAGCTCGGGAGTGACGAAGTAAGCGACTTGGGCGAATTTAGAAGCCAAGGCCCAAGTGAGAATTGAGAAGTCAAAGCCCAACTAGAAGTTCAGGCCATTTTGAGGGCCGGCCGGTCAAACCTGACCGGCGGCCGGTCGGCCGGCTAAGGTGTTTTTATTGACTTTCGCGGAGATTTTGAGCCCCAAAATTTGGGCTACGTAGTCGGTGGCCGACCGGCAGCCGGCCGGCCAGCCTTGGGGTTTTATTTGACGGGTTTATTTTGTATTTTAATTATTTTATTATTTTAGGAATTACTATATATTAGAAACTCGGGAGTTAGGTCAGGATGATCTTTTCATTACTGTTTTACTGCTTTTTAGAAAATTACTCTCTCTAGAAAACTTCAAGTCCCTTTTAATTTCATCTTCAAACTTTGTAACCGTCGGTACTCAGGATCAATCTCAAGTTTATTTTCAATTGGTAATTTCATGTTTATTGTTCTTAATTTCCTCCGTTTAATTAATATGTCTTTTGCCCCGATTATGAGTAGCTAATCCCCCAACTAGGGTTGAGGGGGAATTATGCCTTTAATCCGGTATTTTGGTTAAATCGTTGCGATTGATTAGTTTATGCTTGTGCGATTTCTTCCTGCGCGATTAATTATCAATTGAATTTAGGGACGCCTTGATTTAATTGAACTTAGGGTTATATTGATTTAAGATCGAAAGCCTAATCAGTATTAGACCACTACACGTAATTGATAAGTTGATTTAGTAAGTCGCGAGAGCCCGCTAAATTGAACTTAAGGTAACATTGATTCGAGAGAGCGTGTTTTATCCTAATCGCCTTGCTTAATCTGATTGACTGCTATCTTGTTGAAAGTATTACTATCCAGATTATTGTCATAAGGAACCCGAAGCCCTAGTCCTTTTACCTATCGTTTTATCCCCCTTTTGTAACACCCCGTGTTTTATTAACACTAATTAATTACTTTGACTAAATTTTTAAATTAAATTTTATATAATTTAACTTTTATTCCTTTGTTTTGAAAATGCGACTGAAAAATTTTGTTTGAGTAAACATTCTCAAGATATTTCTAGTTAAACTTTATTAACTTTATATTAACTTGTATTATATTTTTATTGCTATTTCTAAAATACCTGTCGAACGAAATCTTTACTTCAATTACTTTTATTTAATTTAATAAATTTCATTCTATTTTAAAAATTATTACTATTTGAATAAAATATAATTTTAACGAAATATATCTTACAAATAAATAAATCGTTTGAAATTTGGTGAGACCGTAATAAAATTTATAACTTATATTTTTACACACCATTTAATTTTAAAAGAATAAGTTTAACGATATAGAAAATAAAAGTAAAATTACAACGAAATATATTTTACATAATATATTTTATAAAAAATAAAGATTTATAAATAAGAGCGAATGAAACAGAGCAAATCGGAAAACAAACAAATAAAGCCTCACCTATGTCGGCACTCCTTCTCCTCCACTCATTTCACTATTGGATAGTTTATTTTGACCAACTTCCCATCCCACTTTTCTGATATTTTTTCATCTCTTTATACTCCCTTTCTTTCTCCCTTCTTCTTCTTCTTCTTCTTCTTCTTCTTCTTCTTCTTCTTCTTCTTCTTCTTCTTCTTCTTCTTCTTCCCCTTATCTCTTTCTCTTTAAAGAAAAAAATAAAAATAAAAATAAAATCAACAACATACAACAACAACACACGACATACAACAACAACGGCAAACAACAATAACACACAATAACAACTCAAACGACGGCGTCCTCCAACACCACCGCCGGTCATCTTTGCTCCATCACAAGACCTTGAACCACCACATGGACCACCGTCATCTACCGCCATCACCACCTCCTTGGCTTCTATCTCCACGATTAACGGAGTACCACCACCGTTGCCTTGTCCTTCCACCGAGAACCACCAGCTCGCCTCCCCTGTTCTCGTCCTCTGTTTTTCCGTCGCCGGAAAACAACAACCTCGCCGGAGTCGGGCCCAGTGGCCGCTGTTACCACCACCGTCGAATTCCCATGCTTTTCCCCTGCTCTGCTTAGTCTGGCCACCATGACCACCGTGCTCTATTACCTTCTCTGTCTCACTCCTCGACTTCGACCACCACCGGAGCCGCCTCAAAGACCTGAAGGACCACCTACTCGCCGGAGTTTTTCAAGCCGCTTCTCACCTCCTCACTCGCCTTCCTCGTCTCTTTGTCCTCTGCTCACCACCATCCTCTGTTTTTTTTTTTTTGTCGTTGCCGGAGAACAACGACCTTGCCGGAGCTCCGACCATTAACCACCGGTGAGCTCTCCCTCTTTGTTTCGCCCTTTTTCGTGTTCCCTCTGCTATTTTTCTCACTCACACTCTTTTCTCGTTCGCCGGAAAACACACTCGCCGGAGCCGTCAGGGGAGCCCGCTCCTATTCATTGCCGCTCTCGAGACCCAACACTGTCGGTCTGTCGTACTCTTTTTCTCGGCAAAACTCCTTGCCTCTTCCTTCGACTATGGTTTCGGAACCACCGTGAGGTTTACCTCTGCCCTCTCTTTCTTTTCCCTTTCAATTTTTATTCATATAAACCAATGTTTTGATTCTGTCAATTTAATACTCCGTAATTCCCTTTCATTTCTGTACAAACTTTAGTTTGTCGATAATGATCTTGTCGATTCTTATTCCTCTATCTCTTTGCTTTTTCTTGAGGAACTGATATCCCTTGCTGTCTTATTCAACTTCACTGCTGATTTTGGGTATACAAGTATTAAGTCGGGTTTTATTTGGAGGCCTCTGTTCGTGAGCCAAATTAGGTGACTCGATTTCTTCCTCAAAATCTCTAACATTAACGTTTTGGTTTTATCCTAATTAATTTGTTATTAAAAGTGAGCTAGTATGCATTAGGCACGTATACCTCTCGTTTCAGTTTATTTAATAACTTTGTATGAATCGCTATAGTATGAAATTGGGTGTTAATTTTAGTTATTATATGTTATTGAATTGAATTGTGAAATATGATATTTATTTGATTGTGTGATTATATGTTTTGAGTGAAAAATGTGTTGGTGAGTTAATGTTGAATTTAAGTATAATATTATCATGTTAAAATTATTTGTTATGTGTAAATTAAAATATATATAAAGTATAAGTATCACAATTATAAAATAAGACGAAAAATATTACTAAAATAACTAAAGTAAATAAATTAAACTAATATAAAATATTTATGGAAATAAAATATTTATCTGCACTAAAAAGGTTTAAATAAAACACAACTTAAAATTGGGAGTTAAATAAAAAGAGTATTAAGTTTAAATTAGTATTAAATAAATTTAAAGGTAAAAATATAAATTAATTGCTACTCGTATAAAAATTTCTAAGATTAATAGTTATGGAAAATGTCATATATCACATTTAATATAATGATTACTTTATTAAAAACTCTAAAGTTTACAAGGAACTTAAAACATACTAAATAAGTATTTAGTTAAAATAATAAAATAAAATGAAGAACTTGAAATTTATAATAATCCTAAGTAAAGCTATTATCAAATAAAGTTTGAAAATAAAATGAAGTTAAAGTAAATCGCAGAAAAGAAATATAAGAACTGACGTCACAAATATAAACTAGGATAAAAATAAAGTGTCAAGAATTTACTAAGCTTAAAAATGTAAGGGCCAAAATTATTATCGAATTATATGAATGACTTCGTAAGGGCCAAAATATAAAACTTAAGTGAATATTACTAAAATATAAGTATTAAAAATCTCACGATCGAATTATTAAATCACCTAATACGACTACGTGAAAGTTACATTAATAAAATCGTATTAAGAAATTAGGCCACCTAAACGAATATTTCCTAAATATTATTATATTATATTTTATTAAACATACTAAATTTTACTAAGTATCATCAAGATATTTTTTACAAGTTAAAATAAATGTTATAACTACTACATCACTAAACACTCTACTATTTAAATAAAAGGAAGAAATAAATGTGAGTTATAATGAGATTGAATTATTTATATTACTAATCACTAATCTATTTTAAATTACTTAAAATTTAAATGAAACTAAATCGAGCTTATAAATAAAATGAATTATTATTAATTACTAAAATATAAAATACTAATACGTATAAGTTTAAAAGTGATACATATAAATCAACCTTATCTCATACTAATAAGAGAAAACAAATGTATGTATAAAAATATATAATATACTAAATATGATTAGCGTGTGTAATGTTTAATTGTCGTACGTTGACTTTAATTAATTCAAAGTTTAACGATGTATATTTTTGGAGATTTCACGTTTGATTTGTAAAATAGAATATAAAAATTGAATCGTATGTTAAAATACTAACGTTGAGTCTTATGTGATTTTCGTTAACTGAAGAACTATATATCTTTATTTATACAAGTTTGACGATGTTATAATTTGTAAGAATTGTCACCTGAGTTATGAACGATAAAAGAAATAATGAATTGAGAGTTAAAATACTTAAAGTAAACTCTCGTCACATATTTAGAATAATTGTCGCGCCACCCTTGTGAATGACCTATTATTGACTTCATTTTGACCGTCCGCTCTAACTTGGGAACCCTTAGACTCTCCGCGGTTGTTTGGGTTGAATCCGATAATGAGCGAGTTATTCCTCATACTCGATATTCCTTCGACAACTTAGGATTTGAGTTCAAAGGCACGGCCTGACATGAGATTAAACCCTTCGATTATAACGTTGTATGATTAGTACTCAGGTGTCTGCCATGTTGCGACTTTTGTTTTCGATGTTAATGAGGTAGCTGTCTATGGGGACTTGGGCTCCGTCCCAGAGTTGCCCAAGGCTATTTAACGATCTTAAGATTGCTATTTGACACGGTATATACAACCTCAGGGATGGGGCAACATTGATATTTCCGTGGGCCCATAGATGGTAATTGGAAAATACCAGCCCCAACCGGGGGTACCCGTCTCTGGTGATAGTCGAACTTTTTCGTCGGTGATACCTTTTGAATAGCGAATAAGTATGATCCTCGATAGGTGGTGTATGCATACATTAGACAAGGGATTTGGCCGTCCTTATTACCTTAGATATCCTTAGCCTGTCAGACACGTCCGCTTTGTCGGCCCTGATCGCTATTGCGCGGACGCTTATAAGGTCTGCATGATTCCGCCTTACTAACGAAGATTCATTTGTTAACGTGTGATAGATTATCCAGTTTGCGTTGGATATTAGGTAGTCCGCTACTTAGTGTTTGATCTGATCTACGAGCTTGAGTAACTAGTGCACTTTGATAGGAAATTATATGGGTAATTTACTATGAGAGTACACGAGCCGCTCTATAGTCAAGACTCGTGAGTTTTGTTTGATAATTGATAAATTGCTATGAAAAGGGTCAACTATCCCTCGTGCTATATGAGATATTGCATGATTGTTCACGACTATGTGTTTATGGAATTGATTACGACTTATGCATATATCTTGATTGCTATGATTTAGGTTTATAAATATATTACGATGTTATATGAATTGAGTTGGTATTTAGGTTTTTATATCATGTTCTATAAATTGAAATGTTTTAAGTTTTGTTTATCATGTTGTATGAGATTTAAATATCTATATGTGAGAACTGATATTATATGCTATTTGTCCAATTTTATTAATATAAGAGGTCATGTAGTTATAATGCGTTTAGTGCTGCCAAGTTACTTTTAATCATAGGTTAAATAAACCAAAACTTTGGTTTAGAGGTTGTTGGTTAGAACAGTCACTTCCCGCCTCTGAGCGGGAGATCCTCCTATTTTGTATTTTTGTCTCCGTTGCAGGCAAATTCTCGAGACTCAAGATTATCGGGACGATTAGGTTGTTTCGTTTGTATTCGTTGAGAGATTGTAATATATATTTGTATCCTATGCCATTTGAATGTAATTTAATTAACATCCGGCATGTATTAGACTTAATTAATTTTCCGCCTTAGTTTAATTAAGTCACGAAAAACCGGGTTGTTACAGTTGGTATCAGAGCTGTCTTGCGACCGTGAGTAACTTAAAGTTATCTCATCTAGCGAGAACACACCTGGGCTAGACATACATATTAATATATATGTCCGGCATAGACTTATAGGATCAAATAATGAAATAGAAATCCTAGATCGCTAAATAATAAATTAGATCACTTTAAATGTGAGAATGGGTAGAAATATTAAGGATTGACCGACCGACCTAGATATAAGGATTCTCGATTGTCATTCAACCTCGTTAGTTTTTCTTTTATTTTCTCTGTGCTTGCTTGTCTGCTAAGTGCTCTATGACTAAACTTTTTGGCTAACAAGTCTCTTATACTAACGTTACCAAAAATCGAGACGTATAAAGTGAAGACAAGACGACAAGAACTCAAGCACATGGAAATGGACGCATCAAGAGTCGAACGATCTGAAAAGACGTCCTAGACCTCGAAGAATTCTATTGCCTTGAAGACCTCTATAACTTTCTTAAACATCCTTATTAAATAGATTCTCATTTTCTCTTCCAAAAATTTTTAAATCTATTTAACTTATTTTCTCCGTCTAAAATAAAACATTCCTAGCTTATACTCCTATAATGGCTTCGTAAAAAGAATTTTTATCTCTTTTCATTTTCTCGCAAATATAAGACTTGAAGACAAGACCAGAAGCGCATGCGAGGAGACGTATCAAGGATCATGCTACCTGAGGCAACTTCCAAGACGTCGAAGATTCCTGAGGCATTGAAGATTTCTACAACCATATCAAAGTCATCCATTAAAGTTAAATATTTTTAACTTGAGTGGTTTTCAAAATCTTAGCCATACTATCTCATTTTAAATATATATAAAAAAAAAATCGTAAAGTTATAATTTCTAACTACCTTCGAAAATTTACCTTCGTATTTCGTCTTAAAACATCTTCGAAAATTATTCCTTTGTTTCGCAAGATTTTTATTTCGAAGTTTGAAATATCTTTGATATTTGTTTGTTTTAAATTGCTTATTCTTTATTTCATACCTTTTGAACTTTATTACTTTTCAAGTTCCTTAAATCTATTATTTCCTTCTCGAGAATTTTCATCTGTTTTAAAACATATAGTTTTCTATGTACTCCCTCCGTCCCGGTCATTTGTTTACACTTTCCATTTTGGGGTGTACGGGTCATTTGTTTACATTTCCATAAATGCTCATTGTTGAGCCATGTGATGGGTGGGTCCTTATTTTTTCAACCAATTACATTCATTAATTTTGAGAAAATGGGACCCCATTGTACTTATATTATTATTTTATCAGTTTTTTCCTCTACCTCTCTCCTCACATTGATATATGTGTATAAAGTAAACGTAAACAAATCACCGAGACGGAGGGAGTATTAATCATCAAATTGGATTTCATATTTTCAATTCCCTCGTAAATTCCTTATTTCTAAATTTTAGATTATTTTGAAACTTATTTGTTTCGACCTCCTTGTCTTTAAATTTTAAATACCTTTTGAACCTTTCCTATCTATTACAATTATCTCTCTTCGAAGTATATATACATATATCATTTTCTTTTTCATTTATATAACCCCTTATTATAAATTTCAAATCCTATCCTAAATATAATTTATAACATTTCCATTTCACCTAATAACATTATAGTAATAATTTTAAGAAAATGAGCTATATCAACGAGGTTATCCATAATCCTCTAAAATTTTATTTAATCATTCAACGATAACCTATATTCCCTCAATTTCGTTAAAGCTCATATTTTCCTTATGACCACTACGACTTTTACCTATTTTCCCTAAATGCCATTTTTCCTAAGGCTATATTTCATATACACGTGATCATTAAAAGTAACAAAAATAATATTATATATATACGTTTAAAAATTCTTAAGGGGGTAGGACAATAATTCGATTATATTAAAATCCTAATTAAATCTTAAAATTCCTTAATTCAATTTATTTTAAGGTTAACATTTATTTTCAAATTTAAATAAATTGTTTTATTTCTGAAAACGCTTATTATTTTTATTTAATTTAATTCCGTACAAAACTTCTAGGCCCTACCTTTTTGAAAATCTCTTTCTCGCTGATTTTGAAAATGACAATGCAGCAACATTTAGATATTAATTTGAAAAAGAATTATTTATATTTTAAAATTATTAAATTCATCAATATTTCCGTTTTAGAAAATTCATACCCAATCAAGAGCAATATTACTATTTCAATTCCAAAAACCTTGATGTTTTCTCCAACTGCTTTTTAATCTGGAGCAGTTATCTATCCTATCCAAGTTGGGACGAAACTTTTCTTAAGGGGGTAGGATTGTAACACCCCGTGTTTTATTAACACTAATTAATTACTTTGACTAAATTATTAAATTAAATTTTATATAATTTAACTTTTATTCCTTTATTTTGAAAATGCGACTGAAAAATTTCGTTTGAATAAACATTCTCAAGATATTTCTAGTTAAACTTTATTAACTTTATATTAACTTGTATTATATTTTTATTGCTATTTCTAAAATACCTGTCGAACGAAAACTTTACTTCAATTACTTTTATTTAATTTAATAAATTTCATTCTATTTTAAAAATTATTACTATTTGAATAAAATATAATTTTATCGAAATATATCTTACAAATAAATAAATAAATCGTTTGAAATTTGGTGAGACCGTAATAAAATTTGTAACTTATATTTTTACACACCATTTAATTTTAAAAGAATAAGTTTAACGATATAGAAAATAAAAGTAAAATTACAACGAAATATATTTTACATAATATATTTTATAAAATATAAAGATTTATAAATAAGAGCGAATGAAACAGAGCAAATCGGAAAACAAACAAATAAAGCCTCACCTATGTCGGCACTCCTTCTCCTCCACTCATTTCACTATTGGATAGTTTATTTTGACCTACTTCCCATCCCACTTTTCTGATATTTTTTCATCTCTTTATACTCTCTTTCTTTCCCCCTTCTTCTTCTTCTTCTTCTTCTTCTTCTTCTTCTTCTTCTTCTTCTTCTTCTTATCTCTTTCTCTTTAAAGAAAAAAATAAAAATAAAAATAAAATCAACAACATACAACAACAACACACGACATACAACAACAACGGCAAACAACAATAAACACAATAACAACTCAAACGACGGCGTCCTCCAACACCACCGCCGGTCATCTTTGCTCCATCACAAGACCTTGAACCACCACATGGACCACTGTCATCTACCGCCATCACCACCTCCTTGGCTTCGATCTCCACGATTAACGGAGTACCACCACCGTTGCCTTGTCCTTCCACCGAGAACCACCAGCTCGCCTCCCCTGTTCTCGTCCTCTGTTTTTCCGTCGCCGGAAAACAACAACCTCGCCGGAGTCGGGCCCAGTGGCCGCTGTTACCACCACCGTCGAATTCCCATGCTTTTCCCCTGCTCTGCTTAGTCTGGCCACCATGACCACCGTGCTCTATTACCTTCTCTGTCTCACTCCTCGACTTCGACCACCACCGGAGCCGCCTCAAAGACCTGAAGGACCACCTACTCGCCGGAGTTTTTCAGGCCGCTTCTCACCTCCTCACTCGCCTTCCTCGTCTCTTTGTCCTCTGCTCACCACCATCCTCTGTTTTTTTTTTTGTCGTTGCCGGAGAACGACGACCTTGCCGGAGCTCCGACCATTAACCACCGGTGAGCTCTCCCTCTTTGTTTCGCCCTTTTTCGTGTTCCCTCTGCTATTTTTCTCACTCACACTCTTTCTCGTCACGGAAAACACACTCGCCGGAGCCGTCAGGGGAGCCCGCTCCTATTCATTGCCGCTCTCGAGACCCAGCACTGTCGTTCTGTCGTACTCTTTTTCTCGGCAAAACTCCTTGCCTCTTCTTCGACTATGGTTTCGGAACCACCGTGAGGTTTACCTTTGCCCTCTCTTTCTTTTCCCTTTCAATTTTTATTCATATAAACCAATGTTTTGATTCTGTCAATTTAATACTCCGTAATTCCCTTTCTTTTCTGTACAAACTTTAGTTTGTCGATAATGATCTTGTCGATTCTTATTCCTCTATCTCTTTGCTTTTTCTTGAGGAACTGATATCCCTTGCAGTCTTATTCGACTTCACTGCTGATTTTGGGTATACAAGTATTAAGTCGGGTTTTATTTGGAGGCCTCTGTTCGTGAGCCAAATTAGGTGACTCGATTTCTTCCTCAAAATCTCTAACATTAACGTTTTGGTTTTATCCTAATTAATTTGTTATTAAAAGTGAGCTAGTATGCATTAGGCACGTATACCTCTCGTTTCTGTTTATTTAATAACTTTGTATGAATCGCTATAGTATGAAATTGGGTGTTAATTTTAGTTATTATATGTTATTGAATTGAATTGTGAAATATGATATTTATTTGATTGTGTGATTATATGTTTTGAGTGAAAAATGTGTTGGTGAGTTAATGTTGAATTTAAGTGTAATATTATCATGTTAAAATTATTTGTTATGTGTAAATTAAAATATATATAAAGTATAAGTATCACAATTATAAAATAAGATGAAAAATATTACTAAAATAACTAAAGTAAATAAATTAAACTAATATAAAATATTTATGGAAATAAAATATTTATCTGCAGTAAAAAGGTTTAAATAAAACACAACTTGAAATTGGGAGTTAAATAAAAAGAGTATTAAGTTTAAATTAGTATTAAATAAATTTAAAGGTAAAAATATAAATTAATTGCTACTCGTATAAAAATTTCTAAGATTAATAGTTATGGAAAATGTCATATATCACATTTAATATAATGATTACTTTATTAAAAACTCTAAAGTTTACAAGGAACTTAAAACATACTAAATAAGTATTTAGTTAAAATAATAAAATAAAATGAAGAACTTGAAATTTATAATAATCCTAAGTAAAGCTATTATCAAATAAAGTTTGAAAATAAAATGAAGTTAGGCGAAATCGCGTAAAAAGAAATATAAGAACTGACGTCACAAATATAAACTAGGATAAAAATAAAGTGTCAAGAATTTACTAAGCTTAAAAATGTAAGGGCCAAAATTATTATCGAATTATATGAATGACTTCGTAAGGGCCAAAATATTAAACTTAAGTGAATATTACTAAAATATAAGTATTAAAAATCTCACGATCGAATTATTAAATCCCCTAATACGACTACGTGAAAGTTACATTAATAAAATCGTATTAAGAAATTAGGCCACCTAAACGAATATTTTCTAAATATCATTATATTATATTTTATTAAACATACTAAATTTTACTAAGTATCATCAAGATATTTTTTACAAGTTAAAATAAATGTTATAACTACTACATCACTAAACACTTTACTATTTAAATAAAAGGAAGAAATAAATGTGAGTTATAATGAGATTGAATTATTTATATTACTAATCACTAATCTATTTTAAATTACTTAAAATTTAAATGAAACTAAATCGAGCTTATAAATAAAATGAATTATTATTAATTACTAAAATATAAAATACTAATACGTATAAGTTTAAAAGTGATACATATAAATCAACCTTATCTCATACTAATAAGAGAAAACAAATGTATGTATAAAAATATACAATATACTAAATATGATTAGCGTGTGTAATGTTTAATTGTCGTACGTTGACTTTAATTAATTCAAAGTTTGACGATGTATATTTTTGGAGATTTCACGTTTGATTTGTAAAATAGAATATAAAAATTGAATCGTATGTTAAAATATTAACGTTGAGTCTTATGTGATTTTCGTTAACTGAAGAACTATATATCTTTATTTATACAAGTTTGACGATGTTATAATTAGTAAGAATTGTCACCTGAGTTATGAACGATAAAAGAAATAATGAATTGAGAGTTAAATACTTAAAGTAAACTCTCGTCACATATTTAGAATAATTGTCGCGCCACCCTTGTGAATTGACCTATTATTGACTTCATTTTGACCGTCCGCTCTAACTTGGGAACCCTTAGACTCTCTGCGGTTGTTTGGGTTGAATCCGATAATGAGCGAGTTATTCCTCATACTCGATATTCCTTCGACAACTTAGGATTTGAGTTCAAAGGCACTACCGACATGAGATTAAACCTTCGATTATAACGTCAGTATGATTAGTACTCAGGTGTCCGCCATGTCGCGACTTTTGTTTTCGATGTTAATGAGGTAGTCGTTTACGGGACTTGGGCTCCTCCCGCAGTCGCCCAAGGCTATTTAACGATCTTAAGATTGCTATTTGACACGGTATATACAACCTCAGGGATGGGGCAACATTGATATTTCCGTGGGCCCATAGATGGTAATTGGAAAATACCAGCCCCAACCGGGGGTACCCGTCTCTGGTGATAGTCGAACTTTTTCGTCGGTGATACCTTTTGAATAGCGAATAAGTATGATTCTCGATAGGTGGTGTATGCATACATTAGACAAGGGATTTGGCCGTCCTTATTACCTTAGATATCCTTAGCCTGTCAGACACGTCCGCTTTGTCGGCCCTGATCGCTATTGCGCGGACGCTTATAAGGTCTGCATGATTCCGCCTTACTAACGAAGATTCATTTGTTAACGTGTGATAGATTATCCAGTTTGCGTTGGATATTAGGTAGTCCGCCACTTAGTGTTTGATCTGATCTACGAGCTTGAGTAACTAGTGCACTTTGATAGGAAATTATATGGGTAATTTACTATGAGAGTACATGAGCCGCTCTATAGTCAAGACTCGTGAGTTTTGTTTGATAATTGATAAATTGCTATGAAAAGGGTCGACTATCCCTCGTGCTATATGAGATATTGCATGATTGTTCACGACTATGTGTTTATGGAATTGATTACGACTTATGCATATATCTTGATTGCTATGATTTAGGTTTATAAATATATTACGATGTTATATGAATTGAGTTGGTATTTAGGTTTTTATATCATGTTCTATAAATTGAAATGTTTTAAGTTTTGTTTATCATGTTGTATGAGATTTAAATATCTATATGGACCAAAAATGGTCAAGGTGGTCAAGGATGAGATGGAGTTGAGCCAAGGGTTGGGTCCTTGGGCTCAAACCCAAGCCTAGGCCATGGGTCAAGGGATCACTAGGGGCTAAGTCAAGTCAATTCTATGGTCAAATCTAGCCAACCTTAGTGGTCAAGGAAAGTCAAGAGGAAGTCAAGTTGGAGAGCAATTAAAAGTCAATGAACATGCTATTTTTGAATGTGGTCAAAATGGGTGCACCCATGTGAGTCAATCCTCCAATAAAAGGACTCACATGGCTCACAAAGCTAGCTCAAGGAGGTCCCAAGGAGCCGGCTACAAACAAATCTCCCAAGCCATCACATTGTTTTATGTTTATGTCATTTTCATTCATGTCACTTTCACTACTTTATACTTTATTGTATTAGCTTTTAAATTTCTGAAAAAATGGAGCATGGACCGTCCTAACCCAAGCCCAAGGCTCACTCAAGGACCCTTGGATGATCATCAACAAAGAATGGAGAGGATTGAGTCAAGTGTCACCATCACCTTTATGCTTTTGTAGTTTGTCTTTTACAATTGAAATTTTCAGCTCACATGTGAGCCTTTGAGCCGTTATTTTGTATCATTTGGGGACTCTTGTGAGCCCCTAGATTATCTTAGGATTGAAGGGTCAAGATTAGAGGAAGGGTATTATATAACCTCCTCTCATTACCTTGTAATTTTTCAGATTTGGTTGAATGAGAAAAACAAACCCTAGAGTTTGAACTTGTGTGGCTTCATTATACTCTTTGCTTAGTGCTTGAGTTAGTGAATGATTAATTTAGTGGCTTAGTGCTTGAATTAATCAAAACCTAATTCTTTTGCTTAGTGCTTAGAATTAGTTCTATCCTTTATGTTTTCTTTTGTTTTACAAAAATCAGAAAAATACTTCACAAAAATTGTTACTTTGGCCGAAAAATTCATCATCATCACAAATCAATTTTAGTTCATTCTTTGACTGAAACTTAGCCCATCTAGTTTCATTTCAAATTGGTCATCAAAGCCTAGGTTTGTTCTTGTTTTCGATTTGTTTTTTGTGTTTCTCGGTTTACCCTTGTTTTTCCTCTTCAAATTTTTCGTTTTCTTTCCTTCTTTTCCTTGTTTATTTTCCACAAAACTTCCACCAAAAATCTCACAAAATTTTCACAAAATGGAAGAGGATAAAAGGCTTTCCGATTTAGAAGAGAAGTTGACTCAACTCACCGTTAATTGTACTTTAATGATGAATGCTCTAAACACTCTCTTGGATCAAAACATTCATGAGCCAAGACCACCACCTAGAGGTGGAGGAGGAAGAGGGCGTGGCTTTGGAGGCCGTGGGAGAGGCCAACCCCCTCCTCACATGGAAGATCAACACTCGGATTCGGAGGAGTCCCTTGAAGTCCAACCAAGAGATCATGACCGAGACATCAAGATAGAAATTCCCGACTTTTATGGTAGTCTTAATCCCGAGGATCTACTAGATTGGCTTAGGTCGGTCGAAAGAATCTTCGAATTTAAAGAATACCCCGATAGAAAGTGTTTTAAGGTGGCCATCATGAAATTCAAAGGCTATGCCTCCCTTTGGTATGAAAACCTTAAGAACCAAAGAAATCGAGAGGGAAAAGAACCCATTAGGTCATGGCTCAAACTCAAGAAAAAGCTCAAGGAAAAGTTTGTTCCCAAAGATTACTCTCAAGATATGTTTCTTAGATTGACCCAACTAAAACAAGAGACACACCCCATCGAAACCTATCTTAGGGACTTTGAACAACTCACCTTACAATGTGAGATGAATGAAAAACCCGAGCAAAAGATAGCTAGGTTTGTCGAGGGCCTAAACCCTAGGATAGCTAACCGGGTGAAGATGCAAAACTTGTGGTCATTCGATGAGGCCGTCACTATGGCCACTCGTGTGGAAAGGTTAGAGAAGGGGAGAGGGGATTCGGCTAAGAGCACTACCAAGACCAACCCTACATCGAGCCAAGGAGGGGTCAAATTAGCCGAGCCTTGCCCTACCATCAAGCCATCAAGTGTTGACAAGGGGAAGGGAATTGACTATGGCCCTAAAAAAATGATTCCTCTCAAGAGATGCTACCAATGTCAAGGGTATGGCCATTTTGCTAAGGAGTGCCCAAACAAGAGAGCCTTGATCACAAGTGAAGTAGTGCAATGGGGAGACGATGAGGTCTTAGTTTGTGAGGAAGAAGAAAAAGAGGAAGTAGACGAGATGAAGGAGGCCGAAACCATAGTTCCCCCGGACTCGGGGTTGAGCTTGGTCACATGGCGAGTGATGCACACTCGAGAATCAAGTGAGAGCATGGACCAAAGGCACCAAATCTTTCGGTCCAAATGTACAATCAATGGGAGAGTGTGTAATCTAATTATTGATGGAGGAAGTTGTGTTAATGTTGCTTCAAAAACCCTCATTGATAAACTTGCCTTACCTACTTTGAAGCATCCTCATCCTTATAAGCTAAGGTGGCTTAATCAAGGAGCCGAGGTAAGGGTCGATAAACAATGCAAAGTCTCGTTCTCAATTGGTCAAGATTATAAGGATGAAATTGTGTGTGAGGTGTTGGACATGGATGCATGTCATGTGTTGCTCGGTAGACCATGGGAATATGAGAGAGATTCTTCCCACCATGGGAGGGACAACACCTACTCATTCAAGTATGGTGAGAAGCTTATTGTTTTAGCCCCCCTACCACCAATGATGGGTTGTAAATCCAATGCATGTTTATTCGAATCATTCAAGAAAGGGAGTTCTAGCATGGAGGTGAAGTTAGAGCCGAGTTTGAGTAAAGATGAAGGCTTGAGAGGCCTTGAACCGAAAAAGAAAGGGCAAGAGGAAATGGTGAGCCTAGACTTTGAGGAAAACCCTAGGGCAACAAGGATGATTCTAGGAGAGGAGCATCATGAGGGAGATACAACAATCAACAATGAAACAACCGACTACAATGAGAATGTGGTCAAAGAAAGAGCGAAAATTGATGGCAAGGAAAGATCGAGTGGGTCTTTAAGATGGAGAATCATTGATGGGCTCGATCATGAGCAAGAATGGTTGGATGGCATGGCTATAAGTCGTGGGCTCAAAGAAATGCTCGAGGAAGAATGTGTGGTCAAGCAAGCCGTGACCAAGGAGGAAAACGTGATCATTTCCTCGAGCCAAGGCAAAGGAGTCCAACCATTCCTCCAAACCCTCATCAAGTGGCGCCCTTGGAAGCCCAAAATCGTGAAAGCCAAGGCCGAGCAAGGGTTAAGTCGAGAATTGAGCATGAAGTCGAGCCAAGGGAGGAGCACAAGGATCTCCAAGGATTTGAGGGCAAATCCTTTCCAAGGAGAGGAGATTGGACCAAAAATGGTCAAGGTGGTCAAGGATGAGATGGAGTTGAGCCAAGGGTTGGGTCCTTGGGCTCAAACCCAAGCCTAGGCCATGGGTCAAGGGATCACTAGGGGCTAAGTCAAGTCAATTCTATGGTCAAATCTAGCCAACCTTAGTGGTCAAGGAAAGTCAAGAGGAAGTCAAGTTGGAGAGCAATTAAAAGTCAATGAACATGCTATTTTTGAATGTGGTCAAAATGGGTGCACCCATGTGAGTCAATCCTCGAATAAAAGGACTCACATGGCTCACAAAGCTAGCTCAAGGAGGTCCCAAGGAGCCGGCTACAAACAAATCTCCCAAGCCATCACATTGTTTTATGTTTATGTCATTTTCATTCATGTCACTTTCACTACTTTATACTTTATTGTATTAGCTTTTAAATTTCTGAAAAAATGGAGCATGGACCGTCCTAACCCAAGCCCAAGGCTCACTCAAGGACCCTTGGATGATCATCAACAAAGAATGGAGAGACCGAGTCAAGTGTCACCATCACCTTTATGCTTTTGTAGTTTGTCTTTTACAATTGAAATTTTCAGCTCACATGTGAGCCTTTGAGCCGTTATTTTGTATCATTTGGGGACTCTTGTGAGCCCTTAGATTATCTTAGGATTGAAGGGTCAAGATTAGAGGAAGGGTATTATATAACCTTCTCTCATTACCTTGTAATTTTTCAGATTTGGTTGAATGAGAAAAACAAACCCTAGAGTTTGAACTTGTGTGGCTTCATTATACTCTTTGCTTAGTGCTTGAGTTAGTGAATGATTAATTTAGTGGCTTAGTGCTTGAATTAATCAAAACCTAATTCTTTTGCTTAGTGCTTAGAATTAGTTCTATCCTTTATGTTTTCTTTTGTTTTACAAAAATCAGAAAAATACTTCACAAAAATTGTTACTTTGGCCGAAAAATTCATCATCATCACAAATCAATTTTAGTTCATTCTTTGAGTGAAACTTAGCCCATCTAGTTTCATTCCACTATATGTGAGAACTGATATTATATGCTAATTTTATTAATATAAGAGGCTGCGGTAGTTATACGCGTTTAGTGCTGCCAAGTTACTTTTAATCATAGGTTAAATAAACCAAAACAATGGTTTAGAGGTTGTTGGTTAGAACAGTCACTTCCCGCCTCTGAGCGGGAGATCCTCCTATTTTGTGTTTTTGTCTCCGTTGCAGGCAAATTCTCGAGACTTAAGATTATCGGGACGATTAGGTTGTTTCGTTTGTATTCGTTGAGAGATTGTAATATATATTTGTATCCTATGCCATTTGAATGTAATTTAATTAACATCCGGCATGTATTAGACTTAATTAATTTTCCGCCTTAGTTTAATTAAGTCACGAAAAACCGGGTTGTTCCACCTTTTCATTCTTGCTTTTAGTTTTATAGTTTTCCAAACCAACTATTGTCATACTTAAGAATAACCTGTCAACTAAGTGTCTTGCGAGTATACGTTTCTCTGTGGTTCGACCCCTTCTTACCGCTAGCTATTGTTAGTAGTCCGTAGGGTTTATCTTTGATTTCAGCGATACGACTTAGCTGTGTCATAGAACATTGTGGTACTTTGTTTGAAATGTTGTGATATTTCATATAGAGTATTACGATACTTGCTTTTTGTGAAATGTTTTAACACTTTTTATAGAGCTTTGTAGTATTTTTTTTATGACATGTCATACTTTATGTAAGGCATTTTGATACTTTATTTAGAAAGTGGTGATATTTCTTCTAAAACATTGTGATATTTTTTATGAAATATTGGTGATACTTTATATGAAGCATTATGATACTTCTTGTATAACAATGCAATACTTCTTATATTAAGTTGTGATACTTGTAACGTCAAATTAGAATGCAAAGTAATTACACAAACAACATAAGTTTAACCTCATATATACATGATGGAATCAACAAAAATAAAATTCTTGAAAATAATTGGACCAAGAATGGTCAAGGTGATCAATGATGGAGAAGAGGAAGGCCGTGGGTTGGGTCCTTGGGCTCAAACCCAAGCCTAGGCCTTGGACCTAGGGGCCACCAAGAGCTAAGTCAAGTCAATTCTATGGTCAAATCAAGCCATACTTGGTGGTCAAAGGAAGTCAAAGGAAGGTCAAGTTGGAGAGCAACTAAAAAGTCAATGAAAATACTATTTTTGAATGTGGTCATTTTGGGTGCACCCATGTGAGTCAACCCTCCAATAAAAGGACTCACATGGCTCACAAAGTTAGCTCGAGGAGGTCCCAAGGAGCCGGCTTCAATCAATCCCCCATAACCATCACATTAGTTTATGCTTTAAGTCCCTTTCATTCATGTCACTTTCATTACTTTATGCTTTATGTTGTATTGAATGTAGACAAATGATCCTTGTAATAAGCCCCTAAGGACCGTCCCCCTTGATCCCCAAGTCTCCAAATCTTGGCCCTTGGATGCTCTTCAAAATGCAAGGATAGGATGGATCCCCAAGTCATTGTCTACTTTATGCTTTAGGATTTGTTTGTTAGCCTTCAAATTTTCAGCTCTTGTAAGGTCTTTGGACCGTTTTTTTGTATTATACATGGGTCTCTATGAGCCCTTAGCTCCTCTTTGAAATGTAAGGTCAAGATTAGAGTGTGGGTATTATATAAACCCTCACTCTACACATTATAATTTTCAGATTTGGATGATTGAATGAAAACCCTAATTTGAGAGCTCTTTCATTTTTCTCTTAGCTTTGTGCTTGAGTTAGTGAGTTTATGATTAATTAGTGGCTTTGTGCTTAATTAATCAAACCCTAATTCTATTGCTTTGTGCTTAGAATTAGCCTATCCATTTATGTTTTCTTGTTTTACAAAATTTCAGAAAAATTCATCACAAAAATACATCACCTTGGCCGAAATATTTACAAGTATTATAAATCGATTTTTGTTGTCTCCTTGAGTGAAATCAAACCTCATAGGTTTCACTCCAAATTGGTCATCAAAGCCTAGGTTTGTTCTTGTTTTCGATTTGCTTTTGTTTTCTCGGTTTTTACCCTTGTTTTTCCTCTTCATTTTTTCGTTTTTCTTTCCTTCTTTTTCCTTGTTTATTTCCACAAAACTTCCACAAAAATCTCACAAAATTTTCACAAAATGGAAGAGGATAAGTGACTTTCGGATTTAGAAGCAAAGTTGAATCAACTCGCCGGTAGTTGTAATACAATGATGAATGCTCTAAGCACCCTCTTGGACCACAATCTTAATGACCCAAGACCACCACCAAGGGGTGGAAGAGGAAGGGGCCGTGGGTATGGTGGCCGTGGGAGAGGACAACCACCTCCTCACATGGAAGATCAATACTCGGATTTGGAGGAGTCCATTGAAGCCCACCCAAGAGAGCATGACCGAGACATCAAGGTAGATATTCCCGATTTTTATGGTAGTCTTAATCCCGAGGATCTACTAGATTGGCTTAGGTCGGTCGAAAGAATCTTTTAATTTAAAGAATACCCCGATAGAAAGTGTTTTAAGGTGGCCATAATGAAATTCAAAGGATATGCCTCCCTTTGGTATGAAAACCTTAAGAACCAAAGAAATCGAGAGGGAAAGGAACCCATTAGGTCATGGCTCAAACTCAAGAAAAAACTCAAAGATAAGTTTGTTCCCAAGGATTACACCCAAGACATGTTTCTTAGGTTAGCTCAACTCAAGCAAGAAACTCAACCCATCGAATCCTACCTTAGGGACTTTGAACAACTCACCCTTCAATGTGAGATGAGTGAAAAACCCGAACAAAAGATTGCAAGATTTGTTGAAGGCCTAAACCCTAGGATAGCAAACCGGGTAAAGATGCAAAATTTATGGTCATTCGATGAGGCCGTCACTATGGCCATGAGAGTTGAGAGGCTAGAGAAGGGAAGAGGGGACAAGGCCAAACACTCCACCAAGGCCACTCCTAACACGAGCCAAGGAGGGGTCAAAATAGTCGAGCCTTGTCCTACTACCAAGCCATCAAGTGTTGATAAGGGAAAGGGAATTGACTATGGCCCTAAAAAACCAATTCCTCTCAAGAAGTGCTACCAATGTCAAGGATATGGTCATTTTGCTAAGGAGTGCCCTAGCAAGAGGACCTTGAATACGAGTGAAGTAGTGCATTGGGGAGACGATGAGGTCTTAGTTTGTGAGGAAGAAAAAAAAGAGGAAGTTGTGGGAGAGAAGATGGCCGAAACCCTAGTTCCCCCGGACTCGGGGTTGAGCTTAGTCATATGGCGAGTGATGCACACTCAAGAATCAAGTGAGAGCATAGACCAAAGGCAACAAATATTTCGGTCTAAGTGTACGATCATGGGGAAAGTGTGCAACCTAATCATCGATGGTGGAAGTTGTACTAATGTGGCTTCCAAAATGCTTGTGGAGAAGCTAAACCTACCCACTTTAGAGCACCCTAGCCCCTACAAACTAAGGTGGCTCAACAAGGGAGCCGAAGTGAAGGTCAACAAACAATGCAAGGTGCCATTTTCGATTGGTCAAGATTACAAAGATGAGGTTACTTGTGAAATTCTCGACATGGATGCATGTCACTTGTTGCTTGGGAGGCCATGGGAGTATGAGAGGGATTCCTCTCATCATGGAAGGAGCAATACTTACTCCTTCAAATACAAGGAGAAACTCATTGTGCTCACACCACTACCTCCTATGATGGGCTACAAAACTAACTCGTGCTTGTTTGAATCGATCATTGAAGGAAACTCTAGCGTGGAAATGAAATTGGAGCCGAGTTTTTAAGTGGGTATGAAGGCTTGAGAGGCCTTGAACCGAAAAGGGGAGGGCAAGAGGAAATGGTGAGCCTAGACCTTGAGGAAAACCCTAGAGCAACAAGGAGGATTCTAGGAGAGGAGCAACATGAAGGTGATACATCAATCAACCCTTCATGTTGCTCCTCTCCTAGAATCAACAAAGAGCTCAACTTTTGTTCATGTCATTGTCAATTGTGGTCCTTAGTTTGCTTTATGTCCTTGTTCACTTTATTGTCTTGTCTTCTTTAGTCTTTGATCAGTTTGAAAGGGTCAATAGGACCACTCATCCTTGCTCTCCAAGCCAATAATTTCATCCATTAGATTAAGGTCTCAATTGTAGGGAGTAGATGTAGTCAAATGTCATTGTCTTCCTTTATGCTTTAGTTGTAGTTGTTGAAGTTTTCTATCAGATTTGTAAGGCCCTTTTGGCCGAATTTCTTTAGGATTTTTAGAGTCTTTGTAGCCCTTAGATCATGTGTTAGATGTATGGCTAGGATGTAAAGACTTGGTCTATATAAACCAAGCCTCTCCACATTATATTTTCAGATTTGGTTGAATGAAAAAAACAAATCCTAGAGTTTGAACTTGTGTGGCTTCATTACACTCTTTGCTTAGTGCTTGAGTTAGTGAATGATTAATTTAGTGGCTTAGTGCTTGAATTAATCAAAACCTAATTCTTTTGCTTAGTGCTTAGAATTAGTTCTATCCTTTATGTTTTCTTTTGTTTTACAAAAATCAGAAAAAATCATCACAAAAACACATCACTTGGCCGAAAATTATACATGTTCTACAAATCGATTCTAGTTCATCCTTTGAGTGAAACTTAGTCCATCTAGTTTCATTCCAAATTGGTTATCAAAGCCTAGGTTCAAGAGCACAAGATCCACCCTTGTGTTAGTTTTTGTTTCGGTTCAAGCAAAGGTATAAACTTTATCTCAAAATCAGTTTTTGTTTTTGAGTTACAATGGATCTATCTTTCCGATTTGGTTCTCCATCATTTTCTTATGGTACTTCATGTGAAACCCCTTGTGTTGAGACCATTTTCGAGTCTATGGAGAGGGCTAGAAAGGAGTTGGATTTCAAGTTGGCTAAGATAAGGGGAAAGGCTGAAAATTTTGGTATGGGTAAAGGGTTGACCGATTTACTTGACCCTCCTACTAAAACACCACCCTATGAGCCACCAAAAAGAGTCAAAGTTGTTGAGCCTACTCCTACACTTAAACCACCAGCCCTAGACTTGAGGAAGGAAACTAACCCTAGCCACAAAAAAACCGTCACCCTCAAAAAATGTTGTCAATGTCAAGGATATGGTCACAATGCTAAGGAATGTCCCACAAAGGAGACCTTGAACTCGTGTGAGATTGTTCATAGGGGGATGAGTGACATCCTTGATTGTGAAGATGAAAGTAGTGAGGTCCTTGCTCATGAGGATGAAGAGGATGTGAAGCAAGATCGAAATGAAACCGAGATGGAGGTGAGGCCATATGATTTGGTCATGGATGGAGGAAACTCTATCAAGGTGGCTTCTAACACTCAAATTGAGGAGTTAGCCTTACCTTCACAAGAGCAACCTAATCCTTACAAGCTTGGGAGAAACAATGGAGCCGAGTTAAGTGAAGAATCAGAAATGAAGACCAAAGAAAGAGAGCTCAAGGGGCATGACAAGGCTGGTCATGAAGGAAACTCGAGTAAAATCAAGGGGTGGGAGCACCATCATCAAGATGAAAGTATGGGAGAGGAGCACAAGGAAAGGGATGAGCTTGATCCTTGGAGTTGTTTAACCAAACTCAAGAAGAAGAAGCTCACGTGGAATGGGAAGCTTGGCGCAAGCAAGAGGTCAAGAGGATTCTTGAAATGGAAATTCAAAATGAGGAGCTTAGTCAAATGTTAAGAACCCCAAAGTTTGAGGACAAACTTTTTTGAAGAAGAGGAGATTGCACCAAAATGGATAAGCTCATTTTTGCTCATTTTGAGGCTTGGGCTAACTTGGGTCCTATGGCTCGAGCCATGGCTTAATTTGTGATCATTAGGATCAAACCAAGTGAAATGTACAAGGAGGAACGAAGGAAATCAGCCCACACATGGAAAGCAACAATCTAGGCCATGAACCATGAAGCTTATCTTGACATGTCGGTAGAGATTGTAACATAACTCCCAATCTACTCATCCAATTGAAGTGAAACCAATTGCATATGAAAGCTAGCTCAAGGAGCTTTCATTTGACATATGGTTGGCTATCTGGTTCAAAGGAAGCTGAGAGTTATGGCCTCTACAATTCAGGGGTCAGATTGTGAAACTTCAGTCCATAGGCAAATTCGACATGTCCGTACTAAAAGTTTCATATCTTGAGTTCTAGGCCATATATTTGGATGATTCTTTTTGCATTGGAAAGCTAGCTCAATTACCTTTCTAATGACATATCATGGGCCTTCTAATTCAACGTGAGCGAGAAATGGTGAAGCCTACAAGTCACTTCAGTCTCAAGGAACTCGGTTTTGGAGTAATGAGCCATGAACTTAACCTACATCATTCTCCTTGGGTGAGCTCACTTTGGGGACCATTTGGGAGTCTCCTAATGAGCCATGGACTCACATGGGACGTGGGATACACAAGAGAAGACCAAGAGATCACCGAATTCTAATTCAAACAAAGAGCTCAACTTTTGCTTACGCTATCACAATCGATTGTGGTCCTTAGTTTGCTTTATGTCCTTGTTCACTTTATTGTCTTGTTTTCTTTAGTCTTTGATCAGTTTGAAAGGGTCAATAGGACCACTCATCCTTGCTCTCCAAGCCAATAATTTCATCCATTAGATTAAGGTCTCAATTGTAGGGAGTAGATGTAGTCAAATGTCATTGTCTTCCTTTATGCTTTAGTTGTAGTTGTTGAAGTTTTCTATCAGATTTGTAAGGCCCTTTTGGCCGAATTTCTTTAGGATTTTTAGAGTCTTTGTAGCCCTTAGATCATGTGTTAGATGTATGGCTAGGATGTAAAGACTTGGTCTATATAAACCAAGCCTCTCCACATTACATTTTCAGATTTGGTTGAATGAAAAAAACAAACCCTAGAGTTTGAACTTGTGTGGCTTCATTACACTCTTTGCTTAGTGCTTGAGTTAGTGAATGATTAATTTAGTGGCTTAGTGCTTGAATTAATCAAAACCTAATTCTTTTGCTTAGTGCTTAGAATTAGTTCTATCCTTTATGTTTTCTTTTGTTTTACAAAAATCAGAAAAAATCATCACAAAAACACATCACTTGGCCGAAAATTATACATGTTCTACAAATCGATTCTAGTTCATCCTTTGAGTGAAACTTAGTCCATCTAGTTTCATTCCATACACAAAATTGGACAAAATCAGATTCAAAATATCGAAACAGAAAATTGCAAAACCTAATTATTAACTCAGAAACAGAAATCACAGAAAGAAAATACACAAAATATCGGAAATCAAAAAGCAAATAATGACACAAAAATTGGAAACAATAATTATCAACTCAGATACACAAATAATCGAAATAAGGTACACAAAATTGGACAAAATCAGATACACAAAATTGGAATACCTATTTATGAACTCAGAAACAGAAGTCACAGAAAGAAAATACACAAAATATCGGAAATCAAAAAGCAAATAATAACACAAAAATTGGAAACAATAATTATCAACTCAGATGCACAAATAATCGAAAATAGGTACACAGAAGAAAAATTATAAACAGTAAATTATGGGAAGAAAATGTAACAACCCGGTTTTTCGTGACTTAATTAAACTAAGGCGGAAAATTAATTAAGTCTAATACATGCTGGATGTTAATTAAATTACATTCAAATGGCATAGGATACAAATATATTACAATCTCTCAAATAAAACAAACGAAACATCCTAATCGTACCGATAATCCTGAGTCTCGAGAATTGCCTGCAACGGAGACAAAAACAGAAAATAGGAGGATCTCTCGCTCAGAGGCGGGAAGTGACTGTTCTAACCAACAACCTCTAAACCAAAGTTTTGGTTTATTTAACCTATGATTAAAAGTAACTTGGCAGCACTAAACGCGTATATCTACCGCAACACCTTATGTTAATAAAATTGGACAAATAGCATATAATATCAGTTCTCATATATAGATATTTAAATCTCATACAACATGATAAACAAAACTTAAAACATTTCAATTTGTAGAACACAATATATATACACCTAATTATCATCTCAATTCATATAACATCGTAATATATATAAAACTTAAATCATAGCAATCAAGATATATGCATAAGTCGTAATCAATTCAATAAACACATAGTCGTGAACAATCATGCAATTCTAAAACATATGCAATATATAAAATAAATAAATAAAACACATTGCAGGTAGGCCAGCAAAACATATAAGGATACATGATGATTCAAACACGAGTATAAATCCAATCACATAACGTACAACACTCATAGATAATCATTCTCAATAAGTCGTACTTCAATACTCAGGAAATCAAGTCATTCAGACAATAATCAATCAAGACAAGGAAATGCATTCAACATGTGATAACAAATGAGTCTTCGTTAGTAAGGCGGAAGCATCTGAGACATAATCCAGCCAGATGGCCGTGGCCAACATAACTTGGACATGACTGCCAGGCTTAAAGATATCTAAGGTAATAAGGACGATTCAATCCCTTGTCTAATGTATGCATACACTACCTAATCGAGGATCATACGTATTCGCTATTCAAAAGGTATCACCGACGAAAAAGTTCGACTATCACCAGAGACGGGTACCCCCGGGTGGGGCTGGCTTTTCCAATTACTAATATATGGGCCCACGAAAATATCAAGGATGCCCCATCTCTGAGGTTGTATATACCGTGCCGAATAGCAATCTTAAGATCGTTAAATCGCCTTGGGCAACTCTGGGAGGGAGCCCAAGTCCCCATATACAGCTACCTCGCTAACTTCGAATTCCAAGAGTCGCAACATGGCGAACAATCCAAGTATTTTATTCCAGTAGTTCATTTTCTCAAATTCTTATTTCCTCGTTTATTCAACTCAAGTGACAATTCTGAAACTTAAATAATATCGTCGAACTTTATATAATGAAATATTAGTTCTAGCAGTTCTTCAAGTAAGCAGAACACATAGAAAAACTTAAATATTAATTTTGAGTCCGTTCGTAAATTTTAAATATTTTCACTATTCATTATTTTACTACTCATCACGGTTACTATTCATCATTTTACTTCTCATTATTTTCTTTTAAATATTCATTCTCGTTACTTAGTTTACTTTAAAGTTCTTTATTTCGAGTAACTCAAATAGGTTCAAGTAATTAATTTATTTTATTCAAGTGTAAGTATTTTATTTGATCACGTTAAAAGATTTAGTTTCGTTTAAATTTCAACTTAAGTATGTTTACAATTAGTGATATAAATATTCCAAGTTTCGTGTAATATAATAATTATTTGATATTTTCATAGTTAATATAAATAATATTGAAGGTGTTTAGTTGCATAATATTCATAACATTTATTTTAAAATTAGAAATATTACTTAAATGATAATCGACAAATTTTAGTATTCTTGATAAAATATGATTAAGTGACAATTAGTTAAATTTCTTTTAGGTGGTTTAATTTCTTAATACAACTTCGTATTATAATTTTTCTTTACTTGTTCGATTTAGGTGGAAAAAAATAAATTAATTAAATCATAGAATTTTATTTATGTAACTTTAACGTAGTCGGACTAAGTGATTTAATAATTCGATCGTGAGATTATTAATATTTATATTTTAGTAATATTCACTTAAGTTTAATTTACTTAATTATTTATAACTTTTTATAATGTCATAAACTTTATATTTTAAATTTTAGTTAGGTTTTGTATTTATATAAATACATTATTCATAATTTTTATATAACTATACTTAGTAAATTTTTAGTCGATCTTTATATGATCTTAACAATTTACCTTTTTGTTAATTCTTATTTGTGATACTAATTCTTAACTTATTCAAAATTAGCTTTACTTAGGTTTATTCTAAATTTCAAGTTCTTTATTTCATTTCTGATATTTTATCTAAATACTTATTAAGTATATTTTCAGTTTATTGTAAATTTTAGAGTTTTAACAAAGTAATCTTTATAGTAATTGTGAGATATGACTTTTTATATAATTATTAAATTTAGAAACTTTAATATGAGTAACATAATTAATATTTTTACTTTTAGTATGATTTAATATTAATTTAAACTTAATATTCTTTTAACTTAATTCTTTATTTTTAGTTATATTTCGATTTAACATTTTAGTGACGATAGATAAGTTATATTAATTTAATTTATTTACTTAAGTTATTTAATAATATTTTAAGTTTTATTTTATACTTGTGATACATAAACTTTATATATTTTAATTTACACATAACAAATAATTTTAACACGATAATATTACAATTAAATTCAACATTAATTTAACAACACATTTTTCACTCAAAACATATTATCACAAAATCAGATAAATATCATATTTCACAAATCAATTCAACATTATATTATAACCAAGATTAACACCCAATTTCATACTATAGCGATTCATACAAAGTTATTAAATAAACTGAAACGAGAGGTATACGTGCCTAATGCATAACTAGCTCACTTTTAATAACAAATTAATTAAAATAAAACCAAAACGTTAATGTTACAGATTTTGAGGAAGAATCGAGTCACCTAAATTTGGCACACGAACTGAGGCCTCCAAATAAAAATCTTAACCCATTTCCTCGTGGACCCAAACTCAAAAGCGATGAAACCAAGTGAGAACAGCATCGCCTCGGCTCGTGTATTCGTCCCAGACAAACAACACAAAGACAGGAGTATGAGAATCGTTAACAAGAATTTAGCGGAACCGAAAATAGACCAAAACCGAAAGAACGTCGAGATTAAATATATGTCAAAATGACTGAAAATGAAGAAGGCTCACCGTGAAAACTCCGGTGGTCGGACTCGAAACCGAGTAGAGACAGAAGAGAAGCAGGGGAGAACATAGCACCGAGTGAGAGAGATGGACCGCGGTGGTCTTTGTTGAACTGAGCAGAGCCACGGTGGTGGCTCACGGTGGTGGTGGCGCAGAGGGCATAGAGTCATGCGAGAGAGAGAGAGAGAGAGAGAGAGAGAGAGAGAGAGAGAGAGAGAGACTTCGGGGTGAGGGCCATTTCAGCGAGGCGGCAGTTGGTGGTGGTGTTGACCGGTGTAGGCCGTGGTGGTCAGCCTAGTTGGCTCCGGTGGTCTGAAAATGAGAGGTGAGTCGAGAGTGAAACAGAGAAGAAGCAGCAGAGCACGGCAGAGGAGAGAGGGAGAGAGGACTACGGTGGTGATGTCAACGGTGGCCGTAGTCGAGAAAGGGGCAGAAAACAGGGGAAAACAGGGGACTCGGGAGAAGAGCACGGCCATGGTGGTGAGACGGTGGTCACGGTGGCCTGAGCAGGGCGACAATGGTGGTGGTGAGCTCGACGGCTCAACTCCGTCATCGTAATCGAAACCGAAAAGACGATATGCCGGGGAGAGCAAAGGAGGTGAGACTCACGGTGACTACTGCTGTTGTTGCCGTCGTTGTTGATGGTTGCCATTGTTGTGGTTTGCCCGTTGTTTTGTTATTGTTGTTGCTGCTATGTTTGTTATTATTATTATTATTATTATTATTATTATTATTATTATTATTATTATTATTATTATTATTATTATTATTATTATTATTATTATTATTATTATTATTATTGTTATTATTATTATTATTATTATTATTATTATTATTACTACTTGTGTGTTGTTGGTTTTGTTGTGGTTGTGATGTCGGCTGTTGTTGTTGTGTTGCTTATCCCCTTTTCTTTTTATGGAGGAATAAAAAGAGGAGTATGAAAAAGAAGATCTGAAAAAAAGAAAAAAGAAAGGGAGTTATAAGAGGAGTGTTGAGGAAGCTTTAGACAAAATATCTTAAATGAGTGGAGGAGAAAAGATGTCGACATTGTGAGGGAGTATTTGTTTGTTTTTCCGATTTGCTCTGTTTCATTCGCTCTTATTTATAAAACTTTATATTTTATAAAATATATTATGTATAATATATTTCGTTGTAATTCTATTTTTATTTTCTATAACGTTAAACTTATATTTTAAAATTAAATGGTGTATAAAAATATTAGTTACAAATTCTATTACGGTCTCACAGATTTTCAAACGGTCTGCTAATTTGCAAGATACATTTCAATAAAATTATATTTATTCAAGTAATAATAATTTTTAAATTAAAACACAAATTTATTAAGTTTAATAAAACCAATTGAAATAAAGTTTTAGTTCGACTGGTATTTTAGAAATAAAAATATAATACAAGTTAATATAAAATCAAGAAAGTTTAATTAGAAATGTATTTGAGAAAGTTTAATCAACGAAATTTTTCAGCCGCGTTTTCTAAACAAGAGAATAGAAGTTAAATTATATATATTTTAATTTAAAATTTTAGTTAAAATAATTAATTAGTGTTAATAAAATACGGGGTGTTACAGAAAAGTACCACGAAGAAAGAGGAAAAAGATTGTTGATGAATTTAAAAATCAATGAAAGTAAATTACGGAAGAAGGAGAAGATTGTTGCATGAAGATATGAATTTGGGGGAGAATTAGGGTTTAAGTCGAAGAAGGAGACTGAAGGCGCTGAAAACAAAACATAATAGGGCTGGTACTTAATTGGTGCGTAGGGTAAGATAGGTGCGCACGGGATCCTATATATATATATATATATATATATATATATATATATATATATATATATATATATATATATATATATATATATATATATATATAGAAATAGGATCATTAGAGTCCACAAAAAAATTAGAGTCCTAGAGTCCAAATTTCTACATCGAAAAAATGAAATTCCAAACTTGAAAAAATGAAATTCCAAATCTAAAAATGAAATTGTTGATTTTGTTTAGGTTGACCTACTTTGTCTGACCTACTGGTCCCACACCTTTTTGAGATTTAATCTCAGTAGTTGATCTTCACAATCTAATGGTTTAGATTAGGACTCTAGGACTCTATTTATTTGTGGACTCTATATAACCTACCACTATATATATATATATATATATATATATATATATATATATATATATATATATATATATATATATATCTATAGTGGTAGGTTATATAGAGTCCACATATTTTTTAGAGTCCTAGAGTCCACTTTTACAGTTTGGCATTTTAACGAAAATAATTGAAATTCTAACCCAAAAATTTGAAATTCCAAAAATTCCAGGAATTTCAGAAAAATTTGGAATTCCAAAGTTTTTGGAATTTCAAATTTTTGGAAATTTTGGAATTCCATTTTTTTTTGTTAAAATTTCGATTTATTTGGTTAAAATTTCAAATCATAAACGGGACTCTAGGACTCTAACTCAAGAGTAGGACTCTAAAGAACCTAATACTATATATATATATATATATATATATATATATATATATATATATATATATATATACATATATATATATAAGAATGTGTTCAAACGAGACACTTACCTGTATGAGGCAAATGAGGCAAAGATCTACACCCTTGATTTAAAATCGATCAATGACTTATATTATTTGTGCTAAATCAATTAAAAAGAAAAAAAGAAATAATTAAAAAAAAAAAAAAGGCCGAAATATGTCTTTCTCTTTCTTTGATTGATACACTTCCCAAAATTACCTCAAATATATTCTTTCCATTTCAATTTTCAAAACTACTTCCCTATTCATTCTTCTTCTTCCTTTCCACGCTTCTTCTTCCCTTGCTATCCACCATTTTCACTCATCTCCATTTTTTTTTCTACCATTTCAAGTGTATCCTCCTTTTTTCCCCCGATTTACAAGTATTTTCGTCCGTATTCTCCACTTATTTCGAGGTATTTTTTTCTTTTTCTTTTATTTTTTTATTTTTTTTAGAGACAAGTGATTTTTAAATTAATGATCCTGATTGTTTAATTTCATTATTAATTTATGTAGAACTTATCTTAAGTTGAAGGATTTCATCTGAAATTTTTTTGTTCTTTCTGTATTGTTTTGTTTTAGAGATGAGTAATGAAACTTTGATCTTTGGTGAAATGGTGAAATTATTGGTGTAATTATTCAAGCGATTGGTGAATTTATTCCAGCGATTAAATCTGTGATTGATTATGGTGAAACTTTAATCTTTTCATATGAACTTTGATCTTTGGCATCGATGTGAATTGGTGAAATTATTCAAGCGATTAAATCTGTGGTGTTAGTGGTTGCAGTTTTATTAATTGAATGTTTGTCGTGATTGATTATGGTGTTGATTACAGATGGACCCGAAGTTTTTGAGGAACCAGAGGTACGCCAGGAAGCACAACAAGAAGACGGAGGAGGTTTCCGCTGAGGAATGAATTTGATTATTAGTTATTATCTTTGTACGAACAACTTTGTTTTATGTTGAGGACGGATCATGTTAGAGAATTGGGATCTTTAAGGTTTTGTTTTTGTTTTTGTTTCTGATGGAGGTTGCTAGTTTTCTACTTTAATTAATGGATGTTTGAGACTTCGAATTCATGTGTTACATAGTTTAATTGCGACTTATGAAGCTCTAGCTATACTTATTCTTCACTTCTGCCGTCTATTCTGCTGTGTTATTTTTTGAACACCAATACTTCTTCATTTTGAACTTTGATCAAAATCTATGAAGCTTTGATCTTTATTTATAAAACTTTAACGCAGTTTGACGAAACTTTAATGCAGTTAATGATTTATTTATAAAGTCTTAATACGCTAAGACGTAGAACTTTGATCACTATTTATGAAACTTTATCGCAATTTGACGAAACTTTAATACAGTTCCTGAAAAAGTGATATCAACAAAACATTTTAAAGTTTTCTGCACCAAAAGTCTCAACCATATTTACTGTCATGCATGAACTTAATTCTAAAACGCTTAAGACGTTTTCAAAAAAAGTGCTTGTAACTATACAAACTAATTGGTCATTAAAAATTCACAATTTGAAATAAGTTAACTTCAAAAGCCATGTTAAAATCTTTCACAAGTTTAAACCGGATTAATGTTTCATTTAACTATAACGAAACAATAACGATTTTGGGAAAAACTGTAATGCAGAACAATAAAACTTCAACATTACAATTACGCTTGACCAATTTCAATATCAACTTATTAATATTTACAAATACCAATCATCCCCAAATACAATAAAATAACATTCCAAGACCAATTACAACATAAATATGGATTAACTAATTTGAGACGAACCAATGTCTACGTAGCATAAGTCCTCAGCTTCTTCTACTTGCGCCGCAGCTCTTTCAACAAAGGGGTTAGGGATCCACAGTGGCTGTGGCCAAAAACTCCGCCCACAGTTTCGTCAACGCTAGTTGTTTGGGATCCACAGTAGCTATGCCCATAAACTCTAACCCGTCAATTATATCACTGTTCATAGATAGCCTCCTTAGTACATCGTCTTGCAACACAAGAACTAGGAATAGATTTCAAACCATGGCTCGTAAAAATCCAAAGAATATGTCTGCACACCATTCCTCTTCAATCAAAAAGTGTGCAGGTGCATCTAGCCGTTAAACTATCTGTCACAAAATATAGAAACTAAGTTACATTAACTGTCAGTACTTTAACTTTAATACATAGAACTATAACAAAATATGTAACAACCTGGTTTTTCGTGACTTTAATTAAACTAAGGCGGAAAATTAATTAAGTCTATATATTACAAAACCAGCTGTTAATCGTAATAAAACTCTAAATACATAGTACGAGTTTAGGATAACAGAGTATAAGTTTGATTACATCTCTCCAAAATACAAAATAAGGCCTTCAATCCCCTTGTGTAGATCGTCAATAAAGCCTCGGGGTACCTACGGGAACGTACCGTTAAAACTCGATTATGACCCCGCACACGCTAAGCCACATAAAACCCATAGCGGTAAACACATAATAATTAACATATGCTCATGTAATTAAATCAGCGCAAATAAAACATACAATAATGAAATTCATAAAACATAACATATCATAAATCATATAACATAGCAATTGAATCATAAATTTATCTCAATTCATAATCATATAGGCAAATCATTATCATTTCATTCATAATCGGGGTAGTCGACCCTTTTCAATTATATTCATATAGCAACATATACTCGCGAGTCTTGACTACAGAGTGGCTCGTGTACTCTCATAGATAATTACCCATATAATCTTCTATCAAAGTGCACTAGCTGCTCAGACTCGTACATCAAATCAAACACTAAGTAGCGTACGTGATAACTACCTAATATTCAATACAACATGGATAATCTATCATACGTTGTCCTATGAGCCACAACCAGTTAGGATGGAAACATGCAAAACCTTACAAAAGCAAGGCCTGCGCAGAAGCTGAAGGGCCGGAAACATTCAACGGTCAAGTCAATCAAGCTAAAGATATCAAGTAGGTAATAAGGACAGCCAAATCCCTTGTCTAATGTATGCATACACTACCCTAGTGGTACGACTATTACACTACGACAGATTCCCCGGGTGGGAATGGTCATTTTCCAATTACCTCATATGGGCCCGTGAACGAACTCGATTCATAGGGCGAGAGTCACGTTAAATAACGACTGAGAGAGTCATTAGATTACCACTGGCAATTCATAGGGTGCCAAGTGTCCCCATATGCGGCTACCTTTCTAACGATGGCACAATAGATTCGCAACATGACAGACACCCGAGTATTTAACAAGTACTTCCCTTCTTATTTTCTTATTCTCAAATAAATCAGTGACAGTTCATAGTAAATCATCGTCGAACTTGTATAATGAAATTTTAGTTCTAGCAGTTCTTCAGGTAAACAAAACACATAGAAGGACTTAGTTAATTATTTGGAGTCCGTTTGTAAATTTTAAATATTTTTACTATTCATTATTTACTATTCATCGTATTTACTATTCACCGTATTTACTATTCATCGTATTTACTATTCCTCGTATTTACTATTCCTCGTATTTGTACGTATTTTATACGTATGCGTATTTTTATACTTCGTATTTTATTCGTATTTTATACGTACATGTATTCCTATACTTAGTATTTATTATTATATCTCCTTTATACTTAGTATTTTTATTTTATTTCCTTATACTTAGTATTTTCCTTTTATACTTAGTTTTCTTATACTTTACAACTACTTTTATACTTAGGATATTTTAGAAAATAAAACTAAGCTTTTTATTTACTAAGGGTAAAATTCTAGTTTTAAAGTCGTTAGGTTCGTTTTGTATTTAGTGATTTGAAAAATGATTTCGGAAACAAAACTTAATATAATCTAAGTACAAAATTCTAGAGTCAAAGTTGTTAAGTTCATTTTGTACTTGGTGATTTTAAATTACATTTTAGAAGTGAAACTCGGTTTTATTTAGTCATATACTTAACTAATCTTTTAGCGGTTTCCATTTTTAGCGAGGTTGTCATAGTTCATTTTAAATAGTCCGTATGTCCACAATCAAAATTAAGCATAGGTAGTAACACTCGACAACATTCATTTTAATACGTGTAACGTTTATTTTTATCGGTTTCGTTGATTCTTTTTATTAATGATTCATTATACAATCTAATATAATCCTAATTACTAATCAATTTTAGTGACTAAGTGACAAATTCATTTTGACCAAAATTGACCCATTTTTAATAGTAAAACCGTGGTACTCAACCTAGGTTACACATTTATTTTCTTTTTGTTTTTATTAATAAATCATTACTTTAACTAATTAATTTATTTAAGTGGTAAAAATAAAAAGTGACAAAATCAATTTAGGTCTAAAATTAATCCCAAAACCGTGGCCCCTTTATACTTAACATTTTATTTTCGTTTTTCTAATTTTATCGGTTTTTGACTTAAGGTTTTTATAAACTAATTTCTTAAATTATACTAAAGTCCTTTAACTAGTTTACGATTTTCACTAAATATTTTATTTCATTTATGAATAGTGTTTTTACCTACTTTAATTTTCTAATTTTTCTATTTTAAAGATTTAGCTTATTTAACTTATATGTTTAGTTATGTGTTTATTCACCAATGGATTAAAACAACTTTTAACTTTAACTTTATAAAATTTATGAATCAAAATTAGTCATCTACATGAAGATCACATGAATATGTGAAGAACACTAATGCTTTTAATATGAACATTATTTAGTCAAATTTTTATATGTTTATATAATTTTCTCAAATTTCTCATACAAGTCTAATTTAACTAACCTAATCATAATATGTTATTTAGAAAAATTAAGACTAAAAATTGGTCCAAAGTATTCAAGAAAACCGTGTATATATATATGTATTCACTAATTTTTATTTTTGATTTTTATACTTCTAATTCAATAACTAATTTACTTATTATCATTTATATACTTAATCATGAGTGAAAAACAACTACAAACATTAACTAACAAAAATAAAATCATTACAACATAAGAATAACAACAACACTTCAAGAACAACATAATACACTTTAAAACCTTTAAATTCATAATAAATTCATTTTAAGTCTTAAACAAAAACTAATTATATATTCATGTACATATTAGCCTAAGTATTTTAAGCATGCAATTTACAAAAATTAAAACGAAAAATTAAGTGAAAAACAATAGGAATGCCGTGGGGTTTTGTTAGTGAGCAACAAATTTTATTTTTCGATTTTTGTCTCCTAATTTAACATATGAAGCTAGGTGGTCATATACACAATAAATATAACACATAGACATTTCTAGCATGCGATTAACAAAATTAAAACCTAGTGTGCGGGGGCACCTTAATTTAGCTCGGTATGACTTTAGCTTAACAGTTATCCGGGTCTACTATATGGTCAAATTGGCTCAAGTCGACTTCACCACCTTGCTCCTCGTCTTTGGTTAGGATTAGTACATAAGAATGAAAATAAGGAAGTTAGTAACTTATTCCAAACTAAACTAGATAAACTTTACTAATAAATTTATGTGTAGCATTGTTTTTAGTTTAGGGTGTTTAAATATTTTAAATGATTTTGTTTTATGTTTATGTTCATCTATAAGTTTAAATGAGGGAGTGATTGCTAAAATAATTAGTGGAGAATTAATACAAGAGTCCTAGTGAATTTAAAACATTAAAACGAAAGTTTAAGGAAGAAAATAATGAGGAAGAAGATGAAGATCTTCAATGGAGGCTAAGGAAGAAAATGAAGATGCTTACTAGCTCTTGAATATGAGTTTATTTAGAGAGAAAATAAGTTGAAATGTTTGTTGTATGTGTGTGTATGAAACCGTGTAGTAGTAGTAGTAATATAGTAATTGTTGTGCTTTGTTTTTCTTGTATGCATTAAGACTAGTTTGCATTCATACTTAAACTAGAAAGGGCTACTAAATGATGATGAAAATTATAGATTCTTAAGGGGATTTGACATGGTGCTAAAGTTGTAAGAGGTGGAAGAGGATAATCCTTGACCAAAGGAGCCAAAGAAGTCGGCCACCATGGGTTACAAGTGGCTCGATTTTCGTTTTTAAATTTTCGATTCTGTGCTTGAAAAAGTCTCAAAATGAAATATATAGTCTTAAAATAATGTTTAGAAGCAAGATCGAAAATAAAAATGAAAATAGACTTCAAAACGAAATCAAAATAAAAATTGGGTATTAGGTTCCTCGCAAGTTTGAAATAAAAACTATTTGATCGAAATATATATTTTTTTCGTTGAATGTTATCGAATTAAATCGTTATGCTCAGACGTCAACAAGTTTATCAGTTTTGACTTAGTGTGACTCAATATATCGAGTTTTAGTGAATGTGTTAGTTAAATAAAAATGAAATAGTAATTTGATATTATTATTATATGTTTTGTTAGTAATAATCAAAATGATTAAGCTTAACTACTTTAATTAGATTTGGATTATGGTTAAGTATATTTAAGAAAGGATTAGGTGACTTAATCACATTTAGGTGGCTTGGCATTTGGTCAACGTTTGACCTCGATTTGCGTGCCAAAATTTGTCGTTGAGAAAATTGTCGTAGATTCTTTGTTTGATTTATCGAGTTTGAAAATGTAAAAATAAAGTTCAAATTCAAAGTAATTCAAAACGGTTTTAATTTAGGTGCAAAATAACTTGTAGTATAATGTGTTAGGGAAATAAGTGGGCGAGGATGTTTAATTAATGATTTGCGCAATTATAAAGGCTTAACTTAACATGGAGTGTTACATGTTTAGCGAAAAAAATTCAGTCGCATTTTTATTATAAGGAAAATGGATGAATTTAATTTAAGGAATCAAATTCTTTCATAATATTTTGCTATAAAAACACGGGGTGTTACAAAATAATATAAAACTATAACAATAAAACATGAAATATGCAGAGTCAGAACTTACCGAGAGAACTATAACTACATATCTTAAAACTACAAGTGTCTGTCATAACACTTTATCAGCAGAACGCGGAGATTCAACACAAACAAACAAAACAATTATTGAATGAAATATGCAGCAACCTAATGCATACAATACCTGGGTTGTAATGCACCAGAAATGTAACACCCGTGTTTTTGAAACACATTTTTATAAAAGAATTTAATTCCTTATATTAAATTCATCCTTTTTTCCTTATAATAAAAATGCGACTGAATTTTTATTTTTATTTTCGCTAAACATGTAACCCTCCATGTTAAGTTAAGCCTTTTATAATTGCGCAAGTCTTTAATTTAACAATCTCGCTCAATATTTTTCTAACACAATGCGCTACAACTTTGCTCGCACCTGAATTAAAACTATTTTGATATACTTCAAATTTGAACTTTATTTTTACATATTCAAACTCGATAAATCAAATGAAACACCTACGACAAATTTCTCAACGACAAATTTTGGCACGCAAATCGAGGTCAAACATTGACTAAAAGACCAAGCCACCTAATTGTGATTAAGTCACCTAATCTTTTCTTAAATATACTTACTCATAATCCTAATCTAATTAAAAACTAGTTAAGCTTAATCATTTTGATTATTACTAACAAAACATATAATAATAATATCAAGTTACTATTTCATTTTGATTTAACTAACACTTTCACTAAAACTCGATATATTGAGTTACACTAAGCCTAAACTGGTAAACTTTTTGACGTTTAAGTATAATGATTTAATTCGATAACATTCAACGAAAAAAATAAGTGTTTCGATCAAATAAGATTTTATTTCAAAGTTACGAGGATCCTAAGGCCAATTTTTGTTTTGATCACCCTTCAACGTTTTTCTTCATTTTTATTTTCGATCTTACTTCGAACCATTATTTTAAGACCATATATTTTATTTCGGGACTTTTCACGTGCGCGTAAATCGAAGATTTCAAAAACGAAAAATCGAGCCCACTTGAACCAAGTTGGCCGAGATTTTGAGCATGCTCTAGCATGCACTTGTCTTCTCTTTTCTTCCCTTCTCTTACACAACATGTCCTACCTTACATACTAGCTTAAGACACTTACCATCAACCATGCTCTTCCCTTCCATTTTCCTACTTTACTCAAACATCTAATCTCTTACACATCCACATTATATCATCACCCTAGCTTGACTTAATCCAAGGCTTTATACAACTTGATCACACACTTGCATTCACACATATTACATTACTAGTATACATACATACATACTACTACTACTACTACATAATATACAAAGCATACAACCACTACTACAAATCTGAGCAAAAACAACGGAGCAAAAACAACACATATTAGCCTTTCCGTTGTTTATAATATTATAAACAACGCAATTAAAATTTTCGTTGTAAAAAGTATAGGCGCCAAATCAAACTCATCACTAAAAACAACGAAAAAATCATTAAAAACAACGGGAGGGTTATTAATAACGGTTTTTATTAAAATGTGTTGTTTTTGAGTTAGACTTTAAATAACGGTTTCGTAGTGTAAAACCGTTATTTTTGATGAAAAATAAAAAAAAACGGTTTATTGGAAATAACCGTTATATTTAATCCATTATATATAACGGTTTTTTCAATAAAAACCGTTATTTTTAAAAAATCAATATAAAACAAAGTAGGAGACCTTTAGTCCCTCGTTTTGCTGCTTCTTCTTTCATTCATCATCATCAATTCATTCATCATAATCATCATCGCTCACCTTCATTTACTTTCATCATCATCGCCTCTCGCCTCCGTCTTCACCGACCATCACCACCGACCACGGGTGGTGCCGCCTCGCTAGACTCCTTGCTTTTCTTGCCGTTATCTTGCCATTTTTCAGCCTTTTTACGGCCTTGCTTGGCTTAATTCGTCGAGTTCGTCGAAGTTCTAGCCTTATTATTCAAATTATTGAAGGTATAATTTGTATCCACTCCTTCGATTTCATTTTCGTCATCTTGACCTAATTTTTGGGGTTTTCAGATTAGAACCCCTTTCAAGTAAATTTATAGTGTCGATTAGTTTGTATTATATTAGTAATTGATAGTTATTTCGTTATTTGTAGAGGTTGTGTTGAATCGGAGCGGTTTTCGGCGATTTTGATTTCTTGAGGTTGAGTTCTACGGTTTTCTTCTCCTAAGGTAAGGGATTTCCTTTGCTTAGTCTGGTGTGTGTGTGTGTTTTTTGAAATTGTCGTGTGTGTATATGTTCATCTTGGTGTGTTGTGTGTAGGTGTTGAGCCGTGTCAGACTGTCAGGTTGTCGTTGTTGCTCTACTGTTTTCAGATGCTGCTGTTATGAGATCTTCTGTTATTATTGATCTGTTGTCGTCTTATTGTTGTTGCTGACGTTGTTGGTATTGTTACGAGAATGTTTGACTGTGTAGAAGTATTTGTTGTATAGTGTGAGTGTGATGTTGCCGTGAAATGGTGCTACTAGCCAAGGCTCGGCCTCACTTCATATACTCGTTTTGGTGTCGTTATTCTGTGAATTGGGCTGGTTGTGAGTGTGACACTGCTGTGTCTGTGATTTAGTGTCCAACCGTGTGATAATAATGACCCGTGGATGTTGCTGGGGTTGTGGTGCTGCTGACCGAGGTATGACTCGCCTAGTGTGCTGGGCTTTTAGTGTTTTTCGTTGTCAGTTGGCTTATAATTGTAGCTGTAATAAGTAGTTGAAGTTTAGGGCGCTACGCTTGTTAATTTCGTGTGTTACAGCTAGAATTCCTAGAGTATGTTGTCCATGGTTAAGGTTCGCATGCAAACCATTACGGCCAGGTCGTGTTGCTGATCGGTCTTCATAACAGCCTAGTTATTTAATGTTGGGGTTGTATAGTCATATAATTAACAACGTTGTTCTCGCTAAATTTGTGAAAATTTCAATGGGGATAACGTTTTATAAAGTTCTTTATTGCACGTCCTCTTGTATTTTATATTTTTTCAAGGTCAACTACTTTTTACTTTTCAACAATGGCAAAGTCCAGACTATGTTAATTTTGATCGTACTAGACCTAGTGATCAAAATGTAACCACTTTAACATCTAATGTTCAAAATGACCATTTTTAAATTCCAATACTGGTCACATTAATCGTTAAAATAGTATAGTTAACTCACCTTATTTCTAACTCGTGAGTTGTATTGTTTGAATTGGTGCTATAGGCCCAGGATGTTCATCAGTTGGTTATGGGGCAACTCAAGAAATTGGGCCCTTTATTGTCAATACTACTGGAAGTGGCCTCAACTTTAATCCTTTCTCCTGGAACACAGGTTATACGTTGGGACACCCAGTCCTAATTTTATTATTCACCAGCATATACGGTTACAAATAAGGTGATATTACGGTAATCTGAATAATGTGATGTTATATTCCTAATACAAAATGTTACAATTACGATTGCAGAAGCGAACATTTTGTTCTTAGAATCTCCTGTTGGAGTTGGATTTTCGTATACTAATACAAGTAGTGACTTCGATAATCTTGGAGACGATTTCACAGGTACTACGTTTTTAAACTTACTCTTTTATAAAACATACTTGTAAAAACAAATAACGAAAGACAATATGCATCATTATTTGTGTTTTTTTAATCAGCAAAGGATGCTTATGAGTTCCTGCAAAAGTGGTTCCTCAAATTCCCTACGTATCGAAAGCGCGCCTTCTACGTAGCAGGCGAGAGCTATGCAGGTAATTGTTCACAGCATTTGTTATTCCAGCACACATGAGAAAGATCTCAAGACGTATATCTTTTGTTATAACAGACTCGTATTTCTGAATATGACTGCTGGTTGGGTTTTGTTAATAGCATTATGAGCTTGATTCTCGTGTATTTTCATCTTAACAAGGCTTAAAATTGTAGGCTTTACGTAGTAGAATAGAGTGGTTATAATCTAGTTTATTGTGTAGGGTGTAAAAGTGATTTATTGCATTTTAAGGGTTGACCTTATGTAATGTAGCAATGCTCTCGTCGTGGTATGCGTGTTACGATGATGCCTAAAGTCTCGTTTATGAGGAGTCTTTCTTATTTTGTTACCTAAATACTTACTTAGTTACTCTTTTTGTTGGCAGAAAAATTATTTGGATATATATCGATATGAAACTTGGGCAGGTTCTATGATCCCAACTTATGAACTTGGACAACAGGTTTGCTTTCATTACCTTCCATAATTGATATGTGTCTAGAAATCGTAGTAACTTGCACAAATGCCAGGATTTACTTAGAATTCATAACAATCTGTAACTCCATACTAGTCTTGCTGTAACTTTCCTTATTCTCGGAGATTATGCTCTTTTGTACTCGGATCCATATTTTCTTGGTTTTTTGTCTTGGCTTTCTTGGTCAGGAGATCATAAGTGTTGTGTTAATTGGTATGAGCTGAGTGATGGTGAATTGATTACGAGTGAACTACGATGGTTAGATTAAGCTTTCAAGTATCTATTTTATTATTATGCACTAAAATAATTATATATTTTTTGTTTTTGTAGTATATCGCTAAAAATCCACCTGGAAAATCATATACGGCGCAAGAAATCGACGAGGAACGAGATATGCGGGGATAATTTATATAAATTGTATAAATTGTATCTAGAAATTTTTGATAATTTATATAAATTGTATTTAGATAATTTATATAAATTGTATTTTGATAATTTATATAAATTGTATTTTGATAATTTATATGTAATTATAGCAATTTCGTAATTTTATTTTATTTTTAAAAAAAAAATTGAATTTTTTACAAGTGTTTTTTAAAAAAACCGTTTTTTTTAATAGTTTTATTTATAACGGTTTTTTAAAAAAACCGTTTTTTTTAATAATTAAAAACAACGGTTTTTTTAAAAAAACCGTTTTTTTTAATTATTAAAAAAAACGGTTTTTTTAAAAAACCGTTTTTTTTAATAAAATCCGCCAAATTTTTATATAATGATATTTTTGATATAAAAAACGGTTTCGTATATTTTTTTTGCGTTGTTTTTGATTATAAACAACGGCCCTAGAAACAACGGTTGGATTTTTTATATAAAACGGGTTTCTTGCGTTTTTTTTGCTTAATTTTCGGGTAGTGAACTACTACTACTAACTACTACTACACGTTTCTTTTTATTACTACACAACACACAAACACAACTCAAACACTTAGCTTATTTCCTCTCTAAATAAACTCATACTCAAGAATTTGTAAGCTATCTTCATCCTCATCAAGAACATGAAGAACACCATCCTTCCATTTCTTCTTCTTCTTTAAATCATTTATTTCTTACTCTTTAAATCTTTTAAGCACATAAATAAATCATTCACCAATTAGTTTATTAATCACATACTCTTCATGCTTATATTTATTTAAGAAAATGAATCAAATTATATAAAACACAAACATCACCTAAACATAAAATACTTCTACACTTTAAACTTTCATTTTAGTTAGTCTAGCTTAAATAAAATTACTAACTTGCTTATTTCATTTCTTATGTACTAATCCTAACCAAAGACGAGGAGCAAGGTGGAGGCGTCGATTTGAGCCAATTCGACCACATAGTGGATCCCGACAATTGCTAAACATTTTTCATTAACCTAATTAAGGTGCTCCCGCACACTATATTTGCTAAGCACTTACACTTGTTTGATTATATGTTATGTTTGAGTGTGTGTATGAATTTGTATGTCACATAGATATTGCATGATTAATTACAAGGCAAAAATCAAAAAAATAAAATTTGTGTAGTATTAAAAACCACACGGCCGCCCTTAATTTTCTCACTAAATTTTTCGTTTTAATTTTTGTTAATTGCATGCTTAAAATACTAAGTATAAGATGTATATGAAAATATAATTAGTTTATGTTTAGGACTTAAAATGAATTGGTTATAAAATTTAAATGTTTTAAAGTGTTCATATGTGTTCTTGAAATATTGTTGTTATTGTGTTTGAAATGATTTTTACTTTTGTGTGTTAATGTTTGTATATGATTTTTACATATGTTAAATACATAAGTAATATTAAGCAAATTAGTTACTGAATTAGTAGTATAAAAATCAAAAATCAAAAATTATAAACATACATACATATACACGGCTTTATGGATTTTTATGGACCAATTTTTAGTTTTGATTTTTCTAAATAACATATTATGATTAAGTTAGTTAAATTAGACTTGTATGAAAAATTTGAGGAAATTATATAAACATATCAAAATTTGACTAATTAAAGTTCATGTGAAAAATATTAAAGTCCTTCACATATTCATGTGTTCATCACATATATGACTAGTTTGATTTATAATATTTATAAGTTTTAATTATTTGTTGTTTAAATTCATGATGAATAAATACAATAACTAATTATATAAGTTAAATAAGCTAAATCTTTATAATGAAAAAGTTAGAAATTTAAAGTGAGTAAAATCACTATTCATAATTGAAATAAAATAATTAGTGAAAATCGTAAACTAGTTAAAGGACTTTAGTATAATTTAAGAAATTAGTTTATAAAAACTTTAAGTCAAAAACCGATAAAATTAGAAAACGAAAATAAATTGCACAAGTATAAGGTGCCACGGTTTTGGGTTGATTTTTAGACCTAAAATGAATTTGTCACTTTTTATTTTTATCACTTAAGTAATTTAATTAGTTAAAGTAATAATTTGTTAATAAAAAACAAAAAAAGAAATAAATAGCTAAGTATAAAAGGGTGCCACGGTTTCATCACTAAAAATGGACCCATTTTGATCAAAATGAATTTATCACTTACTCACTAAAGTTGAATAGTAATTAGGATTATATTAGATTGTATAATGAATCGTTAATAAAAAGAATCAACGAAACCGATTAAAATAAACGTTACACGTATTAAAATGAACCATCTCGAGTGTTACTACCTATGCTTAAATTTGGATATGGACATACGGACTATTTAAAATGAACTACGACAACCTCGCTAAAAATGGAAACCGCTAGAATATTAGTTAAGTATATGACTAAATTTAACCGAGTTTTGTTTCTGAAATATTATTTTAAATCACTAAGTACAAAATAAACATAACAACTTTGAAACTAGGATTTTGTACTTAAATTTAAAACGAGTTTTTACTTCCGAAATGGTTTTTCAAATCACTAAATACAAAACGAACTTAACTGTAACACCCCGTGTTTTTAAGATTTAATTAAAATATATTTTAATTCAAAAATTTATTGAAAACTATATTTATTTTTCATAATACCTTATATTTTAATAGTTTTAAAGCTAATTTTGAGCCTTTTCATTTATATAATATTTTAAATGCTATTTGATACTAAAAATTAATAAATTATTTGGAAAATAATATTATTACTTTATAATATAAAAAAAATAGTAAATAATAGTAAAATAGTAAAAATTAATAATATTTTCTATGGTTATAAATATTTATTATCATATGTACTAGTATTTTATAAAATATCACTTTTAATTTATTTTGTATATTCTTAACTATTTTGACCAAGATTAGATTAATTTTAAATTAAAATATTTTTCTTTTTAGGAAAGAATTAGTCTTTTAATTAGGTTAGAAGACTTGTTAAATACTCCCTATTATATACGTATATATTGAACCTAAACCTAATTGATTAGTCAATCGTCTTCTTCGCACAACCCTCATGTAACCTAGCCTACCCTTCGTTTTAATAAACTCCTTAATAACGTCATCTTCAATCTTCCATTGCTCCTTCGTTTCTTGACCGTTTTACTCCGTTCTTGTGTCATAATTATCCTCTCTTCATCCTCTTCACATTAAGGTAAGCTATACTCCATTGCGTCTCAGTCGCTCGGATCGCCGTCGATATTGTAACTCATATTTATACTCGTTTTTCTCCCTAATCGATCGTAGGACTGAACCAGGACGACCCTGACGCTGACACGTACGTAGTAGACGACTCAATTGAGGATTAGCGCGAAAAGGTAACGGTGATGACGTTACTCGGTATTACATTACTTTAGGGTTCTGTTGTGTGTCGAATGCTATGTTCATGCGCGCCACTGTTGATCTCGTGTTGGTTTGCTGCTTAGTCTTGCCGCACGTCTTTTTCTTCTTCTTGTTTATGAATTAGGGTAATGTGGTTATGATTATAAGTAAACTAATTAATATAACAGGGGATGTCAATTAGTGTCAAAATATATTGTTTATTAGTAAGATATTGTGAATACATGCGTGGGTATGACTTTAGTGCAGGAAATGTGCGTGCATTGACTTGTTGGTCATATTAATGAGTTAATTGAATAGATAATTGATTAATTGTGGTAATGTGTGATCTATCTAAACGTGTTACATGGTATAAGTATAGCTACGATAGTATTAACTAGTAGTATTGTCATGATTACACACTACCTTGTCTGTCGTTATTTTGATGTTTTAATTTAGTAAGTTACGTTGATTCTTACTCCGTATTTAACTTGCTAATTGCATTGAGATTGTGATTTCATGTTGAGATTGGCTTGAGATTGTGTTGTATTGTCACTGTTGGGCTAAAAGTTGTTGTATTGACATTGATGTTGCTTGATTTGATTGAGCTTGAGTTGAGTGTGCGTACGTGCACAGTTGGGCACGTGCGTGAGGAGATACACCGTCCATTATAGGACGGATGCCGCCCTTAGGGGTTCCCATCCGCTTTTGTCACGGATAGGGACTATGGTTTGATTATTATGTCGACACCGTTTTTGTCGCGGTGACACCGTTTTTGTCGCGGTGGGTTTGGCCAAATTTAGACAGTTGAGGAACTTTTGTCGTTCCGCCATAGGGTTGGGACTTTTGTCGTTCCGGGGTGATTCTTGTTGCTTCACCTAGTCCTCCGTGCTTACTCTTGCATTGGTTTGATTGATGATGAGATTGACTTATGATTGTTTGACTTGAGGTCGTCATATTAATGCTAATGTTGATGTTTGTGTGTGCTATTGTTGTTGCATTTGTTGTTGTTCTCTGATCATAGGCCGTAGGCCAGGTAAGGTACTTGTTGTGTTGTATTGAGATTGACTTAGTATTGTTCACCATTTATTAGCTGGTGGTTATTATTAATATTATTATTTTATGAGCTGTTTCATTTACTTGTTAACTTTATTGTGATGTAATATGGCTGGGAGAACGTCTGAGTTACTCCCCACTTCTAGGCCTCAAGGCCTACCTTTTTATCGTTGTTTAGTTGGTTAGTGAGTAATGATCCGGATTCCACGGTGTTTCCGCCACCGTGGCTCGCTTTTATTTTCTTTTCTTTTATAAATCCTTTTTAAAAGCTTATTTTATTTTGTTGGAAAATCCGGGTTGTTACAGTTGGTATCAGAGCGAATACGCTCCCAACTCTCTTAGTCGAGTGAGTAGGTTTGACTTAGAACACAGAGTGAGAGCGTTGGGGTAGACACATTAGGAGGTTGCGTTGTTTATGTATGTGTTTGAGTAGTTACCCAAGTGGCATGTCTAGTAATAAATGCCGCTATCACCTATGCTTTTGTGTTGCGGATGACCGTAAGCGGAGGAGGAGCCAACAACGACTTGCAACGCATCCGCCGACTCAAGGATGCTATAGTGTGGTACTAGTATCTCTGCGTCATTCTTTTCCCTTCATTGATCGAGAAAAACTCAACTTACTTCCTTTACTTCCATATACATATTTCTCATTACTATTTCCACGGGAGCAATAGTTCCTTGTTCACTCCTATTCGAGGATGTCCCTATTTCTTTTGGGCAATCCATCTTCGCTACCTACCGTGTGTGTTTTAGTTTGACCGAGTTGGGTATCATTTTGGGGTATGCGAGGCGTGGTGGAATCGACATAGGCTAGGGGAGCTATCCTTTCGTTATTGGGGTGAGTAGAGTTAGTTGTCCTTAGAATAGAAATCGTAAGGGTAGACTTTTTCCACTTGTTTTGGGTATCCTTTTGTTCTCAAGTTTCGAGGACGAAACTTTTTAAAGTAGGGGGGATTGGAACACCAGTGTTTTAAGATTTAATTAAAATATATTTTAATTCAAAAATTTATTGAAAACTATATTTATTTTTCATAATACCTTATATTTTAATAGTTTTAAAGCTAATTTTGAGCCTTTTCATTTATATAATATTTTAAATGCTATTTGATACTAAAAATTAATAAATTATTTGGAAAATAATATTATTACTTTATAATATAAAAAAAATAGTAAATAATAGTAAAATAGTAAAAATTAATAATATTTTCTATGGTTATAAATATTTATTATCATATGTACTAGTATTTTATAAAATATCACTTTTAATTTATTTTGTATATTCTTAACTATTTTGACCAAGATTAGATTAATTTTAAATTAAAATATTTTTCTTTTTAGGAAAGAATTAGTCTTTTAATTAGGTTAGAAGACTTGTTAAATACTCCCTATTATATACGTATATATTGAACCTAAACCTAATTGATTAGTCAATCGTCTTCTTGACAACCCTCATGTAACCTAGCCTACCCTTCGTTTTAATAAACTCCTTAATAACGTCATCTTCAATCTTCCATTGCTCCTTCGTTTCTTGACCGTTTTACTCCGTTCTTGTGTCATAATTATCCTCTCTTCATCCTCTTCACATTAAGGTAAGCTATACTCCATTGCGTCTCAGTCGCTCGGGTCGTAGTCGATATTGTAACTCATATTTATACTCGTTTTCTCCCTAATCGATCGTAGGGTGAACCGGGGACGACCACGTGGCCGACACGTACGTAGTAGACGACTCAATTGAGGATTAGCGCGAAAAGGTAACGGTGATGACGTTACTCGGTATTACATTACTTTAGGGTTCTGTTGTGTGTCGAATGCTATGTTCATGCGCGCCACTGTTGATCTCGTGTTGGTTTGCTGCTTAGTCTTGCCGCACGTCTTTTTCTTCTTCTTGTTTATGAATTAGGGTAATGTGGTTATGATTATAAGTAAACTAATTAATATAACAGGGGATGTCAATTAGTGTCAAAATATATTGTTTATTAGTAAGATATTGTGAATACATGCGTGGGTATGACTTTAGTGCAGGAAATGTGCGTGCATTGACTTGTTGGTCATATTAATGAGTTAATTGAATAGATAATTGATTAATTGTGGTAATGTGTGTTCTATCTAAGCGTGTTACGTGGTATAAGTATAGCTTCGATAGTATTAACTAGTGGTATTGTCATGATTACACACTACCTTGTCTGTCGTTATTTTGATGTTTTAATTTAGTAAGTTACGTTGATACTTACTCCGTATTTAACTTGCTAATTGCATTGAGATTGTGATTTCATGTTGAGATTGGCTTGAGATTGTGTTGTATTGTCACTGTTGGGCTAAAAGTTGTTGTATTGACATTGATGTTGCTTGATTTGATTGAGCTTGAGTTGAGTGTGCGTACGTGCACAGTTGGGCACGTGCGTGAGGAGATACAACGTCCATTATAGGACGGATGCCGCCCTTAGGGGTTCCCATCCGCTTTTGTCACGGATAGGGACTATGGTTTGATTATTATGTCGACACCGTTTTTGTCGCGGTGACACCGTTTTTGTCGCGGTGGGTTTGGCCAAATTTAGACAGTTGAGGAACTTTTGTCGTTCCGCCATAGGGTTGGGACTTTTGTCGTTCCGGGGTGATTCTTGTTGCTTCACCTAGTCCTCCGTGCTTACTCTTGCATTGGTTTGATTGATGATGAGATTGACTTATGATTGTTTGACTTGAGGTCGTCATATTAATGCTAATGTTGATGTTTGTGTGTGCTATTGTTGTTGCATTTGTTGTTGTTCTCTGATCATAGGCCGTAGGCCAGGTAAGGTACTTGTTGTGTTGTATTGAGATTGACTTAGTATTGTTCACCATTTATTAGCTGGTGGTTATTATTAATATTATTATTTTATGAGCTGTTTCATTTACTTGTTAACTTTATTGTGATGTAATATGGCTGGGAGAACGTCTGAGTTACTCCCCACTTCTAGGCCTCAAGGCCTACCTTTTTATCGTTGTTTAGTTGGTTAGTGAGTAATGATCCGGATTCCACGGTGTTTCCGCCACCGTGGCTCGCTTTTATTTTCTTTTCTTTTATAAATCCTTTTTAAAAGCTTATTTTATTTTGTTGGAAAATCCGGGTTGTTACAGTTGGTATCAGAGCGAATACGCTCCCAACTCTCTTAGTCGAGTGAGTAGGTTTGACTTAGAACACAGAGTGAGAGCGTTGGGGTAGACACATTAGGAGGTTGCGTTGTTTATGTATGTGTTTGAGTAGTTACCTGAAGTGGCATGTCTAGTAATAAATGCCGCTATCACCTATGCTTTTGTGTTGCAGATGACCAGAAACGGAGGAGGAGCCAACAACGACTTGCAACGCATCCGCCAACTCAAGGATGCTATAGTGTGGTACTAGTATCTCTGCGTCATTCTTTTCCCTTCATTGATCGAGAAAAACTCAACTTACTTCCTTTACTTCCATATACATATTTCTCATTACTATTTCCACGGGAGCAATAGTTCCTTGTTCACTCCTATTCGAGGATGTCCCTATTTCTTTTGGGCAATCCATCTTCGCTACCTACCGTGTGTGTTTTAGTTTGACCGAGTTGGGTATCATTTTGGGGTATGCGAGGCGTGGTGGAATCGACATAGGCTAGGGGAGCTATCCTTTCGTTATTGGGGTGAGTAGAGTTAGTTGTCCTTAGAATAGAAATCGTAAGGGTAGACTTTTTCCACTTGTTTTGGGTATCCTTTTGTTCTCAAGTTTCGAGGACGAAACTTTTTAAAGTAGGGGAGATTGTAACACCCCGTGTTTTTAAGATTTAATTAAAATATATTTTAATTCAAAAATTTATTGAAAACTATATTTATTTTTCATAATACCTTATATTTTAATAGTTTTAAAGCTAATTTTGAGCCTTTTCATTTATATAATATTTTAAATGCTATTTGATACTAAAAATTAATAAATTATTTGGAAAATAATATTATTACTTTATAATATAAAAAAAATAGTAAATAATAGTAAAATAGTAAAAATTAATAATATTTTCTATGGTTATAAATATTTATTATCATATGTACTAGTATTTTATAAAATATCACTTTTAATTTATTTTGTATATTCTTAACTATTTTGATCAAGATTAGATTAATTTTAAATTAAAATATTTTTCTTTTTAGGAAAGAATTAGTCTTTTAATTAGGTTAGAAGACTTGTTAAATACTCCCTATTATATACGTATATATTGAACCTAAACCTAATTGATTAGTCAATCGTCTTCTTCGCACAACCCTCATGTAACCTAGCCTACCCTTCGTTTTAATAAACTCCTTAATAACGTCATCTTCATCTTCCATTGCTCCTTCGTTTCTTGACCGTTTTACTCCGTTCTTGTGTCATAATTATCCTCTCTTCATCCTCTTCACATTAAGGTAAGCTATACTCCATTGCGTCTCAGTCGCTCGGATCGCCGTCGATATTGTAACTCATATTTATACTCGTTTTTCTCCCTAATCGATCGTAGGACTGAACCAGGACGACCCTGACGCTGACACGTACGTAGTAGACGACTCAATTGAGGATTAGCGCGAAAAGGTAACGGTGATGACGTTACTCGGTATTACATTACTTTAGGGTTCTGTTGTGTGTCGAATGCTATGTTCATGCGCGCCACTGTTGATCTCGTGTTGGTTTGCTGCTTAGTCTTGCCGCACGTCTTTTTCTTCTTCTTGTTTATGAATTAGGGTAATGTGGTTATGATTATAAGTAAACTAATTAATATAACAGGGGATGTCAATTAGTGTCAAAATATATTGTTTATTAGTAAGATATTGTGAATACATGCGTGGGTATGACTTTAGTGCAGGAAATGTGCGTGCATTGACTTGTTGGTCATATTAATGAGTTAATTGAATAGATAATTGATTAATTGTGGTAATGTGTGATCTATCTAAACGTGTTACATGGTATAAGTATAGCTACGATAGTATTAACTAGTAGTATTGTCATGATTACACACTACCTTGTCTGTCGTTATTTTGATGTTTTAATTTAGTAAGTTACGTTGATACTTACTCCGTATTTAACTTGCTAATTGCATTGAGATTGTGATTTCATGTTGAGATTGGCTTGAGATTGTGTTGTATTGTCACTGTTGGGCTAAAAGTTGTTGTATTGACATTGATGTTGCTTGATTTGATTGAGCTTGAGTTGAGTGTGCGTACGTGCACAGTTGGGCACGTGCGTGAGGAGATACAACGTCCATTATAGGACGGATGCCGCCCTTAGGGGTTCCCATCCGCTTTTGTCACGGATAGGGACTATGGTTTGATTATTATGTCGACACCGTTTTTGTCGCGGTGACACCGTTTTTGTCGCGGTGGGTTTGGCCAAATTTAGACAGTTGAGGAACTTTTGTCGTTCCGCCATAGGGTTGGGACTTTTGTCGTTCCGGGATGATTCTTGTTGCTTCACCTAGTCCTCCGTGCTTACTCTTGCATTGGTTTGATTGATGATGAGATTGACTTATGATTGTTTGACTTGAGGTCGTCATATTAATGCTAATGTTGATGTTTGTGTGTGCTATTGTTGTTGCATTTGTTGTTGTTCTCTGATCATAGGCCGTAGGCCAGGTAAGGTACTTGTTGTGTTGTATTGAGATTGACTTAGTATTGTTCACCATTTATTAGCTGGTGGTTATTATTAATATTATTATTTTATGAGCTGTTTCATTTACTTGTTAACTTTATTGTGATGTAATATGGCTGGGAGAACGTCTGAGTTACTCCCCACTTCTAGGCCTCAAGGCCTACCTTTTTATCGTTGTTTAGTTGGTTAGTGAGTAATGATCCGGATTCCACGGTGTTTCCGCCACCGTGGCTCGCTTTTATTTTCTTTTCTTTTATAAATCCTTTTTAAAAGCTTATTTTATTTTGTTGGAAAATCCGGGTTGTTACAAACGACTTTAAAACTAGAATTCTATACTTAGGAAATAAACTTGATTTTGTACCTAAATAAAATACCTTAAGTTATAAAAATACTAAGTATAAAAATATAATAATAAGTACTAAGTATAGAAAATATACTAAGTATAAGAATACATGTACGTATAAAATACGAATAAAATACGAAGTATAAAAATACGCATACGTATAAAGATACGTACAAATACGAAATACTAAAATACGAATACGTATAAAAATACGGTGAATAGTAAATACGGTGAATAGTAAATACGATGAATAGTAAATACGATGAATAGTAAAATAATGAATAGTGAAAATATTTAAATTTTACAAACGGACTCCAAATAAATCTTTAAGTCTTTCTACGTGTTTTGTTTACCTGAAGAACTGCTAGAACTAAAATTTCATTATATAAAGTTCGACGATATTATTAAGATTTAGAATTGCCACTTGTTATAATTGAACGAGGAAATAAGAATTTGAGAAAATGAACTACTTGAATAAAATACTTGGATTGTTCGCCATGTCGCGACTCTTGAATTCGAAGTTAATGAGGTAGCCGTCTATGGGGACTTTAGCTCCCTCCCAGAGTTGCTAAAGGCGATCTAATATTTTTATATAAAATATTATTTCGGTGCGGGATATACAACCTCAGGGATGGGGCATGATTGATATCTCCGTGAGCCCATACTACGGTGGTGGAAACTCCACCACCCGGGGTACCCGCCTAAGGTGATAGTCGTATTATTAGGTGACTACTTACTCGAGGGCGAGTATGCTACGATCCTATCTATAGTGGTGTATGCATACATTAGACTCGGGATTTGGTACATCCTTATCGCTTTAGGTATCTACAGCCTGTCGGACACGTCGCTTTGTCGCCACTGATCGCTCTGCAGCGGACGTCTAGCTTTGTCGGACACGTCCGCTTTGTTAAATACGATCATTATTGCGAAATTACGTCTGCATGCTTCCGCCTCGCTAATGAACATTCACTAGTTAACATATGTTTGAATGTATTTCCTTGTCTTGTTTGTTTTGATTGGTTGTTGTCTGAATGGCATGATTTCCTGTGTCTTGAGATATGATTTGTTTGAGAATGATTTTGTGTGAATATTTGTACGTTATGCGATTTGATTTATACTCATGTTTGAATCATCATGCTTTCCTTATGTGTTGCATGCCTAATTGCTATTTGTTTTTATTTATTTATTTCCTTTATATAATGCATATGTTTTAGAATTACATGTGTCGAAAGAGTGTTGCGGGAAAATGATAATTGGTTAAACGCAGGTACCCCGAGGACTACTATTATTTCGAATGCTGGGGGAGAGTTTACCTTATTTATTTCGTACGCTTGAGAGAATGTAATCAAACATATACTCTGTTTATCTTAAACTCATATTATGTATATGGAGTTTGTAATACGATGACAGCTGGTTTTGTAATAAATAGACTTAATTAATTTTCCGCCTTAGTTTAATTAAAGTCACGAAAAACCAGGTTGTTACAAGAAATGCTTTTCCCCTATTTGAATCCACGACCTTGCCAGCGACGTCCGTCAGTACTTCACCAATTTTAAGTTTATCACTTACAACTTCAACCACTTCACACCAAATAACAAACACCCTCTGTTAATATAAAGAATGCTAAAGCAATGAGTAAAAATAAATAAAAAATAAATAAAAATCCAAAACCTTCATCCCTCATAACGATCTCGTTATTTTCCATGTAACAATCCAGAACCTTCATCCCTCAAAAATTTTACCAACGCAAGGTGTAAAATCGTCCTCAACCACCTTCTAAAAGTCGACGTCGTTTACTCTTCCACCGCTTGCAACTTCAACCACTAAACACAAAACAACAAACTTTAACGAATAAAAAAAAAAAACAGCAAAAACAAATTCAAGAAAAAAAAAATTAAAAAAAAAAAAAAAAACCAAACAAACAAACAAAAAAAAACCTTCATCCCTAACAACAATCTCATTGATTTGCATATTGTAATTATTCGTTTGATATTATGAAAGTTGCTGACCAATATTTTCGTTTGATATTATGAAAGTTGCTGTAAAAAAAAAAAAAAAAAAAATTAACAAAAAGGAAGAAGAAAATTACGTCTGACCTATTAACGAAGGAGCAATAATAGGGGAATGAAATGGGAGAGGAATAATAGGAGAATGAATTGAGAGAGGAATAATAGGGGAATGAATTGATAATTAAGGAAGGAGGAGCAAAAACGGCAATTGAATCAACCCATATATTTTTTAATTTTTTTTAATTAAATAGTGATTGCTTTAATTAACACTTGCTGACCAAATTTACACCGTTGGATCAATCTTCATCCAACGACACATATATATGTGTGTGTGTGTGTGTACGAACTCCCATTCACTACGAACCCTACGAACTAGCTACTACCTGCCTTATTACCAAAACTTCCCCTCCCTTCCTTCCTCGACTATTCAAAAAAAAATTAAAACAATAAACAAAATTCACCCTCCTGCATACCAACCACCTGACGATGTCGGCCGATCGCTGCCGATGAAAGCCACCATCACTTGACATCCGTTGTTACTCTATTTCGCTCTCTCTCGTGCTTTTGCTATACACCTCTTTCACTGGATCGTTTCTGACATCGGTTTACAAATTGATCTTAGTTCACAGTAAAAATGAGGTTTGGTCTTTTTTTTATTGAATCTTTTAAATTGATGTCCATCTTAGAATAATTGGAAAAATTAGGGTTTCTAAAGTTTGAACTTTTGATATTCTGTAATTGGTTTTTTTGGATATTGACCCTTTTTACATTAACAAGACCCAATTCGATTATCCTAAATCCCTAAATTTAAGCCCAGTCGCTAAAACCACATTTTAGGACTGGCAAACACCCGAGACAGCCTTACGGATTGGCTTATTTCACAAAATACACCCTTTTTACATTTTCAGGGCTCGGGCCCAGAACCGAGCCCAAACCCATTCCTGGCCCGCTTCCCTAGGCCCAAGAACTCACCCATCTAAACCCTAGAAGATCATACAAGGTCTACTTGGAGCACAAGCAAGGAGATAGCAAAGAATATTGCCGAGATATTGCAAATCGGATTAAGGAAATACGAAATCTGGAGGTTTTGCCCGACGTACGAGCCGCAAAGGGTCTTGCGGCTCCTTGGGGTGATCACAACAGCCCTTGCGATTTGCCCAGGTGATCGCATTGGTCCTTGCGACTCCTACGTCCGGCTTTATCCTCTAGGGTTTCCTAAATCTCCTCGGCTATTCTACTATAAATACAACCCTTTGCTCGACCCTTCAACACAAGTTTTCCACACATGAAAAACACCCTTCTTCTTACCTTTTTCCTAGGTTTTAGTACACACATTCAATTCACACCAGAATTTCACAACTCTCTCTCACAAAAGCCTCACGCATAAACACCCTTTGAATTCTTCATTTTCCAGTGTTGAATTCTCCTACTTTGAAGCGAAGCGCTGCCGGTTTCCTGACTTGAGACAGGTAGGTCTTAATCCTAACATGGATTAAGGTTTTCTTTACTTCTTTGACTTGCAAGGGCCTACATCAGGCTCACCCCGACTTTGGTACGCGAGTCTGCTTTTCATAAGGCGGCCATGCACCTCGAATACACACCCTATTCATAACACCTTTCCAAGTCGTATAAACAACTGACCTCCTTAAAATAAATCAATGGACAATTGAACTTTATTTTATGTATGCATTTAGCAAATCCTTATCTTGCAGTTAAATCACTTAAAATGAATTCGTCATTAACTGAACTGTTTTCGTGAACAAGTTAAGCATGCTTAACTGAGGGTTTTAATCAATCTCTTTTTTCATTTACATTTGCATTATTTTTACAACTTATATCGCACTTGTACGTAGCGAATTACTTAGGCTCATGTATGATTATTTGCATTGTTCTCAAGTCTAGTAGAGGCTATCTTTTGATAGACTTTTCCAAAAGATCTTTCCTAAAAACATTATTTTGAATTGTACTTTAGAAAAGTACCCTCACCCGAATCCGAATCTGGTTTCACAATAGCCTTAGACGGATGGGTGTCGACGTGCCTTGAACTCTAAGACGTGTCTTTGAGCTGAGGACACGGAGGCGGGTTCTAAATTTCCCTCATAATTTAGTGGCGGCTCCAAAACAGTTTTAAAAGGTTTTTTGAACTTAATCTTTTCCACTTTTACGCCCTTAGCAAGACGTCGAGTGGTCCGATTTAACCCCGGTACCTACAATCCCAACATTATCAGTAGAAACAGGAACTTCAGACGGATTAGGAAGAATCACCAACTCTTGTGAACTGACATTTTGGGAAGAATCACCAGAAGAAGATTATAACTTAAAGCACGGGACATCAGGATCAGGTTTTTCTTTTTTTGGTTTCTGATTTTTCTTTTTAGGAATAGAAGAAGAGAGAATAAGCTGATATGCATCATTTAATGCAAAAAGTGCTTCCAACACTTTCTCATCAGCCCAAAATGTGTCATTATCCTAAGCATCTTCAGATTTCATTGAATCTAAATTGCCATCATGAACAACATTACCACTTGATGGCATCTGTTGTTCATTACTCAATGGTCTTTGCTGTTTAGTCTCACCATCACCAAGGTTTGATTCCCTAACTAAATCATCCATACTCTGTGATGAGTTATAACCTTCCACCATAGCATCAGCAATTGAAACAAGTTTTTAAACAGCAGCAGAATTAGGAAGCTCCTCAACAGCCTCCTTGGCAGCATATTTAAAATCTTGAAAAGAGCTTGCAAGAGATTTAGCAGCTCCAACTAGTTTATCTACACAAAGCCTGGATTTCTTCTTATGATCTTCACCAGAATCATCTAATTTACTTACATTCACAACTGGATCTCCAATTGACAGTTGATTACCAACGACAGTAGATGAATGATCTTCAACAACTAATCTATCACGAACTTTACCTCGACCGAAAGTTTGAGTTAAACTTTTTTCCTCCTTAATACGATCAGAAATCAAAGTTTTTGACCATTAAGCCATAGTTGGGAAGAAACGACTAATAAACTTTACTTTAAACTCAATTCGATCAAGGTATATAAATAATAATACCATAATAGGTCCTCTAAACAAATTCTCTTTCACACCTTTTGATTTAGCCTCCTCTTTCTGCCATGAAATTACACTTTCAACAAGTTTCATCGTAGTAAACTGGCACCACTTAAATTCTCGGATATCATTAACATTACACAAGGACTTTAAAACCTTAATACTTGCAATGCTACTCTTCACTCCACCCAAAAATGTAGAAACAACATACAATATGAAGTTTCTTTTAAATTCATCACCACCATGAATTTGTTGTGTCATTTTTTCAAGAATATCTTTTGTCTCAACCTTTTCTTTTCCCTTCTTATTAAACTGAGACATCCACTTTTCAACAGCAAGCCGATATTCTTGAGACTTATCAGAAAACCCAGCCTCTACAACAAGTTTACTACCCATTGGTATACCAATTGCTAGATGAATATCTACATCTTCAATTTGAAGCTCACCATTCATCAAAGAACACTTATATGGATCAAAATTTGAAACCAACCAATAACATAAATTACCAGGCACCATATCAGTTGGAAGATTTAAACGACTACCAAAACCTATTTCTTTTATATCAGCAATTTGTTGTTCGGAAGCATTTTCTTTCAAAAACTTATAAAGGCCAGATGGAGACATTCTTGAACGTAAACAAGGAAGAGGAGGTAATTCATTACTTGTTTTTCATCTTCTACCTTCATTATCTAAATTTGGGTCTTTCCTTTTAGTAGAAATTTCATTCAATGAGTTGTCCATAATTTCTAGACAGAAACAAATATACAAATCAATTACACAAGATTGCAAACCCTAATTATAAACTCATCAGGAACACAAATCATAACACGAAAATGCACAAAATATAGGAAATCAGAAAGCAAATCATAGAGCAACAATTGAAAACAATAATTATTGGAAAATTTAACATGAATAAACCATCCTATCAGTGATCTTCCATAAATAAACCAACCTTTTGATTAACTCTCAATAAACCAACCTTTACACCTTATCTTCCAATATTAGACTATCCCCATTTTTAAACGACTATTTAAGGGTGAAGATCACATGTTTTTCCCTTTGTTTCTCTATAACATTAATAATGGAGTTGCATGTGTGCTATAGTTTTCGTTTTACCCAAAATGACAAGTTTAAAATCGAGATAGTTTAATAATGGAAGATGGGGTGCAAAGGTTGGTTTATTCAGAGTTAATCAAAAGGTTGGTTTATTAATGGAAAATCACTAATAGGTTGATTTATTCATGTTAAATTTTCCATAAATCTTAAATCAGATACACAAATAATAGAAATAAAGAACACAAAATTGGACAAAATCAGATTCAAAATATCGAAACAGAAAATTGCAAAACCTAATTATTAACTCAGAAACAGAAATCACAGAAAGAAAATACACAAAATATCGGAAATCAAAAAGCAAATAATGACACAAAAATTGGAAACAATAATTATCAACTCAGATACACAAATAATCGAAATAAGGTACACAAAATTGGACAAAATCAGATACACAAAATTGGAAAACCTAATTTATGAACTCAGAAACAGAAATCACAGAAAGAAGATACACAAAATATCGAAAATCAAAAAGCAAATAATAACACAAAAATTGGAAACAATAATTATCAACTCAGATGCACAAATAATCGAAAATAGGTACACAAAAGAAAATTTATAAACAGTAAATTATGGGAAGAAAAGTACCACGAAGAAAGAGGAAAAAGATTGTTGATGAATTTAAAAATCAATGAATGTAAATTACGGAAGAAGGAGAAGATTGTTGCATGAAGATATGAATTTGGGGGAGAATTAGGGTTTAAGCCGAAGAAGGAGACTGAAGGCGCTGAAAACAAAACATAATAGGGCTGGTACTTAATTGGTGCGTAGGGTAAGATAGGTGCGCACGGGATCCTATGTAACACCCCGTGTTTTTATTAATACTAATTAATCATTTTAACAAAATTCTTAAATTAAAATTTATATAATTTAACTTTTATTCAATTATTTCAAAAACGCGGCTGAAAAATTTCGATAAAATAAACTTTCTCCAATACATTTCTAATTAAACTTTCTTGATTTTATATTAACCTATACTATATTTTTATTTATAAAAAACTTCTCAAACAAAATTTTCGATTCAATTGCTTTTATTAAAATTAATGTATTTGCATTTCGTCTTAAAAATTATTATTAATGGAACGAAATATAATTTTATCAAAATCTATCTTACAAATAAACAAGCCGTTTGAAAGTATGTGAGACCGTAACACAATTTGTAACTGACAACTTTTATACATTTATATTTTCAAACTATAAAATTTATAATATGAATAATGGAATTAAAATCTAAAACAAATAATTTAAAACATAATATATTTTATAAATTATTTAAGTTTTATAAATAAGAGTAAATGAAACGGAGCAAAACAAATCAAACAGACCCAACAATACTACCTCATAGGTCGACCAACTCTTCTAACTCATAATGAGATATTTTCATCTTATCTTCTTGAGCACACTTCCCCCTTCTTCATTATATATCCCCTCATTTTATCAGACCTCTTTCTTTATCATCTTCTTCCTCATTCATTTTTTCTCTTTAAAATAATAAAGTAAAATAGAAACAAAACAAAACACATCAACAACAACGACAACATCAACACACTACAACTAACCACAACAACAAAAACGATGACAATAACAAATCACTCATCATCGCCAACTCCACCATGTGAGCCGCCATTAATGGCAAACTCGAGCTCGAACTCGAGCATCACCACCGTAACCCCTGCTCACCGTAGCCTTGTTCTCCTCTGCTCTTTCACCCTGCTTTTCTTCTCAGCACTCACTTCTCGACCTCCATTAATGGAGGATGTTACCTCCGCTTTCTTCGCCGGAAAACGCCCCTGCTCAGGCCACCGTCACCACCGTACACCACCTTCACGGCTGCCACCGTCGTCATCACTCTCTCTGTTTTTATTTTTCGTCGCCGGAGTCGACCACCATGAGGTCACCACCGTGACCAGCCTTCATTACCTTCCATGTCGCTGCTCTTATTTATTGTCGTTTGAAAATTCGCCGAAGACGGAGCCTTGGTGTTTTGGACCACCGTGGTCTATGGCCGCTGCCGAGTGAGTTTCCCAGCTTGTCTCTTCGTCTATCGTTTTTATTTTTAAATGCGTAACTCGACTATTTTATTTATATTGTCGTCCTTTTAATCAGTCCATCCTCTATATTTCAATTTCAATTTCAACGTCTCGACTCAATCGAAATCTACTTTGGCTTGTTCAATTCAACCTTTTCATTTCTGATTTTTAATACAACTAAAACCGTTGTTATTTTCTTTCAATTATTGGTCGATAAACTACGCTCCGTACGTTGTCCTCTGCCACGCTGATGACGCCCTGGAGTCGCTGCTTGAGCAGACCCCTGCTCACTGCCACTCTTGGCGCGACCATGGCCTGCACCACCGCGACCTCACCTTGTCAGCCACCAGGGTGAGCTTATTTCCTTTGTACGACATTGATAAATTCAATTTCAATTTAATCGATTCTCAATTTTTCCTCTTTGCTTGTTTTGTGAGAGTGTTGTTGTTCTCAATCGACTTCACTACTTATTGGGTCTATGAGGAAACGGGTTAGTTTTGGGTCTCTTGGGTCGACAATATCGTGGATCCAGACGAGCTAAGGAAATTCGTACCGAGCTAACATAAGGTGCCCCCGCACACTAGTTTAATTTACGTATTTAGAATATATAATTTTTGTGTTCATGTGATATATAAATTATTTATGTGATTTGTGAATTTTGATTGTGTGTTATTTTCGGTTATAATATAATGTTGAATTGAATTGTGAAATATGATTTTTGTGATAATATGTGTTGGGTGAAAAATGTGTCGTGAATTATTCTTGAATTTATATGTAATTTTATCATGTTGAAAATTATATGTATTGTGTAAATTATTGACCATGTTAAATATAAGTATCACAAGTATAAAATGTGACTAAAATATTATTAAATTAACTTAAGTAAATAAATTAAATTTAAATAAAATAATTATAGTAATAACATATTTATCGTCACTAAAAAGTACAAGTCAAAATATAACTAAAAATGAAGAATTTAATTTGAAGAGTATTAAGTTTAAGTTGGGGTTAAATAAATTTTGAAGTAAAGCTCATTTTAATATAAATTAAAAGTTACTCATATTAAATTTTCCAAAATAAATAGTTATATAAAAAGTCATATATCATATTTAATAAGACGATTACTTTATTTAAAACTCTAAAGTTGACAATGAACTTAAAATATACTAAATAAGTATTTAGTTAAAATAATATAATAAAATGAAGAACTTGAAATTTATAATAATCCTAAGTAAAACTATTATCAAATAAAGTTAAAAATTAGTATCACTAACAAGATTTTTGAAAATAAAATAAAGTTAGACAAAGTCTTTTAATTAAAAAGAAATTTAAGAACTAACGTCACAAATATAAATTAGGAGAAAAATAAAGTGTCAAGAATTTACTACGTATAAAAATGTAAGGATAAAAAGGATTATCGAATCACATAAATAACTTAGTAAGTATAACATTTTATATGAAAAGATTAACTTAAAACAAAGCTCACAAATTTAAACAATATCTTTAAAATTAGGAATTTGTCTTAAAGTCGACAACTCACTAAATCAATGTAAGTCGTATAATAGAAATCAAACATATAAAACGTAAGACATTATAAAAAGACACAAATGATTTCATAAAAATAATGTAGAAAAGATTCTCGGTGATAAAAACTTAAATAAGATTTTTCGATCAAATTATCTTTTCACCTAAATCGAATAAGTAAAGAAAAATTATAATACGAAGTCGTATTAAGAAATTAAACCACATAAAAGAAATTTAACTAAATGTCACTTAATTATATTTTATCAAGAATACTAAAATTTGACAAATAACGTTTAAGTTATATCTCTGCGTTTAAAATAAAAATTTTAATACCAAATCGCTAAATACTTTACGATTTAAATAAAAGGAAGAAATAAATGTGAGTTATAATGAAATTAAATTATTTATATCACTAATCTATTTTAAATAACTTCAAATTTAAATGAAACTAAATCAAGCTTAAAAATAAAAATGAACTATTATTAATTGCAGAAATATAAAATACTAATACGTATAAAAATACGTACGAATACGAAATACGAATACGTATAAAAATACGAGGAATAGTAAATACGATGAATAGTAAATACGATGAATAGTAAATACGGTGAATAGTAAATACGGTGAATAGTAAAATAATGAATAGTGAAAAATGTTTAAAATTTACAATCGGACTCAAATAAATTATTTAAGCTTTCTATGTGTGTCCGTTCACCTGAAGAACTACTTGAACTAAATTTCCACTATACAAGTTTGACGATACTATTTGTTATGAACTGTCACTTGATTAATTTGAGAATGAGAAAATAAGAAAAAGAGTACTTGTTAAATACTCAGTGTTATGCGTCATGTTGCGAATCTATTGTGCCATCGTTGGAAAGGTAGCCGCGTATGGGGACTCTTTCACTCTCAGTGCTGACTGAGGCGTTCTAATGACTCTCATAGTCTTTAGGCAAGCAGGCGTATACATCCCTTGAATGGGCATAAATGTTGCGTTTTGCGGTCCATACGAGGTAACGGAAGATGACCATCCCATCCGGGGACCTTGTCATTAGGTATTAATCGTTTTGGTTAGGAAAAGCATACTCTCTCGAATAGCGAGGACTGTGTCGTTTCTAAGTGAAAGTGTGTGCACACATCAGATAAGGGATTGAATCGTCCTTCTTACCTAGTGGTATCCTTAGCATTAAAGTCCGTTGATGTACCGTGACTTTTGCGCAGGCCTTGCTTTTGTAGGGTTTTGCATGCTTCCATCCTAACTGGTTGTGGTTCATAGGACAACGTATGATAGATTATCCATGTTGTATTGGATATTAGGTAGTTATCACGTACGCTACTTAGTGTTTGATCTGATGTACGAGTCTGAGCAGCTAGTGCACTTTGATAATTATCTATGAGAGTACACAAGCCGCTCTGTAGTCAAGACTCGTGAGTTATGTTACTATATGAATATAATTGAAAAGGGTCGACTACCCCGAATATGAACGAAATGATAATGATTTGCCTATATGATTATGAATGGAGATGATTTGATGATTCAATTGCTATGTTATATGATTTATGATATGTTATGTTTTAAGAATTGCATTATTGTATGTTTTGTTTGCGCTGATTTAATTACATGAGCGTATGTTAATTATTATGTGTTTACCGCTATGGGTTTTATGTGGCTTAGCGTGTGCGGGGTCATAATCGAGTTTTAACGGCATGTTCCCGTAGGTACCCCGAGGCTTTATTGACGATCTACACAAGGGGATTGAAGGCCTTATTTTATATTTTGAGAGAATGTAATCAATTAAACTCTGTTTATCTTAAACTCATATTATGTATATGGAGTTTGTAATACGATAACAGCTGGTTTTGTAACAAATAGACTTAATTAATTTTCCGCCTTAGTTTAATTAAAGTCACGAAAAACCAGGTTGTTACATCCTAAATATATATATATATATATATATATATATATATATATATATATATAGAGATAGGATCCGGTACATCCTTATATATATATATACATCCTACATCCTAATCTAAGCCGTTAGATCAATGCAATGGAGGGCTGAGATTAATTCGAGCAAAAAAAAAAAAAAAAAAAAAGCGTCGGCCGATTAATTTGTCATCTGACCCAGTACTACCATATATAAAAAGTGGGTTTTTTTTTTTGTGATACTTTTAGCTCTCGGGAGTGATACTTTTAGTTATATTTAGTGATACTTTTAGTTATACTTCTAGGTCTCAGGAGTGATACTTTTAGTTATTTTTTTTTTGTGATACTTTTAGCTCTCGGGAGTGATACTTTTAGTTATATTTAGTGATACTTTTAGTGATACTTTTAGGTCTCAGGAGTGATACTTTTAGTTATATTAAGTGATACTTTTAGTTATATTCAGTGTTATTTTTTCAGGCTGTAGCAGGATGTAGGATGTATCTTTTTACTAAGGATGTACGTGATCCTAATTCTATATATATATATATATATATATATATATATATAGAAATTGAATCAGGTGAGACCACCCTCTTATAATGAGGCCGTCCTACGATTCACATCCATTGGATCAAAACTCATCTACGGTTGAGATTAATCCCACATAATAAGCAATCCTTAACTAATAAAAACTCCTCCCAAATATCTCACGCTCATTTGAAGATAGAAATTTCTCTCTCCTCTCTTCTCTCTCTCCAAAAACTCAATAAATTTTTCACGATCAATTTCTGCTCCTCAATTTCTTTCGCTTTCGATTTCAAAATTAATATTCGATCCTCAAAACTGACTACAGTTCTTCGTCAAGCAGACCTCCAATGTCTTTCGCACAAGATTCTTTTACATCGTAAAGGAGAAGATCTAATATTCCGTGAGTTTCTAGTTTTTTGATCTATAATTCCTTTTTTATAATAGCGTATTGAATGAATAATCTCGAGTTTAATTAATTTTGTCGTGTTTTTTCGGTTGAATTCTCCATTGATCGGCCTCGTAGAGCATTGTTTAATGTGATGATGATGATGATGATGATGATGATGATGATGTTGACGATGATTTATCGTTATTAGATCGGTTATCTCTGATTTTGTCCTTTAAATTCAATTTGAATTAATTTTCAAATTATTTTCTTTAATTATTATTTGATTTTGTTAATCATATTTTAATTTCGTTGTTTGTAGAAACCTTCTCAATCTTCATTCGTAAATCTGTCTTTGTAATTTTCGTCAACATCATGTTTTTGTTTAAATAACTTATGTTTTTCGTTGTAATTCTTTATTTGGTGTTACAGTAACAATGTCATAATAACATTGTTGCAATAATAGTGTTACTATAACAATAATGCTACTTTATGAAACACGTCATATTATTTGAGTTTACCTCCAGTTTATGCTGATGGTAAGGTATTTTCTTTCTTAAAGGAGAGAATTGCATTTTACAAAGTATACGTTTTCGCATGTGGCTTTACTCCAAGATTATACGTTGCCAAAACTAGTAAAGACGGTGTTTTGGAAACTAATTTTGTTGTGTGTAATCGTCATTTGATTGAAAAGCAAAAGAGATTATATGCGTATTGAAAGGAATTATGTTGTTCGCATTGCTTATGAAACTATTCTTCAATCTATAACACTTGTTATTGTATAAAGTAACAATAATTTTCTATATTAAAGGCTATTAGCTCAAATATGGGAGAGCAATGTGCAAAATTTGCACAAAGGTATGGGTTCGAATCCCATATAGCCTGGTTGATTAAAGTGTGTGGTAACTATTATCTCACATCATTGACATGTATCATTATCTAAACCGGAATATAAAGAAAATTAGGCAAAGCCTTTGGCTATAACGCACGTTATTAAGAACAATGCCATTGGATATAGAATCGGTATGGCAACTACTAGAGCGAAAATTAGGAGATGACTCTAGGAATTGCAAAGATTTCGGCAGGAAATGAAGGAAAGAGCTGCAAGTATTGTAATTCTTATTTTGGTGTTATAATAACAATGTTATAATAATAACATTGTTACAATAACATTGTTACTGTAACAATAGTCGTACTTTATAAAAACACATCCATATGTTTTGTGAAAGTGTACAGAGAGTTTACGCCTATTAAGGGTAATGTATTTTCTTTATTAAAGGAGAATATTACATTTTATAGAGTATATGTTTTCGCATGTAGTTTTACACCAAGATTGTACATTGTCAAAACAAGTAAATGTGGTGTTTTGAAAACTAAGCGTGTGTGTAATCATTATTTGATAGACAAGGCAATGAGATTAAAGGCTATTAGCTCAATATGGGAGAGCATTGTGCAAATTTAGCACAAAGATATGGGTTTGAATCCCATATAGCTTGCTTAATTAAGTGTGTGGTGATTTCAACTAGTCAAACAACAACGTCGTGCAAAAATAAATCAAAGTAAGAATTTAAGTTTGCGGCCTTACAAATCATGACTTGCAATAGTTGGTACTAAATGTAATAATGGTTTGTCGTCAGAGTAAAACTAATAATAATTAGCCAATATGGGAGTCGAACCCACATCTTGTCGTCAGAGTCGAACCCATTTGAGCTAATTGACTTATATACTTTACTAAATCTAAATGTTCAACATGTTTCATACATAAAAACCAAACTTGTGTTACAATAAAAATAATCAAACTCGTGTTACAATAACTAAAAGATGTGTTATAATAATAAAAATAAATGTGTTACAATAACCACAAACACACAGAGTGAATCTGCGTTATAATAACAAACAATTTGTGTTATAATAACATCAATTTACGTATTTGTTAATACTACGCATCAAAATACATTGAAAAAATGGAATGATGAAAACTAGCAGCTACAAACAATGAAATACAATTAATTGAAGATCCAAATATGCTTATTGATTAAAATCCTAAACGTTGACACAATATTATTCAAATATCAATCAAGATTACACATATTCAAAAGTCATAATAGCAATATACCACAAATTTCGAAACCCTAATTTTTTCAATTAAAAGATCAAAGACATGTTGTCACACAAAATTAAATCACCAATATTAGATGATTGATACATTATTTAGAAAAATTGAAACAACGACATCAAAAAATCAAACTTTAATCATGAAAATCGCAAAAATATTAAGAAAAAACGAGCAAATCATCTCTAAAATTTTAAACTTTGTAACAAACAAGAAATTTACCTCTTTATTTTGATGAAAATCAGAAACGTCGTAGACTGAGTTTGCTATTTCGATTTTAGAAGTTCATAGGTTTATTGTTGTTGTATTTGTGGTTTTTAGAGTGAGAGAATGAAGAGAGAGAAAGAGGTCATTGTTGGGTTTTGGAATCGTTATAAGTGAGAAAGTGGAGATATAGAAGGAAATAGTGTGTGATTGAATATGATTGTTTATTATTGATTGAATAATAATGTGATTTTACAATATTGCAATGCCTTAGGATTACATGCTATTTATAGGTGATACGCACCCTTTCATATTCTAAGATATATTCTAGATACACATAATATGAAAAGATACAACTCTTCATCTAATAAATACATTGTTTCGTATATATCTCTCATCCAAGAGATATAATGTTTCACTTATGAGGGGATATAATGTTTAGGTAGATTCGTCGTACTTAACCTATTATGGAAAAGTCTCATTATTTCAACACTCCTCCTTGAAACTTTTGGCCATAACTCCGAGCTTGAGTCTTAGAAACTCACCAATCATCTTTCTGTGTTGAGGGGGATCGACAAGCTCCCAAGTGTTATTTTTGTTGATCATGTCGATCTCATTTTTCATTGTTTCCTGCCACTCCTTGGTCTTGGCGGCTTCCTCGTAGTTATGTGGTTCATTAGTTGCTGAATAACATGATTCACACAACTCAGGATCCAAATGAACAATAGGGCAATCTTGATATATTAGGGATAAAGATTTTTTTCCCCATGGGCCTGTAGCATTTTCATCATCTGAATCAGAGGATTGTAATTCAGGTACGTTGTCTTCCGATGTTGATGGAGACTGTTCATTAGCATTAGTTTGAGGAGTACTTGGTGTGAACTCTATTGGTTCTTGCTCCGTAGATGTATTCAAGAATAGAGAAAATGCCTTATTTTGCATTTTGATTTTAGCAATTTCCCTTTTTTGTGAATCATATATAATGCAATGTTCATCTTTAAAGATAACGGAGTAACCATTGAGTATCATTTGAGGTATACTCAATAGGTTTTCACTAAGATCAGGTACCAAGAGAACGTCATTGATAAACTTAGTTCCTTTCTTAGTTTGGACCGCAATTGTTCCTTTTCCTTGGGTCTCTAAAACGGCTCCATTTCCCACACGAACATTAGACTTGTTTGAAGTATCAAGTTGAGTGAAAATCTTCTTATCATAAGCCATGTGATTTGTACAACCACTGTCGATGAGCCATTTTTGCTCGTTTCCAAAATTTCCATTCTGACAAACTTGAAATAGATGATCTTCAATTGTTTGGTGGTTGAACTGATCTTGTGAATTTTGTTTGGCCTTGTTTCTGCAATTTTTCTCGATATGGCCGAACTTCTTGCAAAAATTACATTGTTGTTTAGGTTTTCCCTTAAACCAACAATTTTTCTCCGAATGATTATTTTTGCCGCAAGTGCCACATGGAGGAAATAATCCTTGTCTGGAAGAAATATTCTTGCCCTCCACGTGTTTATTTTTACCTTCTTTTAGATAAGGTAACCTTGATTTGTGTTTAGTTTGGAAAGCACCTTCTGATGGACTCTCTTCGCGTTTGATGAATTTTTCCTCGTGTGCTAACAAGGAACCAAACAACTCGGTAGTCTTAGAGTGTATTTAGATCTTTAAATTCTTCAATCATAGATGCAATAGTATTGAATTTACTATTGAGAGTTGCTAGCACTTTTGGAACAATTGTTATTTCGCTAGTACTTTCTCCATAGATTTGCATCTGATTTACAAGTTCTATGAATCTTGACGAATATTCTTTGATGTTTTCCTCATCTTTCATTTTGATATTTGCATAATCTCTTCTTAGTTTATTGAGTCTTACACTCCTTACTTTTTCGGAACCATGAAATTCCTCTAAAAGAGTGTTCCAGGCTTCTTTTGCTGATGATGCCCGGATGATTTTTGGTGTAATGCTGTCCGAAACAGCACTATGGATATATGAAAGTGCCTTTGCATCTTTCATTTCATCCTTCTTTAGTTGTTGTAGTTGTGCAGCGGAATATTCGTTTCCTTCTACTTTTGCTTCATAACCTTTTTCCACAATCTCCCATAGATCACAAGATTTGAGAAATAGTTTCATTTTAACACTCCAATAATCATAACTTTCTCCCGCAAAATTTGGGATTGCTGGGAGAGAAACACTCGAACTTGAAGCCATACTTCAAGAGATTGATATGATATGTGGTGGATATTGTTTCGGCCCCTTTAAGATCCTTAAAGGCTCTGGTGCCAAATGTTGGGTTTTGGAATCGTTATAAGTGAGAAAGTGGAGATATAGAAGGAAATAGTGTGTGATTGAATATGATTGTTTATTATTGATTGAATAATAATGTGATTTTACAATATTGCAATGCCTTAGGATTACATGCTATTTATAGGTGATACGCACCCTTTCATATTCTAAGATATATTCTAGATACACATAATATGAAAAGATACAACTCTTCATCTAATAAATACATTGTTTCGTATATATCTCTCATCCAAGAGATATAATGTTTCACTTATGAGGGGATATAATGTTTAGGTAGATTCGTCGTACTTAACCTATTATGGAAAAGTCTCATTATTTCAACAGTCATGCTAAATTGCAGGGAGGAAGTACGAATTCAGCTTGGAGGTGTGTGAGGTGGGGGGGGGGGTTCATTAATGACGTGGCTCAATCAGAGCCCTTAGATCGTCACTAATCCAACGGTTCAGATTTACGGGACGGTCTCATTTTAAGGGGTGGTCTCACCGGATCCTAACTCTATATATATATACTCCCTCCCATTTTTTTTATCTTCCCACAAGTTTTTTGGGGAAAAAATAAGGAAAAGGGATTGTGTGGTGGAGATTAGAAGTTGAGAAAAAAAAGTGGGGCCATAAAACATGGAAGCCATAAGATTTGGACCAAAAAGAAAAGGGGAAGATTAAATAAAATGGGTCCAAAAAGGAAAGTGGGAAGATTAAAGGAAATGGGAGGGAGTATATATATATATATATATATATATAGAGTCAAGTTCAGTTAAGTCCGCAAATATTAGTAAGTCCGTAAGTCCGTGTAACTGTTAGTACCATTTTCTGAAACTTTAATTCTTTGTAGATGTAACTGTATTTGCAACATTTTACAGTTTCATTTACAAGTATTACAGTTACAGTTACATTTACAAAGAACTGCAGTTTCAGCAAATGGTACTAACATATACACGGACTTACCAGATTTACCAATATTTGCGGACTTACCAGACTTACCAATATATATAGAGAGAGAGAGAGAGAGAGGATCACATGAATCCCTTATATTTGATGCATCCTTTGTACACTCTTAGAGCCCTTGGATCTAATGAAATCAATGGTTGAGATTTCTTTTATTTTTTTTTTTATTTTTTTTCTTTCTTTCTTTTTCTTTTTCTTTTTCTTTTCTTTTTTTTTTTTTTTTTTTTACGTTTTTTTTTGACGATTTTTTTTTTTTTTTTTTTTTTTTTTTTACGATTTTTTTTTTTTTTTTTTTTTGCGTTTTTTTTTCGATTATTTTTTTTTTTACGATTTTATTTTTATGAATTTTTTTTTTAAATTCTTTTAGTTTTTCAGTTATTTAATTATTTCATTGTTTTTGTTATTTTTTTTTAACGATTTTTGCTATTTTTTTTAAATTCTTTTAATTTTTCAATTACTTGATTATTTCAATGTTTTTGTTATTATTATTTTTTTTTATTATATTAAGGTAATAACAAATAAACGTTAAAGTAACAATTGACGAATAATTATATAAAATTTTATTACCATGATTTTGTCAAGTATTATAACTTAAAGTAACATGTACAAGCTATTAGAGTAACAGTTTGTAACACCCCGTGTTTTCGTAACACAATTTTATAAAAGAATTTAATTCCTTAGATTAAATTCATCCTTTTTCATTATAATAAAAATGCGACTGAATTTTTTTCGCCAAACAATACTAAAATTCCTAAGTCCAAATATAAAAATTTTGAAAAATAAAGTATGTTGTATTATATTCAGAATTCAAAAAAAAACATAATTCAAAATTTTATAAAAGTCAACCATAAATTTTATATCGCCTTTCAAATTTCAAAAATAGCTAAGTCATGTTTACTATTCACAAAGATAAAAGTAAAACCTTTTATTCATAAAATTTAATTACGAATACTTTTGATTTTCAAATAAAAGTGGACTCTTAAATTTTCTCGTCTTTAAAAATTCAAGCCAACAATTTCAAACACTACAATTCTCATCGCTACTAAACTAAAACTATTTTTGTATATATCGAATTTGAACTTTATTTTTACATATTTGGATCCGATAAATAAAATGACAAATCAACGACAAATTTTAAACGACAAATTTCGACGCGCAAAACGAGGCGAAAATGGGCCCAAGTGGCCGAGCAACATGGTGACTAATTCACCATAATCCTCTTCCATTTTCTTACACCATTTTACAACACTTAACATCAAATTTCTTTTTGTCAAAAATAATCATTTTGATTTTTATTTAATAAATCATATTATATTAATAAACAAATTACTATTCAAATCCTATTTAACTAACACTTTCGCTAAATATCGAAATAATGAGTCACACTAAGTCTAAACTGATAAAATTTTTGATGATTGTTTATATTTATTTAAATCAATAACATTCAACAAAAAAAATATATATTTCGATCAAACGAAGTTTTATTCAAAGTTTCGAGGAAGTTAAACCCAATTTTTGTTTTGATCACCCTTCAAAGTTTATTTTCATTTTTATTTTCGATCTTACTTCGAACCACTATTTTAAGACTATATATTTTATTTCGGGACTTTTCGCGTGCGCACAAATCGAAAATTTCAAAAAAACGAAAATCGGGCCACTTGTTTGTGTGATGGCCGAAATTTTGGACCCTTTGGTCCTAGCTTATCTTCTTCCATTTCTTCTCTTACACAAATGCATGCTCTTGACTTACCTTTCTCTTACACAAGTCTAAGACTTACCATCCTACTAGTTCATCATCACTTGTATTTTGTTTAATTAAAATTAAAGTTAATACATACTAAGTACATACTACATACTACACATTATGTACATACCTTACTACTACACAACTCATTTAAACACAACACAAATAAAAACATACTACTTTTCTCTCTAATAAAACCAAGAACACTAGTAAGCAAAACTCATGTTCAACCTCAAGAACACATGATCTTCATCTTCTTCCTCTTGATTTTTCTTCTTAAACTTTTATTTTCTTGCTTAAATTCACTTAGGTTCTTAAATAAATTCAACACCATTTCTAGTTAGTAATAACCTTCTCTTTTACTTACAAAGAATTAAGAACATAAATCAAAACATTTAAAATATATATCATCACCTAAACACAAAAATGATACAACACTTTAAATTTTTAGTTTAGTTAACTTAGCTTAAATAAATTTACTAACTTGCTTATTTCATTTTTATGTACTCATCCTAACCAAAGACGAGGAGCAAGGTGGAGCCATCGATTTAAGCATATTCGACAATATAGTGGATCCGGATAATTGCTAGAAAAATCATACCGAGTAAATTAAGGTGTCCCCGCAGACTAGGTTTTAATTTTGTAAACCGCATGCTATAAATGTTATGTGTTATATTTATTGTGTTTATGATCACCTAGCTTCACATGTTAAATTAGAAGACAAAAATCGAAAAATAGAAATTGTTGTTCATTATAAAAAACCCACGGCCTCCTCTTTAATTTTCACTTAATTTTTCGTTTTAATTTTTGTAAATTGCATGCTTAAAATACTAAGGACAAGATGTATATGAAAATATAATTAGTTTATGTTTTGGACTTGAAATGAAATCGTTATGAAATTTAAATGTTTTAAAGTGTTTATGTGTGTTCTTGAAGTATTGTTATTTGTGTGTTTAAAATGATTTACTTTTGTTGGTTAATGTTTTGTTATGTTCTTCACTCATGTTTAAACACATAAATAATATAAAGGAAATTAGTTATTGAATTAGAAGTATAAAAATCAAAAATAAAAAAATAGTGAACATATATACTTATACACGGTTTTACTAAATTTTTTGGACCAATTTTTAGTTTTAATTTTTCTAAATAACATATTATGATTAGTTTAGGTAAATTGGACTTGTAGGTGAAATTTGAGAAAATTATATAAACATATAAAAATTTGACTAATTAATGTTCATATGAAAAATATTAGGGTTCTTAACATCTTCATGTGTTCTTCATATTTATTTCCAGTTTGATTAATAATCTTTATAAAGTTGTACTTAAATGTTGTTTTAATCCACTAGTAAATAAATACAATACTAATTATATTAGTTAAATAAGCTAAATCTTTATAATGAAAAAGTTAGAAATTTAAAGTGAGTAAAAACACTATTCATAAATGAAATAAAATATTTAGTGAAAATCGTAAACTAGTTAAATCACTTTAGTATAATTTAAGAAATTAGTATATAAAATCTTTAAGTCAAAAACCGATAAATTAGAAAATGAAAATAAAATGCTTAAGTATAAAGGGGCCACGGTTTTGGGACTATTTTTAGACCAAAAATGAATTTGTCACTTTTTATTTTTATCACTTAAGTATTCTAATTAGTTAAAGTAATGAATTATTAATAAAAACATAAAAAGAAATAAATAGCTAATTATAAACAAAGGCCACGGTTTACCTATTTAAAATGGGTCATTTTTGATCAAAATGAATTTGTCACTTAGTCACTAAAGTTGAATAATAATTAGGATTATATTAGATTGTATAATGAATCGTAAATAAAAAGAATCAACGAAACCGATAAAAATAAACGTTACACGTATTAAAATGAATAATGTCGAGTGTTCTTATCAAAGGAAAATCCTATTTCGGATTCTTCTAGCTCAGCTCGCTTCGAAGGTCAATCCGTAAGCCCTTCTCTTACGTCAAATGTATGCGGAGATTCATCGAAAGGGGCTCGGAGATGACCCCAGCAAGTGAAATGGTTTAAGTTTCAGCACCAATTGGTTTTGCTTAAGCTGTTTTTTTTTTTGTTCATTGGTATAAATCCAGTCAGTGAACTGCAAGAGAGATTGAACTTTGAAATTGAAAGGCTGACTATCACGTGCGCCTCGGGTTTATGCTGGATCTAAGCGCTACTGAGGACTTCGGGAGGGCTCCTTTCTCCGCGTCTTGTCCTGCCTCTATTTCGTGTGGCAAGAAAGAACTAATTGGGGGTTTGAAGAAAAAGAAACAACAGCAAAGTTCAGAATAGGAGAAAAGGCAGCGAAGCTGTGTCGACCTTAGGATAAATTGGGATATGGACATACGGACTATTTAAAATGAACTATGACAACCTCGCTAAAAATGGAAACCGCTAAAAATTTAGTTAAGTATATGACTAAATTTAACCGAGTTTTATTTTTGAAATATTATTTAAAATCACTAAGTACAAAATGAACATAACAACTTTGAAACTAGGATTTTGTACTTAAATTTAAAACGAGTTTTTACTTCCGAAATGGTTTTTCAAATCACTAAATACAAAACGAACTTAACGACTTTAAAACTAGAATTCTATACTTAGGAAATAAACTTGATTTTGTACCTAAATAAAATATCTTAAGGTATAAAAACTCTAAGTATAAAAATAAAATAATAAATACTAAGTATAGAAAATATACTAAGTATAAGAATACATGTACGTATAAAATACGAATAAAATACGAAGTATAAAAAAATACGCATACGTATAAAGATACGTACAAATACGAAATACTAAAATACGAATACGTATAAAAATACGGTGAATAGTAAATACGATGAATAGTAAATACGATGAATAGTAAATACGATGAATAGTAAAATAATGAATAGTGAAAATATTTAAATTTTACGAACGGACTCAAAATAAATAACTAAGTTTTCTATGTGCTTCCGTTTACCTGAAGAATTGTTAGAACTAAAATTTCATTATACAAGTTCGACGATATTGATTAATATGAGTTATCACTCGAGTATTGTAAGAATGAGAAATTAAGAAAAGAAGTAAGTGTTAAATACTCGGGTGTCTGCGATGTTAAACATTATTAGAGTCAGGACTTGTAAGGTAGCCGCATATGGGGACACTGTCACCCTTAGTATTGCCAGTGGTGATTTAATGACTCTCCTAGTCATTATTTAACGTGATTTTCGCCCTATGTATCGATTCGTTCACGGGCCCATATGAGGTAATTGGAAAATGACCATTCCCATCCGGGGAATCTGTCGTAGTGTAATAGTCGCACCAATAGGGTGGTGTATGCATACAAAAGACAAGGGACTGATCCTCCTTATTACCTGCTTGATATCTTTAGCTTGAATGACTTGTCCGTTGAATGTTTCCGGCCCTTCAGCTATTGCGCGGACGCTTATTAGGCCGCATGTTTCCATCCTTACTTATCAGTGATTCATAGTGGGTCTCATCTTAGACTATCCATGTTGTGTTGGATGTTAGGTAGCTATTACGTACGCTACTTAGTGTTTGATCTAATGTACGAGTCTGAGTAACTAGTGCACTTTGATAGAAGATTATATGGGTAATTATCTATGAGAGTACACAAGCCACTCTGTAGTCAAGACTCGCGAGTATATGTTACTATATGAATAATTGAAAAGGGTCGACTACCCCGAATATGAATGATGTGATGATGATTTGCCTACATGATTATGAATTGAGATGATCTGATGATTTAATTGCCATGTTAAATGAACTGTTTTATGTTATGCTTTATGAACTGCATTGCTATATGTATATATGTGTTGCTTATTAGGTGCGGGGCTGAAAAAGCTAATTTTTGGGTACAGTCTCAGGTACCCCGAGACTTGATTGTTGATCTACATAAGGGGATTGAAGGCCTTATTTTATATTTTGAGAGAATGTAATCAATTAAACTCTGCTTTATCTATGACTCTTATTATGTATAATGAGTTGTACTACGATGACAGCTGGTTTTGTAATAAATAGACTTAATTAATATTCCGCCTTAGTTTAATTAAAGTCACGAAAAACCAGGTTGTTACAGTTGGTATCAGAGCTGTCTTGCGACCGTGAATAACTTAAAGTTATCTCATCTAGCGAGACGACACCTGGGCCAAACATACATATTAATATATATGTCAGGCATAGACTTATAGGATCAAATAATAAATTAGAAATCTTAGATCGCTAAAATAATAATCTTAGGACGCTTTAAAAGTGAGAATGGGTAGAAACACTAAGGACTGACTGACTGATCTTTTTGACTAACAAGTCCCTTATACTAACTTTACAAGAATCAAGACGTAAAATCGAAGACAAGACTGAAGCGCATGCAGAGAGATGTATCAAGGATCATGCTATCTGAGGCAGCTTCCAAGACGTCGAAGACTTCTTTAGCTTTAAAAATTTCTACAACCATCTCAAACCATCCTTGAATTATCACCATCATTTCAACGCTTTTCAACTCTCAGACTTTCTAAATCATAAAATCTCTTGACATTTAATCTCTCCATGATTTTAGGATTTCCTCTTTACAATCTAAAATCCCTACTAATAAGGAGTTAACTCAATGACTTTCCAATCTCGTAAATCCTTGGCTTCTTCGAGATGTTTGATATTCTAAATCAGTAACCCCTTATAAATGATTGCGTAAACTGATTTCCTATTCTCTCAACTTCGTAGAATGTTTTCAACCTTACTCTACGATTTCATAAACTTCTTTTCCTTTACTTTCAAACCTTCTAACTTTATTCGTACTGTGTGTAGTACCAAAGGCTAACTTTTGTCAATTCTCAGACTCAACTCCATATCCCTTAAAAATATATCTGAATTCTTATGCTATTTTACTGAGCTGGTATCTAAACTTCCGTCATAGTTCATTTCGTCAAGAATGAATTAGGAAGCTTTGTAACTTTTTGATCTTTTTCAGAATGGCTGCAAACGGTGTTCCCAACCATGATCTCAACCAACAATTCCTCGAAGAGGAGGCAAGGAGGAGAGGTTTCGAGGATGCAATATTGAAAATCGCTCAGAATGCACACCAATATCAAGGTGGCGGTAATAACCAATCCGCGTTTGAGAGGTTCTCAAAACATAGACCTCAACCGTACTCAGGCTCGGTCAACCCTACCGTTCTGACTGAATGGATTGAAGAAATGGAGAAGCTGTTGGAGCTCAGTAAGACACCGCCTACAGAAAAGGTGAATGTGGTAGCTTACTACCTGAAGGGAGAGGCCAACAGCTGGTGGCGCTTAATCCGATCCACTTTTCCCCTGAGGATTTACAATTGGAGTGAATTCAAGTTATTTCTCGAGAACAAATACTTTGGGGAGGAACTAAGATGGGAAAAGGAGGAGGAATTTCGGAACCTAACCCAGGGTGATATGTCTCTGCAAGCATACACCGAGAAATATCAGGAGCTATCTAAGTTTGCTCCTAGAATATTAACGAACGAGGAGGAACTCGCAACCCGTTACGTAAGGGGCATGACTAACGATCTTAGGATAAACATGAGCGGGTTCAACTGTAAGAACTTTGCTGAGGCCTACGAAAAAGCGACAAGTATCTGGGCCTCCATCCAGAAGGGAGTGGCTGAGGAGAAAAAGAAGAATAGGACTCTTACGCCTCCTGTGGCAAGTTCTAGCTTTATTCAGAAGCCAAACTTCCAACAGAGGAGTTTTCAGAGGCGGAAAATTAATTAAGTCTAATACATGCCGGATGTTAATTAAATTACATTCAAATGGCATAGGATACAAATATATATTACAATCTCTCAAAGAAAACAAATGAAACATCCTAATCATCCCGATAATCCTGAGTCTCGAGAATTGCCTGCAACGGAGACAAAAACACAAAATAGGAGGATCTCCCGCTCAGAGGCGGGAAGTATCTGCTCGACTAACAACCTCTAAACCAAAGTGTTGGTTTTATTTAACCTATGATTAAAAGTAACTTGGCAAAGACTACACGCCGTATAACTCCAAAGAACACCTTATTTCAATAAAATTGGACAATTAGCATATAATATCGCTTCTCACATATAGATATTTAAATCTCATACAACATGATAAACAAAACTTAAAACATTTCAATTTATAGAACACAATATATAGACTTAATCATCATCTCAATTCATATAACATCGTAATACATATAAAAACTTAAATCATAGCAATCAAGATATATGCATAAGTCGTAATCAGTTCAATAAACACATAGTCGTGAACAATCATGCAATTCTAAAACATATGCAATATATAAAATAAATAAATAAAACACATTGCAGGTAGGCAAGCAAAACATATAAGGATACATGATGATTCAAACACGAGTATAAATCCAATCACATAACGTACAACACTCATAGATATTCATTCTCAATAAGTCGTACTTCAATACTCAGGAAATCAAGTCATTCAGACAATAATCAAACAAACAAGGAAATACATTCATCATAATGCTGACTAATGAGTCTTCGTTAGTAAAGGCGAGCATCTGAGACATAATCCGCAGATGGCGGCAGGCCAACATAACTTGGACATGACTGCCAGGCTTAAAGATATCTAAGGTAATAAGGACGATTCAATCCCTTGTCTAATGTATGCATACACTACCTATCGAGGATCATACGTATTCGCTATTCAAAAGGTATCACCGACGAAAAAGTTCGACTATCACCAGAGACGGGTACCCCCGGATGGGGCTGGCGTTTCCAATTACTATTCTATGGGCCCACGGAAATATCAATGATGCCCCATCCCTGAGGTTGTATATACCGTGTCAAATAGCAATCTTAAGATCGTTAAATAGCCTTGGGCAACTCTGGGAGGGAGCCCAAGTCCCCATAGACAGCTACCTCGTTAACTTCGAATTTCAAGAGTCGCAACATGGCGAACAATCCTAATATTTTATTCAAGTAGCTCGTTTTTCTCAATTCTTATTTCCTCGTTTATTCAAATCAAGTGACAATTTGGAAACTTAAATATATCGTCAAACTTTTATAATTAAATATAACGTACCACATGATCTCATATAAACAGAGCAAGTAAGGTATTTTATTTGAAGTATATATTGATATTCTTCTTAACATGCCCACTTATTATTTTATTTATGTTTATTTTAAGTAATTGTTAAAACTTTGCTATTTTATTGATTCTTATTTTATTTTTGTATTACATTTAGATTTTTAAGTAAGTTAAACCATTTTGAAATTTTAGTTGCTATTCATCATTTTACTTTTCATAGCGGTTTTAAAACGTGACACGCTTATCGAGATATCTTATGACTTAAGTTATTTATTAAATTTACTAAGCGTTGTAAATTTTCATGCTTACTCATTTTACTCAAAAATCACATTTATACTTATACTAGTATTATACTTATAAATATCTGTGTTTAAACTTATGTGTATTTTTATACTTGTGTGTATTCTTATACTTTGTATTTATACGTATTTTTATACGTATGCGTATTTTTATTTTGTATTTTAGTAATCTAATAATAGTTCGATTAAGTATGATTTAGTTTCATTTAAACTTTAAGTAAATTAAAGTAGATTAGTGATTAGTAATATAAATAATTGAATTGCATTTATAACTCACATTTATTTCTTCCTTTTATTTAAATTGTAAAGTGTTTAGCGATTTAGTAGTTTTAACATTTATTGTAACACCCCGTGTTTTTGTAACACAATTTTATAAAAGAATTTAATTCCTTAAATTAAATTCATCCTTTTTCATTATAACAACAGCAATAATGATAATAATGATAATAATAATAATAATAATAATAATAATAATAATAATAATAATAATAATAATAATAATAATAATAATAATAATAATAATAATAATAGTAATAATAATAATAATAATAATAATAATAATAATAATAATAATAATAATAATAATAATATAAAACAATCAACAATAACAACAAAAAGCACGACAACTTCATCATCATCACCATAACCAACGAACAACAGCAGCACCACCATGGCCATGGTTCGAACCACCATTAATGGCGAGCTCGAGCTCGAGCTCGAGCTAAGTCATTCCAGACCACCATCGACAACCACCATGGTTTTCCCTTTTCGTGGTCCTCTGCTCTCCTCGGTTTTTTTTTATTATTTTTCGCCGCCGAAATCGACACCACCGTGTCTGACCACCATCATCGTGGTCCAGCCCTTTTCGGCTTCCCTGCTCTTCGGCCTCACCTGAACCTTCGCCAGAGTTCGCTTGAGCTTGAAACACCACCGTGAGCCACCACCGTGACCGACGTCACCACCTCAGGCCACCTCCTTCTTCATCGGCCTCCTCTGTTCTCCCTTTCTCTTCTCCCCTGTTTTCCTCTGTTCTTTTCACCTTCGCCGGAAAACCGTACTCCGACTAGCCGCCGTCACCGGAGCCCGTGCCCAAGCACTAGCCACTAGAGGTGAGCATCTTAGACAATCGCACCGACCCTTTTTCCCCTTATTTGATCCTCACCGTGTTTCCTATTATTACCCCAAATTTCTAATTTTTATTTATTTATTTATTTCAATAACTCCACGGAACTGCCCTGCTCATCTCAACGGAGCACCGTCACCGGAGTCACCATGGCGGACCTACGTTGACGTGGCCTCGATCCTGCCTCCTTCGTTTACTACGAGCTGGTGTTGTTTCTTATTGGGCTTCACTACTGTATTAATTTTGGGGCTTGGCCAAAGACGAAACAAGTCGGGTTTATTTGGAGGCCTCAGTTCGTGTGCCAATTTTAGGTGACTCGATTTCTTCCTCAAAATCTCTAACATTAACGTTTTGGTTTTACTTTAATTAATCTGTTATTAAAAGTGAGCTAGTTATGCATTAGGCACTTATACCTCCCGTACCAGTTTATTTAATAACTTTGTATGATTAGCTATAGTATGAAATTGAGTGTTAATTTTAGTTATAATATAATGTTGAATTGAATTGTGAAATATGATATTTATCTGATTTTGTGATAATATGTTTTGAGTGAAAAATGGGTTGTTGAATTAATGTTGAATTTATATGTAATATTATCATATTGTGATTGTATGTTATGTGTAAATTATTGAACATATTAAATATAAGTATCACAATTATAAAATGATTACTAAAATAACTTAAGTAAATAAATTAAATTAATATAAAATATTTACCGGCATTAAAAAGATTTAAATAAAACACAATTAAAAATGAAGAGTTAAATAAAAAGAGTATTAAGTTTAAATTGTATTAAATCAATTTAAAAGTAAAAATATAAATTAAGTTATCCTTATAAAATTTCTAAGATAAATAGTTATGTAGAAAGTCAAATCAAAATTAATATAACAAATACTTTATTAAAATTTTAAAGTTTATAATAAACTTAAAATATACTAAATAAGTATTTAGTTAAAATAATAGTAGGAATTGAAGAACTTGAAATTTATAATAAGCCTAAGTAAAGCTATTATCGAATAAAGTTAAAAATTAGTATCACTAACAAGATTTTGAAAATGAAGTTAGGCGAATTCGTTTAAAAACGAATTTAAGAACTAATGTCACAAATAAAAACTAGGATAAAAATAAAGTGTCAGGAATTTACTAAGTATAAAAATGTAAGGTCGAAAAGAGTATCAAATCATATAAATAACTTGATAAGTATAACATTTTATAGGAAAAGATTAACTTAAAGCAAAACTCACAAATTTAAACAAAATCTTTAAAAATAAGAATTCGTCTTAAAGTCGATAACTCACCAAATAAATGTAGGCCGTATAATAAAAATAAAACACATGAAACGTAAGACATTATAAAAACACACAAATGATTTCATAAAAATAATGTAGAAAATATTTCTAAGTTACAAAAACTTAAATAAAACTCTACGATCAAATTTCCTTTTCAGCTAATCGAATAAGTAATAATTATAATACGAAATCGTGTTAATAAATTAAACCACCTAAAAAAAATTTAACTAAATAAATGTCACTTGATCATATTTTTATCGAGAATACTAAAATTTATCAAAAAATCATTAAAGTAATATTTCTATGTCAAAATAATGGTTATGAATACTAAGTCGCTAAACACCCTCATTTTGTAAATAAACTATAAATGAATTATGAATTAACTTTCAGAACACCCTACTCTAACCTAAAGGCCGAATGTCATTCACTGTAGCTCGCCAGCAGACATCGCCACTGCATCAACACGGCCCTTTCCAGCCAAGACTTTGTCCTCACTCGTGCGCATCCTGAGAACTTCCCAGGAGGTCACCCATCCTAAGACTACTCTCCAGCAAGCACGCTTAACTGAAGAGTTCTTAAGATGAGCCACCGGAAAAGAAGATGCATCTTGTTGATATGAGTAGCACTTACAATCCTTTTAAGCACTATGTCACTTGAGCCAACACATGAACCTCTTCAATGGGGCACCCGGCCCGAATAACCTCGGACAACACTGGGTGTTACAATTGTAACACCCCGTGTTTTTATCACAAAATATTATGAAAGAATTTAATTCCTTAAATTAAATTCATCTTTTTTCCTAATAATAAAAATGCGACTGAATTTTTTTCGCTAAACATGTAACCCTCCATGTTAAGTTAAGCCTTATATAATTGCGCAAGTCTTTAATTTAACAATCTCGCTCAATATTTTTCTAACACAATGCGCTACAACTTTGCTCGTACCTGAATTAAAACTATTTTGATATACTTCAAATTTGAACTTTATTTTTACATATTCAAACTCGATAAATCAAATGAAGCACCTACGACGAATTTCTCAACGACAAATTTCGGCACGCAAATCGAGGTCAATGTTGACCAAAATGGCCGAGCCATCTTAAGGTGATTTAATCACCTAATCCTTTTCAAACCTACTTACCTATCATCTAAATCTAACAAAGGTTAATTAAGTCTTAATTATTTTGATTATTACTAACAAAACATACTATAATATTATCAAATTACTATTCCTTTTTGATTTAACTGACACTTTCATTAAAACTCAAAATAATGAGTCACACTAGGTCAAAATTGATAAATCTTTCGACGTTCGAGTATAATGATTTAAATCGATAACATTCAATGAAAAAAATATATATTTCGACCAAATAAAATTTTATTTCAAAGTTACGAGAGCCTAGTACCCAATTTTTGTTTTGATTGCGTTTTGAGTTCTATTTTCATTTTTATTTTCGATCTTACTCCTAAACATTATTTTAGAACTATACATTTTATTTCGAGGCTTTTCACGCGCGCGTAATGTAGGGATCGGATCCCATTTACTAATCAAATACTAGTGTAAATCAAATTACTCTAATTTGATTTAGCAAGATCTATGTAGTACAAATTTACATTGTTAACAAGTTTAGATCTTTATACCTTTCTTTAAAAGGGAATTAGGGCACAAAACTAGAACTCCTTTCTAGTTTTGTTTCTTGAGCTAGGTATTAGGATGATCCTCCAAAAACCCGAGTTTTCAAAATAGAAAACCTCCTTAAAGATGCACCCAAGAACTTGCTCCAAAATACTAAGTATTTTGATCTAGAAATAACTTAGTATAACTTGATAATATTTGAATATTATTATTACTACTAACACTTAGTAGTATAGTGAATAATATAAGTGTTTTAGAGAGTTTGAGAGAGTTAGAGAATGGAAGAGAGTGTAGAGAAATGCATGCATACTTTTGTCTTTCTAATTATGCTATTATATAGACTAAATGAGAAAAGCCAAAGAGTGCATAATACTCCCAAGAGGCCGGCCACCCTAGTGCATGGAGGAAGGGAAAAGTTTTCTCATTGTAAAGAACAATTGCAAGCTTTGTCATCATTATGTTAAAGCATGCAAGGGAGAACAAACACAAAAGACAAAAAGGAATCTTTTCTCCCTCCTTCTCCTTGCTTTGGACGGTTTAATGGGCCTCATTATGGGTCCAATTTGTTTTCAATATTTGTCCCACAAATACTTATAATTTATCACTTAATCATCTAATATGATAAAGTACAAATTATCAAATTGAACTCACAACTCTTCTTTAACATATATGTACATTTACACATATTTAAGAATTGTACTTTTACTAATCTCATTAGTAAAATGTACATGATTAGTGAATTAACAGTTAATTACTAATTCTCATCTCCTCTAATAATTTTATCGATATAAAATTAAATCATCCGAGTTCACAACTCGATTTCTCTCTAAATTAATACACCGACTAACCGTTAGTCAATTTATCAAGTTACTAATATAATCGTATCTCATACAATATATTAGCTTAAATATTTGGAGTACGTTCCTATAGGTGTGACTTAAAGGGATCAATTGATTACCGCCGTTCTCACGACAATAACGTCAACTCTAGTCAGCCAACCGTTATTGATTTACGTTAATCAATTGACAATAATACAGGATTATCCCCATGTATTCCTTAATTGAGATTTATTAAGTAATTGCACTATTGTGGAGGACACTTACTCCAACAATCTCCCACTTGTCCGAGACAAGTTGTGCATTACCAATTCTCATGTCCGTTTCACATCTCCCACTCAATGCAAGGTGTCTTACAGTCGTACTTGCATTCAAAGATATATATCATGAGTGGTTTCCTCGATAAGGAGAGTAGGTGTCATGGCGGAAACTACCGTAGATTCTTCTGGCGTGGCCACGCATTTTCAATACTACTCCTCGAGTGGCCCAAAGATGTTTTACCCTGACGAGGGTGGACGTTTCCCTTCCACTCGATTGTCCTGTATAATGCAGATCACCATGACCTCAAAGATGCCCTTATAACCCCCTTTCACGGCATGGCTTAGGACAAATATGAAAGTCACTCAAAACCGCACCGACTCGTAAAATCAGCCCACCAAAGAATCGACTCAAGGAATACTATAGAATTCCCACCACGACTGTGTTTCAATCTCATTGAAAAGGAATTCTATAAGCGTCCACCGTCCGACAGCAGTGTTTCCACGGTCTGTCTATGCAAACGGCGATCATCACTATGACCCCATGGTGTTGAACCCACCATCGAACGACTTGCAATCTAGTCTCCGAGACGCCACCTCATATGAGAGACTAGGGACCAAATACTTAGTTTATACCGTTCACTTGAATATGTTCAATGTTGTCACACAACTATTCTGGATAAACAAAGTATGCATTCATAATGACTTAAAAGAGTAAATATATACTCTAAACAATGAATGTTATTTTCATATATGTAATAGGATACTTTATCCATTACATATCTCAAAAACTAAAGGAAATCGTGCATACGCCAACCCCATAGAGGCGGTGTGGCGTCATGCTTAGTCCTCGAAAGAGGCTTGGTTAGAGGATCAGCGATCTCATCGTCTGTCCCAACCTTACAAATATCCATTTCCTTCATTTCCACATTATCTCTTATAACATGGCATTTCCTCAAAACGTGTCTAGACTTATTACTAGACTTGGGCTCCTTTGCTCGAAAGATAGCCTTACTATTATCTCAATAAATAGTTATTGGATCTACGGCACTAGGGACTACCCTTAGTCCATCCAAGAACTGCCGAATCCATACAGCTTCTTTAGCGACTTAGAGAGGCGCCAAATATACAACTTCTGTTGTAGAATCCACAGTGACACTTTGCTTGAAACCTTTTCAGCAAACAGCTCCACCATTCAACATAAAGACATAACCGGATTAGGATTTTAGATCATCCCCATCGGTTTGGAAACTTGCATCCGTGTAACCCTTTACACGTAGCTCAAGTTTTCCTCCAAACACTAGAAACGAATCCTTAGTTCTTCTCAAGTACTTAAGGATGTTCTTTACAGCTATCCAGTGACTCTCACCAGGATTAGCTTGATACCGGCCCGTCATGCTCAAAGCGAAAGCGACATCGGGACGAGTGCACATCATAGCATACATGATTGATCTTACAGCGGAAGCAAAAGGGATCAATTTGATGCGTTCAATTTCCGCAGGAGTCGTAGGACATTGAGATTTCTTCAATGTTATTCCTACACTCATCGGAAGAAAGCCTCTCTTGGAGTCTTTCGTATTGAACCTATCAAGAATCTTATCGATATAAGCTTCTTGACTCAATGCTAGTATCCTCTTGGATCTATCTCTATAGATCCGGATACCCAAGATGCGTTGTACCTCTCCCAAGTCCTTCATTTGGAAATGGTTTCCCAATTCCACCTTTACCGAATTTAGACTTGGAACATCATTTCCAATCAGTAGTATGTCATCCACATACAAAACAAGGAAGGTTACTTTACTCCCACTAAACTTCATGTACAAACAAGGCTCCTCGACACTACGAGCGAATCCATGTTGTTTGATAACATGATCGAATCTGTGATTCCAACTCCTTGATGCTTGCTTAAGACCATAAATGGATCTCTTAAGCTTGCATACTTTCTTAGGGTTAGATGTATCTACAAAACCTTTAGTTTGTGTCATGTACACTTCCTCTTCTAGAATCTCATTCAAGAAGGCGGTTTTTACATCCATTTGCCATATTTCATATTCATGAAATGCGGCAACCGCTAAGATTATCCTTATGGATCGAAGCATAGCAACCGGTGCAAAGCCCTTTGCCACCAATCTAGCTTTGTAAACATCTATATGTTTATCTATGCCGAGTTTGATTTTGAATATCCATTTACACTAAAGAGGTCTCACTCTTTCAGGTAAATCTACCAAGTCCCTAACTTGGTTCTCGTACATAGAATCCATTTCGGATTTTATGGCCCCAAGCCATTGTCTGAGTTAGGACTACTAATAGCCGCCTTGTAGGTTGAGGGTTCGTTGCTTTCGAATAACAACAAATCACCCTCCTCCTCGATGTTACCGAGGTAGCGATCAGGTTGATGACTAATTATTCCTGACCTCCTAGGGATTACAACCGTGTTAGAAGATGAGGGAACCGTTTCCTCATTTTCTCTCGCTTTTTGTGGCTCTTGAATTCCATTAAGTTCAAATTTTCTCCCACTGCCTTCTAGAAATGTACTCATTTTCTAGAAAGACAAAGATCACGAGCCACAAACTCTTTGTTCTCGTGAGGGTTGTAGAATTAAAATCCACACGCTTCCTTAGGAAAACCTACAAATAGGGAACCTTTCCGCCCATATCTCATATGGAGCCGCTTTAGTCGGACTTCGATTTAGTGAGAAAACAAACAAGCGATAGCGTAAAGCCCCAAATCGATCCACGAAGCTCACTTTGACTCATCATAAACCGAACCATATCTAGCAAGGTTCGGTTTCCTTTCGCAACACCATTCAACAAAGCGTGTGCCTGAGGAGTCAATTTGTGATACTCTATCACAATTCTTAAGATGTGAATCAAACTCATTACTTAGATATTCGCCACCACGATCCGATCGTAGTGCTTCTATCTTCTTATCCAACTGGTTCTCAACCTCATTTTGAAATTCTTTAAATTTCTCAAAAGCATCACTCTTATACCTTATTAAGTAGACATAACCATATCTACTTAAGTCATCGGTAAAAGTAATGATGTAATGATGTCCTCCTTTAGCGGTGATGTTTAATGGATCACACACATCAATATGTATGAGTCCTAAAAACTTCACTTGCTCGTGTCCCTTTACAACTAAAGGGTGCACAAGTCATTTTGCCTTAAAAGGCAAGCCTCGCACGTACCATATGATTCACAATCAAATGGTTTGAGAACATTGGTCTCAACAAGTCTCTTTGTGCGTCTATCGTTTATGTGACCTAAACGACAATGCCAAGGTAGGATTTGTTTGATTCATTCGTTTTGAGCCTCTTGTTCTCTATATGATCAACATCATTGACATCATTTAAAACATAAATACCTCCAATTGAAATGGTTTCACCATAAACCATTTCATTAAATGAAAAAGTACGTCGATTGTTCTTAATCATAAAAGCCTTCCGTATCAAACACGGAGACGGAGATAATGTTTTTGGTTAGAGTTGGTACAAAATAACGCTTATTCAAAAACAACTCTAAACCACTAGCTAGAGCGAATACATAGGTTCCCACGGAAACGGCCGCTACTCTAGCTCCATTAACCATGCGGAGATCTACATCACCCTTGGCTAGTGCTCGCACATTTCTCATTCCTTGCAAGTGATTGCAAAGGTGAGATCCACATCCGGGATCTCATACCCATGTAGAAATGCAAGCATGATTTATGTCAATCATATAAAGTCTAGAAGGAACAATATCTTTGGATGTCGCGCATCTATCGTTCTTTTCCTTCAAGAATTTGGGACAATTAAGCTTTCAACGATAGGGTTTGGGCTTGCTATTCTCAATAGCCTTCCCTTACCCTTATCTTCCTTGAACCGAGCTTTATAAGCTCCTTCCCTTTCTTAACCCAAAGTTTATCTTCTTCAATCTCATTGAAAGAACACCTTTTATCTCAATCCTCATTCACTTTCGTGCTATCTAGGTCGAAGCACATCGTCATCACTCTAGTGAATATCTCATATGCACTTTAGTGAGTAACGAAGCGAAGTTTGAGAGAATGTGACATTGACCAAATCAATATATTTTTAACGTCATTGTCAACCTTTAGGTGCTCATCGTAGGCGGCTCGTGCCGCGGTGGCCCTAAGTCCGGGTTCGGTGGGAGGTGGTTCGGTAAAGTTCTTAAGCACATTGTCGGATTGAGCGGCGCCCCTTAAAGTCGAATCGCATTCGACAAAGTTGCTACCGTCATCCTTTAGGATACACTTATCCATCACGGTTCTCAACCATGAATATATACCCAAAATGGGTGCGGGAGTTAAAGTTGTCATTGCGATTTCAAATAAATAATTCTACAACAAATATGATGAAATATTAACATTCATTGTATATGATGACATTTGCTAAAACTCTTTTTTAAAACAAATGTCCATTTATATAATGATCTCCCACGAAATTATATAAATGATTCCAAGACTCGTTTTTCATATAAAATTAGACATCTCATGTTTCCTTTTATATAAAAACGATAAGTCAACACTTGACTAATTCTACACTAGAATGCTTGGTTGATGATTTTCTATAAAATGCATCGATTAGCCCCAAATAACTCTTATTCGGTTGAGTCCAAACCAAATTAGCACGGGACTTCCTCCCACTACTTACCCATGGTAACAAGGTTCCACGTCGCGGAGGTCCTCACGAACATGGGGTTCATAGTCGCTACATTTGGAAAGGCTTAATCTCAATTCATTTTTGTTAAAATGTGGGTGATCTTGTCAATTTTTAGTCATTTAAATTCTTTATAAGTGAACTAATTTAAGAATCGTGACTTAAATCGACAATCATAGTGGGATATCGTGGCATGCATGGCGATTTTGGCATGTGTGCGGAAAATAAGCAAACAAACAAGCATGATAAAGCAAGCAAAAGCATAAACCTAGTATGGCCACCTAAAAGAAAATCAAAATTACAAGGAGTTACAAATTGGAAACCAACTCCTTTGGTCCCTCTTCACATGGATCTCATCTAAGGCTCCTTCTTGCAAGCATTAGAACTCTTCTAAGGCACCATCTCGATCCATCGCCGGTCTTCGGTTTTACAAATAGTTACAATTATAAATTTACAAATGAATACATAGCAATCCTATTATACATTTATAAATGAAATAAACTATTAGAAAATTACAAACCGGCGATACGAGATCGCATTTAATTACAAAACCACACGATACTCCCTTTCATTACGGGTAATATCGGTAAAAATATAACAAACTATGGCCATACTAGTAAGAATAAACATTCATTCAACAATAAACATTCATCCAAACATGCATAATGTAAAGCTTATAAATAAAAACATGCCAAAATCGCCTTAAACAATAATCGCATTTAATCGTTTCAAACCGATCTCATTTTTAATCGATTAATCTCATATTAATCAATAATGCTTAAAACACCTTTTAAGCTTGAACTAAAACTTCTAAACTGATTTTAGAACACCCAACATTAGTTTATACTAACTTATGGTGATTTTAGTTCATAAACATGGTCATTTGCTAATTAGAAGTACTTTAATCATAACTATTTATGAATAAAGCTTCATAAAATCAAAATAAAATAAAATAAAATCATTTTTATTTTGACAAAATTTTGTATATTCTGGAACACTTCCAAAATATCAGAAAAGAAAAAGTTTGGTCAGAAAAATTTACGAATTATTTTATAATAAATAACATACGATTTCATCGATTTTATCTCATAAAATCAAGAAAACGTCTAAAACAGTGAGCAAAAATCCCAAATTTATACGAGAGCATCCTTATAATGTATACAAATATTGGTATAAATTTCATGTCCAGAAAACAACGTTTACTATATATTTGGACATAAAATGCATATCATACCGATTTTAAACAAAACTTTGGTTAAATATTCAAAACTCAAGATCTGACTTTGAAACTTTACATACAGAAATTATAAATATGAAATATCAATGTGTAAAAATTTCATGACCAGATTCGATCTATAACTATTTATAGAAATTATTTTAGCCAAAAACACACTTTTTGACTCGGTTTTGTATAAAAATCATTTAAATTAGCAAACAAATTTCAAAAATTACGAAATTTGACCAGTAACTTCATGAGACCAGAAGCTTTGCATGCAATAAAAAACTCGTGTTAAAACCATTTTTAACACTATTTTCGGATTTTATCATATTTATTCTCAATAAATATATAAAACTCCAAAAACAACAAAATAAATTTGTAACTACAAGCCTTGGCTCTGATACCACTTGTAGGGATCGGATCCCATTTACTAATCAAATACTAGTGTAAATCAAATTACTCTAATTTGATTTAGCAAGATCTATGTAGTACAAATTTACATTGTTAACAAGTTTAGATCTTTATACCTTTCTTTAAAAGGGAATTAGGGCACAAAACTAGAACTCCTTTCTAGTTTTGTTTCTTGAGCTAGGTATTAGGATGATCCTCCAAAAACCCGAGTTTTCAAAATAGAAAACCTCCTTAAAGATGCACCCAAGAACTTGCTCCAAAATACTAAGTATTTTGATCTAAAAATAACTTAGTATAACTTGATAATATTTGAATATTATTATTACTACTAACACTTAGTAGTATAGTGAATAATATAAGTGTTTTAGAGAGTTTGAGAGAGTTAGAGAATGGAAGAGAGTGTAGAGAAATGCATGCATACTTTTGTCTTTCTAATTATGCTATTATATAGACTAAATGAGAAAAGCCAAAGAGTGCATAATACTCCCAAGAGGCCGGCCACCCTAGTGCATGGAGGAAGGGAAAAGTTTTCTCATTGTAAAGAACAATTGCAAGCTTTGTCATCATTATGTTAAAGCATGCAAGGGAGAACAAACACAAAAGACAAAAAGGAATCTTTTCTCCCTCCTTCTCCTTGCTTTGGACGGTTTAAGGGGCCTCATTATGGGTCCAATTTGTTTTCAATATTTGTCCCACAAATACTTATAATTTATCACTTAATCATCTAATATGATAAAGTACAAATTATCAAATTGAACTCACAACTCTTCTTTAACATATATGTACATTTACACATATTTAAGAATTGTACTTTTACTAATCTCATTAGTAAAATGTACATGATTAGTGACATAACAGTTAATTACTAATTCTCATCTCCTCTAATAATTTTATCGATATAAAATTAAATCATCCGAGTTCACAACTCGATTTCTCTCTAAATTAATACACCGACTAACCGTTAGTCAATTTATCAAGTTACTAATATAATCGTATCTCATACAATATATTAGCTTAAATATTTGGAGTACGTTTCTATAGGTGTGACTTAAAGGGATCAATTGATTACCGCCGTTCTCACGACAATAACGTCAAACTCTAGTCAGCCAACCGTTATTGATTTACGTTAATCAATTGACAATAATACAGGATTATCCCCATGTATTCCTTAATTGAGATTTATTAAGTAATTGCACTATTGTGGAGGACACTTACTCCAACAATCTCCCACTTGTCCGAGACAAGTTGTGCATTACCAATTCTCATGTCCGTTTCACATCTCCCACTCAATGCAAGGTGTCTTACAGGTCGTACTTGCATTCAAAGATATATATCATGAGTGGTTTCCTCGATAAGGAGAGTAGCTGTCTGACCGGGGAAACTACCGTAGATTCTTACCGAGCGTGGCCACGCATTTTCAGCGACTACTCCTTGAGTGGCCCAAAGATGTTTTACCCTGACGAGGGTGGACATTTCCCTTCCACTCGATTGTACTGTATAATGCAGATCACCATGACCCCAAAGATGCCCTTATAACCCCCTTTCACGGCATGGCTTAGGACAAATATGAAAGTCACTCGGAAACTACAAAAAAGAAAACCAAAACACCACAACAACTACTACTACATACGGCATACACAACAACAACAACACAACCAACACTTCAACTTATTTCTCTTTAAATAAAATCAAACACAAGAATACTAGTAAGCTCTTCATCTTCAACCTTGAACCATCCTTGAAGATCTCCATCTCCTCCCTCATTTTTCTTCTTTAAACTTTCTTTTTATTGTGTTAAATTCATTAGAACATGTAAATTAACTCCTCACCATTTTTTTTAGTACTCACTTACTCTTTTACATACAAATAATTATAAACCTAAGTTGATGTCATAAAAGAATTAAATCATCGCCTAAACATTTATAATGATACTACACTTTAAATTCTAGTTTAGATAGTTTAGTCTTTAAAAACATTTTACTAACTTTCTTTTCTTTTTATGTACTAACCTACCAAAGAAGAGGAGCAAGGTGGGAGCATCGACTTGAGCCAATTCGACCATATTATCGACCCCGACAATTGCTAGGAGCGTTTCATTAACCTAACCTAAGGTGCTCCCGCACACTATATTTGCTAAGCACTTACACCTACTTGATTATATGTTAGTTTTGATGTGTGTATGAATTAGTATACCACTTTAGTATTGCATGACTAATTACAAGGCAAAAATCAAAAAAATAAAACTTGTGTAGTAATAAAAACCTACGGCCACCCCTATTTTTCTCACTAAATTTTTCGTTTTAAATTTTTGTAAATTGCATGCTTAAAATACTAAGTATAAGATGTATATGAAAATATAATTAGTTTATGTTTAGGACTTAAAATGAAATTGTATGAAATTTGAAATGTTTTAAAGAAATTTGTGTTCTTGAAGTTTTTGTTGTTATTCTTGTATTTGAAATGATTTTACTTTGTGTGTTAATGTTGTATAAGTTTTTCACACATGATTAAATATATAAATGATATAAAGAAAATTAGTTATTGAATTAGAAGTATAAAAATCAAAAAAAAATAAAATGTTGAACACATACACATTATACACGGTTTGTCTATTATTTTTGGGCAAATTTTTAGCTTTAATTTTTTTTAAATAACATATTATGATTAGTCTAGGTTAATTGGACTTACTATAAAAATTTGAGAAAATAAAACAATAATATAAAAATTTGAGTTAAAAATGTTCATTATAAAAGCTTAAGTGTTCTTAGTTTTTAAACTAGTTTGATTCACAAATTTTATAAAGTTAAAGTTAAATGTTGTTTAAATCCATTAGTGAGTAAATACAATACTAAATATATAAGTTAAACAAACTAAATCTTTAAATGATAAAAGTTAGGAATTTAAAGTGAGTAAAATCACTATTCATAAATGAAATAAAATGTTTAGTGAAAATTACAAAACTAGTTAAATCACTTTAGTATATTTTAAATAATTAGTATATAAAAACTTTAAGTCAAAAACCGATAAAATTATAAAACAAAAATAAATTGCACAAGTATACATGTGCCACGGATTTTAAGGTTAAGATTGGACCTAGAATGAATTTGTCACTTTTTATTTTTATCACTTAAGTAATTTAATTAGTTTAAGTAATGAATTATTAATAAAAACAAAGAAAGAAATAAAATGGTGAAAATAAATAGGGACTCACGACATTTGTACTTTATTGGGGTAAATTTTGATCAAAATGAATTTATCACTTAGTCACTAAAGTTGAATAGTAATTAGAATTAAATTAGATTATAAGATAAATCGTTAATAAAAAGAATCAATGAAACCGATTAAAATAAACGTTACATGTATTAAAATGAACAATGTCGAGTGTTACTACCTTTGCTTAAATGTGGATGTGGGTATATGGACTACTTAAAGTGAACTACGACAATCTCGCTAAAATTTGAAACCGCTTAAATTTTAATTAAGTATACGACTAAATCTAACCGAGTTTTTACTTTTGAAATATTATCCAAAATCACTAAATATAAAATGAACTTAACAACTTGATTTAGAATATATTTCAAAATCACTAGATATAAAATGAACTTAACAACTTTGATATTAGAATTCTATACTTAGAAAATAAATTGGTTTTGTACTTAAATAAAATATCTTAAAATATAAAAATACTAAGTATAAAAATACGAATAAAATACGAAGTATTAAAATATTCATACGTATAAAAATGTGTACAAATACGGAATACTAAAATACAAATACGTATAAAGATACGATGAATAGTAAATACGATGAATAGTAAATACGATGAATAGTAAAATACGATGAATAGTAAAATAATTAAAAATTTACAAACGGACTCAAATAAATTATTTAGGTTTCCTACTTGTTCCTGTTTATCTGAAGAACTGCTAGAACTGGAATTTCATTATACAAAGTTCGACGATATATTTAAGTTTCAGAATTGACATCTATTTAATTTGAACGAAGAAATGAGAATTGGAAAGAATAAGCTACTTGAATAAAATGTTTGGATTGTTCGCCATGTTGCGACTTTTGAAATTCGAAGTTAATGAGGTAGCTGTATATGGGGACTTGGGCTCCCTCCCTGAGTTGCCCAAGGCGATTTAACGATTTAAGATTGTTATTTGGCACGGTATATACAACCCTAGGGATAGGGCATCCTTGATATTTCCGTGGGCCCATATATGGTAAGTGGAAAAGCCAGCCCCATCCGGGGGTACCCGTCTCTGGTGATAGTCGTATTATTAGGTGACTACTTACTCGATGGGCGAGTATGCTACGATCCTATCTATAGTGGTGTATGCATACATTAGACAAGGGATTGAATCGTCCTTATTACCTTAGATATCTCTAGCCTGTCAGCCATGTCCAAGTTATGTTGGCCCTGTCGGCTATTGCGCGGATGCTTATGAGGTCTGCATGATTCCGCCTTACTAACGAAGACTCATTAGTCAATATATGTTGAATGTATTTCCTTGTTTTGATTGATTTTTGTCTGAATAACTTGATTTCCTGAGTATTGAAGTGCGATTTATTGGGAACGATTATCTATGAGTGTTGTTATGTTACGTGATTGGATTTATACTCATGTTTGAATCATCATGCTTTCCTTATGTGTTGCATGCCTAATTGCTATTTGTTTTTATTTATTTATTTCCTTTATATAATGCATATGTTTTAGAATTGCATGTGTCGAAAGAGTGTTGCGGGAAAATGATAATTGGTTAAATGCAGGTACCCCGAGGACTATTATTATTTCGAATGCTGGGGAGTATTTACCTTCTTTTGTAACTCCTTTTTGAGAGAATGTAATCGAATAACTCTGTTTATCTTAAACTCATATTATGTATATAGAGTTTGTAATACGATAACAGCTGGTTTTGTAATATATAGACTTAATTAATTTTCCGCCTTAGTTTAATTAAAGTCACGAAAACCGGGTTGTTACAGTTGGTATCAGAGCTGTCTTGCGACCGTGAATAACTTAAAGTTATCTCATCTAGCGAGACGACACCTGGGCCAGACATACATATTATTATATGTGTCAGGCATAGACTTGTAGGATCAAATAATGAATTAGTAATCTTAGATCGCTAAAATAAATAATTTAGATCACTTTAAAGTGTGAGGATGGGTAGAAACTTTAAGTACCGACCATACGCTAAAACCTTTTAAATAAACGAACTACTATCCTAAAATAAAATACACTAACCATCGTATGCTTGCTACTTGCTGATGTGACTGACTTAAGCTAACAACTATCCTCGGATATAAAAATCGAAATAACAAACTTAATTCTCGAGAAGTGAAACGCTGAAGGATTACCAAGCTATACGAAGTAAGGACATCTACTAAATCCTTAACCAATTTCACTAATAAAATTCTTAAATTTTTTTTTTTTTTTTTTTTTTTTTTTTTTTTTTTGATCTTGTTTTGTTCGATCAAAAATTTATATTCTCTTAATAGCCATTTTATTTCCGTTCAAACAATATCTTGGTTGTTGTTTGACTCCTTTCCTTAAAATCCCTCGTAGATGTCATCAACCGGCGATGCACCAGCATGTGGAGACGGAAGGAATCATCGTTCGATCAACTGGAAGAAGAGCGCTCTCCGTGCCATTCCTGTGCGTTCTGCTACTCCTGGACTTGGGCGAGGTACCCGCCGAGTTGCGGCCTACAGGAAGTTCTTAGGAAATCCTCCGCGCAAATTCGCAGGAGACCGCGACACCTGCGTGAGCTGGATACATGAGCTGGAGGCGAAGTTCGTTGAAGCAGGAGTCCACGAAGAGTGGAAGGTACGCCTGACCGAGAGATTCCTCAGAGGCGAAGCTTTCTATTGGTGGTTTACGGTACGTCATCAGTCCACCGTACGAGGAGGAAAATTCCACGAGTGGAACTTCTTCAAATGCTCCCTCAGGCTTGCATGCCGTGCCATTTCTCAGGGACACACCTTTGATGAGGAGCAGGAAGTCAGCGATGCGGAGTCCTCAAACGGACTCTAGATCCAGTTAGCCTTACTAACTACTAGTTCGGACAACATTTTGTAAAATCTCTAGATTTTAACTACCTAACCTTAGAGATTCTGTATGGCACTATTAGGAGTCGTTGTCCCTACCTTCTATTTTTTCGGTTATCTTTCTAGGAAATGTATTAGATGCATTTCGCTACTCTAAGTCGATGTAATCAACTTTTACCTTGTATTCTATAATATGCCTCTTTTGAAATTACTCAAATACGTACAGTTTAATATTTCAGAATGGATGCAAACGGTATTCCTAACCATGACCTCAACCAACAATTCCTCGAAGAGGAGGCAAGGAGGAGAGGTTTCGAGGACGCAATCATGAAGATTGCTCAGAATACCCACCAATATCAGGGTGGCGGTAATAACCAATCCGCATTCGAGAGGTTCTCAAAACACAGACCCCAACCATACTCAGGATCCGTCAACCCTACCGTCTTGACAGAATGGATTGAGGAGATGGAAAAACTATTAGAACTGAGCAAGACACCGCCTACGGAGAAAGTGAATGTAGTAGCATACTACCTCAAGGGGGAAGCCAACAGCTGGTGGCGCTTAATCCGATCCACTTTTCCCCTGAGGATTTACAATTGGGACGAGTTCAAACTGCTGCTAGAGAACAAGTACTTCGGGGAAGAACTAAAATGGGAGAAGGAGGAAGAGTTCCGAAATTTGAACCAAGGTGATATGTCTCTGCAGGCATACACCGAGAAATATCAAGAGCTATCTAAGTTTGCTCCTAGAATATTAACTAACGAGGAGGAACTCGCAACTCGTTACGTGAGGGGCATGGCTAACACCCTGAGGATAAACATGAGCGGGTTCAACTGCAAGAACTTTGCTGAGGCCTACGAAAAGGCAACGAGTATCTGGGCTCCCATCTAGAAGGGGGAAGCAGAGGAGAAAAAGAAGAAGAAAATCTTTACACCACCTGTGGCGAGTGCCAGCTTCATACACAAACCACTTTTTGGTCGCCCAGGTTTCCAAACTCAAGACAACCGCAATAGAAACCAAGGCAGACCCATGTACCACAACCGCAACCCTACACCGTCCGTCGCAAAGACTAACAAACAACGTCTCGGGAATCCGCCTTTTCAAGCGAATCAGTGTCGTTCTTTGCAAATGACCTAGTCACCCGGAACACGTTGTAGCGGAGGACCGATGGTGTGCTTCTTTGTAAGGTAGAGGGCACAAGGCAAGCGAATGCCGGAGAGAGTCTTGGTGGCAAAGCGACGGGACCACCGCCCGGTAGTGAAGGTTCAGGACGCGTGTGCGTCTGACGGAAAGGCGAAGAAGGTCTTTGAAGACATTATCAATGTCGACCTCGTCACTGGTAAACTTCTTGTTAACACGGTACCAGCATTTACTTTATTCGATACATGAGCTTCGATATCGTTTATACTTTTCAAAATTTCATCAAACAATCCAAATTCAGTAACTCCGGACAAATCAATACTAATACATCTCTACCGAAGAGTAAAAATATTTCTTGTTCATCAAAATACAAGAATGTACGAATTACAATCCGTCAAACAAAGTTCCTTTTCGACCTCCTATATTTAAAATTCGTATCGACCTCTTTTGAAATACTTTTGAAACTTCGTGGTTCAAATTTTTCATTCCTTTATTTCTAAAATCTTTGAAATTGTTTCGTTTCTACTATTTCCTCTATTTTAGAAATATATACAAAATTTTATATTTTTACGTCATCCATTATTATAAATTTTCAATCTTATCCGAAATATGATTTATAACATTTCCATTTCATCTAATAACATTATAATAATAAACTTAAGAAAATGAGTTATGTCAACAAGTTTATCCATAATTCTCTAAAAATTTTATTTAACCATTCAACGATAACCAATATTTCCCCTAATTTCAATAAAGCTCATATTCTTCTCATGACCACTACGATTTTTATCCATTTTCCCTAATTGCCGTTCTTTTCCTAAAGGCTATATATCGTGATTGAGTGGCCATTAAAAGTAACAATAATAATATTAGGTATATACGTTTAAAACTTCTTAAGGGGGTAGGATTATATTTCGACTATGTTAAAGTCCTACTAAAATCTGAAATTTCTTATTTTCAAACCATTTTATGGTTAACTTGTATTCTCAAAAACTGAATAAATTATTTTTATTCCTAAGACTCTTATTATTTTAATTTCATTTAAACCCGTACAAAACTTCTAGACCCTACCTTTTGCGAATCTCTTTCGCGTCAATTTCTAAAATAACGTTCTAGTAACATTTCTATATATATTTAAATGTCTCATTAATAAATCAACGCGATTTTGTCTCCAAGATTCTCGCTCTATCCGATGTTTCTTTATTAACTAGGATACTCAAACTTTTCGGAGAGCCTTGTTCCAACAAAACTAATTGTTAACATTCAAATTTGTAAAATCTCAATATTCTCTCCAACTACCCTGTTTAACCTCGAGCAGTTATCCACTCTTTACAAGTTTCGGGGACGAAACTTTTCTTAAGGGGGTAGGATTGTAACACCCCGTGTTTTTATCACAAAATATTATGAAAGAATTTAATTCCTTAAATTAAATTCATCCTTTTTCCTTATAATAAAAATGCGACTGAATTTTTTTCGCTAAACATGTAACCCTCCATGTTAAGTTAAGCCTTATATAATTGCGCAAGTCTTTAATTTAACAATCTCGCTCAATATTTTTCTAACACAATGCGCTACAACTTTGCTCGTACCTGAATTAAAACTATTTTGATATACTTCAAATTTGAACTTTATTTTTACATATTCAAACTCGATAAATCAAATGAAGCACCTACGACGAATTTCTCAACGACAAATTTCGGCACGCAAATCGAGGTCAATGTTGACCAAAATGGCCGAGCCATCTTAAGGTGATTTAATCACCTAATCCTTTTCAAACCTACTTACCCATCATCTAAATCTAACAAAGGTTAATTAAGTCTTAATTATTTTGATTATTACTAACAAAACATACTATAATATTATCAAATTACTATTCCTTTTTGATTTAACTGACACTTTCATTAAAACTCAAAATAATGAGTCACACTAGGTCAAAATTGATAAATCTTTCGACGTTCGAGTATAATGATTTAAATCGATAACATTCAATGAAAAAAATATATATTTCGACCAAATAAAATTTTATTTCAAAGTTACGAGAGCCTAGTACCCAATTTTTGTTTTGATTCCGTTTTGAGTTCTATTTTCATTTTTATTTTCGATCTTACTCCTAAACATTATTTTAGAACTATACATTTTATTTCGAGGCTTTTCACGCGCGCGTAAATCGAAAATTTCAAAAACGGAAAATTGAGCCAAGTGCTCATAAGGGGGCCGGTTTTGGTGAGCTTCCTAGCTCCATGTGATTTCCCTTCTTTTTCTTCTACTTTGCTAGTCAAGCCACCCTAATGCCTTTTGCATACCTATAAGCTCACCTCATCACATGTTTCATTTAATGGAAAATAAAATTTATACAACTAAACACTAAAGCATTCACATTACACTACATAATAAAAAAAAGCACAACAATACTACACTACTACTACATTATCTCGGCTTACACACACACAAACACCAAACATGTTTTAGTCTCCTCCTATGCACTTACACAAGCCACCCTAAGCACATGTTCCATGTGTTTCTCTTCCATCTTTGCATATGCTTTAACAACTTGTCCAATCCCTTGCCACCCTACTTAGTTGCATCATCCTTTAGTAGCCTTTTAATCTAATTGATAATACAACTAAACCCTTAATGCATTCATACACTACCTTACATTACACTACTTAACATACTACAAAAAAGAAAACCAAAACACCACAACAACTACTACTACATACGGCATACACAACAACAACAACACAACCAACACTTCAACTTATTTCTCTTTAAATAAAATCAAACACAAGAATACTAGTAAGCTCTTCATCTTCAACCTTGAACCATCCTTGAAGATCTCCATCTCCTCCCTCATTTTTCTTCTTTAAACTTTCTTTTTATTGTGTTAAATTCACTAGAACATGTAAATTAACTCCTCACCATTTTTTTTAGTACTCACTTACTCTTTTACATACAAATAATTATAAACCTAAGTTGATGTCATAAAAGAATTAAATCATCGCCTAAACATTTATAATGATACTACACTTTAAATTCTAGTTTAGATAGTTTAGTCTTTAAAAACATTTTACTAACTTTCTTTTCTTTTTATGTACTAACCTACCAAAGAAGAGGAGCAAGGTGGGAGCATCGACTTGAGCCAATTCGACCATATTATCGACCCCGACAATTGCTAGGAGCGTTTCATTAACCTAACCTAAGGTGCTCCCGCACACTATATTTGCTAAGCACTTACACCTACTTGATTATATGTTAGTTTTGATGTGTGTATGAATTAGTATACCACTTTAGTATTGCATGACTAATTACAAGGCAAAAATCAAAAAAATAAAACTTGTGTAGTAATAAAAACCTACGGCCACCCCTATTTTTCTCACTAAATTTTTCGTTTTAAATTTTTGTAAATTGCATGCTTAAAATAATAAGTATAAGATGTATATGAAAATATAATTAGTTTATGTTTAGGACTTAAAATGAAATTGTATGAAATTTGAAATGTTTTAAAGAAATTTGTGTTCTTGAAGTTTTTGTTGTTATTCTTGTATTTGAAATGATTTTACTTTGTGTGTTAATGTTGTATAAGTTTTTCACACATGATTAAATATATAAATGATATAAAGAAAATTAGTTATTGAATTAGAAGTATAAAAATAAAAAAAAATAAAAATGTTGAACACATACACATTATACACGGTTTGTCTATTATTTTTGGGCAAATTTTTAGCTTTAATTTTTTTTAAATAACATATTATGATTAGTCTAGGTTAATTGGACTTACTATAAAAATTTGAGAAAATAAAACAATAATATAAAAATTTGAGTTAAAAATGTTCATTATAAAAGCTTAAGTGTTCTTAGTTTTTAAACTAGTTTGATTCACAAATTTTATAAAGTTAAAGTTAAATGTTGTTTAAATCCATTAGTGAGTAAATGCAATACTAAATATATAAGTTAAACAAACTAAATCTTTAAATGATAAAAGTTAGGAATTTAAAGTGAGTAAAATCACTATTCATAAATGAAATAAAATGTTTAGTGAAAATTACAAAACTAGTTAAATCACTTTAGTATATTTTAAATAATTAGTATATAAAAACTTTAAGTCAAAAACCGATAAAATTAGAAAACAAAAATAAATTGCACAAGTATACATGTGCCACGGATTTTAAGGTTAAGATTGGACCTAGAATGAATTTGTCACTTTTTATTTTTATCACTTAAGTAATTTAATTAGTTTAAGTAATGAATTATTAATAAAAACAAAGAAAGAAATAAAATGGTGAAAATAAATAGGGACTCACGACATTTGTACTTTATTGGGGTAAATTTTGATCAAAATGAATTTATCACTTAGTCACTAAAGTTGAATAGTAATTAGAATTAAATTAGATTATAAGATAAATCGTTAATAAAAAGAATCAACGAAACCGATTAAAATAAACGTTACATGTATTAAAATGAACAATGTCGAGTGTTACTACCTTTGCTTAAATGTGGATGTGGGTATATGGACTACTTAAAGTGAACTACGACAATCTCGCTAAAATTTGAAACCGTTTAAATTTTAATTAAGTATACGACTAAATCTAACCGAGTTTTTACTTTTGAAATATTATCCAAAATCACTAAATATAAAATGAACTTAACAACTTGATTTAGAATATATTTCAAAATCACTAGATATAAAATGAACTTAACAACTTTGATATTAGAATTCTATACTTAGAAAATAAATTGGTTTTGTACTTAAATAAAATATCTTAAAATATAAAAATACTAAGTATAAAAATACGAATAAAATACGAAGTATTAAAATATTCATACGTATAAAAATGTGTACAAATACAATACTAAAATACAAATACGTATAAAGATACGATGAATAGTAAATACGATGAATAGTAAATACGATGAATAGTAAAATACGATGAATAGTAAAATAATTAAAAATTTACAAACGGACTCAAATAAATTATTTAGGTTTCCTACTTGTTCCTGTTTATCTGAAGAACTGCTAGAACTGGAATTTCATTATACAAAGTTCGACGATATATTTAAGTTTCAGAATTGACATCTATTTAATTTGAACGAAGAAATGAGAATTGGAAAGAATAAGCTACTTGAATAAAATGTTTGGATTGTTCGCCATGTTGCGACTTTTGAAATTCGAAGTTAATGAGGTAGCTGTATATGGGGACTTGGGCTCCCTCCCTGAGTTGCCCAAGGCGATTTAACGATTTAAGATTGTTATTTGGCACGGTATATACAACCCTAGGGATAGGGCATCCTTGATATTTCCGTGGGCCCATATATGGTAAGTGGAAAAGCCAGCCCCATCCCGGGGTACCCGTCTCTGGTGATAGTCGTATTATTAGGTGACTACTTACTCGATGGGCGGGTATGCTACGATCCTTTCTATAGTGGTGTATGCATACATTAGACAAGGGATTGTAACGTCCTTATTACCTTAGATATCTCTAGCACATCGACCATGTCCAAGTTATGTTGGCCACTGCTTGGCTATTGCGGTTGCTTATGAGGTCTGCATGATTCCGCCTTACTAACGAAGACTCATTAGTCAATATATGTTGAATGTATTTCCTTGTTTTGATTGATTTTTGTCTGAATAACTTGATTTCCTGAGTATTGAAGTGCGATTTATTGGGAACGATTATCTATGAGTGTTGTTATGTTACGTGATTGGATTTATACTCATGTTTGAATCATCATGCTTTCCTTATGTGTTGCATGCCTAATTGCTATTTGTTTTTATTTATTTATTTCCTTTATATAATGCATATGTTTTAGAATTGCATGTGTCGAAAGAGTGTTGCGGGAAAATGATAATTGGTTAAATGCAGGTACCCCGAGGACTATTATTATTTCGAATGCTGGGGAGTATTTACCTTCTTTTGTAACTCCTTTTTGAGAGAATGTAATCGAATAACTCTGTTTATCTTAAACTCATATTATGTATATAGAGTTTGTAATACGATAACAGCTGGTTTTGTAATATATAGACTTAATTAATTTTCCGCCTTAGTTTAATTAAAGTCAAGAAAACCGGGTTGTTACAAACTTGAAACTTAAAAATCTTTATATCACATTAATCCTAAACATACTTAATTTAAAATCTAAACGAAACTAAATCATGCTTAAATGAACTATTATTATTTACTAAAATATAAACTAATAGTACGTAGAAATACGAAATACGAAATTACGAATACGTATAAAAATATGATGAATAGTAAAATAATGAATAATGAATAGTGAAAATATTTAAAAGTTACGAATGGACTCAAAATAAATCATTAAGTCTTCCTATGTGTTCTGTTTACCTGAAGAATTGTTAGAACTAAAATTTCATTATAACAAGTTCGACGATATATTTAAATTACAGAATTATCATTAGCTACGATTGAACAAGGAAATAAGAATTTGAGAAATGAACTACTTGAATAAAATACTTGGATTGTTCGCCATGTCGCGACTCTTGAATTCGAAGTTAATGAGGTAGCTGTCTATGGGGACTTTGGCTCCCTCCCAGAGTTGCTAAAGGCGATCTAATATTTTTATATAAAGTATTATTTCGGTGCGGGATATACAACCTCAGGGATGGGGCATGATTGATATCTCCGTGAGCCCATACTACGGTAATTGGAAACTCCAGCCCCACCCGGGGGTACCCGTCTAAGGTGATAGTCGTATTATTAGGTGACTACTTACTCGAGGGCGAGTATGATGCGAACCTATCTATAGTGGTGTATGCATACATTAGACTCGGGATTTGGCTGTCCTTATCGCTTTAGGTATCTCTAGCCTGTCAGACACGTCCGCTTTGTTCGGCCCTGATCGCTTCTGCGCGGACGTCTAGTATGTCAGCCACGTCCAATCTGTTTGGCCCTGTTGTAACACCCCGACTCATTTCACATTTCATATCGTTCGTGTCGTTTAATTGATCTTTCATTTCTCATGATCTTCCTCATTTTTAGCTTGAGGAGGTCGTTTCTTTAGCTAGAGCTTGATAGGTTTGGTCTTGGTTGCGCTAACCGAGGTGGGTCTTGAGAGTGTGAGTGAGTGTGGGGGTGATTAGAGGGTCATGAGAGGGTCAGAAGTGTTTTGGCGAGCTAGGCGCGAGCAAGGCGCGAGCAGGGAAGAAATAGAGATCATCCGAAGAAAAACAGACAAGAACCGCGAGAGACCGCGAAGCGGACCATGAGCTACCGCGGGCATGGAGCGGCTCGCTCTGGACTTCGGGCGGCTCGCTCCCTGGCGGTTCGGCGATTTTGTTTTTAATCCGCTTTTAAGAGGGGCTCAATTCTATCCTATTTAAACTAAATTAGCCCTAATAACATCAGATTAGCCTCATTCTATATCTCAACTCACAAAACCCTCTCTTCTCTCTCATAATTCTCCATTAATTTCTCATTTAATCACCATTAAAACTCATTCAATTCATTCCTTCTCACTCTAATCATCACCTTATTCATTCCTTGCTTATTCTTTCTGTATATTCTTATCGTTTATATTAGTTTTCTGATTATTATTTTATTATATGTTTGTTTTGAGTGTTCTTATGTTTTGTATGTACTATTTTGTGCCCTAATCGAAGGAGAAGAGGAGCCTAACGAGGAAGACACTATCCTTGTCGAGGACGAAGAAGAGTAGAACCTTTCTCATCGCTTAAACGAGGTAACTAGGTGTAGCCTTGGTTGTATTTTGACAAGTGTGAGGCCTTTGTGTTGTATGAGTCCTTGTTTGTGATGTTATGATGAAAAGTTGTAATCTTTGCAATGTATTGGTTGAATTATGATCATAGATGCTATGTTATGGGTTGGCCTCATACTACTTGAGTCTAGTATCATGCTAGGTTGTTGGTTCACATGAAATGATGAGTTAAAGGTTGGATTATGACTAATGATGATGAATTGGTTGAATGTATGAACATTGCTTCCATGCCCTAATGTTGGTTAGTATGCTAGAATCGGTTATAGTATGTTATTATTGTATCGATTGCGTTGTAGTGGTTGTTGGAGTGTTGTTGGTTGATTATTGAGGTTACTATGGTTCGTATTGATGGTATTGGAGATTGGTTTTGATCGTATTGTTATGCTTGAGTTAAGTTTGCATCGTGTCTTTGTTACGGCATGTATGTGAAGAGCTACGACGTCCTAGTTGGACGGATACCGCCCATAATCCCTCGGCTATTCTTGTTCGCTTAGTTAGAAGCGACTATGGGTTCTCAACCTGTTATGGTTAGAGACTATGGTTTGATATATGTCGTCACCGTTCTTGTTCGCTCGGTGGAATTTGGCCAAATTTAGACTAATGAGTTTGAGGAACTTCTTGTTCGCTGTTCCGCCATAGGGTTTGAGTGATTCTTGTTCGCTTCACTCGGGGTGATTCTTGTTCGCTTCACCTAGTGCTCTGCGCTTACTCTTGCGCTTGTGTTGTTGGTTACGAATTGGATGGTTTGGAGAAGGTTGTTGTGTGTGCCGTGTGATGTTGTTGTTGGTGCCGAGCTGTATGTTGTTGTTGTCCTATGCCTTGTTGTTCATTTGGTACTCTGATTTTAGGCCGTAGGCCAGGTAAGCTTGCATATGTTGTTATTTATGTTTATGATGTTGAAATATGACTGGGGAGCACCTAGTTACTCCCCACTGATTGTGGTTGTTGCTTTCTTTTTATAGGTACGCGCGGACGGGACTTATGTGTGAGGATGCCGTGAGGATTGACCCGTAGCTTGCTTTGTTGAGTCGTTTGGCTAGTTGTTGGAGTTGCTAGACTTGATTAGTTTCATTTCAGTCTCTTGTTATGTACTCTCGGTTTTGGAACATGTAAGGGGTATTTATTCCCCGTAGCTAGACCATGAGGTCTACTATATTTGCTTTGGTTTGTTTTAGGTCGTTGTGAGTGACAATACCGGATTCACGGTGTTTCCGCCACCGTGGTTTTCATTTCTCTTTCATTTTATCCTACAAAACCTTTTTAAAGCTTATTTTATCTTGTTTAATAATCCGGGTTGTTACAGTTGGTATCAGAGCGAACACGCTCCCAACTCTCCTAGATGAGTGAGTAGAATTTGACTTAGAACCTTGAGTGGAGTGTTGGGTAGTCACCATTTGGGGGTTTGCGTTGCTTTTGTATGCGTTTGAGTAGTTATCTGAAGTGGCATGTTTAGTAAGTGCTACTACTAACTATGTTTTTGCGTTGCAGATGGCCCGAAATGGAAATGCCGCGCAACAAGAACAACAGCGCATCCGTCGACTTGAGGATGCTATCCTGGCCTTGACTGAGGCACAAGTCAACAACCGGGCGATCTTTGACCGTTTTGATCGTCACCATCCGCCTACTTATGATGGCAAGGCCGACCCGGTCGTGCTTGAGTCATGGGTGAGAGAAATCGAGAAGCTCTTCGTAGCTACTGGGTGCCCGGAGGCGCAAAAGGTGGATATTGCCACCTACTACCTGAAAATGGAGGCTGACAACTGGTGGGCCTTATCTAGAGCTACTCTCCAAGCTCAGGTTGGGTTCAGCCCAGGCTGGGTTATGGCGTTGAAGAAGCGCTTACCCCCGATCGGCTCGCGTTGGCGGAAGGGCGAGAATTCATTAACTGCATGCAGGCACCATGTCGGGACAGAGTACATCGACAAGTTCACCGCCTTGGCTCGTTTCGCACCGCACGCCGCTCCCGGCGAAGCCGCCGCATTCGCCGATTTGAGAAGAACTTAACCCCTGTGGTTGCGACCGCACTAGCCGGATTGCCTCTACTACCTTCCAAAGGCTTATGGCGAGGGCTTTGAGTGTATACGCGTCGGTTCAGGCTGAAGAGGCCGGTGCTGCTGCTGCAAACAGGTTTGTGCAGGGGCCGTTTGTACCACAATCTTCCTTTCAGTGCGAAGAAAGGAGGTTCGAGACCGACCGGTCATGAACCGCACCGTGTTCCATCTAGGCCGAACATGCTATGCTATAGGTGCGAGAAGCCTTACCATCCGGTAAGACTTGTGACGGAGGCCTATCATGTGCTTTAATCTGCAAGGAGTGGGGCATAAGTCCAACGATTGCCCTAAGGTCGCGAAATTACCGATGTCTTCTGGCCGGTTCTAGTTCTACTACCGCTGTGGTTCCTTCGATTTGTGATCAAGAAAGACTAACCCTCCCGCCGGAAGGGTCGTATCTTCGTTATGAGTCGCGCAGAGGTGAGGCTCATCCCGATGTCATTACTTGGTACATTTCTTGTTAACTCAACTGCATTTGTTTTGTTCGACATCGTGCTTCTATGTCCTTTATTTCTCGCTTCACCGGGTCGAGAGGGCCAAGCTTACTTCTTCTACTTAGTGGATACACTTATTTCTCTTCCCACGGGAGAAACTATTTCATGCTCTACTCTTTACAAGGATGTTCCTATTTCCTTTGGGATATCCGTCTTGCTAGCTGATCTTGTTCGCTTTGAGCTGTCGGAGTTTGATATTATCTTGGGTATGGATTGGCTGGCGAAGTTCGATGCCCGATTCATTTGCCGTGATCAGAAGATTCTGCTGAAAGGACCGTCTGGTTGCACGATCTCGCATAGGTGCTCTACTTCGAGGCCTAGTGTTCGATGGGTGTCTGCGTTGAAGATGAGTAACCTGAGGAGGAAGGGTCATCAGGTGTTCTTGTGCATGGTGAAGGATGTCTCTAAGGAGCTGAAGTTAGAAGACATTCCTGTGGTTAGTGACTTTGCGGATGTCTTTCCTGAAGAGTTACCTGGAATTCCACCTGAGCGTGACGTGGAGTTCGTTATTGATCTAGTGCCTGGTACAGGACCTATCTCTAAGGCTCCGTATCGTATGGCGCCAGCTGAGTTGCAAGAGTTGAAGAAGCAGTTGGAGGATATGATTGAGAAAGGGTTTATTCGACCAAGTGTATCTCCATGGGGTGCTCCAGTGTTGTTTGTGAAGAAGAAGGACGGGAGTATGCGTCTGTGTATAGACTATCGCGAGCTGAACAAAGTGACTATCAAGAACAAGTATCCTCTACCGCGCATCGAGGACTTGTTTGATCGAAGAAGGGTGCTAGTGTGTTCTCCAAGATCGACTTGAGATCGGGTTATCATCGATTCGATTCGTGGCGAGGATATTCCTAAGACTGCGTTCGATCGAGGTTTGGGCATTATGAGTGCGTGGTGATGCCGTTTGGGTTGTCAAATGCTCCTGCAGTGTTCATGGATCAGATGAACCGTACTTTTGGTGAATATTTGGATCGATGTGTCGTTGTCTTTATTGATGACATATTGATCTATTCAAGGACGAGGTGAACATGAGAATCATCTGCGTCTTATTCTTGAAGTCTTCGCGTAAATGCGGTACGCCAAGTTCTCCAAGTGTGAGTTCGGTCCGGAAGTTGCCTTCTTGGGTCATGTTATATCCGTGACGGGGTGAAGGTTGATCCAAATAAGATCGAGGTCAGGCTTGGTTGGGAGAGTCAGAAGAATGTGAATGAGATTCGGAGTTTCCTTGGGTTAGCCCAGCTATTACAGGAGGTTCGTGCGGGACTTCTCGAAGATAGCTAGACCCTTGACTCGATTCTTTGCCGCAGAAAGAGTCCAAGTTTGTGTGGAGTGAAGGTTGTGAAGGCTGCGTTCAAGAATGAAGAAGAGGTGACCACCGCCCAGGTGTTGACGCCACCGAAGAGGGAGTTGAGTTCGACGCCTCTGATGCTTCGAAGTTGGGTTTGGGTTGTGTTCTGATGCAGAAGGGGAAAGTGATTGCCTATGCGTCGAGGCAGCTGCGTGTTCATGAGCAGAACTACCCTACGCACGATCTTGAGTTAGCTGCTGTGGTGTTTGCTTTGAAGCTGTGGAGGCATTACTTGTATGGTGCTTCGTGTAAGATTTATACAGATCACAAGAGTTTGAAATACATTTTTACTCAACGTGATTTGAACATGAGGCAAAGGCGGTGGCTAGAGCTGATTAAGGATTATAATATCGAGCTGCAGTATCATGAAGGGAAGGCGAATGTGGTTGCAGATGCTTTGAGTAGAAAGGTGAGGCATGGGTTGAATGCCGCTTGGGTACTTCCTGACGATCTTTGTCGTGAATTCAAGAAGCTTGAGTTGGAGGTAGTACCGCATGGGATCAACATGGGTGCTATGGTTCTTTGAACCCGAGTTGTTCCACGAAATTCGGGTGAAGCATGAGGATCTGTTTGGAGGCTTGGAGGTTGGCTAAGGAGAATGGTGGTGCTGAAGACTTTGAGATTGGAGCTGATGGAGGTTTGAGGTTTAAGAGGAGATGGTGCGTTCCTAATTGTGAGGTCCTGAAGAGGAAGATTCTGAAGGAAGCTCATAGTTCCCCTTATTCTGTACATCCTGGTGGTGATAAGATGTACAAGGACTTGAGGCTGCATTTTTGGTGGCCTAACATGAAGAAGGAGGTGGCTGAGTATGTTGGTAAGTGTTTGGTGTGTCAGAAGGTTAAGTTTGAACACCGAGGTAGGAGGATTACTGCAACCTCTCGAGATTCCGATGTGGAAGTGGGATTCGATCTCCATGGACTTTGTGATGGGGTTACCTAGAACGTCGACTGGTAAGAATGCTATATGGGTTGTCGTTGATCGCTTGACTAAGGTTGCGCACTTCGTTCCTATGAAGGAGACCTGGAGTATGGAAGAGCTAGCTAATGCATATCAAAGGGAAGTAGTTCGCTTGCATGGGGTTCCTAAGGACATCATTTCCGATCGTGATCCCCGATTTTGTTCTCAGTTTTGGAAGAAGCTACAGGAAGCATTGGGTAGTGGTGAAGATGAGTCTTGCTTTCCATGTCGCTACTGAGATGGTCAGACCGAGAGAACCATTCAGACTTTAGAGGACATGTTGAGAGCTTGTGTACTAGAGTTCCAGGTTGGTTGGGAGAAGAGCTTGCCTTTGGTGGAGTTCTCTTACAACAACAGTTTTTCAAGCTAGTATTAAGATGGCTCCGTTCGAGGCATTGTATGGGAGGAAGTGTAGGAGTCCTATGTGCTGGGATGATGTGACTGAAGCTACAGTGCTTGGACCGGAGATGGTACAGGAGTCCATTGAGCAGGTGAGACTCATTCGAGAGAAGCTGAAGGCGGCGAGATCGAGCCGTAAGTCTTATGCTTTGATTTGAGGCGTCGACCAATCGAGTTTGAAGTGGGAGACAAGGTGTTCTTAAAGGTTTCTCCTATGAAGGGTGTGAAGAGGTTTGGCATCAAGGGAAAGCTGAGTCCTAAGTATGTTGGACCTTATGAAGTGCTGGAACGGGTTGGTGAAGTGGCGTACAGATTGGCTTTGCCACCGAATTTGTCCAAGGTGCATAATGTGTTCCATGTGTCTCAACTGAGACGGTACCGAAGCGATCCATCGCATGTGGTTGAAGCTGACGTGGTGGGTGTAGAGCCTAACTTGACCTATGAAGAAAAGCCGGTAAGTATCCTCGATAGGAAGAGAAGAGGTTGAGGAACAAGGTGGTTCCCTTGGTTAAAGTGTTGTGGAGGAGCGAGAGATCTGAAGGCGACATGGGAGACCGAAGCTTCAATGCAAGAGAAGTATCCGCACTTGTTTTCCACAGGTAGTTCCTTGTTCTCAAGTTTCGAGGACGAAACTTCTTTTTAGGTGGTGTGGTTGTAACACCCCGACTCATTTCACATTTCATATCGTTCGTGTCGTTTAATTGATCTTTCATTTCTCATGATCTTCCTCATTTTTAGCTTGAGGAGGTCGTTTCTTTAGCTAGAGCTTGATAGGTTTGGTCTTGGTTGCGCTAACCGAGGTGGGTCTTGAGAGTGTGAGTGAGTGTGGGGGTGATTAGAGGGTCATGAGAGGGTCAGAAGTGTTTTGGCGAGCTAGGCGCGAGCAAGGCGCGAGCAGGGAAGAAATAGAGATCATCCGAAGAAAAACAGACAAGAACCGCGAGAGACCCGCGAGCAGACCGCGAGCTACCCGCGGGCATGGAGCGGCTCGCTCCAGACTCGGAGCGGCTCGCTCCCTGGCAGTTTTCAGCGATTTTGTTTTTAATCCGTTTTTAAGAGGGGCTCGAATTCCTATCCTATTTAAACTAAATTAGCCCTAATAACATCAGATTAGCCTCATTCTATATCTCAACTCACAAAACCCTCTCTTCTCTCTCATAATTCTCCATTAATTTCTCATTTAATCACCATTAAAACTCATTCAATTCATTCCTTCTCAAATTTCTAATCATCACCTTATTCATTCCTTGCTTATTCTTTCTGTAAATTCTTATCGTTTATATTAGTTTTCTGATTATTATTTTATTATATGTTTGTTTTGAGTGTTCTTATGTTTTGTATGTACTATTTTGTGCCCTAATCGAAGGAGAAGAGGAGCCTAACGAGGAAGACACTATCCTTGTCGAGGACGAAGAAGAGTAGAACCTTTCTCATCGCTTAAACGAGGTAACTAGGTGTAGCCTTGGTTGTATTTTGACAAGTGTGAGGCCTTTGTGTTGTATGAGTCCTTGTTTGTGATGTTATGATGAAAAGTTGTAATCTTTGCAATGTATTGGTTGAATTATGATCATAGATGCTATGTTATGGGTTGGCCTCATACTACTTGAGTCTAGTATCATGCTAGGTTGTTGGTTCACATGAAATGATGAGTTAAAGGTTGGATTATGACTAATGATGATGAATTGGTTGAATGTATGAACATTGCTTCCATGCCCTAATGTTGGTTAGTATGCTAGAATCGGTTATAGTATGTTATTATTGTATCGATTGCGTTGTAGTGGTTGTTGGAGTGTTGTTGGTTGATTATTGAGGTTACTATGGTTCGTATTGATGGTATTGGAGATTGGTTTTGATCGTATTGTTATGCTTGAGTTAAGTTTGCATGCGTGTACTGTTCTGGCATGTATGTGAAGAGCTACGACGTCCTAGTTGGACGGATACCGCCCATAATCCTCGGCTATTCTTGTTCGCTTAGTTAGAGCGACTATGGGTTCTCAACCCGTTATGGTTAGAGACTATGGTTTGATATATGTCGCCACCGCTCTTGTTCGCTTCGGTGGAATTTGGCCAAATTTAGACTAATGAGTTTGAGGAACTTCTTGTTCATTTGTTCGCCATAGGTTTTGAGTGATTCTTGTTCGCTTCACTCGAGGTGATTCTTGTTCGCTTCACCTAGTGCTCTGCGCTTACTCTTGCGCTTGTGTTGTTGGTTACGAATTGGATGGTTTGGAGAAGGTTGTTGTGTGTGCCGTGTGATGTTGTTGTTGGTGCCGAGCTGTATGTTGTTGTTGTCCTATGCCTTGTTGTTCATTTGGTACTCTGATTTTAGGCCGTAGGCCAGGTAAGCTTGCATATGTTGTTATTTATGTTTATGATGTTGAAATATGACTGGGGAGCACCTAGTTACTCCCCACTGATTGTGGTTGTTGCTTTCTTTTTATAGGTACGCGCGGGATGGACTTATGTGTGAGGATGCCGTGAGGATTGACCCGTAGCTTGCTTTGTTGAGTCGTTTGGCTAGTTGTTGGAGTTGCTAGACTTGATTAGTTTCATTTCAGTCTCTTGTTATGTACTCTCGGTTTTGGAACATGTAAGGGGTATTTATTCCCCGTAGCTAGACCATGAGGTCTACTATATTTGCTTTGGTTTGTTTTAGGTCGTTGTGAGTGACAATACCGGATTCACGGTGTTTCCGCCACCGTGGTTTTCATTTCTCTTTCATTTTATCCTACAAAACCTTTTTAAAGCTTATTTTATCTTGTTTAATAATCCGGGTTGTTACACTGTCCACTATTGCCTAGTGTGTCAGCCACGTCCAATCTGTTTGGCCCTGTCTACTATAGCGCGTTTTACGTCTGCATGCTTCCGCCTCGCTAACGAACATTCATTAGTTAACATATGATGAATGCATTTCCTTGTTTTGATTGGTTATTGTCTGAATGATGTTGTCCTTGAGTTGAGATTGCCTTGTTTAGTATGATTATCGAGAAATGTTTTATGATTATATGATTTGACGTATGCTCATATTTGAATTATTATGATTCCTTATATGTTTTTGCTTGTCTACTTGCAATGTGTTTTATTTATTTATTTTCTATATTGCATATGTTTAGAATTGCATGATAGTTCACGACTATGTGTTTATTGAATTGATTACGGCTTATGCATATATCTTGATTTCCATAATTTAGGTTTTATATATATATTATATTAATTGAGATGATAGCCATGTTTATTTATTGTGATTCTATAAATTGAAATGTTTTAAGTTTTGTTTATCATGTTGTATGAGATTTAAATATCTATATGTGAGAACTGAAATTATATGCTATTTGTCCAATTTTATTAACATAAGGTGGCTACGGTAGTTATACGCGTTTAGTGCTGCCAAGTTACTTTTAATCATAGGTTAAATAAACCAAAACTTTGGTTTAGAGGTTGTTGGTTAGAACAGTCACTTCCCGCCTCTGAGCGGGAGATCCTCCTATTTTATGTTTTTGTCTCCGTTGCAGGAAACTCTCGAGACTCAGGATTATCGGGACGATTAGGATGTTTCGCTTGTTTTCTTTGAGAGATTGTAATATATATTTGTATCCTATGCCATTTGAGTGTAATTTATTTAACATCCGGCATGTATTAGACTTAATTAATTTTCCGCCTTAGTTTAATTAAGTAACGAAAAACCGGGTTGTTACATTCATCATTTTACTTTTCATAGCGGTTTTTAAAACGTGACACGCTTATCGAGATATCTTATGACTTAAGTTATTTATTAAATTTACTAAGCGTTGTAAATTTTCATGCTTACTCATTTTACTCAAAAATCACATTTATACTTATACTAGTATTATACTTATAAATATCTGTGTTTAAACTTATGTGTATTTTTATACTTGTGTGTATTCTTATACTTTGTATTTATACGTATTTTTATACGTATGCGTATTTTTATTTTGTATTTTAGTAATCTAATAATAGTTCGATTAAGTATGATTTAGTTTCATTTAAACTTTAAGTAAATTAAAGTAGATTAGTGATTAGTAATATAAATAATTGAATTGCATTTATAACTCACATTTATTTCTTCCTTTTATTTAAATTGTAAAGTGTTTAGCGATTTAGTAGTTTTAACATTTATTTTAACTTGTAAAAGTATCTTAATGATACTTAGCAAACTTTAGTATTTTTAATAAAATCTAATATAATGACTTTAGGAACTATTCGTTTAGGTGGCCTAATTTCTGAATTGATTTTATTTATGTAACTTTTACGTAGTCGTATTAGGTGACTTAATACGTGAGATTATTAATATTTATATTTTAGTACCATTCACTTAAGTTTAATTTATTTAATTATTTATAACTTTTTATAATGTCATACACTTTATAGTTTAAATTTTAGTTAGGTTTTGTATTTATATATATAAATATATCATTCATAATTTTTATATAACTTTACTTAGTAAATTTTTAGTCGATCTTTATATGATCTTAACAATTCACCTTTTTGTAAATTCTTATTTGTGATACTACTTATTAACTTTATTCAATAATAGTTTTACTTAGATTCATTTTAAGTTTTAAAGTACCCAATTTCTTTTTATTATTTTAACCAAATACTTATTTAGTATATTTTAAGTCCATTGTTGTAACAACCTGGTTTTTCGTGACTTTAATTAAACTAAGGCGGAAAATTAATTAAGTCTAAATATTACAAACCAGCTGTTATCGTCTTACAAACTCAGTATACATAATACGAGTTTAGAGATAAAACAGAGTATTTAGATTACAAGTTCTCTCAAAAAGATTACAAAATAAGGCCTTCAATCCCCTGATAGATCAACGGTCAAGACTCGGGGTACCTGCATTAAACTCTCATCATTTTCCCGCACACTCTTTCGATACATACAATTCTAAAACAATATGCAATATGAATATTAAATAAACAAGGAAAACAATTAGCAAGTATGCAAGTAAAACACATAAGAAGATCATGATGATTCAATACGAGTATAAACCAATCAAATAACATACCACGCTCACAAATAATCATACTCAACCAATCACATTCCAATAATCATCAAGCAAACAAGGAAATACATTCAACATGTGATAACAATTGAGTCTTCGTTAGTAAGGCGGAAGCATGCAGACATAATCCGCGCAGTAGCAGTCAGGGCCGAACGAAATCGGACGTAACTGAATATGCTAAGGATATTTAAGGTAATAAGGACGGCCTAATCCCTTGTCTAATGTATGCATACACCACCTATCGAGGATCATACTTATTCGCTAATCAAAAGGTATTCACCAAGAAAATGTTCGACTATCACCAGAGACGGGTACCCCCGGGTGGGGCTGGCGTTTCCAATTACTGTACTATGGGCTCACGGTGATATCCAGTATGCCCCATCCCTGAGGTGGATACCCCGTACCGAATAAAGTCTCAAGACCCTTATAACGCCTTGGGCAACTCTGGGAGGAAGCCCAAGTCCCCATAGACAGCTACCTCGTTAACATCGAATTTCAAGAGTCGCAACATGGCGAGCAATCCAAGTATTTTATTCAGGTAGTTCAATTCTCTTTCTCAATTTCTTACTTCCTCATTTAATCGTAACAAGTATTACTTCTAAAACATAAATGTATCGTCAAACTTTATATAATGAGGTTTCAGTAATAGTAGTACGTCAGGTAAAACCACACATGAAACAAAAGCCTAGTTAATTATTTTGAGTCTGTTCGTAAATTTTAAATATTTTTCACTATTCATTATTTTACTATTCACCGTATTTACTATTCATCGTATTTACTATTCATCGTATTCACTATTCATCGTATTTACTATTCATCGTATTTACTATTCCTCGTATTTTTATACGTATTCGTATTCTCGTACTTCGTATTTGTACGTATTTTTATACTTCGTATTTATATTTATATTTTCTTTATACTTAGTATTTTTATTTTATTTCTTTATACTTAGTATTTTTATCATATTCTCTTTATACTTAGTATTTTTATTATATTTCTTTATACTTAGGATTTTTATTATATTTCTTTATACTTAGGATATTTTTAGGTTTTACAAAACCAACTTTTATTTTCTAAGTATATAATTCTAGTTTTAAAGACGTTAGGTTCGTTTTGTACTTAGTGATTTTAAATAATAATACGGAAGTAAAACTCGATTTTATTTAGTCATATACTTAACTAATCTTTTAGCGGTTTCCATTTTTAGCGAAGTTGTCGTAGTTCATTTTAAATAGTCCGTATGTCCACATCCAAATTTAAGCATAGGTAGTAGCACTCGACAAGGTTCATTTTAATACGTGTAACATTTATTTTTATCGGTTTAGTTTATTCTTTTCATTAACCATCCATTATACAATCTAATATAATCCTAATTATAAATCAATTTTAGTGACTAAGTGATAAATTCATTTTGACCAAAATTGACCCATTTTAAGGGTAAATGCCCTGAGTTATATATGGGTAGGTTATTTTTTTTTTTTTTTGTTTTTATTTATAATTCATTTCTTTAACTAATGAATTTACTTAAGTGATAAAAATATAAAGTGACAAGCTCATTTTAGGTCTAAAACATACACTAAAACCGTGGCCTTATACACTTGTAGTATTTTATTTTCGTTTTCTAATTTATCGGTTTTGACTTAAAGTTTTTATATACTAATTCTTTAAATTATACTAAAGTGATTTAACTAATTTAACATTATCACTAACACTTTATTTTATTTATAAATAGTGTTATTTACTCACTTTAAATTTCTAACTTTTATTTTTTTGGTGATTTAGTCTATTTAACTTATATGACTATTATTGAAATTTGTCACTAATGATTTTACACTAAAAATAAAATAAACTTTTAATTATTTTGAATCAAACTAGTCCTTGAAATGAATAACACTTTGAATATGTGAAGAACTTTTATATTTTTCATATGAACACTAATTTAGTCAAAATTTTATATGTTTATGAAATTTTCTCAAATTTTTTTTTTCCTACAAGGCCATTTTAACTAAACTAATCATAATATGTTATTTAGAAAAATTAAAACTAAAAATTGGTCCATGTAATTTAATTTGGCCGTGTATAATGTATATGTGTTCATGATTTTTGATTTTTGATTTTTATACTTCTAATTCAATAACTAATTTACTTTATATCTTTTATGCATTTAATCATGAGTGGGAACATAACAAAACATTAACACACATAAATAAAAATCATTCAAACACAAGAATAACAATAAAATTTCAAGAACACACATAACACCCTTAAAACATTTAAATTCATAACAAATTCATTTTAAGTCCTAAACATACACTAATTATATTTTCATGTTCATTTCATCCTTAGTATTTTAAGCATGCAATTTACAAAAATTAAAACGAAAAATTAAGCAAAAATAAGGGTGGTGGCCGTGTGATATATATGTGAACAATATATTTTATTTTTCGATTTTTGTCTTCTAATTTAACATGTGATACTTAGGTGACATAAAATCATACACACAAATCAAAACATCACTTAGGAAAAATAACATAAAATCAAATTCGAGGCGCTTATCACATAAGTGTGCGGGAAGCACCTTGATTTGGTTAGTGGAGTAAAACCCTAGCAATTGTCGGGGTCGACGATATGATCGAATTGGCTCAAGTCGACACCACCACCTTGCTCCTCGTCTTTGGTTAGGATGGGTACATAAGAATGAAATACACAAGTTAGTAATTTATTTAAGCTAGTTAAACTATACTAAAAGTTTTATGTGTAGTATTGTTTTTAGTTTAGGTGATGTTTGTATTTTAAGTGACTTTGATTTATGTTCATTTTTAATTGCATGTAAAGATAAGGAGTGAGTACTAAATATAAATGGTGAGGAGTTTATTTAAGTGTGCTAATTAATTTAAGCAAATAAAATGAAAGTTTAAGGAAGAAAAGAGTTAAAGAGGATGAAGATTGTATGTGTTCTTGAGGTTGCACAATGAACAAGCTTACTTGTTCTTGAGTTGAGTTTATTAGAGAGAAAATAAGTTGAAGTGTTTGTTGTGTGTGTGTGTAATGTATGTCGTGTATGTGTGTATTGTAGTAGTAGTTGTTGTGTTTTGTATTATGTTGTAAGTTTAAGTAATGTAAAGTAAGTTGCATGCTTGGCAATGTAGGGTGTGTAAGGAAAAGGAAGCATGCTTGTGTAAGAGTGGAAGCATGTGTGTAAGAGAGGTAAGGTGTGTGTAAGGAGAAGGAAGGCATGCTTGAGACAAGGGAGACAAGTGTGTAGGAAAAGCAAAAGGAAAAAGGGAAGACAATGTTGAGCTTGTTAGCTCAAAATTCTCGGCCACTATGGGTCACTTGGCCCGATTTTTTCGTTTTTGAAATTTTCGATTTGCGCGCACGTGACAAGTCTCGAAATGAAATATATAGTCTTGAAATAATGTTTAGGAGTGAGATCGAAAATAAAAATGAAAGTAAACCTCCTAACGAATTCAAACAAAAATTGGGTACTAGTTTTCCTCGCAACTTTGAAATAAAATTTTATTCGATCTAATATATTTTTTTCGTTGAATGTTATCGAATTAAATCATTAACCTCAAACGTCAAAAAGTTTATCAGTTTAGGCTTAGTGTAACTCAATATATCGAGTTTTAGTGAATGTGTTAGTTAAATCAAAGTGGAATAGTAATTTGATATTATTATTACATGTTTTGTTAGTAATAATCAATATGATTAAACTTAAGCTACTTTAATTTGATTTGGATTATGAGTAATTATATTTAAGAAAGGATTAGGTGACTTAATCACATTTAGGTGGCTTGGCCATTTAGTCAACGTTTGACCTCGATTTGCGTGCCAAAATTTGTCGTTGAGAAAATTGTCGTAGATTCTTTGTTTGATTTATCGAGTTTGAAAAAGTAAAAATAAAGTTCAAATTCAAAGTAATTCAAAATGGTTTTAGTTTAGGTGCGAGCATAGTTTGTAGAGTATTGTTTTAGAAATTAAGTGAGCGAGGATGATTAATTATTGATTTCTTAATCATAATTAGCTTAAATTAACACGGGGTGTTACAATCCTCCCCCCTTAAAGAAGTTTCGTCCCCGAAACTTAAAGTAATCTGGGTGGTTAAGGTTACCTGTGCTAAACAGCTCCGGGTATTTTTCCTTCATCGACGCTTCGGTCTCCCACGTTGCTTGTTCAGTCTTCTGTCCCCTCCAGAGAACCTTGACTAAGGGTATCGACTTGCGTCGTAAGAACTTGGTCTCTCTGGCGAGAATTTCCACTGGTTTCTCAGAGTAAAGCATGTTAGGCTCTATGGCGATCACATCGGGCGTAACAATGTGACTCTCGCTTCAGATCTTCTCGAAATGAGATACATGAAATACATCGTGCACTTTGGATAAGTTTGGCGGTAAGGCGAGTCGGTATGCCACCTCGCCAATTCGTTCAAGTATTTCGTAGGGTCCGATGTACTTTGGACTAAGCTTCCCCTTTAGTCCGAAGCGTCTTACCCCTTTCATGGGTGAGACCTTTAAGAAGACCTTATCTCCACTGTCGAACTCAATAGGTCGACGGTGCTCGTTTGCATATTTCTTTTGGCGATCTTGAGCTGCTTGTAGTCGTTCTCGAATAATTTTTATGTGTTCAATCTGATCCTGTATAACCTGGGGTAGCGTCGTCCCAACAAACCGGACTGCGACACTTCCTGCCATACAGTGCCTCAAAAGGAGCACACCCTAGACTAGCATGATGGCTATTGTTGTATGAGAATTCAACGAGAGGTAAGCTCTTTTCCCAGTTCACGCTGAATTCCATCGTGCAAGCCCTCAACATGTCTTCCAGTGTCTGGATAGTTCGCTCTGTCTGACCGTCAGTTGCTGGATGAAAAGCCGTACTCATTTTCAATTTACTACCCAAAGCCTCTTGCAATTTCTTCCAGAAATGCGATGTAAATCTTGCGTCCCTGTCTGATATGATGTCGAGGGGAACGCCATGGAGTCGTATTATTTCCTTTTCGTAAGCTTTGGCCAGTTCTTCCAATCCCCAAGTCTCCTTGATCGGAACGAAGTGAGCTGCTTTAGTTAGACGATCTACAATAACCCATATCGCATCTTTGCCACCTGCTGTCCTTGGTAACCCCATGATAAAATCCATGGATATGGAATCCCACTTCCCTCGAGGAATTTCCAACGGTTGGAGTAGTCCTCCTGGTCTCTGGTGTTCAAATTTTACCTTCTGGCAAATCATACATCTAGCCACGTATTCGGCGATCTCTGCCTTCATCCTTATCCACCGAGCGTAATTTCGTGTCCTTGTACATCTTGTTCGAGCCAGGATGTACCGAGTAGCGTACTATGTGCTTCGTCAAGGATTTTATGCGTTTCAAATCTTCGTTGTTAGGTATGCACCACCCGGATTGAAGCGTAGACTTCCATCGGTGTAGATCTCAAACCCTTATGCTCCTCCGATGGAATCTTTTCTCCGATTTCTAACAAGGTCGGGTCTTCCCAATCGTAGTGCTCGTATGTCATGGAATAAACCGTTCTACCACCATTGCATTTAGGTCAACGCCATCCGACCGCACTGCATCCAAGCTCGGCCTTTTTCGTGTCTTGGGTAATGTCCGAGGGTATTTCCCAAATGTTGTTCGTAGTATGTATTGCCTTACGACTCGATGCGTCAAGAACTACGCTGGCCTTTCCTTCGTGGTATAATAACTCGATTTTGTAATCCTTGATCAATTCTAACCACCTACGCCGCCTCATGTTCAATTCCTCCGGGTAAAGATGTACTTTAAGCTCTTGTGGTCGGTGTAGAATTTGATGTCGACTCCATAGAGATAATGACGCCAAATCTTCGGGCAAACACGACTGCAGCAAGTTCTAGGTCGTGAGTTGAGTAATTTCTTTCATGTACCTTAAGTTGTCTGGATGCGTACGCTATCACTTTCCCTTGTTGCATAAGCACGCAACCCAAACCATTTAATGACGCGTCACTGTACACTTCATATTCATCCCCATCTGTTGGCAAGGTTAAAACTGGAGCAGTAGTAAGCCTGTTCTTAAGTTCTTGCAACGCCTTTTTCACAATCGCCGCCCATAAGAACTTTGATTCCTTTTGTAGCGCTTAGTCATTGGCGGGCTATTTTTGAGAAGTCGTGAACAAATCTTCTATAATAGCCGCCAATCCTGAAACTCCTCGACTTCTATGGATCGCTTTTGGTGCTACCCTTTCCTTGCCAGCCTCAATCTTGGCTGGATCCACCATTACCCCTTCTTTGGAGATTACGTGGCCTAGGAATGCCACTTGGTCAAGCCAAAATTCACACTTTGAAAATTTAGCATACCACTTATGATCTTTCAAGATGCTCGTGATAATGTGTAGGTGTTCTGCGTGTTCCTCTTTATCCTTGGAGTAGATTAGGATGTCGTCAATGAACACGACAACACGGATGTCGAGATATTCGTGAAAGGTCCTGCTCATTTGGTCCATAAATACCGCCGAGCGTTGGTGAGGCCGAACGGCATTACTTTGAACTCGTAATGTCCGTACCTTGATCTCAATGCGCTTTTGTATATCTTCCTTACGAACCGCGATTTGATGGTATCCTGACCGCAGGTCAATCTTGGAGAAGACTCCTGTCCTTTGAGCTGGTCAAAGAGATCGTCTATCCTAGGTAGAGGATAGCGATTCTTGATTGTCACCTTGTTCAGTTCTCTATAATCAATGCAGAGCCTCATACTTCCATCCTTTTTCTTTACAAAGAGTACCGGTGCACCCCAAGGCTTAAACACTCGGTCTTATAAATCCCAATTCAATCATCTCCTCCAACTGTTTCTTAAGTTCCTGGAGTTCGACAGGAGCCATCCTGTATGGTGCTTTCGATATAGGTGAGGTGCCTGGTACGAGGTCGATCGAGAATTCAACATCTCGTGCAGGAGGCATACCTGGTAATACGTCTGGGAAAACATCGGGGTATTCATTCACGATCGGGATATCTTCAATGCGTAGAGTGTCCTCGACCTTAGTAATGCTGCAAAAATACACCTGGTGCCCCTTCCTCTCCATACTCTGAAGTTTCAGTACAGATACTAACTTCACTCCTCCTTTCCTTTTAAAACTCTGGTATGACACTTCCTTCCCTTGGTTAGTTTTCAAAGTGATTTTCTGGTCGTGGCATTTAAATGTTGCGTTATGACGAGCTAGCCAGTTCATTCCCAGAATTACATCGAACTCGTGAAGGTCAAACAATACAAGATCTGACAGGAATTCTGTGTTGTGAATCGAGATTTTTACGTTATTGTATTTTGAAGAACAAGGAATGTTTTTACCATCTGGTAGTGATATGTTAGTTCTGATTTGTTCAGGGTTTGTGAGTTTGGATTGTTTGATAAATTTTCAGGATATAAAAGATAGGGAAGCTCCTGTATCAAATAAAATGAAAGCAGGCACAGAGTTAACCAGAAATTTACCGGTGATAACGTCGACATCGATAATATCATCAGCCCCTTCTTCAGCTTCTGTCAAGACGTATACACGTCCCTGAACCCTGACGGCTGGCGGTGGTCCCGCATTTGCTTTAGCAGAAATACCCCTCTTTGGGCATTCATTCGATTTGTGCCCAACTACCTTACAGAAGTAGCACACCACCGGCTCTCCGTTGCAACGCTTCCCTGGATGATTCGGTTGTCGACATAAGTGACAATGACCTGCTTGTACGGTCGGAGCTTTGGGAAGTGGTTGTTGGGTATTCTTTGCAACGTACGGAGTGGTGTTGCGGTTGTAGAACTGGGACTTGCCCTGGTTTCTGCTACGATTGTCTTGATTTGGAAAACCCGGGCGACCAAACATGGGTTTATGGATAAAACTGGCACTCGCCACAGGGGGCGTGAACGTCTTCTTCTTCTTCTTCTCCTCAGCTTCCCTCTTCTGGATGGGTGCCCAGATACACGTTGCCTTTTCGTAGGCTTCAGCGAAGTTCTTACAGCCGAACCCGCTCATGTTTATCCTCAGGTTATTGTCCATGCCTCGTACGTAACGAGTTGCGAGTTCCTCCTCGCTAGTCAATATCTTAGGAGCAAACTTGGACAGCTCCTGATATTTTTCTGTGTAAGCTTGTAGGGACATTTCACCCTGGGTTAGATTCCTGAACTCTTCTTCTTTTTCCCACTTCAACTCTTCCCCAAAGTACTTGTTTTCCAACATGGTCTTAAACTCACTCCAGTTATAGAGCCTTAGGGGAAATTGGGCTTTGATCAGGCGCCACCAACTATTTGCCTCTCCTTTCAGGTAGTACGCTACCACGTTCACCATTTCGTTAGGTGGTGTCTTGCTCAGTTCCAGCAACTTTTCCATCTCTTCGATCCACTCTGTCAAGACTGTGGGGTCGACAGAGCCAGAATATGTTTGGGGTCGGTGTTTGGAGAACTTCTCAAATGCGGACTGATTGTTTCCGCCGCCTTGATGTTGATACATATTTTGAGCAATTTTTGTAATTGCATCTTCGAACCCTTTCCTCCTTGCTTCTTCCTCAGCAAAATGTTGGGCGAAGTTTGGGTCAGCCATGTTGTTTAAGTTGTTTGCATCCATTCTGAAAAAGATTAGACCGAATGAATTTTGAGAAAAGAGGCATATTATAGAGCACAAGGTAAAATACATTTCATTGATAATGTAAAAGGGTTACATCAAAAAGTTACAAAGCCTCCTAATACATTCCCTATGAAATGAACTAAGGTAAGAACTTAGATACAAAGTTCAGCAAAATAACATAGGAGTTTAGATACATTCTCTAGTGATATGAAATTAGATCGAGAATGCCCAAAAAGTTAGCCTGCAGTACTTAGGCGAAGTACGAGTAATCAAACTCCTTCTCCGAGAAGCGGTACTTATACTTAACCGCATAAGACATGTCGCTCAAACCCAGCTTGAAATCCTCCCAACTAAGGTAGTATTCGCCCTCGCGTATAGTTGGGGATCGAAGTCGTAGCCACCAAGCTATGGCCTCTCCGTCAAGGCAGACAACAGCAAAGTGGGTCTTCCATTCCTCCGGGACCGAGTATTCTTGGAACTTTGCATTCATGTGCCTGGTCCAAGTGTACAAGGTATCTCTATCTCCCTCAAAGGCGTCGGGGTCACTCCTCATGAATGCCTCGACCGCGTCGGTCTTCCTCGAAGATTGGCGGAGGTGATCAGGAGTTCGATGCTCCACGTATGGAGTTTTGAGTGCCCTGGTCTTCCAGTCAACCCTTGAATTCTCCAAGTTGTGCATTTTCTTCCACGCCTTCCTCTGCTGACGACGTGCATACGCTTGGACAGCTCTTTTACGAGCCTTTTCCTCCAGGTTCACTCCTCGTGTCCCCTGTCGCGAAGTAGTCATATCTGAAATAAGTGGGGGAAAAATTTAAATGAGAATTGAAATTTTCAGATATGTACGAAAAATTTTAAAATGATGCGCTGCGAAATGTATACTACAAGGTTGTAACATAACGTCTCCATATATATAAATATATATGGGTAAAATATTACATTGAGAAAATATAATGCATAAGTCCACACAACGTCATGTTCGAAAATAAAACCCATAGCCGTAGGAAAAATGACGACATAAAGCTCGTTCTTAGGATAGTTAAAATACGGTTACAAATATTTTACAAACTGGAGTCGAATGACCCTAAATATGATTTGCGACCCTGAAGAGTCTCCCTGATAGGAGATCCCTCTCCCAGACTGGGAGTAGTTCAACTGGCAATGGAGGGTAGCCGTGCCTTAATTCTTGATACATCAAGTTCTCAAGTAGTTCCTCGTGCTCCATCCACCCTGGTGGTTGCATCTCCCTCAGAAGTGGGTCGGGGTGACACATGCGATCCATATATCGATCGTAATCCAGGAGGAGTTGCCATCCTAGTGGTGTCCAAAACTCGTCGTACGGGTGGAAGCTCTCAATCAGCGTCAGGCCTAAGCCAATGCCCCTAGTGTGGTAGGGTCTGGTCGTCGTGATCCCATTAGCTTCCACGTATTGCTCTATGACGTGGGAATGGCTACATATATATGCATCTCGTGGCATCATCGGTGGACGTTGTGGTAGATTGTTACGGAGAAAGCGTAGTCCGTCATCCTAAGGGCCTTTGTCAGACTAAAGTTAGTCACAGAGCAATTAGCAAGTAAGGAACTATAAACATAAGGATTATAACGTTCATCTAACTAGTTTATTATTTATTAGGTCGGTCCTTAAGATTCTACCCTTTCTCACATTTTAAAAACGATCTAAGTTATTATTTTAGCGATCTAGAGATTCCTAATTTATTATTTTATCCTATAAGTCTATGCCTGACATACGATATGAATGTCTGGCCCAGGTGTCGCCTCGCTATGTGAGATAACTTTAAGTCATTCACGGTCGCAAGACGGCTTTGATACCAACTGTAACAACCTGGTTTTTCGTGACTTTAATTAAACTAAGGCGGAAAATTAATTAAGTCTAAATATTACAAACCAGCTGTTATCATCTTACAAACTCAGTATACATAATACGAGTTTAGAGATAAAACAGAGTATTTAGATTACAAGTTCTCTCAAAAAGATTACAAAATAAGGCCTTCAATCCCCTGATAGATCAACGGTCAAGACTCGGGGTACCTGCATTAAACTCTCATCATTTTCCCGCACACTCTTTCGATACATACAATTCTAAAACAATATGCAATATGAATATTAAATAAACAAGGAAAACAATTAGCAAGTATGCAAGTAAAACACATAAGAAGATCATGATGATTCAATACGAGTATAAACCAATCAAATAACATACCACGCTCACAAATAATCATACTCAACCAATCACATTCCAATAATCATCAAACAAACAAGGAAATACATTCAACATGTGATAACAATTGAGTCTTCGTTAGTAAGGCGGAAGCATGCAGACATAATCCGCAAGTTGATGCCGTAGAAACGAAATCGGACGTAACTGAATATGCTAAGGATATCTAAGGTAATAAGGACGGCCTAATCCCTTGTCTAATGTATGCATACACCACCTATCGAGGATCATACTTATTCGCTAATCAAAAGGTATTCACCAAGAAAATGTTCGACTATCACCAGAGACTGCACTGGTCAAAGTGGCGTTCCACCATCAGACTATGGGCTCACGGTGATATCCAGTATGCCCCATCCCTGAGGTGGATACCCCGTACCGAATAAAGTCTCAAGACCCTTATAACGCCTTGGGCAACTCTGGGAGGAAGCCCAAGTCCCCATAGACAGCTACCTCGTTAACATCGAATTTCAAGAGTCGCAACATGGCGAACAATCCAAGTATTTTATTCAGGTAGTTCAATTCTCTTTCTCAATTTCTTACTTCCTCATTTAATCGTAACAAGTATTACTTCTAAAACATAAATGTATCGTCAAACTTTATATAATGAGGTTTCAGTAATAGTAGTACGTCAGGTAAAACAGAACACATGAAACAAAAGCCTAGTTAATTATTTTGAGTCTGTTTGTAAATTTTAAATATTTTTCACTATTCATTATTTTACTATTGACCGTATTTACTATTCATCGTATTTACTATTCATCGTATTCACTATTCATCGTATTTACTATTCATCGTATTTACTATTCCTCGTATTTTTATACGTATTCGTATTCTCGTACTTCGTATTTGTACGTATTTTTATACTTCGTATTTATATTTATATTTTCTTTATACTTAGTATTTTTATTTTATTTCTTTATACTTAGTATTTTTATCATATTCTTTTTATACTTAGTATTTTTATTATATTTCTTTATACTTAGGATTTTTATTATATTTCTTTATACTTAGGATATTTTTAGGTTTTACAAAACCAACTTTTATTTTCTAAGTATATAATTCTAGTTTTAAAGACGTTAGGTTCGTTTTGTACTTAGTGATTTTAAATAATAATACGGAAGTAAAACTCGATTTTATTTAGTCATATACTTAACTAATCTTTTAGCGGTTTCCATTTTTAGCGAAGTTGTCGTAGTTCATTTTAAATAGTCCGTATGTCCACATCCAAATTTAAGCATAGGTAGTAGCACTCGACAAGGTTCATTTTAATACGTGTAACATTTATTTTTATCGGTTTAGTTTATTCTTTTCATTAACCATCCATTATACAATCTAATATAATCCTAATTATAAATCAATTTTAGTGACTAAGTGATAAATTCATTTTGACCAAAATTGACCCATTTTAAGGGTAAATGCCGTGAGTTATATATGGGTAGGTTATTTTTTTTTTTTTTTGTTTTTATTTATAATTCATTACTTTAACTAATAAATTTACTTAAGTGATAAAAATATAAAGTGACAAGCTCATTTTAGGTCTAAAACATACACTAAAACCGTGGCCTTATACACTTGTAGTATTTTATTTTCGTTTTCTAATTTATCGGTTTTGACTTAAAGTTTTTATATACTAATTCTTTAAATTATACTAAAGTGATTTAACTAATTTAACATTATCACTAACACTTTATTTTATTTATAAATAGTGTTATTTACTCACTTTAAATTTCTAACTTTTATTTTTTTGGTGATTTAGTCTATTTAACTTATATGACTATTATTGAAATTTGTCACTAATGATTTTACACTAAAAATAAAATAAACTTTTAATTATTTTGAATCAAACTAGTCCTTGAAATGAATAACACTTTGAATATGTGAAGAACTTTTATATTTTTCATATGAACACTAATTTAGTCAAAATTTTATATGTTTATGAAATTTTCTCAAATTTTTTTTTCCTACAAGGCCATTTTAACTAAACTAATCATAATATGTTATTTAGAAAAATTAAAACTAAAAATTGGTCCATGTAATTTAATTTGGCCGTGTATAATGTATATGTGTTCATGATTTTTGATTTTTGATTTTTATACTTCTAATTCAATAACTAATTTACTTTATATCTTTTATGCATTTAATCATGAGTGGGAACATAACAAAACATTAACACACATAAATAAAAATCATTCAAACACAAGAATAACAATAAAATTTCAAGAACACACATAACACCCTTAAAACATTTAAATTCATAACAAATTCATTTTAAGTCCTAAACATACACTAATTATATTTTCATGTTCATTTCATCCTTAGTATTTTAAGCATGCAATTTACAAAAATTAAAACGAAAAATTAAGCAAAAATAAGGGTGGTGGCCGTGTGATATATATGTGAACAATATATTTTATTTTTCGATTTTTGTCTTCTAATTTAACATGTGATACTTAGGTGACATAAAATCATACACACAAATCAAAACATCACTTAGGAAAAATAACATAAAATCAAATTCGAGGCGCTTATCACATAAGTGTGCGGGAAGCACCTTGATTTGGTTAGTGGAGTAAAACCCTAGCAATTGTCGGGGTCGACGATATGATCGAATTGGCTCAAGTCGACACCACCACCTTGCTCCTCGTCTTTGGTTAGGATGGGTACATAAGAATGAAATACACAAGTTAGTAATTTATTTAAGCTAGTTAAACTATACTAAAAGTTTTATGTGTAGTATTGTTTTTAGTTTAGGTGATGTTTGTATTTTAAGTGACTTTGATTTATGTTCATTTTTAATTGCATGTAAAGATAAGGAGTGAGTACTAAATATAAATGGTGAGGAGTTTATTTAAGTGTGCTAATTAATTTAAGCAAATAAAATGAAAGTTTAAGGAAGAAAAGAGTTAAAGAGGATGAAGATTGTATGTGTTCTTGAGGTTGCACAATGAACAAGCTTACTTGTTCTTGTAACAACCCGGTTTTTCGTGACTTAATTAAACTAAGGCGGAAAATTAATTAAGTCTAATACATGCCGGATGTTAATTAAATTACATTCAAATGGCATAGGATACAAATATATGTTACAATCTCTCAAAGAAAACAAATGAAACATCCCAATCGTCCCGATAATCCTGAGTCTCGAGAATTGCCTGCAACGGAGACAAAAACACAAAATAGGAGGATCTCCCGCTCAGAGGCGGGAAGTGACTGTTCTAACCAACAACCTCTAAACCAAAGTTTTGGTTTATTTAACCTATGATTAAAAGTAACTTGGCAGCACTAAACGCGTATAACTCCAAAGAAATGCATATTTCAATAAAATTGGACAATTAGCATATAATATCGATTCTCACATATAGATGTTTAAATCTCATACAACATGCAGTTCATAAAACGTAACGTAGAATATAGAAAATAAATAATTAAAACACATTGCAAACAGGCAAGCAAAAACATATAAGGAAATGTGATGATTCAAACATGAGTATAATCCAATCAAATAACGTACACGCTCACAAATAATCATACTCAGAAATCGTATTCCAATACTCACAACCAAGTCATTCAGACAATCATCAAACAAACAAGACAAGGAAATACATTCAACATGTGATAACAAATGAATCTTCGTTAGTAAGGCGGAAGCATGCAGATATATTCCGCGCAGAAGCGGTCAGGGCCGAACGAAATCGGATGTGTCTGACAGGCAAAAGATATCTAAGGTAATAAGGACGGCCTAATCCCTTGTCTAATGTATGCATACACTACCTAGTCGAGGATCATACGTATTCGCTATTCAAAAGGTATCACCGACGAAAAAGTGCGACTATCACCAGAGACTGTACCGGATGGGGTCATGCGTTTCCTATTACAAATATATGGGCCCACGGAGATATCAAGGATGCCCCATCTCTGAGGTTGTATATACCGTGTCGAGTAGCGATCTTAAGATCGTTATTTCGCCTTGGGCAACTCTGATAGGGAGCCCAAGTCCCCATATACAGCTACCTCGTTAACTTCGAATTTCAAGAGTCGCAACATGGCGAACAATCCTAGTATTTTATTCAAGTAGTTCGTTTTCTAAATTCTTATTTCCTCGTTCAAATATAATAAATGACAATTCTGAAACTTAAATATATCATTTAACTTTGTATAATGAAATTTTAGTTCTAGCAGTTCTTCAGGTAAACGGAAGCACATAGAAAAACTTAAATATTTATTTTGAGTCCGTTCGTAACTTTTAAATATTTTCACTATTCATTATTTTGTACGTATTTTTATACGTATGCGTATTTTTATACTTTGTATGTACTTTTATACGTATGCGTATTTTTATACTTTGTACGTATTTTTAGTTTATATTTTAGTAATTAAGAGTAGTTCATTTTATTTATGATTTAGTTTCGTTTAGCTTTTAATTTAAGTATGTTTATGATTAGTGATACAAAAGTTTTTAAGTTTGGTGTTAAATTTTAAGCAACTTAAAATAGATTAGTTATTAGTAATTAGTGATATAAATAATTGAATTTTATTATAACCCACACTTATTTCTTCATTTTTATTTAAATCGTAAAGTGTTAGTGATTTAGTATTCATAACATTTATTTTAGCTTAGAAATATTACTTAAACGATATTTGTCAAATTTTAGTATTCTTGTTAAAAATAATATTGTGACAATTAGTAAAATTTCTTTTAGGTGAATGATAATTCGATGGTGGTATTTTATACTTTAGTATATTTTCATATCTTATTAATATTTAATTATTTACTTTTCTTTCATTTCTTAAATTATTTAAACGTATTTATAAATTCGTATGTTCTATACATTTAAATTTTATAAACACAACAACTATTTAAGAAGTCGTCGTCTTTAAAGTATATTTTAAATTTTAATGATAGTATTCAATTTTATAAGTTTTTCTAAAAGTAAATTTTTAGAAATTAATTTTATTATAATAATACTTCCACTTACATATTAATTCTTTTTATGGTTTTTATAACTTAAATTTTCTACTAAGTCATTTTACTTTATCTTTTATAGGATTATCATTTTAACACTTTATCTTTTTGTTTAACATATTTATAATACAAATTTCTAACTTTATTCAATAAAAGCTTTACTTAGGTTTATTTTATATTTCGAAGTACTTTATTTCTTTTTATTATTTTGACTAAATACTTATTTAGTATATTTTAAGTTCATTGTAAATTTTAGAGTTTTAACAAAGTAATCCTTATAGTAATTGTGAGATATGACTTTTTATATAATTATTTATTTTAGAAACTTTAATATGAGTAACTTAATTTATATTTTTACTTTTAGTATGATTTAATATTAATTTAAACTTAATATTCTTTTAACTTAATTCTTTATTTTTAGTTATATTTCGATTTAACATTTTAGTGACGATAGATAAGTTATGTTAATTTAATTTATTTACTTAAGTTATTTAATAATATTTTAAGTTTTATTTTATACTTGTGATACATAAACCTTATATATTTTAATTTACACATAACAAATAATTTTAACATGAAAATATTACAATTAAATTCAACATTAATTCAACAACACATTTTTCACTCAAAACATATTATCACAAAATCAGATAAATATCATATTTCACAATTCAATTCAACATTATATTATAACTAAAATTAACACCCAATTTCATACTATAGCAAATCATACAAAGTTATCAAATTAAACTGAAACGGGACTCATACGTGTCTAATGCATACTAGCTCACTTTTAATAACAGATTAATTAAAATAAAACCAAAACGTTAATGTTAGAGATTTTGAGGAAGAAATCGAGTCACCTAAATTTGGCTCACGAACAGAGGCCTCCAAAATAATCCAAACCCGTTTTCTCCTGGACCAAAGTCGGCACTATGAAGCTAGATTAGGCAGCAGCTCCAAGCATCATTAGACTTGGCTTTGTCTATGGCGTCATTAGCTCGTGACGTCGTCGGCATCGACATCATGACCCTCATACAACCCAACGAGCCCGATCAGTCCATGACAGCTCCGACGAGTTTTTCCGGCGAGTCAAGACAGGGGAATGTGACGGTGAGCAAATACGAATTTAGAGAAATCAATGGATGATAAATTTTATAGATAGAAAGCTATAAAATCAAGAGTACTTACCAACGATAATGAAAACGATGGCAAGACAGAGTAGGGTCAACGTGAGCAGGTAACGGTGGTGGTCATAGGTCCGGTGATGGTGACGGGAAGTAGAGGGCGATTTCCGGTGAGGATGAAAAGCAGGACAGAACAGGGCTACGGGGGTGAGGGAGCACGGAAAAAAAACAGGGGAGAAAAGAAGGAGCTCGGGTTCGCCTTTAATGGCGGCTCCAGTGAGGTGGGTGGTGAGCACGCGCAGGGACGACGGTGGTGGTGGCACACGGTGGCTGAGAAGGAGAGGCAGAGGCGAGAGAGAGAGAGAGGCAGGGGATAACAGGGCCGAGGAAGGAGGAGGTGAAGAGTACGGTGGTGGTGCTCGAGCTTTTGAGCTCACCATTAATGGCGGCCGGTGATGGTGACCTCCATTGGCCTGTGGTCGACGTCCTGGTGGTTGGTCGGAGCTGAGATGACGGTGGTGGCCACGATTGTTGTCATCGTCGTGGTTGTTGTCGGTGGCTGTTGTTGATGTCGTCGTTGTTGCTTGTATGTCGTCGTTGTTGTTGATGTTAGTCTACTTTATTGTTGTTATTTGTGAGGAAGAGGATAAGGCAGATGAAAGAATGTGGAGGAAATAAAAAGTGGGATTTATTAAAGTGAAATGAGGGGTTATAAGGAGAGCATTTGAAGTGTATGTAGTACTCCGTAAGTTTCATCAACAAAATATCTAAAATAGAGGAGGTAGGGATGTCGACATAAAGAGGTTGAGTTTAAGTTTGTTTTTCCGATTTGCTCTGTTTCATTCGCTCTTATTTATAAATCTTTATATTTTATAAAATATACTATACTTTAAATTATTCGTTTTAAATTTTAGTTCTATGATTAGAATTATAAAATTTATATTTTGAGATATAAAATGTATAAAAATTGTCAACTATCAATTTTATTACGGTCTCACATATTTTCAAACGGTCTGTTTATTTGAAAGATACAATTCAATAAAATTATATTTATTCAAGTAATAATAATTTTTAAAGTAAAACGCAAATTTATTAAGTTTAATAAAACCCATTGAATCAAGGTTTTAGTTTGACAAGTATTTTAGGAATATAAATATAATACAGATTAATATAAAAATCGAGAAAGTTTAATTAGAAATATCTTGAGAAAGTTTATTCGAACGAAATTTTTCAGTCGCGTTTTCAATACAAAGGAATAAAAGTTAAATTATATAAATTTTAATTTAATAATTTAGTTAAAATAATTAATTAGTATTAATAAAAACACGGGGTGTTACAATCCTACCCCCTTAAGAAAAGTTTCGTCCCCGAAACTTGAATAGGATGGATAACTGCTCGAGATTAAAAACAGTTGGAGAAAACATCAAGGTTTTTGGAATTGGAAGATTCATATTGCTCTTGATTGGGTATGAATTTTCTAAAAAGGAAAGATTGAAGAACTTAATAACTTAATAATACAAATAATTCTTTTTCGAATTAACATCTAAATGTTGCTGCATTGTCATTTTCAAAATCAGCGAGAAAGAAGTTTTCAAAAAAGGTAGGGCCTAGAAGTTTTGTACGGAATTAAATTAAATGAAAATAATAAGCGTTTTGAGAATAAAAACAATTTATTTGAATTTGAAAATAAATTTAACCTTAAAATAAATTGAAATAAGGGAATTTTAATATTTAATTAGGATTTTGATAATATCAAATTATTGTCCTACCCCCTTAAGAAGTTTTAAGCGTATCTATATAATATTATTATTGTTACTTTTAATGATCACATACATAAGATATATAGCCTTAGGAAAAACGGCATTTAGGGAAAATATGTAAAAATCGTAGTGATCATAAGGAAAATATGAGCCTTAATGAAATTAAGGAAATACAGGTTATCGTTGAATGATAATTAAAATTTTAGAGAATTACGGATAACCTTTTTAATATAGCTCTTTTTCTTAAAATTGTTATTATGATGTTATTAGGTGAAACGGAAAGTTATAATTCATATTTAGGATAAGATTTGAAATTTATAATAAGGGGTTATATAAATGAAAAAGAAAATGATATATGTATATATACTTCGAAGAGAGATAATTGTAATAGATAGGAAAGGTCAAAAAGGTATTCAAAATTTAAAGACAAGGAGGTTTAAACAAATAAGTTTCAAAATAATCTAAAATTTAGAAATGAGGAATTTACTGAAGGAATTGGAAATATGAAATCCAATTTGATGATTAATACATAGAAAACTATATGTTTTAAAACAGATGAAAATTCCCGAAAAGGTAATAATAGATTTAAGAAACTTGAAAAGTAATAACGTTCAAAAGGGTATGAGATAAAGAATAATCAATTTAAAACAAACAAATGTCAAAGACATTTCAAACTACGAAATAAAATCTTGCGAAACAAAGGAATAATTTTCGAAGATGTTTTAAATGTGGAATACGAAGGTAAATTTTTTTTTTTTAAAGCTAGTTAGGAATTTATGATGTTAATTATTTAAAATGAGATAGTAAAGCTAAGAATTTGATAGGTAATCAAGTTAAAAATATTTAAAGTTAAAGGATGAGGATTTTAAAACAATTGAGTTTATAAGTTCAAAAAAATATTTAATAAAAAGATAGAGAGTTTACAAAAATGAAGGAAACAACCAAAGATTCATTGTATGAGGTTAGTAAGTATTTCATAGACATATAATTTAAGAGTTCAAAATTTTTGGAATAACAAGGGAATAAACTTTAGAGGTTGAATAAAAAGTTAACGAAATTACAAAGAAGATATAAAGTCATTTTTATTTGAGATTGAAGAGAACAAATGAAAATTAACTTTATGAATTCAATTAGTAAGTATTATAGATAGATCTCAAGATTAGAAATTTTAGAACCTAAAACTAATTGTAAGGGGTCAAAAGAACGAAGTAATCAAGTTCGAAGGTAGAGTATAAAGATCAAGGAGTTTATGAAATCCGAAAACAAAAATGGTATAATTTTTACGAGATTAAAGGAAGAGATGAAAATTTATTGAGAAGACAATTATTAAGAATTATTGATTTAGGAAGTTAGAAGTTTTAAAAGGAGTTAATAAGTTTAGAAGGTTGAAAAAAAATAATCGAGTGAGATTAAATATTAGGAATTTGATTAGGAAATCTGAAAATTTATAAACGTTGAAATGATGGTGATCATTAGAGATCGATTTTGATATAGCTTTAGAAATCTTCAATGCTAAAGAAATCTTCGACGTCTTGAAAATTGTCTTTGATAGCGTGATTCTTGATACGTCTCTTCGCATGCGCTTCTGTTCTTGTCTTCAAATCTTATATTTGCGAGGAAATGAAAAGAGATAAAAATCCATTTTATGAAGTCGTTAGAAGAGTATAAGTTAGGAAAGCTTTATTTTGGAAAACAAAAATGAGTTAAATAGATTTAAACTTTATTAGAGGAGAAAATGATAATTTTTTTAATAAGGACGTTAGAGAAAGTTATAGACGTCTTCAAAGCAATAGATTTCATCGAGGTCTAGAACGTCTTTTCAGATCGTTCGACTCTTGATGCGTCCATTTCCATGTGCTTGAGTTCTTGTCGTCTTGTCTTCACTTCATACGTCTCGCTTTTTTTGGTAAGGTTAGCATATGAGACTTGTTAGTCAAAAAGATTAGTCATAGAGCACTTAGCAGGCAAGAAAAGAGAAATAAAAATCTATCGAGGTTGAATGACGGTCGAAAATTCTAAAATCTAGGTCAGTCGGTCAATCCTTAATATTTCTACCCATTCTCACTTTTAAAGCGATCTAAGTTTATTATTTTAGCGATCTAAGATTTCTAATTCATTATTTGATCCTATAAGTCTATGCCTGACATATATATTAATATGTATGTCTAGCCCAGGTGTCTTCTCGCTAGATGAAATAACTATTAAGTTACTCACGGTCGCAAGACAGCTCTGATACCAACTGTAACAACCCGGTTTTTCGTGACTTAATTAAACTAAGGCGGAAAATTAATTAAGTCTAATACATGGCGGATGTTAATTAAATTACATTCAAATGGCATAGGATACAAATATATGTTACAATCTCTCAAAGAAAACAAATGAAACATCCCAATCGTCCCGATAATCCTGAGTCTCGAGAATTGCCTGCAACGGAGACAAAAACACAAAATAGGAGGATCTCCCGCCAGAGGCGAAGTGACTGTTTCTAACTAACAACCTCTAAACCAAAGTTTTGGTTTATTTAACCTATGATTAAAAGTAACTTGGCAAAGACTAAACGCGTATAACTCCAAAGAATGTGCATATTTCAATAAAATTGGACAATTAGCATATAATATCGCTTCACATATAGATGTTTAAATCTCATACAACATGCGCTCATAAACGTGAACGTAGAATATAGAAAATAAATAATTAAAACACATTGCAAACAGGCAAGCAAAAACATATAAGGAAATGTGATGATTCAAACATGAGTATAATCCAATCAAATAACGTGCCACGCTCACAAATAATCATACTCGGTAAATCGTATTCCAATACTCACAACCAAGTCATTCAGACAATCATCAAACAAACAAGACAAGGAAATACATTCAACATGTGATAACAAATGAATCTTCGTTAGTAAGGCGGAAGCATGCAGATATATTCCGCAGGCGGTCAGTACGAACGAAATCGGATGTGTCTGACAGGCAAAAGATATCTAAGGTAATAAGGACGGCCTAATCCCTTGTCTAATGTATGCATACACTACCTAGTCGAGGATCATACGTATTCGCTATTCAAAAGGTATCACCGACGAAAAAGTGCGACTATCACCAGAGACTGCACCCCGGATGGGTCATGCGTTTCCAATTACTAATATATGGGCCCACGGAGATATCAAGGATGCCCCATCTCCGAGGTTGTATATACCGTGTCGAGTAAGCGATCTTAAGATCGTTATTTCGCCTTGGGCAACTCTGATAGGGAGCCCAAGTCCCCATATACAGCTACCTCGTTAACTTCGAATTTCAAGAGTCGCAACATGGCGAACAATCCTAGTATTTTATTCAAGTAGTTCGTTTTCTAAATTCTTATTTCCTCGTTCAAATATAATAAATGACAATTCTGAAACTTAAATATATCGTCGTACTTTGTATAATGAAATTTTAGTTCTAGCAGTTCTTCAGGTAAACGGAAGCACATAGAAAAACTTAAATATTTATATTGAGTCCGTTCGTAACTTTTAAATATTTTCACTATTCATTATTTTGTACGTATTTTTATAATGTATGTATTTTTATACTTTGTATGTACTTTTATACGTATCGTATTTTTATACTTTGTACGTATTTTTAGTTTATATTTTAGTAATTAAGAGTAGTTCATTTTATTTATGATTTAGTTTCGTTTAGCTTTTAATTTAAGTATGTTTATGATTAGTGATACAAAAGTTTTTAAGTTTCGTGTTAAATTTTAAGCAACTTAAAATAGATTAGTTATTAGTAATTAGTGATATAAATAATTGAATTTTATTATAACCCACACTTATTTCTTCATTTTTATTTAAATCGTAAAGTGTTAGTGATTTAGTATTCATAACATTTATTTTAGCTTAGAAATATTACTTAAACGATATTTGTCAAATTTTAGTATTCTTGTTAAAAATAATATTGTGACAATTAGTAAAATTTCTTTTAGGTGAATGATAATTCGATGGTGGAATTTTATACGGAGTATATTTTCATATCTTATTAATATTTAATTATTTACTTTTCTTTCATTTCTTAAATTATTTAAACGTATTTATAAATTCGTATGTTCTATACATTTAAATTTTATAAACACAACAACTATTTAAGAAGTCGTCGTCTTTAAAGTATATTTTAAATTTTAATGATAGTATTCAATTTTATAAGTTTTTCTAAAAGTAAATTTTTAGAAATTAATTTTATTATAATAATACTTCCACTTACATATTAATTCTTTTTATGGTTTTTATAACTTAAATTTTCTACTAAGTCATTTTACTTTATCTTTTTATAGGATTATCATTTTAACACTTTATCTTTTTGTTTAACATATTTATAATACAAATTTCTAACTTTATTCAATAAAAGCTTTACTTATGTTTATTTTATATTTCGAAGTACTTTATTTCTTTTTATTATTTTGACTAAATACTTATTTAGTATATTTTAAGTTCATTGTAAATTTTAGAGTTTTAACAAAGTAATCCTTATAGTAATTGTGAGATATGACTTTTTATATAATTATTTATTTTAGAAACTTTAATATGAGTAACTTAATTTATATTTTTACTTTTAGTATGATTTAATATTAATTTAAACTTAATATTCTTTTAACTTAATTCTTTATTTTTAGTTATATTTCGATTTAACATTTTAGTGACGATAGATAAGTTATGTTAATTTAATTTATTTACTTAAGTTATTTAATAATATTTTAAGTTTTATTTTATACTTGTGATACATAAACCTTATATATTTTAATTTACACATAACAAATAATTTTAACATGAAAATATTACAATTAAATTCAACATTAATTCAACAACACATTTTTCACTCAAAACATATTATCACAAAATCAGATAAATATCATATTTCACAATTCAATTCAACATTATATTATAACTAAAATTAACACCCAATTTCATACTATAGCAAATCATACAAAGTTATCAAATTAAACTGAAACGGGACTCATACGTGTCTAATGCATACTAGCTCACTTTTAATAACAGATTAATTAAAATAAAACCAAAACGTTAATGTTAGAGATTTTGAGGAAGAAATCGAGTCACCTAAATTTGGCTCACGAACAGAGGCCTCCAAAAATAATCCAAACCCGTTTTCTCCTGGACCAAAGTCGGCACTATGAAGCTAGATTAGGCAGCAGCTCCAAGCATCATTAGACTTGGCTTTGTCTATGGCGTCATTAGCTCGTGACGTCGTCGGCATCGACATCATGACCCTCATACAACCCAACGAGCCCGATCAGTCCATGACAGCTCCGACGAGTTTTTCCGGCGAGTCAAGACAGGGGAATGTGACGGTGAGCAAATACGAATTTAGAGAAATCAATGGATGATAAATTTTATAGATAGAAAGCTATAAAATCAAGAGTACTTACCAACGATAATGAAAACGATGGCAAGACAGAGTAGGGTCAACGTGAGCAGGTAACGGTGGTGGTCATAGGTCCGGTGATGGTGACGGGAAGTAGAGGGCGATTTCCGGTGAGGATGAAAAGCAGATGCACAGGCTACTAAAGTGAGGGAGCACGGAAAAAAAACAGGGGAGAAAAGAAGGAGCTCGGGTTCGCCTTTAATGGCGGCTCCAGTGAGGTGGGTGGTGAGCACGGTGCAGGGGACGACGGTGGTGGTGGCACACGGTGGCTGAGAAGGAGAGGCAGAGGCGAGAGAGAGAGAGAGGCAGGGGATAACAGGGCCGAGGAAGGAGGAGGTGAAGAGTACGGTGGTGGTGCTCGAGCTTTTGAGCTCACCATTAATGGCGGCCGGTGATGGTGACCTCCATTGGCCTGTGGTCGACGTCCTGGTGGTTGGTCGGAGCTGAGATGACGGTGGTGGCCACGATTGTTGTCATCGTCGTGGTTGTTGTCGGTGGCTGTTGTTGATGTCGTCGTTGTTGCTTGTATGTCGTCGTTGTTGTTGATGTTAGTCTACTTTATTGTTGTTATTTGTGAGGAAGAGGATAAGGCAGATGAAAGAATGTGGAGGAAATAAAAAGTGGGATTTATTAAAGTGAAATGAGGGGTTATAAGGAGAGCATTTGAAGTGTATGTAGTACTCCGTAAGTTTCATCAACAAAATATCTAAAATAGAGGAGGTAGGGATGTCGACATAAAGAGGTTGAGTTTAAGTTTGTTTTTCCGATTTGCTCTGTTTCATTCGCTCTTATTTATAAATCTTTATATTTTATAAAATATACTATACTTTAAATTATTCGTTTTAAATTTTAGTTCTATGATTAGAATTATAAAATTTATATTTTGAGATATAAAATGTATAAAAATTGTCAACTATAAATTTTATTACGGTCTCACATATTTTCAAACGGTCTGTTTATTTGAAAGATACAATTCAATAAAATTATATTTATTCAAGTAATAATAATTTTTAAAGTAAAACGCAAATTTATTAAGTTTAATAAAACCCATTGAATCAAGGTTTTAGTTTGACAAGTATTTTAGGAATATAAATATAATACAGATTAATATAAAAATCGAGAAAGTTTAATTAGAAATATCTTGAGAAAGTTTATTCGAACGAAATTTTTCAGTCGCGTTTTCAATACAAAGGAATAAAAGTTAAATTATATAAATTTTAATTTAATAATTTAGTTAAAATAATTAATTAGTATTAATAAAAACACGGGGTGTTACAGTTCTTGAGTTGAGTTTATTAGAGAGAAAATAAGTTGAAGTGTTTGTTGTGTGTGTGTGTAATGTATGTCGTGTATGTGTGTATTGTAGTAGTAGTTGTTGTGTTTTGTATTATGTTGTAAGTTTAAGTAATGTAAAGTAAGTTGCATGCTTGGCAATGTAGGGTGTGTAAGGAAAAGGAAGCATGCTTGTGTAAGAGTGGAAGCATGTGTGTAAGAGAGGTAAGGTGTGTGTAAGGAGAAGGAAGGCATGCTTGAGACAAGGGAGACAAGTGTGTAGGAAAAGCAAAAGGAAAAAGGGAAGACAATGTTGAGCTTGTTAGCTCAAAATTCTCGGCCACTATGGGTCACTTGGCCCGATTTTTTCGTTTTTGAAATTTTCGATTTGCGCGCACGTGACAAGTCTCGAAATGAAATATATAGTCTTGAAATAATGTTTAGGAGTGAGATCGAAAATAAAAATGAAAGTAAACCTCCTAACGAATTCAAACAAAAATTGGGTACTAGTTTTCCTCGCAACTTTGAAATAAAATTTTATTCGATCGGAATATATATTTTTTTCGTTGAATGTTATCGAATTAAATCATTAACCTCAAACGTCAAAAAGTTTATCAGTTTAGGCTTAGTGTAACTCAATATATCGAGTTTTAGTGAATGTGTTAGTTAAATCAAAGTGGAATAGTAATTTGATATTATTATTACATGTTTTGTTAGTAATAATCAATATGATTAAACTTAAGCTACTTTAATTTGATTTGGATTATGAGTAATTATATTTAAGAAAGGATTAGGTGACTTAATCACATTTAGGTGGCTTGGCCATTTAGTCATCGTTGACCTCGATTTATGCGTACAAAATTTGTCGTTGAAAAAATTGTCGTAGATTCTTTGTTTGATTTATCGAGTTTGAAAAAGTAAAAATAAAGTTCAAATTCAAAGTAATTCAAAATGGTTTTAGTTTAGGTGCGAGCATAGTTTGTAGAGTATTGTTTTAGAAATTAAGTGAGCGAGGATGATTAATTATTGATTTCTTAATCATAATTAGCTTAAATTAACACGGGGTGTTACAATTGTAAACTTTATAATTTTAATAAAGTAATCTTTATATTAAATGTGATATATGACATTTTATATAATTATTTATCTTGGAAATTTTCATACGAGTGGCAATTAATTTATATTTTTACCTTTAAATTTATTTAATACTAATTTAAACTTAATACCCTTTTTATTTAACTCTCAATTTTTAGTTGTGTTTTATTTAAACCTTTTTAGTGCTGATAATTATTTTATTTCCATAAATATTTTATATTAATTTAATTTATTTACTTAAGTTATTTTAGTAATATTTTTAGTCTTATTTTATAATTGTGATACTTATACTTTATATATTTTAATTTACACATAACAACAATTTCAACATGATAATATTACATATAAATTCAACATTATTTCAACAACGCATTTTTCACTCAAAACATATTATCACAAAATCAGATAAATATCATATTTCACAATTCAATTTAACATTATATTATAACTAAAATTAACACCCAATTTCATACTATAGCGAATCATACAAATTTATCAAATTAAACTGAAACGGGAATCATAAGTGTCTAATGCATACTAGCTCACTTTGAATCACAAAATTAAAATAAAACCCAAGCGTTAAAATTAGAGATTTTGGAGAAAGAATCGAGTCACCTAATTTGGCTCACGAACAGAGGCCTCCAAATAAAAATAACCCGAATCGTTTCGTCTTGGCCAAGCACTAAAATCAGCCGCAATAGTGAAGCCAAATAAGAAACAACACCAACTCGTAGTAAACGAAGGAGGTAGGACCGAGGCCACGTTAACGTAGGTCTATGGTCAGCCCCTTTCTCCGGCGAGAGTGAACGGATTTCAGAGGACAGAGGGAACGAGGTTGCGAGGAAGGTGCCACGTCAGTAGTGGCCGAGTCATACTCCGGCGAGATAGGCGTCGGCATGGTGGTCGGAGGTCGAAAACGAGCAGAAAACAAAGTGAGAAAAAGAGCGGAGGAAAAGAAGAAAAGGGCACCTAAAAAGAAGAAGAAAAGCAGGCACACCTCGAGGTCGGGACTACTCCGGTGAAGGCGGCAAGCTCCAGAGAGAAAAGAGAAGGAGAACAGGGGAGGAAGAGAAGAACCGAAAACAGGGGAAAGAATGGAGAAAGCTCGAGGAGGAGCACGGCCATGGTGGCCGTTGGTGTTGTCGGTTTCGGCTCCGGCGACGGTGGCTGGAACATCGGTGGTGGTACTTCACGGTGGTCTGCTAGGCTCAACTCCGGCGTCGTAATCGAAACCGAAAAGAGGAAAAGAGCAGGGGAGGACGGCGGCTCCGGTGGTGAGCACGGTGGTGCTCCGGTGGGGGCTGCTGTTGATGGTGGTTGGTGTGGTTGTTGTCGTTATTGTGTTGTTTGTTGTTGTGGTTGTTGAAGTCGTGCCATTGTTGTTGTCGTTGAGTTGTTGTTGTCGTGGCTGTTGTTGTTTTGGGCTGCTGTTGTTGTTTTAGTTTTTTTAATGGAAGTATTTTAAAAGAGGGGGAAAAGAGAGAAGGAGATCAGAAAATAAAATGAGGGAGATAAGAGAAGTGTATTGGGTAAGATACAAACAAATATCTGAAAATGAAAGGTATAAGTAAGGGAGGTGAGAATGAAAAGAGGAAATGTCGACATAAAGTAGGGTGTATTTGGGTCAGTTTTTCCGATTTGCTCTGTTTCATTCGATCTTATTTATAAATCTTTATATTTTATAAAATATATTACGTATAATATATTTCGTTGTAATTTTACTTTTATTTTCTATATCGTTAAACTTAATCTTTTAAAATTAAATGGTGTATAAAAATATTAGTTACAAATTCTATTACGGTCTCACAGATTTTCAAACTGGCCTATTTATTCAGAAGATATATTTTGATAAAATTATATTTTGTTCCATTAATAATAATTTTTAAGATGATATGCAAATATATTAAGTTTAATAAAAGTAATTGAATCGAAGTTTTAGTTTGACAAGTATTTTATAAATAAAAATATACTATAGGTTAATATAAAATCAAGAAAGTTTAATTAGAAATGTATTGGAGAAAGTTTATTTAATCGAAATTTTTCAGCCGCGTTTTTAAAGTAATTGAATAAAAGTTGAATTATATAAATTTTAATTTAAGAATTTTGTTAAAATAATTAATTAGTATTAATAAAAACACGGGGTGTTACAATCCTACCCCCTTAAGAAAAGTTTCGTCCCCGAAACTTGAATAGGATGGATAACTGCCCGAGATTAAAAAGCAGTTGGAGAAAACATTGATGTTTTTGGAATTGGAATATTAATATTGCTCTTGATTGGGTATGAATTTTCTGAAATGAAAGATTGATGAATTTAATAATTTTAAAATATAAATAATTCTTTTTCGAATTAATATCAAAATGTTGCTGTATTGTCATTTTCAAAATCAGCGAGAAAGAGGTTTTCAAAAAGGTAGGGCCTAGAAGTTTTGTACGGAATTAAATTAAATAAAAATAATAAGCGTTTTAAAAATTAAATCAATTTATTTAAATTTGAAAATAAACGTTAACCTTAAAATAGGTTGAAATAAAGAATTTTAATATTTAATTAGGATTGTGATATAATCAAATTATTGTCCTACCCCCTTAAGAAGTTTTAAACGTATATACATCATATTATTATTGTTACTTTTAATGATCACGTGTATATGATATATAGCTTTAGGAAAAACGACATTTAGGAAAATATGTAAAAGTCGTAGTGATCATAATGAAAATATGAGCTTTAATGAAATTAAGAGAATATAGGTTATCGTTGAATGATTAAATAAAATTTTCGAGAATTATGGATAACCTTGTTGATATAGCTCATTTTCTTAAAATTGTTATTATGATGTTATTAGGTGAAACGGAAAGTTATAAATCATATTTCGGGTAAGGTTGAAAATTTATAATAATGGATGACGTAAAATAACTTTGTTGTATATATTTCTAAAATAGAAGAAATAGTAGAAATAAAACAATTTCAAAGATTTTAGAAATAAAGGAATGAAAAGTTTGAACCATGAAGTTTCAAAAGTATTTCAAATTGCGTTACAAAGATTTTACGGAACAAGCAATGAATTTTCAAAGGTATTTTTATAGAGAACGTATGAAAACAAATTTTTAGAATTATATTAGGAGATTGATAAAAATTTTAAATATAGAAGGTCGAAATAAATATGTTTCAAAAGTATCTATATTTAAGAAATAAGGAATTTATGAAGGGAATTGAAAATATGAAATCAAATTTATTGATTAAAGCATAGAAAACTAAAAGTTTTGAAATAGATGAAATTTTACCAGCAGGTGACAATAGGTTTAGGAAGCTGGAAAATAATATAGTTCAAAACTGTATGAAATGAGAATAAGAAAGTTGTGACGATTAAATTTCAAAGATATTTGAAATTACGAAATAAAAATCTTGCGAAACAAAGGAATAATTTTTTTGAAGATGTTTTTAAGACGAAATACGAAGGTAAATTTTCGAAGGTAGTTAGAAATTATAAATTTACGATTTTAAATATTTAAAATGAGATAGTAAGTAGAATTTGAAAGGCAAGCAAATTAAAAATATTTAAATTTAGAGGATGATTTAGATATGGTTGTATAAATTTTCAATGATAAAGAAGTCTTCGACGTCTTGGAAGTGATCTCAGATAGCATGATCCTTGATACGTCTCTCTGCATATGCGATTCCGGTCTTGTCTTCAAGTCTTGTATTTGCGAGAAATGAAAAGAGATAAAAATTCATTTTATGAAGTCATTAAAGGTTTTTTTTTTTTTTTTTTTTTTTTTTTTTTTTTTTTTTTTTTGGGATGGAGAAGATCAGTTAAATAGATTTAAAATTTTTTGGAAGAGAAAATGATAATCTATTTTAATAAGGATGTTAGAAAAATTTATAGACGTCTTCAAAGCAACGAATTTCTTCAAGGTCCGGAGCGTCACTTTAGATCGTTCGACTCTTGATGCGTCCACTTGCAAGTGCTTGAGTTCTTTGTAACAACCTGGTTTTCGTGACTTTAATTAAACTAAGGCGGAAAATTAATTAAGTCTATATATTACAAAACCAGCTGTTATCGTTTAACAAACTCAGTATACATAATACGAGTTTATAGATAAAACAGAGTATTTAGATTTACAAGTCCTCTCAAAATAGATTACAAAATAAGGCCTTCAAATCCCCTGATAGATCAACGGTCAATACTCGGGGTACCTGCATTAAACTCTCATCATTTTCCCGCACACTCCTTCGAGTTTCGACACATGCAATTTCTAAAGCAATATGCGATATGAATAATAAATAAACAAGGGAAAACAAATAGCAAGTATGCAAGCAGAAACACATAAGGAAATCATGATGATATAACACGAGTATAAACCAATCAAATAACCAACCACGCTCACAAATAATCATACTCAACAAATCACATTCCAATGCTCCACCAAGTCATTCCGATAATCATCAAACAAACAAGGAAATACATTCAACATGTGATGACAAATGAGTCTTCGTTAGTAAGGCGGAAGCATGCAGACATAATCCGCGCGATAGCGATCAGGGCCAACATAACTTGGACATGGCTGACAGGCTAAAGATATCTAAGGTAATAAGGACGATTCAATCCATTGTCTAATGTATGCATACACTACCTATCGAGGATCATACGTATTCGCTATTCAAAAGGTATCACCGACTTAAAAGGTTCGACTATCACCAGAGACGGGTACCCCCGGATGGGGCTGGCGTTTCCAATTACTAATATATGGGCCCACGGAGATATCAAGGATGCCCCATCTCTGAGGTTGTATATACCGTGTCGAGTAGCGATCTTAAGATCGTTATTTCGCCTTGGGCAACTCCGATAGGGAGCCCAAGTCCCCATATACAGCTACCTCGTTAACTTCGAATTTCAAGAGTCGCGACATGGCGAACAATCCTAATATTTTATTCAAGTACTTGCTTTCTCAATTTCTCATTCCCTCGTTCATAAATAATAATAATGGCGAACTTGTAATATAACGTCGAACTTGTATAATGAAATTTTAGTACAAATAGCTTCTTGAGTAAAACAGAACACATAGAAAAACTTAATTATTTATTTGAGTCCCTGTCGTAATTTTTAAATATTTTTCACTATTCATTATTTTACTATTCAATCAGTATTTACTATTCATCGTATTTACTATTCATCGTATTTACTATTCATCGTATTTACTATTCCTCGTATTTATACGTATTCGTATTTTCGTATTCCGTATTTGTACGTATTTTTATACTTCGTATTTTATTCGTATTTCATACGTATATGTATTCTTATACTTAGTATTTATTATTTTATTTTCTTTATACTTAGTATTTTTATTTTATTTTCTTTATACTTTAGTATTTATTAATTGACCTTATTTATACTTAGTATTTTTGTACTCTTATACATTTTGATATACTAAGGATATTTTGGAAAATAAAACTAAGCTTTTTATTTACTAAGTGTAAAATTCTAGTTTTAAAGTCGTTAGGTTCGTTTTGTATTTAGTGATTAAAAAAATGATTTCGGAAGTAAAATTTAATATAATCTAAGTACAAAATTCTAAAGTCAAAGTTGTTAAGTTCATTTTGTATTTGGTGATTTTAAATAACATTTTAGAAGTGAAACTCGATTTTATTTAGTCATATACTTAACAAATCTTTTAGCGGTTTCCATTTTTAGCGAGGTTGTCGTAGTTCATTTTAAATAGTCCGTATGTCCACATCCAAATTTAAGCATAGGTAGTAGCACTCGACAAGATTCATTTTAATACTTAACGTTTATTTTTATCGGTTTAGTTGATTCTTTTTATTAATCTGCTCATTTTACAATCTAATATAATCCTAATTATAAATCAATTTTAGTAACTAAGTGATAAATTCATTTTGACCAAAATTGACCCAAAAATAATACAAAAGCCGTGAGTCTCCATTTATTTAGCTAATTATTTCTTTTGTTGTTTTTATTAATAAATCATTACTTTAACTATTTTAATTACTTAAGTGATAAAAATAAAAAGTGACAAATTCATTTTTGGTCCAAAAATAACCCCTAAACCGTGGCCATTCTATACTTAGCTTTTTATTTTCCTTTTCTAATTTTATCAGTTTTTAATTTAAAGTTTTTATATACTAATTATTTAGTTTATGCTAAAATGATTTAAATTAGTACTTAAAACAATAAATAACTAAAACTTATAAAATTTATGAATCAAACTAATCACCTAAGTGAAGAACACATGAATGTGTGATGAATTTTAATATTTTTCATATGAACATTATTTAGTCAAATTTCTATATGTTTATATAATTTTCTCAAATTTTTCATACAAGTCTAATTTAACTATACTAATCATAATATGTTATTTAGAAAAATTAAAACTAAAAATTGGTCCATGAAATTAAATTTGGCCGTGTATATTTATACATGTTCATAAATTTTGATTTTTGATTTTTATACTTCTAATTCAACAACTAATTTATCTTATATTATTTATGTATTAAATCATGAGTGGAAAACATATCAAAACATTAACACAATTAATTAAACATCATTTAAACATAAGGTTAACACAAAATTTCAAGAACACACATAACACATTAAAACATTTAAATTCATAACAAATTCATTTTAATTCCTAAACATAAACTAATTATATTTTCATGTTCATTTTATTACAAGTATTTTAAGCATGCAATTTACAAAAATTAAAACGAAAAATTAGACAAAAATTAAGGGAATGCTGTGGGTTTTAAATGAGCAACACATTTCATTTTTCGATTTTTGTCTTCTAATTTAACATATGAATACTAGGTGATATAATAAAACCATACATGCATCAAAAATAAAAACACATAATCAAATTCGAGGCGCTTTATCATATAAATGTGCTGAAGCACCTTAGTTAGGTTATGAGTGAAATAGATTAGCAATTGTCGGGATCAATGATATGATCGAATTGGCTAAGATCGACTCCACCACCTTGCTCCTCGTCTTTGGTTAGGAGAGGTACATAAGAATGAAATAAACAAGTTAGTAATTTATTTTAAAACCAAACTAGCTAAACTAAAATTGTAAAGTGTTGTAGTATTTTATGTTTAGGTGATGGTTAAATTCTTCATGGTTTGGTTTCATGTTCATATTTATTTGTATGTAAAAAGAGTGAGTGAATACTAATTATACATGGTGAGGAAATCATTTAAATGTTCTAGTGAAATTTACAAACAAGAGGTGAAATTTAAAGAAGAAAAACTAGAGGAAGAGGATGAAGATCATGTAGGATCTTGAGCTTGTACATGAAGATAAGCTTACAAGGGTTTTAGAGTATGAGTTTATTAGAGAGAAAAGGAGTTGAAGACTTAGAAAAAAATGAAGTGTGTTGTTGTTGTTGTTGCTTGTGTCGTGTGATTGTAGTAGTAGTAGTAGTTGTTTGTGTTTTATTTTTTTTGTAGTATGTAAGTTGTGGTCTTGTGTAAGAATAATGCATGCATGCTTGAGACAAGGAGACACAATTGTGTAAGAGAAGAAGCATGGGTGTAAGAGTGGCATGCATGCTTGAGACAAGGGAACAAGAGTGTAAGCAAAGCAAAAAGGAAAAAGGAAGAGACAATGTGAGCTACAAGCTCAAAAATCTCGGCCTCATGTACAAGTCATGGCCCGATTTTTCGCTTTTGAAATTTTCGATTTCTTGCAGACGTGAAAAGTCTCGAAATGAAATATATAGTCTTGAAATAATGTTTAGAAGTGAGATCGAAAATAAAAATGAAAATAAACCTCCAAACGAATTCAAACAAAATTTGGGTACTAGTTTGTCTCATAACTTTGAAATAAAATTTTATTCGATCGAAATATATATTTTTTGTTGAATGTTATCGAATTAAATCATTACCCTCAAACGCCAAAAAGTTTATCGGTTTGGGCTTAGTATAACTCAATATATCGAAGTTTTAGTGAAAGTGTTAGTTAAATCAAAGTGGAATAGTAATTTGATATTATTATTATATGTTGTGTTAGTAATAATCAATATGATTAAGCTTAAGCTACTTTGATTAGGTTTGGATTATGAGTAGTTACATGTAAGAAAAGATTAGGTGACTTAATCATATTTAGGTGGCTTGGCCATTTAGTCAACGTTGACCTCGATTTGCGTGCCAAAATTTGCCGTTGAGAAAATTGTCGAGGATTCTCCATTTGATTTATCGAGTTTGAAAATGTAAACATAAAGTTCAAATTCTAAGTAATTCAAAATGGTTTTAGTTTAGGTGCAATATTGATTATAGTGTATTGTTTTAGAGGAATAAGTGAGCGAGGATGATTAATTATTGATTTCCTAATTATAATTAGCTTAAATTAACACGGGGTGTTACAATCCTCCCCCCTTAAAGAAGGTTCGTCCCCGAAACCTAAAGTAAGCTGGGTGTTTAAGGTTACCTGTGCTAAATACTCCGGTACTTTTCCTTCATCGACGCCTTCGGTTTCCCATGTTGCTTGTTCAGTCTTCTGTCCCCTCCAGAGAACCTTGACTAAGGGTATCGACTTGCGTCGTAAGAACTTGGTCTCTCTGGCGAGAATTTCCACTGGTTTTTCAGAGTAAAGCATGTTAGGCTCGATGGCGATCACATCGGGCGTAACAATGTGGCTCGGGTCGCTTCTGTATCTCCTGAGCTGAGATACGTGGAATACATCGTGCACTTTGGATAAGTTTGGCGGTAAGGCGAGCCGGTATGCCACCTCGCCAATTCGTTCAAGTATTTCGTAGGGTCCGATGTACTTTGGACTAAGCTTCCTTTCATCAAACCGTCTTACTCCTTTCATGGGTGAGACCTTTAAGAAGACCTTATCTCCACTGTTGAACTCAATAGGTCGACGGTGTTCGTTTGCATATTTCTTTTGGCGATCTTGAGCCGCTTGTAGTCGTTCCCGAATAATTTTTATGTGTTCAATCTGATCCTGTATAACCTGGGGTCCCGTACCCACATTATCACTAGCGTCGTCCCAACAAACCGGACTGCGACACTTCCTGCCATACAGTGCCTCAAAAGGGGCACACCCTAGACTAGCATGATGGCCATTGTTGTATGGGGATTCAACGAGGTAAGCTCTTTCCCGATTCACGTTGAATTCCATCGCGTGCATGCCCTCAACATATCTTCCAGAGGTCCGGATGGTTCGCTTCTGACCGCCGATTCTTTGGGTGATACGCCGTACTCATTTTCAATTTACTACCCAAAGCCTCTTGCAATTTCTTCCAGAAATGCGATGTAAATCTTGCGTCCCTGTCTGATATGATGTCGAGGGGAACGCCATGGAGTCGTATTATTTCCTTTTCGTAAGCTTTGGCCAGTTCTTCCAATCCCCAAGTCTCCTTGATCGGAACGGCAGTGAGCTGCTTTAGTTAGACGATCTACAATAACCCATATCGCATCTTTGCCACCTGCTGTCCTTGGTAACCCCATGATAAAATCCATGGATATGGAATCCCACTTCCCTTGAGGGATTTCCAACGGTTGGAGTAGTCCTCCTGGTCTCTGGTGTTCAAATTTTACCTTCTGGCAAATCATACATCTAGCCACGTACTCGGCGATCTCTGCCTTCATCCTTATCCACCAGAAACGCAATTTCAGGTCCTTGTACATCTTGTCTGAACCAGGATGTACCGAGTAGCGGGTACTATGTGCTTCGGCAAGGATTTTCGCGTTTCAAATCTTCATTGTTAGGTATGCACCACTGCCGTTGAAGCGTAGACTTCCATCGGTGTAGATCTCAAACCCTTCGCTCTCTCGATGGAACCCTTTCTCTGATTTCTAACAAGGCTGGGTCTTCCCACTGTAGTGCTCGTATATCATGGAATAAATCTGGTTCTACCACCATTGCATTTAGGTCAACGTCATCTGACTGTACCAGATCCAAGCTCAGCCTTTTCAGGTCTTGGGTAATTTCCGAGGGTATTTCCCAAATGTTGTTCGTAGTATGTATTGCCTTACGACTCAAGGCGTCCAAGAACTACGTTGGCCTTTCCTTCGTGGTATAATAACTCGATTTTGTAATCCTTGATCAATTCTAACCACCTACGCCGCCTCATGTTCAATTCCTCTGGGTAAAGATGTACTTTAAGCTCTTGGGGTCGGTGTAGAATTTGATGCTGACTCCATAGAGATAGTCACGCCAAATCTTCAAAGGCAAACACGATCGCAGCAAGTTCTAGGTCGTGAGTTGGGTAGTTTCTTTCATGCACCTTAAGTTGCCTGGATGCGTATGCTATTACTTTCCCTTGTTGCATAAGCACACATCCCAAACCATTTAATGACGCCGTCACTATACACTTCAGATTCATCCCGTCTGTTGGTAAGGTTAAACCGGAGCAAAGAGTAAGCCTTTCTTAAGTTCTTGGAACGCCTTTTCACAATCGCCGCTCCATAAGAACTTTGATTCCTTTTGTAGCAGCTTAGTCATTGGGCGGGCTATTTTTGAGAAGTCAGATACAAATCTCCTATAATAGCCAGCCAGTCCTAGGAAGCTCGACTTTATGGATCGCTTTTGGGTGCTACCCACTCCTTGACAGCTTCAATCTTGGTTGGATCCACCATTACTCCGTCTTTGGATATTACGTGGCCTAGGAATGCCACTTGGTCTAGCCAAAATTCGCACTTTGAAAATTTAGCATACCACTTATGATCTCTCAAGATGCTCAGGATAATGTGTAGGTGTTCTGCGTGTTCCTCTTTATCCTTGGAGTAGATTAGGATGTCGTCAATGAACACGACAACACAGATGTCGAGATATTCGTGAAAGGTCCTGTTCATTTGGTCCATAAATACTGCTGGAGCGTTGGTGAGGCCGAACGGCATTACTTTGAACTCGTAATGTCCGTACCTTGATCTAAAGGCAGTCTTTTGTATATCTTCCTTACGAACCGCGATTTGATGATATCCTGACCGCAGGTCAATTTTGGAGAAGACTCCTGCTCCTTTGAGCTGGTCAAAGAGATCGTCTATCCTAGGTAGAGGATAGCGATTCTTGATTGTCACCTTGTTCAGTTCTCTATAGTCAATGCAGAGCCTCATACTTCCATCCTTTTTCTTTACAAAGAGTACCGTGCACCCTAAGCTTAAACACTCGGTCTTATAAATCCCAATTCAATCATCTCCTCCAACTGTTTCTTAAGTTCTTGGAGTTCGACAGGAGCCATCCTGTATGGTGCTTTCGATATAGGTGAGGTGCCTGGTACGAGGTCGATCGAGAATTCAACATCTCGTGCAGGAGGCATACCTGGTAACACGTCTGGGAAAACATCGGGGTATTCATTCACGATTGGGATATCTTCTATGCGTAGGTTGTCCTCGACCTTGGTGATGCTGCAAAAATACACCTGGTGCCCCTTTTTCTCCATACTTCGAAGCTTCAGTACAGACACTAGTTTCACTCCCCCTTTCCTCTTCAAACTTTGATATGATACCTCCTTCCCTCGATTAGTTTTCAAAGTGATCTTCTGGTCGTGGCACTTAAATGTCGCATTATGACGAGCTAGCCAATTCATTCCCAGAATTACATCGAACTCGGGAAGGTCAAACAATACCAGATCTGACAGGAACTCTGTGTTGTGAATCGTGATTTTTACATTATTGTATTTTGAGGAACAAGGAATGTTTTTACCATCTGGTAGTGATATGTTAGTTCTGATTTGTGCAGGGTTTGTGAGTTTGGATTGTTTGATAAATTTTGAGGATATAAAAGATAAAGATGCTCAGATCAAACAAAATGAAAGCAGTACGTAATTAACCAAAAATTTACCGGTGACGACGTCGACATCGATAATATCATCAGACCCTTCTTCAGACTCAGTCAGGACGTAGACACGCCCCTGAACTCTGACGGCTGGCGGTGGTCCCGCATTTGCCTTATTACCAGCATTCCTCTTAGGGCATTCATTAGCTTTGTCCCCTACACCTTTGCATAGGAAACACACCACAGGTTCCCCATTACAGCGTTCCCCTGGGTGATTCGGCTGACGGCAAAAGCGACATTGATTTGCCTGGAAAGCCGGGGCTCCGGGAGGTTGTTGGTTGTTCCTTGCCACAAATGCGGTAGGGTTTCGGTTATGGTACAAGGGTCTGCCCTGGCCTTTATTACGGTTGTCTTGATTTTGGAACCCTGGGCGACCAAACATTGGCTTGTGGATGAAGCTAGCACTCGCCACAGGGGGCGTGAACGTCTTCTTCTTCTTCTCCTCAGCTTCCCTCTTCTGGATGGGTGCCCAGATACACGTTGCCTTTTCGTAGGCTTCAGCGAAGTTCTTACAGCCGAACCCGCTCATGTTTATCCTCAGGTTATTGTCCATGCCTCGTACGTAACGAGTTGCGAGTTCCTCCTCGCTAGTCAATATCTTAGGAGCAAACTTGGACAGCTCCTGATATTTTTCCGTGTAAGCTTGTAGGGACATTTCACCCTGGGTTAGATTCCTGAACTCTTCTTCTTTATCCCACTTCAACTCTTCCCCAAAGTACTTGTTTTCCAACAAGGTCTTAAACTCACTCCAGTTATAGAGCCTTAGGGGAAATTGGGCTTTGATCAGGCGCCACCAACTATTTGCCTCTCCTTTCAGGTAGTATGCTACCACGTTCACCCTTTCGTTCGGTGGTGTCTTGCTCAGTTCCAGCAACTTTTCCATCTCTTCGATCCACTCTGTCAAGACTGTGGGGTCGACAGAGCCAGAATATGTTTGGGGTCGGTGTTTGGAGAATTTCTCAAATGCAGACTGATTGTTTCCGCCGCCTTGATGTTGATACATATTTTGAGCAATTTTTGTAATTGCATCCTCGAACCCTTTTCTCCTTGCTTCTTCTTCAGCAAAATGTTGGGCGAAGTTCGGGTTAGCCATGTTGTTTAAGTTGTTTGCATCCATTCTGAAAATAAAATAAAATAACGACAAAAATTTGTATAAATTTTGAGTGGTTCAAAGATAGACATCACATAACATGCAAGGTAAAAGACATTTCATTGATAATGTAAAAGGTTTACATCAAAACGTTACAAGCCTCCTAATACATTCTCTATGAAATGAACTAAGGTGAAAACTTAGGCATAAGTTCAGCAAAATAACATAAAAGTTTAGATACATTCTCAAGAGATATGAAATTGAATCGAGAATGACAAAAGATTAGCCCTAAATCCTAGGCAAATTTTGAGTAGCGATGCTCCTCCCCCATGAAGCTATGCTTATACTTAACAGCATAAGTCATGTCGCTCAAACCAAGCTTGAAATCCTCCCAGCTTAGGTAGTACTCACCCTCAAGTATAGCTGGGGAGCGTAGTCGCCTCCACCATGCTTTGGCCTCCTCGTCAAGGCACGCAGCTGCTAGGGAGGTTTTCCATTCCTCTCTAACGGAGTGTTCCAGGAACCTCGTATTCATGCTCCTGATCCATGGGTATTGTGTCCCACTGATCCCCTCAAATGTCTCAGGTTTTCCCTGCATGAACGCTTCGATCACATCTGTATATTCTGAGGATCGGCGGAGATGATCAGGAATTCGATGTTCCATATACGGAGTCTTAAGTGCCCTAGTCTTCCAGTCGACTTCCGCATTGCTCGCGTCCTGCGATCTCTTCCAGGACTTCAATTGTTGACGTCGCGCGTAGGCCTCGATGGCTTTCTTGCGGGCCTTCTCTTTTGGTGTCCATTCAGAGTACTTCTTACCGCACGGTAGTCTCATCTGAAATCAATTTAGATAAGGTAATTTAAATGAGATTTGGAAGTACAACATGTATGTAAAATTTTAAAATAATGAATTAAGAAAAACACATGACTAGGTAGTAACATAACGTCTCCATATATATAAACATATACATGGGTAAAATATTACATTTCAAGGAATATAATACATAAGTTCACACAACGTTACATCCGAAAGGAAAATCCATAGCCGTTAAGAAAAAGTGACGACATTAAGGTCGTTCTTAAGATAGTTTAAAGTCGGTTACATATATTTTACAAACCGGAGTCGCATGACCCTGAATTATTATTTGCGTGCCTGAAGAGTCTCCCACATCGGCATCTTTCCCAGACTGGAAGTAATTCCACTGGTATTGGAGGATAGAGGTGCTTATATTCTTGATCCATCAGGTTCTCGAGTAGTTCCTCGTGCTCCATCCACCCTGGTGGTTGCATCTCCCTCAGAAGTGGATCTGGGTGACACATGCGATCCATGTGTAGCTCGTAATCCAGGAGTAGTTGCCAACCTAGTGGAGTCCAGAACTCGTCGTACGGGTGGAAGCTCTCGATCAGTGTCAGGCCTAAGCCAATGCCCCTAGTGTGATAGGGTCTGGTCGTCGTGATCCCATTGGCTTCCACGTATTGCTCTATGACGTGGGACTGGTTACTTATATATGCATCCAGTGGCATCATCGGTGGACGTCGTGGTAAGTTGTTACGGGAGTAACTGAAAGACGTCATCCTAAGGGCCTTTGTCAAACTAGAGTTAGCCATAGAGCAAATAGCAAGTAAAGAATCGTAAAGTTAAGATTCTAACGCTCATCTAACTAGTTCATTATTATTTGGTCGGTCCTTAAGATTCTACCCTTTCTCACATTTTAAACTGATCTAAGTTATTATTTTAGCGATCTAGAGATTCCTAGTTTATTATTAGATTCTATAAGTCTATGCCTGACATACGATATGAATGTCTGGCCCAGGTGTCGTCTCGCTATGTGAGATAACTTTAAGTCATTCACTGGCCGCAAGACAACTCGATAATTAATCAGAATAACCTGGTTTTTCGTGACTTTAATTAAACTAAGGCGGAAAATTAATTAAGTCTATATATTACAAAACCAAATTTGTTATCGTTTAACAAACTCGAGATACATAATACGAGTTTATAGATAAAAGCAGTATTTAGATTTACAAGTCCTCTCAAAATAGATTACAAAATAAGGCCTTCAAATCCCTCGATAGATCAACGGTCAATACAAAATTTTTGCATTAAACTCTCATCATTTTCCGCACACTCCTTCGAAGTTTAGACACATGCAATTTCTAAAGCAATATGCGATATGAATAATAAATAAACAAGGGAAAACAAATAGCAAGTATGCAAGCAGAAACACATAAGGAAATCATGATGATATAACACGAGTATAAACCAATCAAATAACCAACCACGCTCACAAATAATCATACTCAACAAATCACATTCCAATGCTCCACCAAGACATTAGATAATCATCAAACAAACAAGGAAATACATTCAACATGTGATGACAAATGAGTCTTCGTTAGTAAAGGCGAAGCAGGCAGACATAATCCGCGCGATAGCGACCAGGGCCAACATAACTTGGACATGGCTGACAGGCTAAAGATATCTAAGGTAATAAGGACGATTCAATCCATTGTCTAATGTATGCATACACTACCTATCGAGGATCATACGTATTCGCTATTCAAAAGGTATCACCAAACGAAAAAGTTCGACTATCACCAGAGACGGGTACCCCGGATGGTGGCGTTCAATTACTAATATATGGGCCCACGGAGATATCAAGGATGCCCCATCTACGAGGTTGTATATACTGCGTGTCGAGTAGCGATCTCAAGATCGTTATTTCGCCTTGGGCAACTCAGATGAGGAGCCCAAGTCCCCATATCTGACTACCTCGTTAACTTCGAATTTCAAGAGTCGCGACATGGCGAACAATCCTAATATTTTATTCAAGTACTTGCTTTCTCAATTTCTCATTCCTCGTTCATAAATAATAATAATGGCGAACTTGTAATATAACGTCGAACTTGTATAATGAAATTTTAGTACAAAGATTCTTGAGTAAAGCAGAACACATAGAAAAACTTAATTATTTATTTGAGTCCTGCTCGTAATTTTTAAATATTTTTCACTATTCATTATTTTACTATTCACCGTATTTACTATTCAATCGTATTTACTATTCATCGTATTTACTATTCATCGTATTTACTATTCCTCGTATTTATACGTATTCGTATTTTAAGTATTCGTATTTGTACGTATTTTTATACTTCGTATTTTATTCGTATTTCATACGTATATGTATTCTTATACTTAGTATTTATTATTTTATTTTCTTTATACTTAGTATTTTTATTTTATTTTCTTTATACTTTAGTATTTATTAATTGACCTTATTTATACTTAGTATTTTTGTACTCTTATACATTTTGATATACTAAGGATATTTTGGAAAATAAAACTAAGCTTTTTATTTACTAAGTGTAAAATTCTAGTTTTAAAGTCGTTAGGTTCGTTTTGTATTTAGTGATTAAAAAAAATGAATACGGCAGTAAAATTTAATATAATCTAAGTACAAAATTCTAAAGTCAAAGTTGTTAAGTTCATTTTGTATTTGGTGATTTTAAATAACATTTTAGAAGTGAAACTCGATTTTATTTAGTCATATACTTAACAAATCTTTTAGCGGTTTCCATTTTTAGCGAGGTTGTCGTAGTTCATTTTAAATAGTCCGTATGTCCACATCCAAATTTAAGCATAGGTAGTAGCACTCGACAAGATTCATTTTAATACGGGTAACGTTTATTTTTATCGGTTTAGTTGATTCTTTTTATTAACGGTTCATTTTACAATCTAATATAATCCTAATTATAAATCAATTTTAGTAACTAAGTGATAAATTCATTTTGACCAAAATTGACCCAAAAATAATACAAAAGCCGTGAGTCTCCATTTATTTAGCTAATTATTTCTTTTGTTGTTTTTATTAATAAATCATTACTTTAACTATTTTAATTACTTAAGTGATAAAAATAAAAAGTGACAAATTCATTTTTGGTCCAAAAATAACCCCTAAACCGTGGCCATTCTATACTTAGCTTTTTATTTTCGTTTTCTAATTTTATCTGTTTTTAATTTAAAGTTTTTATATACTAATTATTTAGTTTATGCTAAAATGATTTAAATTAGTACTTAAAACAATAAATAACTAAAACTTATAAAATTTATGAATCAAACTAATCACCTAAGTGAAGAACACATGAATGTGTGATGAATTTTAATATTTTTCATATGAACATTATTTAGTCAAATTTCTATATGTTTATATAATTTTCTCAAATTTTTCATACAAGTCTAATTTAACTATACTAATCATAATATGTTATTTAGAAAAATTAAAACTAAAAATTGGTCCATGAAATTAAATTTGGCCGTGTATATTTATACATGTTCATAAATTTTGATTTTTGATTTTTATACTTCTAATTCAACAACTAATTTATCTTATATTATTTATGTATTAAATCATGAGTGGAAAACATATCAAAACATTAACACAATTAATTAAACATCATTTAAACATAAGGTTAACACAAAAATTTCAAGAACACACATAACACATTAAAACATTTAAATTCATAACAAATTCATTTTAATTCCTAAACATAAACTAATTATATTTTCATGTTCATTTTATTACAAGTATTTTAAGCATGCAATTTACAAAAATTAAAAGCGAAAAATTAGACAAAAATTAAGGGGAATGCTGGGTTTTAAATGAGCAACACATTTCATTTTTCGATTTTTGTCTTCTAATTTAACATATGAATACTAGGTGATATAATAAAACCATACATGCATCAAAAATAAAAACACATAATCAAATTCGGCGCTTATCATATAAATGTGCGGAAGCAGCTTAGTTAGGTTATGAGTGAAATAGATTAGCAATTGTCGGGATCAATGATATGATCGAATTGGCTAAGATCGACTCCACCACCTTGCTCCTCGTCTTTGGTTAGGAGAGGTACATAAGAATGAAATAAACAAGTTAGTAATTTATTTTAAAACCAAACTAGCTAAACTAAAATTGTAAAGTGTTGTAGTATTTTATGTTTAGGTGATGGTTAAATTCTTCATGGTTTGGTTTCATGTTCATATTTATTTGTATGTAAAAAGAGTGAGTGAATACTAATTATACATGGTGAGGAAATCATTTAAATGTTCTAGTGAAATTTACAAACAAGAGGTGAAATTTAAAGAAGAAAAACTAGAGGAAGAGGATGAAGATCATGTAGGATCTTGAGCTTGTACATGAAGATAAGCTTACAAGGGTTTTAGAGTATGAGTTTATTAGAGAGAAAAGGAGTTGAAGACTTAGAAAACAATGAAGTGTGTTGTTGTTGTTGTTGCTTGTGTCGTGTGATTGTAGTAGTAGTAGTAGTTGTTTGTGTTTTATTTTTTTTGTAGTATGTAAGTTGTGGTCTTGTGTAAGAATAATGCATGCATGCTTGAGACAAGGAGACACAATTGTGTAAGAGAAGAAGCATGGGTGTAAGAGTGGCATGCATGCTTGAGACAAGGGAACAAGAGTGTAAGCAAAGCAAAAAGGAAAAAGGAAGAGACAATGTGAGCTACAAGCTCAAAAATCTCTGCCTCATGTACAAGTCATGGCCCGATTTTTCGTTTTGAAATTTTCGATTTGCTTGGCGTCATTGAAAAGTCACGAAATGAAATATATAGTCTTGAAATAATGTTTAGAAGTGAGATCGAAAATAAAAATGAAAATAAACCTCCAAACGAATTCAAACAAAATTTGGGTACTAGTTTGTCTCGCAACTTTGAAATAAAATTTTATTCGATCGAAATATATATTTTTTTTGTTGAATGTTATCGAATTAAATCATTACCCTCAAACGTCAAAAAGTTTATCAGTTTGGGCTTAGTATAACTCAATATATCGAGTTTTAGTGAAAGTGTTAGTTAAATCAAAGTGGAATAGTAATTTGATATTATTATTATATGTTGTGTTAGTAATAATCAATATGATTAAGCTTAAGCTACTTTGATTAGGTTTGGATTATGAGTAGTTACATGTAAGAAAAGATTAGGTGACTTAATCATATTTAGGTGGCTTGGCCATTTAGTCAACGTTTGACCTCGATTTGCGTGCCAAAATTTGCCGTTGAGAAAATTGTCGAGGATTCTCCATTTGATTTATCGAGTTTGAAAATGTAAACATAAAGTTCAAATTCTAAGTAATTCAAAATGGTTTTAGTTTAGGTGCAATATTGATTATAGTGTATTGTTTTAGAGGAATAAGTGAGCGAGGATGATTAATTATTGATTTCCTAATTATAATTAGCTTAAATTAACACGGGGTGTTACAATCCTCCCCCCTTAAAGAAGTTTCGTCCCCGAAACTTAAAGTAATCTGGGTGGTTAAGGTTACCTGTGCTAAACAGCTCCGGGTACTTTTCCTTCATCGACGCCTCGGTTTCCCATGTTGCTTGTTCAGTCTTCTGTCCCCTCCAGAGAACCTTGACTAAGGGTATCGACTTGCGTCGTAAGAACTTGGTCTCTCTGGCGAGAATTTCCACTGGTTTTTCAGAGTAAAGCATGTTAGGCTCGATGGCGATCACATCGGGCGTAACAATGTGGCTCGGGTCGCTTCTGTATCTCCTGAGCTGAGATACGTGGAATACATCGTGCACTTTGGATAAGTTTGGCGGTAAGGCGAGTCGGTATGCCACCTCGCCAATTCGTTCAAGTATTTCGTAGGGTCCGATGTACTTTGGACTAAGCTTCCCTTTCAGTCCGAAACGTCTTACCCCTTTCATGGGTGAGACCTTTAAGAAGACCTTATCTCCACTGTTGAACTCAATAGGTCGACGGTGTTCGTTTGCATATTTCTTTTGGCGATACAAATGGCATAGGATACAAATATATATTACAATCTCTCAAAGAAAACAAATGAAACATCCTAATCATCCCGATAATCCTGAGTCTCGAGAATTGCCTGCAACGGAGACAAAAACACAAAATAGGAGGATCTCCCGCTCAGAGGCGGGAAGTGACTGTTCTGACCAACAACCTCTAAACCAAAGTGTTGGTTTTATTTAACCTATGATTAAAAGTAACTTGGCAGCACTACACGCGTATAACTCCAGCAACACCTTATTTCAATAAAATTGGACAATTAGCATATAATATCAGTTCTCACATATAGATATTTAAATCTCATACAACATGATAAACAAAACTTAAAACATTTCAATTTATAGAACACAATATATAGACTTAATCATCATCTCAATTCATATAACATCGTAATACATATAAAAACTTAAATCATAGCAATCAAGATATATGCATAAGTCGTAATCAGTTCAATAAACACATAGTCGTGAACAATCATGCAATTCTAAAACATATGCAATATATAAAATAAATAAATAAAACACATTGCAGGTAGGCAAGCAAAACATATAAGGATACATGATGATTCAAACACGAGTATAAATCCAATCACATAACGTACAACACTCATAGATATTCATTCTCAATAAGTCGTACTTCAATACTCAGGAAATCAAGTCATTCAGACAATAATCAATCAAACAAGGAAATACATTCATCATACGTTGACTAATGAGTCTTCGTTAGTAAGGCGGAAGCATGCAGACATAATCCGCGTATGATGGCCGTGAGCCAACATAACTTGGACATGACTGCCAGGCTTAAAGATATCTAAGGTAATAAGGACGATTCAATCCCTTGTCTAATGTATGCATACACTACCTATCGAGGATCATACGTATTCGCTATTCAAAAGGTATCACCGACGAAAAAGTTCGACTATCACCAGAGACGGGTACCCCGGATGGTGGCGTTTCAATTACTATTCTATGGGCCCACGGAAATATCAATGATGCCCCATCCCACGAGGTTGTATATACCGTGTCAAATAGCAATCTTAAGATCGTTAAATAGCCTTGGGCAACTCGGGAGGAGCCCAAGTCCCCATAGACGACTACCTCGTTAACCCGAATTTCAAGAGTCGCAACATGGCGAACAATCCTAGTATTTTATTCAAGTAGCTCGTTTTTCTCAATTCTTATTTCCTCGTTTATTCAAATCAAGTGACAATTCGGAAACTTAAATATATCGTCAAACTTTTATAATTAAATATAACGTACCACATGATCTCATATAAACAGAGCAAGTAAGGTATTTTATTTGAAGTATATATTGATATTCTTCTTAACATGCCCACTTATTATTTTATTTATGTTTATTTTAAGTAATTGTTAAAACTTTGCTATTTTATTGATTCTTATTTTATTTTTGTATTACATTTAGATTTTTAAGTAAGTTAAACCATTTTGAAATTTTAGTTGCTATTCATCATTTTACTTTTCATAGCGGTTTTAAAACGTGACACGCTTATCGAGATATCTTATGACTTAAGTTATTTATTAAATTTACTAAGCGTTGTAAATTTTCATGCTTACTCATTTTACTCAAAAATCACATTTATACTTATACTAGTATTATACTTATAAATATCTGTGTTTAAACTTATGTGTATTTTTATACTTGTGTGTATTCTTATACTTTGTATTTATACGTATTTTTATACGTATGCATATTTTTATTTTGTATTTTAGTAATCTAATAATAGTTCGATTAAGTATGATTTAGTTTCATTTAAACTTTAAGTAAATTAAAGTAGATTAGTGATTAGTAATATAAATAATTGAATTGCATTTATAACTCACATTTATTTCTTCCTTTTATTTAAATTGTAAAGTGTTTAGCGATTTAGTAGTTTTAACATTTATTGTAACACCCCGTGTTTTTGTAACACAATTTTATAAAAGAATTTAATTCCTTAAATTAAATTCATCCTTTTTCATTATAATAAAAATGCGTCTGAATTTTTTTTCGCCAAATAATACTAAATTTCCTAAGTCCAAATTTAAAAATTTTGAAAAATAAAGTATGTTGTATTATATTCAGAATTCAAAAAGAAACACAATTCAAAATTTTATAAAAGTCAACCATAAAATTTATATCGCCTTTCAAATTTCAAAATAGCTAAGTCATGTTTACTATTCATAAGAATAAAAGTAAAACCTTTTATTCATAGAATTTAATTTCGTACATTTTTGATTTTTGAATAAAAATGGACCCGTATTTTTTTCCCGTCTTTGAAATTCAAGTCAACGATTTCAAACAAGCGAATCAAAGTCAAACCACTTTATTTTCTTCCAAATTCACGTACACAACACTTAACATCAAAAAAAAAAATGTAATCATTTGATTTTTATTTAATAAATAATTATATATTAATATCTAATTACTATTCCTATTCTATTAAACTAACATTTTCACAAAACATCAAAATTTTAAGTTATACCTAATTTAAATCGATAAACTTTTTGACGTTTGATTATAATGATTTAAATCTTTAACATTCAACGAAAAAAAATAAGGATTTCGACCTAATAAATTTTTATTCAAGTTTCGAGGGTTTTAAACCCAATTTTTTTTTTAGTTACCTTTCGATGTTTATTTTCATTTTTATTTTCGATCCTATTTTGGTAACATTATTTTTAGATCATACATTTTATTTCGAGACTTTTCGCGTGCGCGCAAATCGAAAATTTCAAAAACGAAAATCGAACCCGATTTTCTCTAGCTTAGCCGACTTGATTTGGTCATCCATGACCAAGATTATCCTCTTCCATTTCTTTACTTACACAAGCTACATTTTTTTCATACACACCTATTTTAGTCATCATTTTTATTAATTTACATTTAGCATTATATAACAACCAATTTCCTTTGTGATTTAATGTAACCCGTAGGAATAATTGAGGCCTAACTTTCGAGGTCCGAAAAGTGGTCATACGGACTCGGAATTTAACGAAATAAAAGCCTAAACCACCTAATTTTTCGAGACGGATTTAATGGTACAGTTTTCATAACTATTAGACAGACCTAACTAAATTCATTTTTCTGTTTTTCTTTCCAAGGTCAAATTTTATTCCTCGAAACCTTCTATTCTATTTTCGCCGTCTCAGCTCTTAAAATTTTATCGACGTTCCTTAACTTTTAAATATTTTCTTCAATAGTAAATAAAATATTTTAGTCTTAAAATTTTAAAGTAGAGATATTTCGAAAAATCGTCAAACGCGCACACTTTAACTTTTACCATCTTTCTTACCCGAATTATTTCGTAACACGTTTTTCAAAAAAACGAAACATTTTAAAAATATCAAGGGGACAATTTCTTAGCAAATAGTAATGTGGACTTAGTGTACAAATGTGATGATGATGCTTAATTTCCATTTTAATTAACCTTTAATTAAAATGGATGCTTTAAATCTTATCCAACCTTTACAACCTACATGACAAGTCTCATAAAAACAAATTCAATCCTTTGGCTTCTCATTTCAGCCGTAGCATTGTCCTCCATTTCCTCTCATTTGTTTTCTTTCTTTTTCTTTCATTTCTTACCAAAAACAACTTAAATAAAAACCTTAATAATATTCTAATACTTCCTAGTAATTCTAGTAATTAGTGGGTTTTTGGAGCAAACATTCATGGAGTATTTTGGGTTGAAAACTTGGGTTATTTTTGGGTGAAGACTATCCGATCTAAAATTTATTTTAGATCCCCGACGATAATCATCTAATTTGAGGTGCTTCTCGCACACTATAAATGATAAGCGCCTAGAAATTGATTATATGTTATTTTTCCTAAGTGATGTTTTGTTTTGTATGTATGATTTTATGTCACCTAAGTATCACATGTTAAATTAGGAGACAAAAATCGAAAAATAAAATAGATTGTTCACCATGAAAACCCACGGCCTATCCCTTAATTTTCACTAAATTTTTCGTTTTAATTTTTGTAAATTGCATGCTTAAAATACTTGTGATAAGATGAACATGAAAATATAATTAGTTTATGTTTTGGACTAAAAATGAATTGGTTATGGACTTTAAATGTTTTAAAGTGTTTATATGTTCTTGAAGTATTGTTGTTATATTTGTGTGAAATGATTTACTTTTATGTATTAATATTTGTATATATTTTCACTTATGATAAATACATAAATAATATAAAGGAAATTATTTATTGAATTAGAAGTATAAAAATCAAAAATCAAAAACTATGAATATATATATATATACACGGCTATTTTAAATTAAATGGACCAAGTCTTAGTTTTAATTTTTCTAAATAACATATTATGATTAGTTTAGGTAAATTAGACTTGTAGGAAAAATTTGAGAAAATTATATAAACATATAAAAATTTGACTAATTAATGTTCATATGAAAAATAATAGAGTTCTTCACTTCTTCATGTGTTCTTCATATTTATTTCTAGTTTGATCCATAATTTTCATAAAGGTTTACTTAAATGTTGTTTTAATCCACTAGTGAATAAAATACAATACTAATTATACAAGTTAAATAAGCTAAATCTTTATAATGAAAAAGTTAGGAATTTAAAGTGAGTAAAATCACTATTCATAAATGAAATAAAATGTTTAGTGGAAATTATAAACTAGTTAAATCACTTTAGTATAATTTAAATAATCAGTATATAAAAACTTTAAGTCAAAGCAGATAAATTAGAAAAGCGAAAATAAAAATAAACAAGTGTATGATGAGCCACGGTTTTAGGGTTAGTTTTTGACCTAAAATGAACTTGTCACTTTTTATTTTTATCACTTAGATAAATTAATTAGTTAAAGTAATGAATTATTAATAAAAACAAAAAAAGAAATAAATAGCTAATTATAAATAAAGGCCACGGCATTCTCCTTATTTTTGGGTCAATTTTGGTCAAAATGAATTTGTCACTTAGTCACTAAATTTGATTTGTAGTTAGGATTATATTAGATTGTATAATGAATTGTTAATAAAAAGAATCAACGAAACCGATTAAAATAAACGTTACATGTTTTAAAATGAATGAATTCGAGTGTTACTACCTTTGCTTAAATCTGGATATGGACATACGGACTATTTAAAATGAACTACGACGACCTCGCTAAAAATGGAAACCGCTAAAATGTTAGGTAAGTATATGACTAAATTTAACCGAGTTTTACTTTTGAAATATTATTTAAAATCACTGAGTACAAAACGAACTTAACGACTTTGAAACTAGAATTTCACACTTAGTAAATAAAAGGTTGTTTTGTAAAATATCCTAAGTATAAAGTATACAAATACTAGGTATAAAAATATAATAATAAAATACTAAGTACAAGCATACATGTACGTATAAAAATACGTATAAATACGAAGTATAAAAATACGTATAAATACGAAGTATAAAATTACGCATACGTATAAAAATACGTACAAATACGAAATACGAATACGTATAAAAATACGGTGAATAGTAAATACGATGAATAGTAAATACGGTGAATAGTAAATACGATGAATAGTAAATACGATGAATAGTAAAATAATGAATAGTGAAAAATATTTAAAATTTACGAACGGACTCAAAATAAATAATTAAGTTTTTCTATGTGTTTTGTTTACCTGAAAAATTGCTAGAACTAAAATTTCATTATACAAAGTTCGACGATATATTTAAGTTTTAGAAATAATACATGTTACGAATAAACGAGGAAATAAGAATTTGAGAAATGAACTACTTGAATAAAATACTTGGATTGTTTGCCATGTTGCGACTCTTGAAATTCGAAGTTAGCGAGGTAGCTGTCTATGGGGACTTGGGATCCCTCCCAGAGTTGCCCAAGGCTTATAACGATCTTAAGATTGCTATTCGGCACGGTATATACAACCTCAGGGATGGGGCAACATTGATATTTCCGTGGGCCCATAGATGGTAATTGGAAAATCCAGCCCCACCCAGGGGTACCCGTCTAAGGTGATAGTCGTATTTTTCGTCGGTGATACCTTTTGAATAGCGAATACGTTTGATCCTCGATTAGATGGTGTATGCATACATTAGACAAGGGATTAGGCTGTCCTTATTACCTTAGGTATCCTTAGCCTGTCAGCCATGTCCAAGTTATGTTGGCCCTGTCGGCTATTGCGCGGACGTCTAGTATGTCAGCCATGTCCAAGTTATGTTGGCCCTGTCTACTATAGCGCGATTTACGTCTGCATGCTTCCGCCTTACTAACGAAGACTCATTTGTTATCACATGTTGAATGTATTTCCTTGTTTGATTGATTATGGACTGAATGGCTTGGTTTCCTGAGTCTTGAGATGCGAATTGTGGAGAATGATTGCTTGTGAGTGTTTGTACGTTATGTGATTTGATTTATACTCGTGCCTGAATCATCATGATTTCCTTATATGTTTTAATTGCCTACCTGTTAATTGTTTTATTTTACCTACTTCCTATATTGCATATGTTTTAGAATTACATGTGTCGAAAGAGTGTTGCGGGAAAATGATAATTGGTTAAATGCAGGTACCCCGAGGGCTATTATTATTTTGAATGCTGGGGAGAGTTACCTTACTTATTTTGTACGCTTTTGAGAGAATGTAATCGAATAACTCTGCTTTATCTTAAACTCGTATTATGTATACAGAGTTTTGTGACGATAACAGCTGGTTTTGTAATATATAGACTTAATTAATTTTCCGCCTTAGTTTAATTAAAGTCACGAAAAACCAGGTTGTTACAGTTGGTATCAAAGCTGTCTTGCGACCGTGAGTAACTTAAAGTTATTTCATCTAGCGAGACGACACCTGGGCCAGACATTCATATCGTATGTCAGGCATAGACTTATAGGATCAAATAATGAATTAGGAATCTCTAGATCGCTAAAATAACAACTTAGATCACTTTAAATTGTGAAAAAGGGTTGAATCTTAAGGATCGACCTAAGAATAAAGGAATAGTTAGATGAGCGATAGAATCTCTTGTCGTATTATAATTCTTTTAATTGCTATTTGCTCTCTGACTAACCTGTTTGACTAAACAAATCTTTTATACTAACGTTACCTAAACTCGAGACGTATAAGTCTAAGACGAGACGACAAGGACTCAAGTACTTGCAAATGGACGCATCAAGTGTAACAACCCGGTTTTTCGTGACTTAATTAAACTAAGGCGGAAAATTAATTAAGTCTAATACATGCCGGATGTTAAATAAATTACACTCAAATGGCATAGGATACAAATATATATTACAATCTCTCAAAGAAAACAAACGAAACATCCTAATCGTCCCGATAATCCCGAGTCTCGAGAATTTCCTGCAACGGAGACAAAAACACAAAAGAGGAGGATCTCCCGCTCAGAGGCGGGAAGTGACTGTTCTAACCAACAACCTCTAAACCAAAGTGTTGGTTTTATTTAACCTATGATTAAAAGTAACTTGGCAGCACTACACGCGTATAACTCCAGCAACACCTTATTTCAATAAAATTGGACAATTAGCATATAATATCAGTTCTCACATATAGATATTTAAATCTCCAACAACATGATAAACAAAACTTAAAACATTTCAATTTATAGAACACGATATACAACTTAAATATCATTTCAATTCATATAACATCGTAATATATATAAAACTTAAATCATAGCAATCAAGATATATGCATACGTCGTAATCAATTCAATAAACACATAGTCGTGAACAGTCATGCAATATCTCATATAGCACGTGGGATAGTCGACCCTTTTCATAGCAATTTATCAATTATTCAACAAAACTCACGAGTCTTGACTATAGAGCGGCTCGTGTACTCTTATAGTAAATTACCCATATAATTTCCTATCAAAGTGCACTAGTTACTCAAGCTCGTAGATCAGATCAAACACTAAGTAGCGGACTACCTAATATCCAACGCAAAATGGATAATCTATCATACGTTAACAAATGAATCTTCGTTAGCAAGGCGGAAGCATGCAGACGTAAATCGCGCTATAGTAGACAGGGCCAACATAACTTGGACATGGCTGACTGTAACACCCCGTCTTTTCGTAACACAATATTATAAAAGAATTTAATTTCTTAGATTAAATTCATCCTTTTTCATTATAATAAAAATGCGACTGAATTTTTTTTCGCCAAACAATAATAATTTGCCTAAATCCGAATATAAATATTTTGAAAAATAAAGTATGTTGTATTATATTCAGAATTCAAAAAGAAACACATTTCAAAATTTTATAAAAGTCAACACAAAACTTATATCGTCTTTCAAATTTCAAAATAGTCAAGTCATGTTTACTATTCACAAAAATAAAAGTAAAACCATTTATTCATAAAATTTAATTTCGGACCTTTTTGATTTTCGAATAAAAATGGACACTTGTATTTTTCTCGGCTTTGAAATTCAAGTCAACGATTTCAAACACGCAAATCAAAGTCAAGCCACCTATTTTCTTTTCCACTTACTTTTCTTACACAAATCTTCAACACTTAACATCAACCTTTTATTATTAATCATTTTGATTATTATTTTATAAATCATATTATATTAATAACTAATTACTATTCAAATTCTATTTAACTAACTTTTTCACTTAATCTCGATATTCTAAGTTACACCTAATTTAAACTGATAAAATTTTTGACGTTTGATTATAATGATTTAAATCTTTAACATTCAACAAAAAAAATAAGTATTTCGACCAAATGAATTTTTATTCAAGTTTCGAGGATTCTAAACCAAATTTTTGTTTTAGTTTCCTTTTGAAGTTTATTTTCATTTTCATTTTCGATCTTATTTCGAAACACTATTTTAATATCATATCTTTTATTTCGAGACTTTTCGCGTACGCACAAATCGAAAATTCCAGAAACGTAAAAGCGAGCCCACTTGTTGCAAGTTGGCCGAGCTACTTAAGCACATGGCTCAAGGTTTAGCTCTTTCTTTTCTTCTTGCTTTACCAAGTTGTCCAATCCTATTACCCACCTACTTAACTCATCATCATTTATTTTAATTTACATTTAACTTTATATATAACAAACCATTTTCCTTTTTGATGTAATGTAACCCGTAGGATTAATCAAGGCCTAACTTTCGGGGTCCGATAAGTGGTCATACGGACTCGGAATTTAACGAAACAAAAGCCTAAACCACCTAACTTTTCGAGACGGATTTAATGGTACAGTTTTCATAACTATTAGACAGACCGAACTAAACTCATTTTTCTGTTTTCTTTCAAAGGTCAAATTTCATTCCTCGAAACCTTCTATTCTATTTTCGCCGTTTTAGCCCTTAAAATTTTATCGACGTTCCTTAACTTTTAAATATTTTCTTCAATAGTAAACAAAATATTTTAGTCTTACAATTTTAAAGTAGAGATATTTTGAAAAATCGTCGAACGCACACATTAACTTTTATCGCTTTTGACGCCCGACTTTTTAAAACTGATTCATTTCGTAAAAGCATTTTAAAACACATGGGAGACAAACTCTACACCAAATAGTAAATTGGACTTACTTTATAAATGTGATGATGATAGTTGATTTTCTTTTAATTAAACTTTATTTAATTAATTCATAACTTAACACCTAAATGTTTCTAGCTTATCCTACAAGTTATACATGAGCCAAAATCATTTACCACCTTCTCATTATTGCCGTAACATGTGCCTTCTTTTTTTTTTTTCCTTGGTTTTGTTTCATTTTCTTCCTAAAAAGCAATTAAATAAAACCTATCTTTACACCTAATCTATTTGGTACAACTTGTTCACAAATTTTGAAGAGCCAAACATCACTTGTTTTACTCTCCTCACCACCGTAGCTTTGCTCCCTTTTTCTCCCTTTTATTTTTCTTTCATTTCTTCCAAAAACATTAAATAAAAACCCTAATATTATTTCTAATAAATTCCTAAGTAATTCTAGTTATATTAATGGGTATTGGAAGCTAACTTGCAAGGATTTTTGGGTGAAGCTTATGGGTTATATGGGTGAAGAATTTATCCGATCTAAAATTTATTTTAGATCCCCGACGATTAACATCCTATTTAAGGTGACTAGTTATATCTCATATTAGTCTCTTTAGTAAATTAACTTGTTTTGTTATTATAATTTTATAAGTATGAAAATTATGTTAAAATATATTAAACATCACTTGTGTGCTTTGAATGTTTATGTGTTGCATAGATAATGATAATAACTAATAATATTATAAATAGAATTGTTATAGTTTAATTTAAAGCATGTTTAGAGTATTTATTTTAAGTAATTTAAATTGTTGTTTATGTCTTGTTATGCTAGTATGGTTTACTTATAAATAAAAATATGTTAAATGTATAACAAAGAGTATAAAGTCAAGAAGAATTGAAAATAGAAAAAAAATGTGCATGTGTATAAGTTCCACGGCATTTCCAAATTTTCTTGATCAAGTTTTACTTATAATTGTTGTGAATAGTTTATTATGTTAGTTTAGACTAATTAGACTTATTAGTAATTTTTGTGAAATTTAATATGATAATATAAAAAAATATGTTCTTGATGTTCATATGAAACTCATGTGTGTTCTTAATATGTTCTTGATGTTCTTCATTTTATGCACACTTTGATTTATAATGTTTTTATGTTTGTTATTATTTATTGTTTTTATTAACTAATAAGTAATTACAAAACTAAATATATAAGTTAAATAAGCTAAATCTTGAAAATATAAAGGATAGAAATTTAAAGTGTGTAAAAACACTATTCATAAATATAATAAAATGTTTAGTGAAAATCGTAAACTAGTTAAATCACTTTAGTATAATTTGAATAATTAATATATAAAAACTTTAAGTCAAAACCGATAAATTAGAAAACGAAAATAAAAATGGATGAGTATAGGAGGCCACGGCCTTAGGGCTATTTTTGGACTAAAAATGATTTTTGTCACTTTTTATTTTATCACTTAAGTAATTTAATTTGTTAAAGTAATGAATTATTAATAAAAATAACAAAAGAAATAAATAGCTAAAAGAAATAAGGGCTACGGTATTTATATTATTTTTGGGTCAACTTTGGTCAAAATGAATTTGTCACTTAGTCACTAAATGTGATTAGTAATTAGGATTATATTAGATTGTATAATGAATCGTTAATAAAAAGAATTGACGAAACCGATAAAAATAAACGTTACACGTATTAAAATGAACAAACTCGAGTGTTACTACCTACGCTTAAATTTGGATATGGACATACGGACTATTTAAAATGAACTACGACAACCTCGCTAAAAATGGAAACCGCTAAAATGTTAGTTAAGTATATGACTAAATTTAACCGAGTTTTACATTTAAAATAAATACTCAAATCACTAAATACAAAACGAACCTAACGACTTTAAAACTAAAATTTTGTACTTAGAAAATAAAAGTTGATTTTGATACTTTAGTGAAATGTCTAAGTATAAAAAGTTGTACAAAGAATAAAGATACTAAGTATAAAAACATAATACTGAATACTAATAATACATGTACGTATAAAAATACGAATAAAATACGAAGTATATAAAAATACGCATACGTATAAATACGAAGTATAAAAATACGTACAAATACGAAATACTAAAATACGAATACGTATAAAAATACGTTGAATAGTAAATACGATGAATAGTAAATACGATAAATAGTAAATACGATGAATAGTAAATACAATGAATAGTAAAATAATGAATAGTGAAAATATTTAAAATTTACGAACGGACTCAAAATAAATCATTAAGTCTTTCTATGTGTTTTGTTTACCTGAAGAACTGCTAGAACTAAAATTTCATTATACAAAGTTAGACGATATATTTAAGTTACAGAATTGTCACCTATTTTGAATGAACGAGGAAATAATAATTTGAGAAATGAACTACTTGAATAAAATACTTGGATTGTTCGCCATGTCGCGACTCTTGAATTCGAAGTTAATGAGGTAGCTGTCTATGGGGACTTTGGCTCCCTCCCAGAGTTGCTAAAGGCGATCTAATATTTTTATATAAAGTATTATTTCGGTGCGGGATAAACAACCTCAGGGATGGTGCATCATTGTTATCTCCGTGTGCCCATACTACTGGTAATTGGAAACTCGGCCCCACCCGGGGTACCCGTCTAAGGTGATAGTCGTATTATTAGGTGACTACTTACTCGAGGGCGAGTATGATACGAACCTATCTATAGTGGTGTATGCATACATTAGACTCGGGATTTGGCTGTCCTTATCGCTTTAGATATCTCTAGCCTGTCAGACACGTCCGCTTTGTTCGGCCCTGATCGCTTCTGCGCGGACGTCTAGTATGTCAGCCACGTCCAATCTGTTTGGCCCTGTCCACTATTGCCTAGTGTGTCAGCCACGTCCAATCTGTTTGGCCCTGTCTACTATAGCGCGTTTTACGTCTGCATGCTTCCGCCTCGCTAACGAACATTCATTAGTTAACGTATGTTGAATGTATTTCCTTGTCTTGTTTTGATTGGTTATTGCCTGAATGACGTTGTACTTGAGTTTGAAATTTCCATGTTGAGAATGATTATTGAAGCATGTTTTACGATTATATGATTTGATTTATACTTGTGTTTGAATTACCATGTCTCCTTATATGTTTTGCCTGTTACTTGCATTATATGTTATTTATTTATTCTACTATATTGCATATAATTTAGAATTGCATGTATAGATTTACTTATATGATTTATCGCTTTAAACCGCATGCTTATTATGACTTATATGTCTTTATATGCTATATGGAATAAGCGTGTTTATGTTTTTATCATAACGTTATAATTATAAAGCGATAGTAATAAACCAAAGTAATTGAATTCGAGGGTAAGTATGAGCGTAGCTAGTCACTTTGTCAGCTCGTGGCATCCCCCAACAATTTATTGTGCAGGAAAAGCGTGGACCGGATGCTTGGATTTTGGGACGGGACCAGCTTATATTTATTGCTTTACCTTTGTTTGTTTTGAGAGAAATTGTAATCGAATACTCTGTTTATTCTCTAAACTCGTATTATGTATACTGAGTTGTAAGACGATGACAGCTGGTTTTTAATATATGTACTTAATTAATATTTCCGCCTTAGTTTAATTAAGTCACGAAAAACCGGGTTATTCTGATTAGTATCGTAGTCGTCTTCTGACCGTGAATGACTTAAAGTTATCTCACATAGCGAGACGACACCTGGGCCAGACATTCATATCGTATGTCAGGCATAGACTTATAGGATCAAATAATGAATTAGAAATCTTAGATCGCTAAATAATAAATTAGACCACTTTAAAGTGTGAGAATGGGTAGAAACATTAGGGATTGACCGACCTAGACTTGAGGGTCTCGACTATTATTCTACCTCGTTAGTTTTTCTTTTATTTTTAGGCTTGCCTGCTAAGTGCTCTATGACTGATCTTTTTGACTAACAAGTCTTTTATACTAACGTTACCTAAACTCGAGACGTATAAAAATCGAGGACAAGACGACAAGGACTCAAGCACTTGCAAAGGGACGCATCAAGAGTCGAACAATCTGAAGTGACGCTCTGGACTTTGAAGAATTCAATTGCTTTGAAGACGTATATAACTTTCTCAAACATCCCTAATTAGATAGATTATCATTTTCTCCTCGAAAAATTTTAAATCTATTTAACTTACTTTCTTCTTCGAAAATATAACTTTTTTAACTTATACTCCTATCATGAATTTATAAAATAAATTTTTATCTCTTTCCATTTCTCGCAAATGCAAGACTAGAAGACAAGACCTGAAGCTCATGCAGTGAGACGTATCAAGAATCATGCTATCTGAGGCAACGTCCAAGACGTCGAAGACTTCTTTAACATTGAAAATTTCAAAAACCTTATTTAAAATCATACTTTGAAATTTAAATATTTTAAACTTGATTAATTTTCAAAATCTTAACCTTACTATCTCGTGTTAAATTTTTAACATCATAATTTCCTAACCACCTTCGAAAATCTACCTTCGTATTTTGTCTTAAAAACATTTTCGAAAAAGTTATTTATTTGCTTCGTAAAACTTTTATTTCAGAGTTGAAATATCTTTGATATTTAGTTATTTTAAGTTGCTTATTATTTATTTCATACCCTTTTTGAAACTTATTACTCTTCAAGTTTCTTAAATCTATTATTACCTTCTCGAGAATTTTCATCCGTTTTAAAACTTATAGTTTCTACGTATTAATCCTTAAATTGGATTTCGTATTTTAACTTCCCTTTATAATTCCTTATTTCTTAAATTTCGATACTTTTGAAACTTGGTTGTTTCGACCTCCTTTTCTTTATATTTTTAATACCTTTCGAACTTGTCATATCTGTTACAATTATCTCTCGTCAAAATATACTTACATATATCACATTTTCTTTTTATATAACTGAAGGTACCGGATCGGGACCCATCTCGACGCCTCGCGCGGGCCCGCCCGAATAGGGGCAAGGCGCTACGCGAGAAAATGTAAATGTAAAAGCACGTAAAAGCGCGCTCGGGTTCTGCTCGATTTGCTATGGGGGGTGTCATTGCGTAATTTGTTTAAAGCATTTTAAAGAAATGTCGAAGAATCATTTAAAAGCCGTTTTCGGAGTCGCCACCAAATTATGAAGGAATTTGGACCCGTTCAACGCGTCTTGGACTCGAAGACGCGAATCTTAGAGTTCAAGGTGCGTCGATACCTATCCGTCTAAGGCAATTGTGAAACCAGAGCGGATTCGGGGTGAGGGTACTTTCCGAAAGTTTTGTCAAAATGTTTTATGAAAAACCGTAATCGAAAAGCCTACGTAAAAGTAGCCATTACTAACTTGAAAACAGTGTATAATTTCGATGTTTGAGTAAATGCAAACCGCTACGTACAAGTGCGATATGTGACTCGATAAATATGCGTAAAAGCAAATGTAAACGTCAAAGTTATGACGGGTTGCTATGGGAAATGTGCATACAGCGATAATTCATCGTTTGAATTATTACTTAAATGCTATTTTCCGACTCATGTGTGTGTAAAAGTTTGTTTAAAACCCTCAGTTTTGCATGCTTTAAGACTAATGAAAACGGTACAAGTTTTGCTGAAATCATGTTAAGTCGTTTAATGCGTAAATGAGAATTTGCATAATGTAAAAGTGGTGTCCGTTTGTTTGTTGTTAATTGGGTTGTTGCTTATGCGGTATTGGCGAGGTTTAAGACGGATTAAGAATCCGAATCGCTACAACCGTATTACGAATACGGGTTCGCAATGCCAATACCGAGTTTGGGTTAAGGTAACCCGTTTGCTCGAGTCTAGAAAATTCAATCTAAAGGTAAAATGTTTACCTTAGAATGAAAAGACAATTTTAGACTATTGTAGTCTAGTAAATTGTGTAGAGAGAGAGAGAGTAGAAAAGAGAGAGTAGAAAAGAGAGAGGAGGAGAAGAGGAAGTTGTGAATGAATTCATTGTGAATGAATTGAATTTTTGTGTTGGTGATAGGTGGGTATTTATAGAGTTTTGAGGGAGGGGTTGTTTTTAGGGTTTGAGGTATTTTTAGGGTTTGAGGAAGTTAGGGGAGGTTTGTTGATGGGCTTTTGGGTAGTTTGGGTGTTTTTGGGCCTTTTGGGCCAAAGTAGGTGTTTGTGTTGGTTTATTTTGTGTTTTTCGGGTTTTCTTGGTTTTATTCGGGTGTTTCTCGGGTTTCGGGCCGAAAAATTAATTTGGCTTGAAATGGTTTATTTTTGTGAGGTGTGTTTTGATGTGAGCTTAGCTTGAGCGTATGACGTCTCGGGAGACGTGTTTAGGTGTTTTTGTGGGCTTTTTCGGGTCTCGGGCCGAAAAGTGTTTTTGTCTTGAATTGATTTGTTTTTGTGATATGTGTTTAGACGTGACCTCGGCTTGAGCGTATGACGTCTCGGGAGACGTGTTTAGGTGTTTTTGTGGGCTTTTTTGGGTGGAAAAAGGCTTGTTTTTGTGTTTTGTGTGTTGTTGGGCTTTTCTTTGTGGGCTTGTTTTTGTTGTATATGCTTGCTTTTGTATTGGGTCGGTTTAAATAAAATGACTAAGCGAATACTCATTTTACACGACATGAAAATAAATCATTTTATGCATTAAATGACTTAAAATGTTTTCGACAAAATGTACCGTTTTGACATTACGTTAAAAACATGCTTTTTGTGAAAAGTCCATTTCATCATAGGGTTTGTGTTTGGGGGGTACGGATACGGGTATCTACAGAGCCCCCAGTTTGACTGAGCTTGGACTAAAGCGCTAGTCAAACTTAATGATAGTATCCGGACCTTTACAGTCTCGATACCACCTGGCGGCGCTAAGCATGTGTCTCGAGGGAGAGACGAGGACTTAGTGCCGGGAAATGCGGGGCGGGACAACATGTTTTAGGACATGACGGTCCGTGCATGTTTAAAGGCGTGCCTGCCTGTTGACGTCTGGTGTCTTTGAGCCGTCTGCTGATGTCGGATGCTTCTTGATGGCGCTTTGTAGTCTAGTCGAACTTTGCGTTGTGTGAACGCTTGCTTGCGTGCTTATGCTTGTGCTTATGTGTGAGTGTTTGTGCTTCGATGTTTATCTTGTAAAGAGTGTATGACTCGTATAAGAGGTTGTGTGTTTATGTATTTGACTCGTAGAAGAGGCTTATGTTTTTGTTTGACTCGTAAAAGAGGTATGTGCTTGTGTTTGACTCGTGAAAGAGGCTCGTGTATAGTGTTTGACTCATAAAAGAGGTTTGTATTTGATGTTTGGCTCGTAAAAGAGGTACGTGTTTAGTTGTTTGACTCGTAGAAGAGGCTCGTGTTTTTGTGTTTGACTCGTAAAAGAGGTATGTGCATAGTGTTTTTGTTTGACTCGTAAAAAGGTTTGGGTGTTTTGTGTGATGTTTGCTTCAAGAGTTAGCCCCCAGTTTGAGTTAGTTTTTGATGCAAAAACATTAGTCAAACTTGCGATGTTTGTTTTTAAAGTTAGCCCCCAGTTTGAGTTAGTTTTTGATGTAAGAAACGTTAGTCAAACTTGTAGTAGCTGTGTGTGTGTCCTTGTTTTTGAATGTAGCCCGTGGATTAAGCTGTAATCCTGCTTTTCGATTTTTGCTTTTGTGTTTTGTTGTTGTTGGTGCATCGTTTTGTGTTTGAAAGGTGTTTCTGATATCTTTTGAGAGAATTTTGTGTTGACTGTGCCCTTGACTAATTTTTAGCTTTTGGGCGTGTCGTTTTTGTGTTCTTTTGTGTTGAATGTTGTTTTGAATCCTTGGATTAACTTTTGTGTCGACTGTACCCTTTGACTTGTTTAAACTTTGGGTGTATCGTTTTTGTGTTGACTATGCCTTTGACTTTTTAAGTTCCAGGCGTGTCGTTTTTGTGTTGACTATGCTCAGAAGATGTCTACGCCAGATCAATGTTTATGGAATCAAATCGGCGTAGTTTCATATGTATTTTGGAGGCATGCTACCCCGTGTATGTTTAAGGACAAGCCGGTCCATCGTACATGTTTAAGGACATGTCGGTCCACTGACTGCTCCTGTTTGGATGACGGTTGCAAGATTTTTGTGTATAGATGTGTTTGCGGGCCTGTCAAGGCAGGGCTTTTGCTTGTGTTGTTGTTGTCGTTTGTGGGGTTTTGAAATGTTTGTGAGAGCATGTTTTTGTTGGCCTATTTGAGGTAGGGCTTTTGTTTTTGTTGTTGTATGGCGTTCTTGAGGAACATTTATTTTTTTTGTTTGCCTATTGAAGTAGGACTTTTTGTGTTTGTTTCATGGTGTTCGTGAGGAACGTTTGTTTTTATTATGTTTGCATGTGATGTGAGGTGAGGTGCTAGCCTCCTGTTTTGTGGATGTTTCGACGTACGTCATGTTGTGGTGCATCGGCTAACTGTTGGTTTTGTAGTTAGTTATTGTGATGTGTTTTTCAGTTTAGGAAGAGGTTCTCGGTTCAGGCAAGTATGGGTGTTAGTTTAGATATTGTGAATATCGTAGGTGTGCTTCCGTTTGACGGCGATTTGTAATTTGTCTTTGGTGGAAGGCGCATGAGTGCCGTCATGTTTGAAGTCTGCGTAACTGTGGTTGCGTTGGTTGTTGTGGTTGGATATGGTGTACCCAGTGGTGTTTGGACAAGGTGTATCCAGTACCGTTGGGTAGAGTGTATGTAGTACCTTTGTGTGTAGTTGTTGTGCTTGACTGCATCTTGGGTGTCATGCACTCTTGCTCACGTCACCCTCGTCGTTTGCTTTGACTTTTGCATTGTACCTGCATGGTTAGTGCTCAAGAAAAATACGCTTTTGAAAATGTGTTTTTGAAAAAGAGTTGTTTTGAAAATGCAAGATGCAAAATGTTTTTTGAAAGTGACTTTGTTCATAATGTATTAACTCGAGTGTTGAGTCAATTTTCGAAAAATGCCTTTGAAAATGCTGACGAGCTGCTTGGAGGATGTGTTATCTCGTGCATGTTTAAGAGTGTGTCGGCCCATGAAAATGTTTTGCAATTTTTGGAAAACTAAAACATTTGGTTGAAGCGGTTAAAATGTCGCCAAATCGTTTTTAAAGTCGAAAATGCTTGTTGTTTCAAAGTGTGAGGACTCGAGGAGTGAGTCGAGGTTTTGATGGAAAACCAAGTTTTTGAGATTGTTTAAGGATTGAGACGGATCGTATGCGTGACTCGAGACTCGACTGTTGCACGAGTGTTAATGATCTTGGTACGAGCATTGATGAAGCCCCCGGTTTGGCGGGTGATGGTAGCTTGTCTTTGATAGCATGTAGTTCCTGCAAAATAAAACAGACGAAAAAGCAGAGTACTACTCTTACGTCATAAAACAACTTTGTCCCGACATAAACGTTTATACGCCTCGATAAAGAAAGAGTTTGCTTCTGATTTTTGTGATTTGAGGATGTCCCTGTCCTTAGGAATCGTTAGACGGGAGGACTTTTTTGTGAGATTTTATAAGGGGTTGGTTGAGCTCGGGTGAGCGGCCTACGTATCCACGATGGTGGAATCAAACCAGCGTAGTTCGGGTGGTGCATGTTTAAGGGCATGTCGGCCCATGAAATGTGTTTGCTTTTGTTTTGTGTTTGAAAAAGCATGTTTAGGGGCATGCCAGCCCGAGAGTCGTGTTTGCTTTTTGTAAAGAGTTTGAAAGTGCACGTTTAGGGGCATGCCGGCCCGAGAGATGTGTTTGTTAAAGGTGCACGTTTAAGGACATGCCGGTCCGAGAATTGTGTTATGTGTTTGACCTCGATACATTGCATCCTAAGGATAAGGTCTCCTCGGTTGGTCTAAGTTGCTTGTTGTCTTCTGCTGAGACTCTGATTTGGAAATTCAAAGGTTGTGACACTTGTTTGTGGCTCTCTTTGAGGCTCTTTTGTTTTGGCCCTTTTTTTTTTTTTTTAGATCTCATTTGTTTTTGAGAACTTGCAACTCCTTATTTGGCATTTGGACTTGAAACTGAATTTTGCTGGACCTAGGTTCGGTGGTCGTATGTGATCATATGTCTGTCACGCCAGACTCCTCTGACAAGTTCGTTTGCTTATTAGGCACGCGATCGAGTACGCGGAGGGTGATTCAGGAATACTCGTACTTCTGGTCGCGATCAATTTCATGATCACTATGGAGCCCCAAATTAATGGATCCTCCTCCGAAAGCAGCGGAGTAGTAGATCACAATTGGACTACCGGAATTTGACGTTTGGTCGTCGGGAGCCCCCTGCTTTTGTGTTTTGTTTTTGTTTTTGTAGTAGTGTTGCCTCAGACTTTTGTATATGGCTTGGACCTTCTTTGGATTGTTATTCCTAGGATGCAATATATTTTGGTTTTGAACGGGAGTTCGTGAAAGAACTGTACGTTGAAAATAAGCTTAGTAGTATGCAATGTTATTTCTTTATCGGTTTGTAAAAACGTCGTATGTCAAAGACTCGATTGCCCTAGACGGATAGAGATTGACTCGATGCTTAGGACTTGACCCTTATTGAAATTCTGCAAGCTGCTTGTTGAGATCTGCGGGACCTCTATTGATGCTTGGCTGAGTACTTGGTTGAATGCTTTGTCACTTGCTTGGGGTGCACGCGTCTTGAATATGAATCGGCGTCTTGAATATAAATCGGCGTCTTCGTGTCGAGGTTCGATTCACGCATAGTTAGACTCGTCTCGTGACTTTGCAAAAGAAGTTGTTTTTGAAGAAAAGCGTAAAGCCTTTTTGAGCTAAAATGCGTTAACACATTTCGGCTCGATGTGAAAGGTGTATTTGGGATCGAATCCGATTAGCTCGTGTTAACAGTGTGTCGTTGTGAGCTTTTCGTTGGATTGCGATAAAAATTTTAGAGCTGACCCGAGGTAGCTATAGGCTAGTCGAGTCGGAGATGCTTAAGATGCGACGAGAACGATTTTGCGCGTTCTGTCTTTTTTGATTTTGAAGGTGCTTAGTCGGCACGACTATATGGGTCGTTCAACTAAATGAAAAAGTCTGCGAGACTACGCTTGGGCATTCCTAGGTTTGCTTGGTTGTAAAAGTGAGGCTTCGGTCGAAATGACCGAAGAAAAAGTGCGCGGGATTGCTTTTGGGCATTCCCGGATTTTGCTTGTTTGTAAAAAATGATGCTTTGGTCGAGATGATCGAGGAAAAAGTCCGCGGGAGTGCGCTTGGGCATTCGCGGGTTTTGCTTGGTTGTAAAAGTGATGCTTTGGTCGAGATGACCGAGGAAAAAGTCCGCGGGAGTGCGCTTGGACATTCCCGGGTTTTGCTTGGTTGTAAAAGTGATGCTTTGGTCGAGATGACCGAGGAAAAAGTCCGCGGGAGTGCGCTTGGACATTCCCGGGTTTTGCTTGGTTGTTAAAGTGATGCATTGGTCGAGATGACCGAGGAAAAAGTCCACGGGAGTGCGTTTGTGCATTCCCGGGTTTTGTTTGGTTGAAAAAGTGATGCTTTGGCCGAAATGACCATGGGCCGATTGTTTTGAATATTTTGAAAAATATTATTTCAGAAGTGCTTAAAACGGGCGTGTGCCGCTTGATATGTTGTGAAAAATCATCGAGGATATGCTGTTATCCTCGAGTTTGCTTCTGCGTAAAAGATTTGTATTAAATGGGCTACGACGACGGCGAGTCGTGAAGTTCGTTCATGCTTTTGAAATGTCGACGAGAATTTTGTGATTATTCTCGGGTTTCGTTTTAAAAAAGATTGCTTTTTTTTTTTTTTTTAAAACCAAAATGGCTATTGGTTTGTCGGTTTGCAAATATTTTGAAAAATGTTTATTTCAAAAATGTGTTGTGAGTATTGTTAAAACAGCTCGTCGTGTTTTGACAAAATATTTGGAAAGCTTTTGAGTTAGGGACGCGTTGACGCGTTTCCAATCTCGATGTAAAAGATGTTTTGTGCTTGAATCCTATGGGCCCGTATTAACAGTATGTCGTTGTGGGCTCATCGTTGGATTGCAATAAAAAGTTTTGGATCCGACTCGAGATAGCTATAGGCTAGTCGAGTCGGGGATGTTAAAGTGTGTAAAAACAGTATTGATCGTTTTTACGTGTTTTGTGTAAAAAGAATTGAGTCAAATGACTATAGGCCAGTTGATTCAATGTAAATGACGGAATTGGGTATGACCATTTCCGAGTTTTGTTTGTTTCTAAGGGATGTTTGTCAAGTCGAAGTGACTAGAGGTCAATCGACTCGACGGGAGTTTTGAGAAAAAGTTTGTGAAAGGCCGAGGCCGTTTGTTTTGAGTAAATGCTGTCGGAATATGTTGATACTCTCGGGTTTTGCTTTGTGAAAATGTTTTGCGATAAATGAATTACAATGACCGTGAGTCGTGTAATCCGTTTATGTTTTTGAAATGCCTCGCAAATATACTGATTATTCGCGGGCGTTTTGAAAGACTCTGTTGTCGTGCTAAGCCGAAATGACTATAGGTCAATCGGTTTATGCGGAAGGTTTTTGAAAAATGTTATTTCAAAAGTTGCGAAAAAAACTGTTAGTTCATTTTTTGAAAATAAATGCAATGTTGTAAAGTGCGTATGTATGATGCATTTTGAAAGACGGCTATAGTGAGGGTACTACAGCCTCGCATTTGTACGTATGTGACACGGGTTTTTGGCTTTTCGGGTAAGGTTCCCTCCGGTCATTCCCGCAACGTTTGTGTAGGGTTATCCGCAAGATTGCACACGTTTAAGTGTCAATTCAGTACGGGTCCTAGAGCGTCCGAGTTTGACTGTTACGATCGTTTGTACGGATGCCGTACTTGTAATCGTGGAGGGGTGAGAGATCGGCGTGTCCAGAGTAATCTCGCTTAAGAAGCAAGCGTTACTAGGGGCCGTCCCTCGAGGGGTGTAGTTATGAATCAGGAGGATTCGACTCAAACGGTTGCATGTGCTCCAACATCGAAAATGTAACTGTTTTCAAATTTTCATGTTTCACCTCTTGTGTTTTTAAAATTAGAAGAAAAAGCTAATTTTCTTTAAAAATAAAAACAATCGTCCCAGTGAGTCGCCAATCAAGGTACCGGATCGGGACCCATCTCGACGCCTCATGGCGCCATCGAATAGGGGCAAGGCGCTACGCGAGAAAATGTAATTGTAAAAGCACGTAAAAGCGCGCTCGGGTTCTGCTCGATTTGCTATGGGGGGGTGTCATTGCGTAATTTGTTTAAAGCATTTTAAAGAAATGTCGAAGAATCATTTAAAAGCCGTTTTCGAAGTCGCCACCAAATTATGAAGGAATTTGGACCCGTTCAACGCGTCTTGGACTCGAAGACGCGAATTTTAGAGTTCAAGGTGCGTCGATACCTATCCGTCTAAGGCAATTGTGAAACCAGAGCGGATTCGGGGTGAGGGTACTTTCCGAAAGTTTTGTCAAAATGTTTTATGAAAAACCGTAATCGAAAAGCCTACGTAAAAGTAGCCATTACTAACTTGAAAACAGTGTATAATTTCGATGTTTGAGTAAATGCAAACCGCTACGTACAAGTGCGATATGTGACTCGATAAATATGCGTAAAAGCAAATGTAAACGTCAAAGTTATGACGGGTTGCTATGGGAAATGTGCATACAGCGATAATTCATCGTTTGAATTATTACTTAAATGCTATTTTCCGACTCATGTGTGTGTAAAAGTTTGTTTAAAACCCTCAGTTTTGCATGCTTTAAGACTAATGAAAACGGTACAAGTTTTGCTGAAATCATGTTAAGTCGTTTAATGCGTAAATGAGAATTTGCATAATGTAAAAGTGGTGTCCGTTTGTTTGTTGTTAATTGGGTTGTTGCTTATGCGGTATTGGCGAGGTTTAAGACGGATTAAGAATCCGAATCGCTACAACCGTATTACGAATACGGGTTCGCAATGCCAATACCGAGTTTGGGTTAAGGTAACCCGTTTGCTCGAGTCTAGAAAATTCAATCTAAAGGTAAAATGTTTACCTTAGAATGAAAAGACAATTTTAGACTATTGTAGTCTAGTAAATTGTGTAGAGAGAGAGAGAGTAGAAAAGAGAGAGTAGAAAAGAGAGAGGAGGAGAAGAGGAAGTTGTGAATGAATTCATTGTGAATGAATTGAATTTTTGTGTTGGTGATAGGTGGGTATTTATAGAGTTTTGAGGGAGGGTTGTTATTAGGGTTTGAGGTTTTTATAGGGTTTGAGGAAGTTAGGGGAGGTTTGTTGATGGGCTTTTGGGTAGTTTGGGTGTTTTTGGGCCTTTTGGGCCAAAGTAGGTGTTTGTGTTGGTTTATTTTGTGTTTTTCGGGTTTTCTTGGTTTTATTCGGGTTTTTCTCGGGTTTCGGGCCGAAAAATTAATTTGGCTTGAAATGGTTTATTTTTGTGAGGTGTGTTTTGATGTGAGCTTAGCTTGAGCGTATGACGTCTCGGGAGACGTGTTTAGGTGTTTTTGTGGGCTTTTTCGGGTCTCGGGCCGAAAAGTGTTTTTGTCTTGAATTGATTTGTTTTTGTGATATGTGTTTAGACGTGACCTCGGCTTGAGCGTATGACGTCTCGGGAGACGTGTTTAGGTGTTTTTGTGGGCTTTTTTGGGTGGAAAAAGGCTTGTTTTTGTGTTTTGTGTGTTGTTGGGCTTTTCTTTGTGGGCTTGTTTTTGTTGTATATGCTTGCTTTTGTATTGGGTCGGTTTAAATAAAATGACTAAGCGAATACTCATTTTACACGACATGAAAATAAATCATTTTATGCATTAAATGACTTAAAATGTTTTCGACAAAATGTACCGTTTTGACATTACGTTAAAAACATGCTTTTTGTGAAAAGTCCATTTCATCATAGGGTTTGTGTTTCGGGGGTACGGATACGGGTATCTACAATAACCCCTTATTGTAAATTTCGAATCTTACCCTAAATATGATTTATAACATTTCTGTTTCATCTAATAACATTAGAATAATAATTTTAAGAAAATGAGCTATATCAACAAGGTTATCCATAATTCTCGAAAAATTTATTTAATCATTCAACGATGACCTATATCCTCTTAAATTTCATTAAAGCTCATATTTTCATTATGATCACTACGACTTTTACATATTTTCATAAATGCCATTTTTCCTAAGGCTATATATCTTATATATGTGATCATTAAAAGTAACATTAATAATATTATATAGATACGCTTAAAACTTCTTAAGGGGGTAGGACAATAATTCGATTATATTAAAATCTTAATTCAATACTGTATTAAAATCTTAATTCAATATTAAAACATCTTATTTCAACCTATCTTAAAGTTAACATTTATTTTTGAATTTAAATAAATTATTTTTATTCTTAAAACGCTTATTATTTTAATTTCATTTAATTCGCATAAAACTTCTAGGCCCTACCTTTTTGAAAACGCTCTTTCTCGCTAATTTTGAAAATGACAATGCAACAACATTTAGGTATTAATTCGAAAAACAATTATTCGTATTTTGAAATTATTAAATTCTTCCATAATTCCTTCTAAGAAGATCTTGACCAATCAAGAGCAATATTAATTTTCAAATTCCAAAAACCTCGATGTTTTTTTCTCCAACTGCTTTTTAATCTTGAGCAGTTATCCATCCTATTCAAGTTTCGGGGACGAAACTTTTCTTAAGGGGGTAGGATTGTAACACCCCGTCTTTTCGTAACACAATATTATAAAAGAATTTAATTCCTTAGATTAAATTCATCATTTTTCATTATAATAAAAATGCGACTGAATTTTTTTTCGCCAAACAATAATAAATTGCCTAAGTCCGAATATAAATATTTTGAAAAATAAAGTATGTTGTATTATATTCAGAATTCAAAAAGAAACACATTTCAAAATTTTATAAAAGTCAACACAAAACTTATATCGTCTTTCAAATTTCAAAATAGTCAAGTCATGTTTACTATTCACAAAAATAAAAGTAAAACCATTTATTCATAAAATTTAATTTCGGACCTTTTTGATTTTCGAATAAAAATGGACACTTATATTTTTCTCGGCTTTGAAATTCAAGTTAACGATTTCAAACACGCAAATCAAAGTCAAGCCACCTATTTTCTTTTCCACTTACTTTTCTTACACAAATCTTCAACACTTAACATCAACCTTTTATTATTAATCATTTTGATTATTATTTTATAAATCATATTATATTAATAACTAATTACTATTCAAATTCTATTTAACTAACTTTTTCACTTAATCTCGATATTCTAAGTTACACCTAATTTAAACTGATAAAATTTTTGACGTTTGATTATAATGATTTAAATCTTTAACATTCAACAAAAAAAATAAGTATTTCGACCAAATGAATTTTTATTCAAGTTTCGAGGATTCTAAACCAAATTTTTGTTTTAGTTTCCTTTTGAAGTTTATTTTCATTTTTATTTTCGATCTTATTTCGAAACACTATTTTAATATCATATCTTTTATTTCGAGACTTTTCGCGTACGCACAAATCGAAAATTCCAGAAACGTAAAAGCGAGCCCACTTGTTGCAAGTTGGCCGAGCTACTTAAGCACATGGCTCAAGGTTTAGCTCTTTCTTTTCTTCTTGCTTTACCAAGTTGTCCAATCCTATTACCCACCTACTTAACTCATCATCATTTATTTTAATTTACATTTAACTTTATATATAACAAACCATTTTCCTTTTTGATGTAATGTAACCCGTAGGATTAATCAAGGCCTAACTTTCGGGGTCCGAAAAGTGGTCATACGGACTCGGAATTTAACGAAACAAAAGCCTAAACCACCTAACTTTTCGAGACGGATTTAATGGTACAGTTTTCATAACTATTAGACAGACCGAACTAAACTCATTTTTCTGTTTTCTTTCAAAGGTCGAATTTCATTCCTCGAAACCTTCTATTCTATTTTCGCCGTTTTAGCCCTTAAAATTTTATCGACGTTCCTTAACTTTTAAATATTTTCTTCAATAGTAAACAAAATATTTTAGTCTTAAAATTTTAAAGTAGAGATATTTTGAAAAATCGTCGAACGCACACATTAACTTTTATCGCTTTTGACGTCCGACTTTTTAAAACTGATTCATTTCGTAAAAGCATTTTAAAACACATGGGAGACAAACTCTACACCAAATAGTAAATTGGACTTACTTTATAAATGTGATGATGATAGTTGATTTTCTTTTAATTAAACTTTATTTAATTAATTCATAACTTAACACCTAAATGTTTCTAGCTTATCCTACAAGTTATACATGAGCCAAAATCATTTACCACCTTCTCATTATTGCCGTAACATGTGCCTTCTTTTTTTTTTTCCTTGGTTTTGTTTCATTTTCTTCCTAAAAAGCAATTAAATAAAACCTATCTTTACACCTAATATATTTGGTACAACTTGTTCACAAATTTTGAAGAGCCAAACATCACTTGTTTTACTCTCCTCACCACCGTAGCTTTGCTCCCTTTTTCTCCCTTTTATTTTTCTTTCATTTCTTCCAAAAACATTAAATAAAAACCCTAATATTATTTCTAATAAATTCCTAAGTAATTCTAGTTATATTAATGGGTATTGGAAGCTAACTTGCAAGGATTTTTGGGTGAAGCTTATGAATATAAGCGCAATTGAAATTCCCGGGGAGTTATACATTTGTGTATTGATAAGACCGTTCACTATTTCTTGAAGCTCGATCTCTCCACCGGATGAACCATATAGCCAAGAGAAACCATGAACCAGAATAGAAGAGCTTGTCCCACCCATGAGTAAATATTTCGTAGTAGCCTCATTAGACCGTACATCTTTCTTGGTATATCCAGATAATAGGTAGGAGCATAAACTGAAACATTCTGGAGCTACAAATATGGGTGAAGAATTTATCCGATCTAAAATTTATTTTAGATCCCCGACGATTAACATCCTATTTAAGGTGACTAGTTATATCTCATATTAGTCTCTTTAGTAAATTAACTTGTTGTGTTATTATAATTTTATAAGTATGAAAATTATGTTAAAATATATTAAACATCACTTGTGTGCTTTGAATGTTTATGTGTTGCATAGATAATGATAATAACTAATAATATTATAAATAGAATTATTATAGTTTAATTTAAAGCATGTTTAGAGTATTTATTTTAAGTAATTTAAATTGTTGTTTATGTCTTGTTATGCTAGTATGGTTTACTTATAAATAAAAATATGTTAAATGTATAACAAAGAGTATAAAGTCAAGAAGAATTGAAAATAGAAAAAAATGTGCATGTGTATAAGTTCCACGGCATTTCCTAATTTTCTTGATCAAGTTTTACTTATAATTGTTGTGAATAGTTTATTAAGTTAGTGTAGATTAATTAGACTTTTTAGTAATTTTTGTGAAATTTAACATGATAATATAAAAAAAAAATGTGTTCTTGATGTTCATAAGAAACTCATGTGTGTTCTTAATATGTTCTTGATGTTCTTCATTTTATGCACACTTTGATTTATAATGTTGTTATGTTTGTTGTTATTTATTGTTTTTTATTAACTAGTAAGTAATTACAAAACTAAATATATAAGTTAAACAAGCTAAATCCTTAAATTGTAAAAGTTAGAAATTTAAAGTAAGTAAAAACACTATTCATAAATGAAGTAAAATATTTAGTGAAAATCGTAAACTAGTTAAATCACTTTAGTATAATTTGAATAATTAATATATAAAAACTTTAAGTCAAAACCGATAAATTAGAAAACGAAAATGAAAATGGATGAGTATAGGAGGCCACGGCCTTAGGGCTATTTTTGGACTAAAAATGATTTTTGTCACTTTTTATTTTATCACTTAAGTAATTTAATTTGTTAAAGTAATGAATTATTAATAAAAATAACAAAAGAAATAAATAGCTAAAAGAAATAAGGGCTACGGTATTTATATTATTTTTGGGTCAACTTTGGTCAAAATGAATTTGTCACTTAGTCACTAAATGTGATTAGTAATTAGGATTATATTAGATTGTATAATGAATCGTTAATAAAAAGAATTGACGAAACCGATAAAAATAAACGTTACACGTATTAAAATGAACAAACTCGAGTGTTACTACCTACGCTTAAATTTGGATATGGACATACGGACTATTTAAAATGAACTACGACAACCTCGCTAAAAATGGAAACCGCTAAAATGTTAGTTAAGTATATGACTAAATTTAACCGAGTTTTACATTTAAAATAAATACTCAAATCACTAAATACAAAACGAACCTAACGACTTTAAAACTAAAATTTTGTACTTAGAAAATAAAAGTTGATTTTGATACTTTAGTGAAATGTCTAAGTATAAAAAGTTGTACAAAGAATAAAGATACTAAGTATAAAAACATAATACTTGATATTAATAATACATGTACGTATAAAAATACGAATAAAATACGAAGTATAAAAATACGCATAAGTATAAATACGAAGTATAAAAATACGTACAAATACGAAATACTAAAATACGAATACGTATAAAAATACGGTGAATAGTAAATACGATGAATAGTAAATACGATGAATAGTAAATACGATAAATAGTAAATACGATGAATAGTAAATACAATGAATAGTAAAATAATGAATAGTGAAAATATTTAAAATTTACGAACGGACTCAAAATAAATCATTAAGTCTTTCTATGTGTTTTGTTTACCTGAAGAACTGCTAGAACTAAAATTTCATTATACAAAGTTAGACGATATATTTAAGTTACAGAATTGTCACCTATTTTGAATGAACGAGGAAATAATAATTTGAGAAATGAACTACTTGAATAAAATACTTGGATTGTTCGCCATGTCGCGACTCTTGAATTCGAAGTTAATGAGGTAGCTGTCTATGGGGACTTTGGCTCCTCCCGTAGTTGCTAAAGGCGATCTAATATTTTTATATAAAGTATTATTTCGGTGCGGGATATACAACCTCAGGGATGGGGCATGATTGATATCTCCGTGAGCCCATACTACGGTAATTGGAAACTCCAGCCCCACCCGGGGGTACCCGTCTAAGGTGATAGTCGTATTATTAGGTGACTACTTACTTGAGGGCGAGTATGATACGAACCTATCTATAGTGGTGTATGCATACATTAGACTCGGGATTTGGCTGTCCTTATCGCTTTAGGTATCTCTAGCCTGTCAGTCACGACCGCTTTGTTCGACTGATAAACGCTTCGCGGACGTCTAGTATGTCGACCACGCCCAATCTGTTTGGCCTGGCCCACTATTGCCTAGTGTGTCAGCCACGTCCAATCTGTTTGGCCCTGTCTACTATAGCGCGTTTTACGTCTGCATGCTTCCGCCTCGCTAACGAACATTCATTAGTTAACGTATGTTGAATGTATTTCCTTGTCTTGTTTTGATTGGTTATTGCCTGAATGACGTTGTACGTGAGTTTGAAATTTCCATGTTGAGAATGATTATTGAAGCATGTTTTACGATAATATGATTTGATTTATACTTGTGTTTGAATTACCATGTCTCCTTATATGTTTTGCCTGTTACTTGCATTATATGTTATTTATTTATTCTACTATATTGCATATAATTTAGAATTGCATGTATAGATTTACTTATATGATTTATCGCTTTAAACCGCATGCTTATTATGACTTATATGTCTTTATATGCTATATGGAATAAGCGTGTTTATGTTTTTATCATAACGTTATAATTATAAAGCGATAGTAATAAACCAAAGTAATTGAATTCGAGGGTAAGTATGAGCGTAACTAGTCACTGTCCGCTCAGCGGGCATCCCCCCAACAGTTTATTGTGCAGGAAAAGCGTGGACCGGATGCTTGGATTTTGGGACGGGACCAGCTTATATTTATTGCTTTACCTTTGTTTGTTTTGAGAGAAATTGTAATCGAATACTCTGTTTATTCTCTAAACTCGTATTATGTATACTGAGTTGTAAGACGATGACAGCTGGTTTTTAATATATGTACTTAATTAATATTTCCGCCTTAGTTTAATTAAGTCACGTAAAACCCGGTTATTCTGATTGGTATCGAGTCATCTTTGCGACCGTGAATGACTTAAAGTTATCTCACATAGCGAGACGACACCTGGGCCAGACATTCATATCGTATGTCAGGCATAGACTTATAGGATCAAATAATGAATTAGAAATCTTAGATCGCTAAATAATAAATTAGACCACTTTAAAGTGTGAGAATGGGTAGAAACATTAGGGATTGACCGACTGACCTAGACTTGAGGGTCTCGACTATTATTCTACCTCGTTAGTTTTTCTTTTATTTTTAGGCTTGCCTGCTAAGTGCTCTATGACTGATCTTTTTGACTAACAAGTCTTTTATACTAACGTTACCTAAACTCGAGACGTATAAAAATCGAGGACAAGACGACAAGGACTCAAGCACTTGCAAAGGGACGCATCAAGAGTCGAACAATCTGAAGTGACGCTCTGGACTTTGAAGAATTCAATTGCTTTGAAGACGTATATAACTTTCTCAAACATCCCTAATTAGATAGATTATCATTTTCTCCTCGAAAAATTTTAAATCTATTTAACTTACTTTCTTCTTCGAAAATATAACTTTTTTAACTTATACTCCTATCATGAATTTATAAAATAAATTTTTATCTCTTTCCATTTCTCGCAAATGCAAGACTAGAAGACAAGACCTGAAGCTCATGCAGTGAGACGTATCAAGAATCATGCTATCTGAGGCAACGTCCAAGACGTCGAAGACTTCTTTAACATTGAAAATTTCAAAAACCTTATTTAAAATCATCCTTTAAAATTTAAATATTTTAAACTTGATTAATTTTCAAAATCTTATCCTTACTATCTCGTGTTAAATTTTTAACATCATAATTTCCTAACCACCTTCAAAAATCTACCTTCGTATTTTGTCTTAAAAACATTTTCAAAAAAGTTATTTATTTGCTTCGTAAAACTTTTATTTCAGAGTTGAAATATCTTTGATATTTAGTTATTTTAAGTTGCTTATTATTTATTTCATACCCTTTTTGAAACTTATTACTCTTCAAGTTTCTTAAATCTATTATTACCTTCTCGAGAATTTTCATCCGTTTTAAAACTTATAGTTTCTACGTATTAATCCTTAAATTGGATTTCGTATTTTAACTTCCCTTTATAATTCCTTATTTCTTAAATTTCGATACTTTTGAAACTTGGTTGTTTCGACCTCCTTTTCTTTATATTTTAAATACCTTTCGAACTTGTCATATCTGTTACAATTATCTCTCGTCAAAATATACTTACATATATCACATTTTCTTTTTATATAACCCCTTATTGTAAATTTCGAATCTTATCCTAAATATGATTTATAACATTTCTGTTTCATCTAATAACATTAGAATAATAATTTTAAGAAAATGAGCTATATCAACAAGGTTATCCATAATTCTCGAAAAATTTATTTAATCATTCAACGATGACCTATATCCTCTTAAATTTCATTAAAGCTCATATTTTCATTATGATCACTACGACTTTTACATATTTTCATAAATGCCATTTTTCCTAAGGCTATATATCTTATATATGTGATCATTAAAAGTAACATTAATAATATTATATAGATACGCTTAAAACTTCTTAAGGGGGTAGGACAATAATTCGATTATATTAAAATCTTAATTCAATACTGTATTAAAATCTTAATTCAATATTAAAACATCTTATTTCAACCTATCTTAAAGTTAACATTTATTTTTGAATTTAAATAAATTATTTTTATTCTTAAAACGCTTATTATTTTAATTTCATTTAATTCCGTACAAAACTTCTAGGCCCTACCTTTTTGAAAACGTCTTTCTCGCTAATTTTGAAAATGACAATGCAACAACATTTAGGTATTAATTCGAAAAACAATTATTCGTATTTTGAAATTATTAAATTCTTCCATAATTCCTTCTAAGAAGATCTTGACCAATCAAGAGCAATATTAATTTTCAAATTCCAAAAACCTCGATGTTTTTTTCTCCAACTGCTTTTTAATCTTGAGCAGTTATCCATCCTATTCAAGTTTCGGGGACGAAACTTTTCTTAAGGGGGTAGGATTGTAACACCCCGTCTTTTCGTAACACAATATTATAAAAGAATTTAATTCCTTAGATTAAATTCATCATTTTTCATTATAATAAAAATGCGACTGAATTTTTTTTCGCCAAACAATAATAAATTGCCTAAGTCCGAATATAAATATTTTGAAAAATAAAGTATGTTGTATTATATTCAGAATTCAAAAAGAAACACATTTCAAAATTTTATAAAAGTCAACACAAAACTTATATCGTCTTTCAAATTTCAAAATAGTCAAGTCATGTTTACCACTCACAAAAATAAAAGTAAAACCATTTATTCATAAAATTTAATTTCTGACCTTTTGATTTTCGAATAAAAATGGACACTTATATTTTTCTCGGCTTTGAAATTCAAGTCAACGATTTCAAACACGCAAATCAAAGTCAAGCCACCTATTTTCTTTTCCACTTACTTTTCTTACACAAATCTTCAACACTTAACATCAACCTTTTATTATTAATCATTTTGATTATTATTTTATAAATCATATTATATTAATAACTAATTACTATTCAAATTCTATTTAACTAACTTTTTCACTTAATCTCGATATTCTAAGTTACACCTAATTTAAACTGATAAAATTTTTGACGTTTGATTATAATGATTTAAATCTTTAACATTCAACAAAAAAAATAAGTATTTCGACCAAATGAATTTTTATTCAAGTTTCGAGGATTCTAAACCAAATTTTTGTTTTAGTTTCCTTTTGAAGTTTATTTTCATTTTTATTTTCGATCTTATTTCGAAACACTATTTTAATATCATATCTTTAATTTCGAGACTTTTCGCGTACGCACAAATCGAAAATTCCAGAAACGTAAAAGCGAGCCCACTTGTTGCAAGTTGGCCGAGCTACTTAAGCACATGGCTCAAGGTTTAGCTCTTTCTTTTCTTCTTGCTTTACCAAGTTGTCCAATCCTATTACCCACCTACTTAACTCATCATCATTTATTTTAATTTACATTTAACTTTATATATAACAAACCATTTTCCTTTTTGATGTAATGTAACCCGTAGGATTAATCAAGGCCTAACTTTCGGGGTCCGAAAAGTGGTCATACGGACTCGGAATTTAACGAAACAAAAGCCTAAACCACCTAACTTTTCGAGACGGATTTAATGGTACAGTTTTCATAACTATTAGACAGACCGAACTAAACTCATTTTTCTGTTTTCTTTCAAAGGTCAAATTTCATTCCTCGAAACCTTCTATTCTATTTTCGCCGTTTTAGCCCTTAAAATTTTATCGACGTTCCTTAACTTTTAAATATTTTCTTCAATAGTAAACAAAATATTTTAGTCTTAAAATTTTAAAGTAGAGATATTTTGAAAAATCGTCGAACGCACACATTAACTTTTATCGCTTTTGACGCCCGACTTTTTAAAACTGATTCATTTCGTAAAAGCATTTTAAAACACATGGGAGACAAACTCTACACCAAATAGTAAATTGGACTTACTTTATAAATGTGATGATGATAGTTGATTTTCTTTTAATTAAACTTTATTTAATTAATTCATAACTTAACACCTAAATGTTTCTAGCTTATCCTACAAGTTATACATGAGCCAAAATCATTTACCACCTTCTCATTATTGCCGTAACATGTGCCTTCTTTTTTTTTTCCTTGGTTTTGTTTCATTTTCTTCCTAAAAAGCAATTAAATAAAACCTATCTTTACACCTAATCTATTTGGTACAACTTGTTCACAAATTTTGAAGAGCCAAACATCACTTGTTTTACTCTCCTCACCACCGTAGCTTTGCTCCCTTTTTCTCCCTTTTATTTTTCTTTCATTTCTTCCAAAAACATTAAATAAAAACCCTAATATTATTTCTAATAAATTCCTAAGTAATTCTAGTTATATTAATGGGTATTGGAAGCTAACTTGCAAGGATTTTTGGGTGAAGCTTATGGGTTATATGGGTGAAGAATTTATCCGATCTAAAATTTATTTTAGATCCCCGGCGATTAACATCCTATTTAAGGTGACTAGTTATATCTCATATTAGTCTCTTTAGTAAATTAACTTGTTTTGTTATTATAATTTTATAAGTATGAAAATTATGTTAAAATATATTAAACATCACTTGTGTGCTTTGGATGTTTATGTGTTGCATAGATAATGATAATAACTAATAATATTATAAATAGAATTGTTATAGTTTAATTTAAAGCATGTTTAGAGTATTTATTTTAAGTAATTTAAATTGTTGTTTATGTCTTGTTATGCTAGTATGGTTTACTTATAAATAAAAATATGTTAAATGTATAACAAAGAGTATAAAGTCAAGAAGAATTGAAAATAGAAAAAAAATGTGCATGTGTATAAGTTCCACGGCATTTCCTAATTTTCTTGATCAAGTTTTACTTATAATTGTTGTGAATAGTTTATTAAGTTAGTGTAGATTAATTAGACTTTTTAGTAATTTTTGTGAAATTTAACATGATAATATAAAAAAAAAATGTGTTCTTGATGTTCATAAGAAACTCATGTGTGTTCTTAATATGTTCTTGATGTTCTTCATTTTATGCACACTTTGATTTATAATGTTGTTATGTTTGTTGTTATTTATTGTTTTTTATTAACTAGTAAGTAATTACAAAACTAAATATATAAGTTAAACAAGCTAAATCCTTAAATTGTAAAAGTTAGAAATTTAAAGTAAGTAAAAACACTATTCATAAATGAAGTAAAATATTTAGTGAAAATCGTAAACTAGTTAAATCACTTTAGTATAATTTGAATAATTAATATATAAAAACTTTAAGTCAAAACCGATAAATTAGAAAACGAAAATGAAAATGGATGAGTATAGGAGGCCACGGCCTTAGGGCTATTTTTGGACTAAAAATGATTTTTGTCACTTTTTATTTTATCACTTATGTAACAACCCGGTTTTTCGTGACTTTAATTAAACTAAGGCGGAAAATTAATTAAGTCTATATATTACAAAACCAGCTGTTATCGTTCAACAAACTCAGTATACATAATACGAGTTTAGAGATAAAACAGAGTATTTAGATTACAAGTTCTCTCAAAACAGATTACAAAATAAGGCCTTCAATCCCCTGATAAATCAACGGTCAAGACTCGGGGTACCTGCATTAAACTCTCATCATTTTCCCGCACACTCTTTCGATACATGCAATTCTAAAACAATATGCAATATGAATATTAAATAAACAAGGAAAACAAATCGCAAGCATGCAAGTAAAGCACATAAGAAGGTCATGATGATACAATACGAGTATAAACCAATCCAATAACATACCACGCTCACAAATAATCATACTCAACAAATCGCATTCCAATATTCAGCCAGGTCATTCAGATAATCATCAAACAAACAAGGAAATGCATTCAACATGTGATAACAAATGAATCTTCGTTAGTAAGGCGGAAGCATGCAGACATAATCCGCGCAGTAGCCGGCAGGGCCAACATCACTTGGACATGACTGCCAGGCTCAAAGATATCTAAGGTAATAAAGATGGCTACATCCCTTGTCTAATGTATGCATACACTACCTATCGAGGATCATACTTATTCGCTATTCAAAAGGTATCACCGACGAAAAAGTTCGACTATCACCAGAGACGGGTACCCCCGGATGGGGTTGGCGTTTCCAATTACTGATATATGGGCCCACGGTAATATCAAGTATGCCCCATCCCTGAGGTTGATACTCGCTAGAAAAGAAATCTTAAGATTGTTAATCGCCTTGGGCAACTCTGGGAGGGAGCCCAAGTCCCCATATACAGCTACCTCGTTAACTTCGAATTTCAAGAGTCGCAACATGGCGAACAATCCTAGTATTTTATTCAAGTAGCTCGTTTTTCTCAAATTCTCATTCTCTCGTTCGTAAATAATAATAATGACTAACTTGTAATATAAATATAACGTCGAACTTGTATAATGAAATTTTTATGTAATGATTCTTGAGTAAAAGCAGAACACATAGAAAAACTTAATTATTTATTTTGAGTCCGTTCGTAAATTTTTAAATATTTTTCACTATTCATTATTTTACTATTCACCGTATTTACTATTCACCGTATTTACTATTCATCGTATTTACTATTCACCGTATTTACTATTCATCATATTTACTATTCATCGTATTTACTATTCCTCGTATTTGTACGTATTCGTATTTTCGTATTCCGTATTTGTACGTATTTTTATACTTCGTATTTTATTCGTATTTTATACGTATATGTATTCTTATACTTAGTATTTTATTATTTTATTTTCTTTATACTTAGTGATTATTATTTGACTTTATTTATACTTAGTATTCTTATACATTTTTTTTTTTTTATTACTAAGGATATTTTAGAAAATAAAACTAAGCTTTTTATTTACTAAGTGTAAAATTCTAGTTTTAAAGTCGTTAGGTTCGTTTTGTATTTAGTGATTTGAAAAATGATTTCGGAAGTAAAACTTAATATAATCTAAGTACAAAATTCTAGTTTTAAAGTCGTTAGGTTCGTTTTGTATTTAGCAATTTGAGAATTTATTTTAAATGTGAAACTCGATTTTTAACTTAAGTATAAAATCTAATTTCAAAGTTGTTAAGTTCATTTTGTACTTGGTCAATTTTAATAACATTTCAAAAGTAAAACTCGGTTAAATTTAGTCGTATACTTAACTAAGATCTTAGCGGTTTCCATTTTTAGTGAGGTTGTCGTAGTTCATTTTAAATAGTCCGTACGTCCACATCCAACTTTAAGCATAGGTAGTAACACTCGATTTCATTCATTTTAATACGTGTAACGTTTATTTTTATCGGTTTTGTCAATTCTTTTTATTAACGATTTAATACATAAACAAATATAAATCTAATTACTATCCAATTTTAGTGACTAAGTGATAATTTCATTTTGACCAAAATTGACCCAAAATATCCTAAATGCCGTGAGCCTTTATTTATTTAGCTATTTATTTCTTTTGTTGTTTTTATTAATAAATCATTACTTTAACTATTTTAATTTCTTAAGTGATAAAAATAAAAAGTGACAAATTCATTTTAGGTCTAAAATGGACTCCAAAACCGTGGCCTAACATACATAGCAATTTATTTTCGTTTTCTAATTTTATCGGTTTTTAACTTAAAGTTTTTATATACTAATTATTCATATTAACTTAAAGTGATTTAAACTAGTAAATATAAACAATAAATAACTAAAAACTTATAAAATTAGGAATCAAACTAACTATATACATGAAGAACACATGGTCATTTGAAGAACCCTAATACTTTTAAAATGAACATCGTTTAGTCAAATTTCTATACGTTTATATAATTTTCTCAAATTTTTCCTACAAGTCAAATTTAACAATACTAATCATAATATGTTATTTAGAAAAATTAAAACTAAAAATTGGTCCATTAAATTGATTATAGCCGTGTATATATATATATATTCATAAATTTTGATTTTTGATTTTTATACTTCTAATTCAACAACTAATTTATCTTATTTTATTTATATATTTAATCATAAGTGGAAAACATAACAAAACATTAACACACATAAATAAAATCATTTAAACATAACATTAACACAAAAATTCAAGAACACATATGAACATATCAAAACACTTAAAATTCATAACAAATTCATTTTAAGTCCTAAACATAAACTAATTATATTTTCATATACATATTAGTCTTAGTATTTTAAGCATGCAATTTACATAAATTAAAACGAAAAATTAGACAAAAATAAGGGGTGATGCCGTGTGGTTTTTGGTGTGTTAACAAATATTATTTTTCGATTTTTGTCTTCTAAATTTAACATGTGAAATACTAAGTGATAAAATAATTCATGCATGCATCAAAAACAATAACATATAATCAATTTCGAGGCGCTTATCATATAAATGTGCGGGAAGCACCTTAGGTTAGGTTATTGAAAGTTATACTAGCAGTTGTCCGGGTCAACGATGTGATCGAACTGGCTTAAATCGACTCCTCCACCTTGCTCCTCGTCTTTGATTAGGAGGGTACATAAAAATGAAATACACAAGTTAGTAATTTATTTTATAACTAAACTAGCTAAACTAAAATTTAAAGTGTAGTAGTATTTAGGTTTAGGTGATGTTTTAATTCTTTTTATGATTTCAATTCATGTTCATATTTTGATTGTATTATAAAAGAAAGAGTAAGTGAGTACTAAATATAAATGGTGAGGATCCATTTAAGTATGCTAATAAATTTAAGCAAATGAAAAGAAAGTTTTAAGGAAGAAATGAATTAAAGAGGATGAAGGTTGTAATGTGTTCTTGAGGTTGAACTATGAACAAGCTTACTTGTTCTTAAGTTGAGTTTATTAGAGAGAAAATAAGTTGAAGTGTTGGTTGTGTTTGTGTTTGTTTTTGTGCGTGTAGTATGTATAATGTAGTAGTAGTTTGTGTTTTGTTTTGGTTGTAAGTTTATATTATGTAGTATGTAATTTAGTATTAATAATATATAATCTTTAATTAAAAATAAGCTATAAGTGATGATGAATTAGTATAGGTTGTAAGAAGGATTGGACAAGTTACTAAAGTAGAAGAAAAAATGGAAGAGGATCACTTGACCCTTGGCCAAATATCTCGGCCACCTTGCAAGCCAAGACCCGATTTTTACGTTTTTGAAATTTTCGATTTACGCGTACGTGAAAAGTCTCGAAATGAAATATATAGTCTTAAAATAATGTTTAGAAGTAAGATCGAAAATAAAAATGAAAATAGACTCCAAAACGAATTCAAACAAAAATTGGGTACTAGTTTTCCTCGCAACTTTGAAATAAAATTTTATTCGATCGAAATATATATTTTTTTCGTTGAATGTTATCGAATTAAATCATTATCCTCAAACGTCAAAAAGTTTATCAGTTTAGGCTTAGTGTAACTCAATATATCGAGTTTTAGTGAATGTGTTAGTTAAATCAAGGTGGAATAGTAATTTGATATTATTATTATATGTTGTGTTAGTAATAATCAATATGATTAAGCTTAAGCTACTTTAATTAGGTTTGGATTATGAGTAATTACATTTAAGAAAAGATTAGATGACTTAATCACATTTAGGTGGCTTGGCCATTTAGTCAACGTTTGACCTCGATTTGCGTGCCAAAATTTGTCGTTGAGAAATTTGTCGTGTGTGCTTCATTTGATTTATCGAGTTTGAATATGAAAGAATAAAGTTCAAATTCTAAGTAATTCAAAATGGTTTTGGTTTAGGTGCAAAAATAATTGTAGTGTAATGTTTTAGGAATATGATGAGCGAGGATGATTATTTATTGATTTCCTAATTATAATTAGCTTAAATTAACACGGGGTGTTACAACTTAAGTAATTTAATTTGTTAAAGTAATGAATTATTAATAAAAATAACAAAAGAAATAAATAGCTAAAAGAAATAAGGGCTACGGTATTTATATTATTTTTGTAACACCCCGTGTTTTTATTAATACTAATTAATTATTTTAACAAAATTCTTAAATTAAAATTTATATAATTTCACTTTTACTCAATTACTTTAAAAACGCGGCTGAAAAATTTCGATTAAATAAACTTTCTCCAATACATTTCTAATTAAACTTTCTTGATTTTATATTAACCTATATTATATTTTTATTTATAAAATACTTGTCGAATTAAAACGTTACTTTTATTACCATTATTAGACTTTATAAATTTGCGCTACATTTTAGAAATCCTCACGTTCATAAAATTTAGTCTTTATAAAAATATTCTTTCAAATAAGCAGGCCGTTTGAAAATCGGTGAGATCATAATACAATTTGTAACTGACAACTTTTATACATTTATATTTTCGAAACTATAAATTTTATAATACTAATGATGAAACTAAAATTTAAAACAAATAATTTAAAGTATAGTATATTTTATAAAATATAAAAGTTTATAAATAAGAGTTAATGAAACAGAGCAAACAAAATGAAACAGACCCAAAAATATCACATGTGGCCTTGGTATGTCGGTACACACTACTACACACCCTTGATTTTGGGATATTTTACTTTAACCTACTTCACTCTCAAAACCTAACTCCCTTATATTTTTTTTTGGGTTGTTCTACTGCCTCCTTCTTCTTCTTCTTCTTCTTCTTCTTCTTCTTCTTCTTCTCTCCCTACATCTTCCATTAAAACAAAATAAAACAACAACAATAATGATAATAATAATAACAATAACTAACAAGCAACAACAACAATAACGACATACAACAACAACATTAACAAATCAACAATAACAACAAACACTATGGCAGCCACCGTGAGCCACCGTGAGCCACCATGGCCACCGTCACTTCCACCGGAGACACCACCGCCGTCCTCTCCTGCCTCTCTCTCCTCTCCTCTCCCCGCCACCTCTGCCCTCTTTTCCCTTGCCATCAGACGCCACCACCGGAGGCCACACCACCTCAGGCCACCTCCTTCCTTGGCCATCACCACCGTGCCGTGCTCTGCCGCCTCTCACTCTATCTCTCCCACCGTAGTCCCCTACTTATCCTCTGTTTTATTTTATTTTTTTCGTCAGCCGAGTTCGACCTCACCCATCAGAACCACCACGCCTGGAGCTTCACCGCCGTCGCCGGAACCGATGTCAACTACACCGACGGCCACCATGGCCGTGCTCTTCCTCGAACTCCCTCCTTTTTCTCCCCTGTTTTCAGCCCACCGTACACCACCACCACGGTGTCCACCGTGAATCACCTGGGCCCCTGCTCACCGTGGCCTTCCTATGCTTGCCGTCGAATTCTTATCGTCGGTAAGTGTCATTGATTAAACCATTTTTATCCGTAAATATATTGTCGATTGATTTCACTGATTTTATTTCATGTTTGCTCTCTCCTCTACGTGTCCTGTTCGTTTGTAGGGGATGAAATCGGATACGAAAACTTGAGCGTTTGTCCTCGGTTTACTTGGCCTTCTCGGTGCTGCTACCGTCATCTGAAACCCTCTCTATTTTGCCTCGCCTCTTTCACGGGTAAGCCTCCTTCGTTCCTATTTGTGTTGTCTGACAGAACAACTTTTACCACTTGACATCCTTTTTATTTCTGTTGAATTTTGTCCTCATTCGTTTTCGTAAATGATTTATTTACGAGTCTCATTTAATCCTCCTCTTTTTGTGGGTGTTGCTGACAACGTCAATGTCGTCGTTGTTGTTCTCAATCGACTTCACTACTTATTGGGTCTAAGAGGAAACGGGTTAGTTTTGGGTCTCGTGGGTCGACAATATCGTGGATCCGCATTTAGCTAAGGAAATTGCATCGAAGCTAACATAAGGTGCCCCCGCACACTAGTTTAATTTACGTATTTAGAATATATAATTTTTGTGTTCATGTGTTATATAAATGATTTATGTGATTTTGTGAATTTTGATTGTGTGTTAATTTGAATTATTATATGATGTTGAATTAAATTGTGAAATATGATATTTGTATTATTTTATGATAATATGTTTTAGGTGAAAAATGTGTTGTTAAATTATTGTTGATTTTATATGAAATTTTATCATGTTGAAATTATATGTTATGTGTAAATTATTGAAAATATTAAATATAAGTAATCACAAGTATAAAATAAGACTAAAAATATTATTAACCTAGCTTAAGTAAATAAACTAAATAAATATAAAAATATTTATAGTCGTAAAAATAGTTGTAGTCACTTAATGGTTCAAATTAAAATACAACTAAAAATAAAGAGTTAAATAAAAAGAGAATCAAGTTTAAATTAGGATTAAATCAATTTAAAAGTAAAGTTCATTTTTAATATACATAAAAGTTACTCGTATTAAATATCTAATATAAACAGTCGTATAAAAACTCATATATCTAATTTAATATAATAATTACCTTATTTAAAACACTAAAGTTTAAAATGAACTTAAAATATACTAAATAAGTATTTGGTTAAAATATCAAAAGGAATTAAAGAACTTGAAATTTAAAATAAACCTAAGTAAGCTATTATTGAATAGAGTTAAAAATTAATATCACTAACAAGATTTTTGAAAATAAAATGAAGTTAGGCGAAGTCGCGTAAAAAGGAATTTAAGAACTAACTTCACAAATATAAATTAGGACACAAATAATGTGTCAAGGAATTTTGCTAAGTATAAAAATGTAAGGATTAAAAAAAGATTATCGAATCATATAAATAACTTAGTAAGTATAACATTTTATATGAAAAGATTAACTTAAAACAAAGCTTACAAATTTAAATAGTATTTTTAAAATTAGGAATTGTCTTAAAGTCGACGACTCACTAAATCAATGTAAGTCGTATAAAACAAATAATAATAACCATATAAAAAGTAAGACATTATAAAAAGACACTAATGGTTATTCCATAAAAATAATGTACAAAGAATTCTAAGTTATAAAAAGCTTAAATAAGATTCTACGATCAAATTATCTTTCCACTTAAATCGAATAACTAAGTAAAAATAATAATGTAAAGCTTTATTAAGAAATTAAACCCCCTAAAAGGAATTTAACTAAATGTCAGTTAATTATATTTTATCAAAAATCTAAAACTTGACAAATCTCAATTAAGTAATATTTCTGAAGTTAAAATAAATGTTATGAATATTATGTAACTAAACACCTTCATTATTTTTATTAACTATGAAAATATCAAATAATTATTATATTAAATGAAACTTGGAATATTTATATCACTAATGGTAAACATACTTAAGTTGAAATTTAAACGAAACTAAATCATTTAACTTAATCAAATAAAATACTTACACTTGAATGAAATAAATTAATTACTTGAACCTATATAAGTTATTCGAAATAAATCATTTTTAAAGTAAACTAAGTAACGAGAATTAATATTTAAAAGAAAATAATGAATTGTAAAATAATGAATAGTGAAAATATTAAAAAGTTACGAACGGACTCAAAATAAATTATTTAAGTTTTCTATTTGTTATTGCTTATCTGAAGAATTGCTAGAACTAAAATTTTCATTATACAAGTTCGACGTTATTGATTATTATGAACTCCTTTGGAGAAATAAAGGAACGAGAAAATGATAAAGAAAGTACTTGTTAAATACTCGATTATGCTGTCATGTTGCGAATCTATTGTGCCATCGTTGGAAAGGTAGCCAGATATGGGGACTCTTTCACTCTCGATCTTGGTAGGCGTTCTAATGACTCTCATAGTCTTTAGGCAAGCAGGCGTATACATCCCTTGAATGGGCATAAATGTTGCGTTTTGCGGTCCATACGAGGTAACGGAAGATGACCATCCCATCCGGGGACCTTGTCATTAGGTATTAATCGTTTTGGTTAGGAAAAGCATACTCTCTCGAATAGCGAGGACTGTGTCGTTTCTAAGTGAAAGTGTGTGCACACATCAGATAAGGGATTGAATCGTCCTTCTTACCTAGTGGTATCCTTAGCATTAAAGTCCGTTGATGTACCCGGCAGCTTTTGCGCAGGCCTTGCTTTTGTAGGGTTTTGCATGCTTCCATCCTGACTTGTTGTGGTTCATAGGACAACGTATGATAGATTATCCATGTTGTATTGGATATTAGGTAGTTATCACGTACGCTACTTAGTGTTTGATCTGATGTACGAGTCTGAGCAGCTAGTGCACTTTGATAATTATCTATGAGAGTACACAAGCCGCTCTGTAGTCAAGACTCGCGAGTTATGTTACTATGTGAATATAATTGAAAAGGGTCGACTACCCCGAACATGAATGAAATGATAATGATTTGCCTACATGATATGAATGGAGATAATATGATGATTCAATTGCTATGTTATATGATCTATGATATGTTATGTTTTGTGAATTGTATTATTGTATGTTTAATTGTACTGATTTAATTACATGCGCATATGTTATTATTATGTGTTTACCGCTAAGGGTTTTATATGGCTTAGCGTGTGCGGGGCATAATCGAGTTTGAACGGCATTTTCCCGTAGGTACCCCGAGGCTACATTGACGATTTATATCAGGGGGATTGAAGGCCTTATTTTGTATTTTGGAGAGATGTAATTAAACTTATACTCTGTTATCCTAAACTCGTACTATGTATTTAGAGTTTTATCACGATTAACAGCTGGTTTTGTAATATATAGACTTAATTAATTTTCCGCCTTAGTTTAATTAAAGTCACGAAAAACCAGGTTGTTACAGTTGGTATCAAAGCTGTCTTGCGACCGTGAATGACTTAAAGTTATTTCACATAGCGAGGCGACACCTGGGCCAGACATTCATATCGTATGTCAGGCATAGACTTATAGGATCAAATAATGAAATTAGAAATCCTAGATCGATAAAATAATAATCTTAGAACGCTTTAAATGTGAGAATGGGTAGAAATATTAAGGATTGACCGACTGACCTAGATTTTAGAATTTTCGACCGTTATTCAACCTCGATAGATTTTTATTTCTCTTTTCTTGCCTGCTAAGTGCTCTATGACTAATCTTTTTACTAACAAGTCTCATATGCTAACCTTACCAAAAAAAAGCGAGACGTATGAAGTGAAGACAAGACGACAAGAACTCAAGCACATGGAAATGGACGCATCAAGAGTCGAACGATCTGAAAAGACGTTCTAGACCTCGAAGAAATCTATTGCTTTGAAGACGTCTATAACTTTCTCTAACGTCCTTATTAAATAAATTATCATTTTCCCCTCTAATAAAGTTTAAATCTATTTAACTCATTTTTGTTTTCTAAAATAAAACTTTCCTAACTTATACTCTTCTAACGACTTCATAAAATGGATTTTTATCTCTTTTCATTTCCTCGCAAATATAAGATTTGAAGACAAGAACAGAAGCGCATGCGAAGAGACGTATCAAGAATCACGCTATCCAAGACAATTTTCAAGACGTCGAAGATTTCTTTAGCATTGAAGATTTCTAAAGCTATATCAAAATCGATCTCTAATGATCACCATCATTTCAACGTTTATAAATTTTCAGATTTCCTAATCAAATTCCTAATATTTAATCTCACTCGATTATTTTTTTCAACCTTCTAAACTTATTAACTCCTTTTAAAACTTCTAACTTCCTAAATCAATAATTCTTAATAATTGTCTTCTCAATAAATTTTCATCTCTTCCTTTAATCTCGTAAAAATTATACCATTTTTGTTTTCGGATTTCATAAACTCCTTGATCTTTATACTCTACCTTCGAACTTGATTACTTCGTTCTTTTGACCCCTTACAATTAGTTTTAGGTTCTAAAATTTCTAATCTTGAGATCTATCTATAATACTTACTAATTGAATTCATAAAGTTAATTTTCATTTGTTCTCTTCAATCTCAAATAAAAATGACTTTATATCTTCTTTGTAATTTCGTTAACTTTTTATTCAACCTCTAAAGTTTATTCCCTTGTTATTCCAAAAATTTTGAACTCTTAAATTATATGTCTATGAAATACTTACTAACCTCATACAATGAATCTTTGGTTGTTTCCTTCATTTTTGTAAACTCTCTATCTTTTTATTAAATATTTTTTTGAACTTATAAACTCAATTGTTTTAAAATCCTCATCCTTTAACTTTAAATATTTTTAACTTGATTACCTATCAAATTCTTAGCTTTACTATCTCATTTTAAATAATTAACATCATAAATTCCTAACTAGCTTTAAAAATTTACCTTCGTATTTCGTCTTTAAAACATCTTTGAAAATTATCTATTGTTTGTCAAATTTTTATTTCGTCATTTGAGATATCTTTTGATATTTAATTATTTTAAATTGCTTATTCCTATTTCATACACTTTCGAATCATATTTTGTTATTACCTTCTCGTGAATTTTCATCCGTTTTAAAACTTATAGTTTTCTACGTATTAACCACTAAAATGGATTTTCTTATTTAACTTCTCTTCATAAAATCCTTATTTCTTAATTTTAGATACTTTTAAAACTTCTTTGTTTCGAGCTCCTTTTCTTTAAATTTTAAATATCTTTTGAACCTGTCCTATCTATTACATTTATCTCTCTTCGAAGTATATATACATATATCATTTTCTTTTCTTCTATATAACTCCTTATTGTAAATTTCGAATCTTATCCTAAATATGATTTATAACATTTCTGTTTCACCTAATAACATTATAATAATAATTTTAAGAAAATGAGTTATATCAACAAGGTTATCCATAATTCTAAAAATTTTATTTAATCATTCAACGATAACCTATATTCTCTTAATTTCATTAAAGCTCACATTTTCCTTATAACCACTACGACTTTTACATATTTTCCCTAAATGCCGTTTTCTTAAGGCTATATATCATATACACTTGATCATTAAAAGTAACAATAATAATATCATGTATATACGTTTAAAACTTCTTAAGAGGGTAGGACAATAATTTGATTATAACACAATCCTAATTAAATATTAAAATTCTTTATTTCAACCTATTTTAAGGTTAACTTTTATTTTCAAATTTAAATAAATTGTTTTAATTCTGAAAAGGGCTTATTATTTTTATTTAATTTAATTCCGTACAAAAACTTCTAGGCCCTACCTTTTTGAAAACCTCTTTCTCGCTGATTTTGAAAATGACAATGCAGCAACATTTAGATATTAATTCGAAAAAGAATTACTTATATTTTAAAATTATTAAATTCATCAATCTTTCCTTGTTAGAAAATTCATACCCAATCAAGAGCAATGTTAATATCCTAATTCCAAAAATCTCGATGTTTTCACTAACTGCCTCATTCTATCCCGAGCAGCTTATCCTTCCTTTATAAGTTTAGGGACTAAACTTTTCTTAAGAGGTAGGATTGTAACACCAGTGTTCTTATTATTACTAATTAATTATTTTAACAAAATTCTTAAATTAAAATTTATATAATTTCACTTTTACTCAATTACTTTAAAAACGCGGCTGAAAAATTTCGATTAAATAAACTTTCTCCAATACATTTCTAATTAAACTTTCTTGATTTTATATTAACCTATATTATATTTTTATTTATAAAATACTTGTCGAATTAAAACGTTACTTTTATTACCATTATTAGACTTTATAAATTTGCGCTACATTTTAGAAATCCTCACGTTCATAAAATTTAGTCTTTATAAAAATATTCTTTCAAATAAGCAGGCCGTTTGAAAATCGGTGAGATCATAATACAATTTGTAACTGACAACTTTTATACATTTATATTTTCGAAACTATAAATTTTATAATACTAATGATGAAACTAAAATTTAAAACAAATAATTTAAAGTATAGTATATTTTATAAAATATAAAAGTTTATAAATAAGAGTTAATGAAACAGAGCAAACAAAATGAAATGCACTCCAAAATATCACATGTGGCCTTGGTATGTCGGTACACACTACTACACACCCTTGATTTTGGGATATTTTATTTTAACCTACTTCACTCTCAAAACCTAACTCCCTTATATTTTTTTTTTGGGTTGTTCTACTGCCTCCTTCTTCTTCTTCTTCTTCTCTCCCTACATCCTCCATTAAAACAAAATAAAACAACAACAATAATGATAATAATAATAACAATAACTAACAAGCAACAACAACAATAACGACATACAACAACAACATTAACAAATCAACAATAACAACAAACACCATGGCAGCCACCGTGAGCCACCGTGAGCCACCATGGCCACCGTCACTTCCACCGGAGACACCACCGCCGTCCTCTCCTGCCTCTCTCTCTCCTCTGCTCTCGCCGCCACCTCTGCCCTCTTTTCCCTTGCCACCGTACGCCACCACCGGAGGCCACACCACCTCAGGCCACCTCCTTCCTTGGCCATCACCACCGCCGTCGTGCTCTGCCGCCTCTCACTCTATCTCTCCCACCGTAGTCCCCTACTTATCCTCTGTTTTATTTTATTTATTTTTTTTCGTCAGCCGAGTCTCACCTCACCCATCAGAACCACCACGCTCGAGCTTCACCGCCGCCGGAATCGATGTCAACTACACCGACGCCACCATGGCCGTGCTCTTCCTCGAACTCCTCCTTTTTCTCCCTGTTTTCAGCCCACCGTACACCACCACCACGGTGTCCACCGTGAATCACCTGGGCCCTCGCTTCACCGTGGCCTTCCTATGCTTGCCGTCGAATTCTTATCGTCGGTAAGTGTCATTGATTAAACCATTTTTATCCGTAAATATATTGTCGATTGATTTCACTGATTTTATTTCATGTTTGCTCTCTCCTCTACGTGTCCTGTTCGTTTGTCGGGGACGAAATCGGATACGAAAACTTGAGCGTTTGTCCTCGGTTTACTTGGCCTTCTCGGTGCTGCTACCGTCATCTGAAACCCTCTCTATTTTGCCTCGCCTCTTTCACGGGTAAGCCTCCTTCGTTCCTATTTGTGTTGTCTGACAGAACAACTTTTACCACTTGACATCCTTTTCATTTCTGTTGGATTTTGTCCTCATTCGTTTTCGTAAATGATTTATTTACGAGTCTCATTTAATCCTCCTCTTTTTGTGGGTGTTGCTGACAACGTCAATGTCGTCGTTGTTGTTCTCAATCGACTTCACTACTTATTGGGTCTAAGAGGAAACGGGTTAGTTTTGGGTCTCGTGGGTCGACAATATCGTGGATCCAGACGAGCTAAGGAAATTCGTACCGAGCTAACATAAGGTGCCCCCGCACACTAGTTTAATTTACGTATTTAGAATATATAATTTTTGTGTTCATGTGTTATATAAATGATTTATGTGATTTTGTGAATTTTGATTGTGTGTTAATTTGAATTATTATATGATGTTGAATTAAATTGTGAAATATGATATTTGTATTATTTTATGATAATATGTTTTAGGTGAAAAATGTGTTGTTAAATTATTGTTGATTTTATATGAAATTTTATCATGTTGAAATTATATGTTATGTGTAAATTATTGAAAATATTAAATATAAGTAATCACAGGTATAAAATAAGACTAAAAATATTATTAACCTAGCTTAAGTAAATAAACTAAATAAATATAAAAATATTTATAGTCGTAAAAATAGTTGTAGTCACTTAATGGTTCAAATTAAAATACAACTAAAAATAAAGAGTTAAATAAAAAGAGAATCAAGTTTAAATTAGGATTAAATCAATTTAAAAGTAAAGTTCATTTTTAATATACATAAAAGTTACTCGTATTAAATATCTAATATAAACAATGTATAAAAACTCATATTTCTAATTTAATATAATCATTACCTTATTTAAAACACTAAAGTTTAAAATGAACTTAAAATATACTAAATAAGTATTTGGTTAAAATATCAAAAGGAATTAAAGAACTTGAAATTTAAAATAAACCTAAGTAAGCTATTATTGAATAGAGTTAAAAATTAATATCACTAACAAGATTTTTGAAAATAAAATGAAGTTAGCGAAGTCGCAGAAAAGGAATTTAAGAACTAACTTCACAAATATAAATTAGGACACAAATAATGTGTCAAGGAATTTTGCTAAGTATAAAAATGTAAGGATTAAAAAAAGATTATCGAATCATATAAATAACTTAGTAAGTATAACATTTTATATGAAAAGATTAACTTAAAACAAAGCTTACAAATTTAAATAGTATTTTTAAAATTAGGAATTGTCTTAAAGTCGATTTACTCACTAAATCAATGTAAGTCGTATAAAACAAATAATAATAACCATATAAAAAGTAAGACATTATAAAAGACACTAATGGTTATTCCATAAAAATAATGTACAAAGAATTCTAAGTTATAAAAAGCTTAAATAAGATTCTACGATCAAATTATCTTTCCACTTAAATCGAATAACTAAGTAAAAATAATAATGTAAAGCTTTATTAAGAAATTAAACCCCCTAAAAGGAATTTAACTAAATGTCAGTTAATTATATTTTATCAAAAATCTAAAACTTGACAAATCTCAATTAAGTAATATTTCTGAAGTTAAAATAAATGTTATGAATATTATGTAACTAAACACCTTCATTATTTTTATTAACTATGAAAATATCAAATAATTATTATATTAAATGAAACTTGGAATATTTATATCACTAATGGTAAACATACTTAAGTTGAAATTTAAACGAAACTAAATCATTTAACTTAATCAAATAAAATACTTACACTTGAATGAAATAAATTAATTACTTGAACCTATATAAGTTATTCGAAATAAATCATTTTTAAAGTAAACTAAGTAACGAGAATTAATATTTAAAAGAAAATAATGAATTGTAAAATAATGAATAGTGAAAATATTAAAAAGTTACGAACGGACTCAAAATAAATTATTTAAGTTTTCTATTTGTTATTGCTTATCTGAAGAATTGCTAGAACTAAAATTTTCATTATACAAGTTCGACGTTATTGATTATTATGAACTGTCACTGGAGAAATAAAGGAACGAGAAAATGATAAAGAAAGTACTTGTTAAATACTCGGGTGTCTGTCATGTTGCGAATCTATTGTGCCATCGTTGGAAAGGTAGCCGCGTATGGGGACTCTTTCACTCTCAGTGCTGACTGAGGCGTTCTAATGACTCTCATAGTCTTTAGGCAAGCAGGCGTATACATCCCTTGAATGGGCATAAATGTTGCGTTTTGCGGTCCATACGAGGTAACGGAAGATGACCATCCCATCCGGGGACCTTGTCATTAGGTATTAATCGTTTTGGTTAGGAAAAGCATACTCTCTCGAATAGCGAGGACTGTGTCGTTTCTAAGTGAAAGTGTGTGCACACATCAGATAAGGGATTGAATCGTCCTTCTTACCTAGTGGTATCCTTAGCATTAAAGTCCGTTGATGTACCCGGCAGCTTTTGCGCAGGCCTTGCTTTTGTAGGGTTTTGCATGCTTCCATCCTGACTTGTTGTGGTTCATAGGACAACGTATGATAGATTATCCATGTTGTATTGGATATTAGGTAGTTATCACGTACGCTACTTAGTGTTTGATCTGATGTACGAGTCTGAGCAGCTAGTGCACTTTGATAATTATCTATGAGAGTACACAAGCCGCTCTGTAGTCAAGACTCGCGAGTTATGTTACTATGTGAATATAATTGAAAAGGGTCGACTACCCCGAACATGAATGAAATGATAATGATTTGCCTACATGATATGAATGGAGATAATATGATGATTCAATTGCTATGTTATATGATCTATGATATGTTATGTTTTGTGAATTGTATTATTGTATGTTTAATTGTACTGATTTAATTACATGCGCATATGTTATTATTATGTGTTTACCGCTAAGGGTTTTATATGGCTTATCGTGTGCGGGGCATAATCGAGTTTGAACGGCATTTTCCCGTAGGTACCCCGAGGCTACATTGACGATTTATATCAGGGGGATTGAAGGCCTTATTTTGTATTTTGGAGAGATGTAATTAAACTTATACTCTGTTATCCTAAACTCGTACTATGTATTTAGAGTTTTATCACGATTAACAGCTGGTTTTGTAATATATAGACTTAATTAATTTTCCGCCTTAGTTTAATTAAAGTCACGAAAAACCAGGTTATTCTGATTAGTATCAAAGTCGCCTTTGCGACCGTGAATGACTTAAAGTTATTTCACATAGCGAGGCGACACCTGGGCCAGACATTCATATCGTATGTCAGGCATAGACTTATAGGATCAAATAATGAAATTAGAAATCCTAGATCGATAAAATAATAATCTTAGAACGCTTTAAATGTGAGAATGGGTAGAAATATTAAGGATTGACCGACTGACCTAGATTTTAGAATTTTCGACCGTTATTCAACCTCGATAGATTTTTATTTCTCTTTTCTTGCCTGCTAAGTGCTCTATGACTAATCTTTTTGACTAACAAGTCTCATATGCTAACCTTACCAAAAAAAAAGCGAGACGTATGAAGTGAAGACAAGACGACAAGAACTCAAGCACATGGAAATGGACGCATCAAGAGTCGAACGATCTGAAAAGACGCTCTAGACCTCGAAGAAATCTATTGCTTTGAAGACGTCTATAACTTTCTCTAACGTCCTTATTAAATAAATTATCATTTTCCCCTCTAATAAAGTTTAAATCTATTTAACTCATTTTTGTTTTCTAAAATAAAACTTTCCTAACTTATACTCTTCTAACGACTTCATAAAATGGATTTTTATCTCTTTTCATTTCCTCGCAAATATAAGATTTGAAGACAAGAACAGAAGCGCATGCGAAGAGACGTATCAAGAATCACGCTATCCAAGACAATTTTCAAGACGTCGAAGATTTCTTTAGCATTGAAGATTTCTAAAGCTATATCAAAATCGATCTCTAATGATCACCATCATTTCAACGTTTATAAATTTTCAGATTTCCTAATCAAATTCCTAATATTTAATCTCACTCGATTATTTTTTTTCAACCTTCTAAACTTATTAACTCCTTTTAAAACTTCTAACTTCCTAAATCAATAATTCTTAATAATTGTCTTCTCAATAAATTTTCATCTCTTCCTTTAATCTCGTAAAAATTATACCATTTTTGTTTTCGGATTTCATAAACTCCTTGATCTTTATACTCTACCTTCGAACTTGATTACTTCGTTCTTTTGACCCCTTACAATTAGTTTTAGGTTCTAAAATTTCTAATCTTGAGATCTATCTATAATACTTACTAATTGAATTCATAAAGTTAATTTTCATTTGTTCTCTTCAATCTCAAATAAAAATGACTTTATATCTTCTTTGTAATTTCGTTAACTTTTTATTCAACCTCTAAAGTTTATTCCCTTGTTATTCCAAAAATTTTGAACTCTTAAATTATATGTCTATGAAATACTTACTAACCTCATACAATGAATCTTTGGTTGTTTCCTTCATTTTTGTAAACTCTCTATCTTATTATTAAATATTTCTTGAACTTATAAACTCAATTGTTTTAAAATCCTCATCCTTTAACTTTAAATATTTTTAACTTGATTACCTATCAAATTCTTAGCTTTACTATCTCATTTTAAATAATTAACATCATAAATTCCTAACTAGCTTTAAAAATTTACCTTCAGATTTCGCCTTTAAAACATCTTTGAAAATTATCTATTGTTTGTCAAATTTTTATTTCGTCATTTGAGATATCTTTTGATATTTAATTATTTTAAATTGCTTATTCCTATTTCATACACTTTCGAATCATATTTTGTTATTACCTTCTCGTGAATTTTCATCCGTTTTAAAACTTATAGTTTTCTACGTATTAACCACTAAAATGGATTTTCTTATTTAACTTCTCTTCATAAAATCCTTATTTCTTAATTTTAGATACTTTTAAAACTTCTTTGTTTCGAGCTCCTTTTCTTTAAATTTTAAATATCTTTTGAACCTGTCCTATCTATTACATTTATCTCTCTTCGAAGTATATATACATATATCATTTTCTTTTCTTCTATATAACTCCTTATTGTAAATTTCGAATCTTATCCTAAATATGATTTATAACATTTCTGTTTCACCTAATAACATTATAATAATAATTTTAAGAAAATGAGTTATATCAACAAGGTTATCCATAATTCTCGAAAATTTTATTTAATCATTCAACGATAACCTATATTCTCTTAATTTCATTAAAGCTCACATTTTCCTTATAACCACTACGACTTTTACATATTTTCCCTAAATGCCGTTTTCTTAAGGCTATATATCATATACACTTGATCATTAAAAGTAACAATAATAATATCATGTATATACGTTTAAAACTTCTTAAGGGGGTAGGACAATAATTTGATTATAACACAATCCTAATTAAATATTAAAATTCTTTATTTCAACCTATTTTAAGGTTAACTTTTATTTTCAAATTTAAATAAATTGTTTTAATTCTGAAAAGGGCTTATTATTTTTATTTAATTTAATTCCGTACAAAAACTTCTAGGCCCTACCTTTTTGAAAACCTCTTTCTCGCTGATTTTGAAAATGACAATGCAGCAACATTTAGATATTAATTCGAAAAAGAATTACTTATATTTTAAAATTATTAAATTCATCAATCTTTCCTTGTTAGAAAATTCATACCCAATCAAGAGCAATGTTAATATCCTAATTCCAAAAATCTCGATGTTTTCACTAACTGCCTCATTCTATCCCGAGCAGTTATCCTTCCTTTATAAGTTTCGGGGACGAAACTTTTCTTAAGGGGGTAGGATTGTAACACCCCGTGTTTTTATTAATACTAATTAATTATTTTAACAAAATTCTTAAATTAAAATTTATATAATTTCACTTTTACTCAATTACTTTAAAAACGCGGCTGAAAAATTTCGATTAAATAAACTTTCTCCAATACATTTCTAATTAAACTTTCTTGATTTTATATTAACCTATATTATATTTTTATTTATAAAATACTTGTCGAATTAAAACGTTACTTTTATTACCATTATTAGACTTTATAAATTTGCGCTACATTTTAGAAATCCTCACGTTCATAAAATTTAGTCTTTATAAAAATATTCTTTCAAATAAGCAGGCCGTTTGAAAATCGGTGAGATCATAATACAATTTGTAACTGACAACTTTTATACATTTATATTTTCGAAACTATAAATTTTATAATACTAATGATGAAACTAAAATTTAAAACAAATAATTTAAAGTATAGTATATTTTATAAAATATAAAAGTTTATAAATAAGAGTTAATGAAACAGAGCAAACAAAATGAAACAGACCCAAAAATATCACATGTGGCCTTGGTATGTCGGTACACACTACTACACACCCTTGATTTTGGGATATTTTATTTTAACCTACTTCACTCTCAAAACCTAACTCCCTTATATTTTTTTTTTGGGTTGTTCTACTGCCTCCTTCTTCTTCTTCTTCTTCTTCTTCTTCTTCTCTCCCTACATCCTCCATTAAAACAAAATAAAACAACAACAATAATGATAATAATAATAACAATAACTAACAAGCAACAACAACAATAACGACATACAACAACAACATTAACAAATCAACAATAACAACAAACACCATGGCAGCCACCGTGAGCCACCGTGAGCCACCATGGCCACCGTCACTTCCACCGGAGACACCACCGCCGTCCTCTCCTGCCTCTCTCTCTCCTCTGCTCTCGCCGCCACCTCTGCCCTCTTTTCCCTTGCCACCGTACGCCACCACCGGAGGCCACACCACCTCAGGCCACCTCCTTCCTTGGCCATCACCACCGCCGTCGTGCTCTGCCGCCTCTCACTCTATCTCTCCCACCGTAGTCCCCTACTTATCCTCTGTTTTATTTTATTTTTTTTCGTCGCCGGAGCTCCGACCTCAGTCCACTGTAACCACCACGCCTGGAGCTTCACCGCCGTCGCCGGAACCGATGTCAACTACACCGACGGCCACCATGGCCGTGCTCTTCCTCGAACTCCCTCCTTTTTCTCCCCTGTTTTCAGCCCACCGTACACCACCACCACGGTGTCCACCGTGAATCACCTGGGCCCCTGCTCACCGTGGCCTTCCTATGCTTGCCGTCGAATTCTTATCGTCGGTAAGTGTCATTGATTAAACCATTTTTATCCGTAAATATATTGTCGATTGATTTCACTGATTTTATTTCATGTTTGCTCTCTCCTCTACGTGTCCTGTTCGTTTGTAGGGGATGAAATCGGATACGAAAACTTGAGCGTTTGTCCTCGGTTTACTTGGCCTTCTCGGTGCTGCTACCGTCATCTGAAACCCTCTCTATTTTGCCTCGCCTCTTTCACGGGTAAGCCTCCTTCGTTCCTATTTGTGTTGTCTGACAGAACAACTTTTACCACTTGACATCCTTTTTATTTCTGTTGAATTTTGTCCTCATTCGTTTTCGTAAATGATTTATTTACGAGTCTCATTTAATCCTCCTCTTTTTGTGGGTGTTGCTGACAACGTCAATGTCGTCGTTGTTGTTCTCAATCGACTTCACTACTTATTGGGTCTAAGAGGAAACGGGTTAGTTTTGGGTCTCGTGGGTCGACAATATCGTGGATCCAGACGAGCTAAGGAAATTCGTACCGAGCTAACATAAGGTGCCCCCGCACACTAGTTTAATTTACGTATTTAGAATATATAATTTTTGTGTTCATGTGTTATATAAATGATTTATGTGATTTTGTGAATTTTGATTGTGTGTTAATTTGAATTATTATATGATGTTGAATTAAATTGTGAAATATGATATTTGTATTATTTTATGATAATATGTTTTAGGTGAAAAATGTGTTGTTAAATTATTGTTGATTTTATATGAAATTTTATCATGTTGAAATTATATGTTATGTGTAAATTATTGAAAATATTAAATATAAGTAATCACAAGTATAAAATAAGACTAAAAATATTATTAACCGGCTTAAGTAAATAAACTAAATAAATATAAAAATATTTATAGTCGTAAAAATAGTTGTAGTCACTTAATGGTTCAAATTAAAATACAACTAAAAATAAAGAGTTAAATAAAAAGAGAATCAAGTTTAAATTAGGATTAAATCAATTTAAAAGTAAAGTTCATTTTTAATATACATAAAAGTTACTCGTATTAAATATCTAATATAAACAGTCGTATAAAAACTCATATATCTAATTTAATATAATAATTACCTTATTTAAAACACTAAAGTTTAAAATGAACTTAAAATATACTAAATAAGTATTTGGTTAAAATATCAAAACGAATTAAAGAACTTGAAATTTAAAATAAACCTAAGTAAGCTATTATTGAATAGAGTTAAAAATTAATATCACTAACAAGATTTTTGAAAATAAAATGAAGTTAGGCGAAGTCGCGTAAAAAGGAATTTAAGAACTAACGTCACAAATATAAATTAGGTGTAACAACCCGGTTTTTCGTGACTTAATTAAACTAAGGCGGAAAATTAATTAAGTCTAATACATGGCGGATGTTAATTAAATTACATTCAAATGGCATAGGATACAAATATATGTTACAATCTCTCAAAGAAAACAAATGAAACATCCCAATCGTCCCGATAATCCTGAGTCTCGAGGATTGCCTGCAACGGAAACAAAAACACAAAATAGGAGGATCTCCCGCTCAGAGGCGGGAAGTGACTGTTCTAACCAACAACCTCTAAACCACAGTTTTGGTTTATTTAACCTATGATTAAAAGTAACTTGGCAGCACTAAACGCGTATAACTCCAAAGAATGCATATTTCGATAAAATTGGACAATTAGCATATAATATCAGTTCTCACATATAGATATTTAAATCTCATACAACATGATAAACGAAACTTAAAACATTTCAATTTATAGAACACAATATATAAACTTAATTATTATCTCAATTCATATAACATCGTAATATATATAAAACTTAAATCATAGCAATCAAGATATATGCATAAGTCGTAATCATTTCAATAAACATATAGTCGTGAACAATCATGCAATATCTCACGTAGCAAGAGGGATTATAATGATTCAAATACGTGCATACAACAATTCTCATAGTGTATAACATTCCTCAACAATCATACTCAACAAGGCAATTTTAAACTCATAACAACGTCATTCAGGCAATAACCAATCAAAACAAGGAAATACATTCATCATACGTTAACTAGTGAATCTTCGTTAGTAAGGCGGAAGCATGCAGACATAATCCGCTTGATGGCCTGTAGGGCCAACATACCTTGGACGTGACTACCAGGCTTAAAGATATCTAAGGTAATAAGGATGATTCAATCCCTTGTCTAATGTATGCATACACTACCTATCGAGGATCATACTTATTCGCTATTCAAAAGGTATCACCGACGAAAAAGTTCGACTATCACCAGAGACTCGGCACTTTGACGGGTCAACGCTTCCAATTACTATTCTATGGGCCCGGAAGTATCAAGTATGCCCCATCCCGAGGTTGATACCACACGCCAAACAAAGAATCTTAAGATCGTTGAATAGCCTTGGGCAACTCTGGGAGGGAGCCCAAGTCCCCATAGACAGCTACCTCGTTAACTTCGAATTTCAAGAGTCGCAACATGGCGAACAATCCTAGTATTTTATTCAAGTAGCTTGTTTTCTCAATTCTCATTTCCTCGTTCATTCATAACATATAATAACTCTGATATTTAATAATATCGTCGAACTTTTATAATTAAATATAGCGTACCACATGTCATATAAACAAGGCAAATAAGGTAATTTATTTGAAGTATATATTGATATTCTTCTTAACATGTTCACTTTATATTTTATTTATGTTTATTTCAAGTAATTGTTAAATCTTTGCTATTTTATTAAGGCTTATCTTATCTTTGTATTACATTTAGATTTTTAAGTAAGTTAAACCATTTTGAAATTTTAGTTACTATTCGTCATTTTACTAATCATAGCGGCTTTTTAATCGTGACACGCTTATCGAGGTATCTTATGACCTAAGTTATTTATTAAATTTACTAAGTGTTGTAAATTTTCATGCTTAGTCATTTTACTCAAAATTCACATTTATACTTATACTAGTATTATACTTATAAATATCTGTGTTTATACTTATGTGTATTTTTATACTTTGTACGTATTTTTACACGTATGCATATTTTTATACTTCGTATTTATACGTATTTTTATACTGGTACGTATTTTTATACTTGTGCGTGTTAGTATTTTATATTTTAGTAATTAATAGTAATTTATTTTTAAACGTGATTTAATTCCATTTAACTTTCAAGTATGTTAATTAGATTAAATATTAGTATTATAAATATTTCTAAAGTTATATTATAATTCATTTTCATTACATAGTTTTATTTATATAGTCAAGTTACTTAGTAACATAAAATTTATACATTCACATTTAACTTTATAAATATTAGCTAATGATACTTAGTATAATTTAGTGTCAGTGGCGAAATGTATTTTTAATGATCATTAACTAAGTGTCTTTTAGGTGGTTTATAACTTTTACTTATTCGATTTGGGTGGAAGGATAACTCGATTTTGGAACATAATATATATCATAAATTTGTATAACTTTCTTGAGCATTTTCCAAATGTTATTTAGTTAAATTACAATTTTACGTTATTTACTTATATTTTAGAGTTTAGTTAATCCATATTATTAAAATATCATTTATAACTTTCTATGTATTTGTACTCTAGCAAAATACTTAGTAATATTTTTAGTAAGTATTGAAATAATCTTTTATTCTTAATTTTGTTTAATAGTCTACACTTTTCATTTAACACTTAATTTTTACTTATACTTCGAGAAACTTGATTTCATAATAGCTTTAGTTAAGTTTATTTAAAGTTTCAAGTTCTTTATTTCCTTTTGATATTTTAACTAAATATTTATTTAGTATATTTTAAGTTTATTTTAAAATTTAGAGTTTTTATATTAAATGAGATATATGACATTTTATATAACTATTTATCTTAGAAATTTTATACAAGTAGCATTTAATTTATTTTTACCTTTAAATTTATTTAATACTAATTTAAACTTAATACTCTTTTTATTTAACTCTTAATTTTTAGTTGTGTTTTATTTAAACCTTTTTAGTGCCGATAAATATTTTATTTCAATAAATATTTTATATTAATTTACTTTATTTACTTAAGTTATTTTAATAATATTTTTAGTCTTATTTTATAATTGTGATACTTATAGTTAATATGATCAAAAATTTACACATAACATATAATTTCAACATGATAATATTTCATATAAATTCAACAATAATTCACAACACATTTTCACCCAAAATATAATTTCACAAAATCATATAAATATCATATTTCACAATTCAATTCAACATTATATTATAACTAAAATTAACACCCAATTTCATACTATAGCGAATCATACAAAGTTATCAAATTAAACTGAAACGGAAATCATACGTGTCTAATGCATACTAGCTCACTTTTAATAACAAATTAATTAGAATAAAACCAAAACGTTAATGTTAGAGATTTTGAGGAAGAATCGAGTCACCTAAAATTGGCACACGAACTGAGGCCTCCAAAAAAAAACAACGATCCTCACCCAAATACTCATGTACCCAAAATCAGTAGTTGTGAAGCAAAATTAGAACACCAGCAGTTCCGGTTGACCTCAATGATATCAAAAACCGCACTAACACAAGAGGAAGAGGAGAGTGAGACTAGTCGAGGTATTAACAGAACACAAATTACGAGCTCCGAATGAAATAAAATCGAGCTTAATTAATGTCGAAGTGAAAGAAAGCTGAAACGCTCACCATGGTGGTTCATAAGATGAGGTCACGGTGGTGCTGGCTGGTCACGTGGAGGGTGGCAGCGAGCGAGCAGGGGTCACCCGGCGACTCAGTAGCGCCATTAGCGTGGCAGGACACGATTTTAACGAACGTAGTTTGTCGAAATTGTAACTGAATGAAAATAACATTGATTTCAGTTATAGTAAACTCAGAAATCGAAGGAGCGGAATAGAACGAAATGAGAGTCGGAATCGTTTCGAGTTGACAGATTGGAGGTACGATATAAAGATTTTATGGATTAAAAACGACATTATATTGAATTCGAGTTAATCATCAGAAATAGAAGGATGTATAAGATGGAACAAAGTGGGTGACTTACATAGGATGTCGGTGGTGCTAGCCATCGTGGTGGTCAAAGGTCCGGTGATGTTGACCGGAAAATAAAGAGTCCCGGTGACACAGAAAACAGAGCAGGGCAGAGGAGAGACGTGAGAAGAGGGGAAAGGCAGGGGAGGCCGAGGGAGAAGAAGGTGGCCTGAGGTGGTGGTTGTGAGACTCCAGGCGGCTCCGGTGGTGACGGTGCTGGGCTTAACTCCGGCGTCGTAAATGAAACCGAAAAAGAAGAAAAGAACAGAGCAGAGAAAGGGAGGCCCACGGTGGTAGCAGCCATGGTGGTGGTGACGCAGGGCCACGGTGGCCTGCTGTCGTCAGTGGTCGGCGGTGGTTGATAACGGTGGTGACCACCGTGCTATTGTTGTTGTTGTCCGCTTGTTGTTGTCGTTTTTTGTTGTGTGTTGTCGTTATTGTTGTTGTTGCAGGTGATGTTGATGTTGTTGTTATTTATTTGAGGAATAAAAAGAGAGAGATGAGGAAGAAGGAAATAAAAGAAGGGGATGAATGAATGAATAAAATCAGAAAATTAAAATGAGAGAGAGGATAAAAGAAGGGGATGATAGTGTGCTGAGGAAGCTTACAAAATTAAAATATCCAAATGAATGGATGAGAGTGAAAGAGTATGAGGGAAGCCAAAGTATATCCAAAATATCTTAGACCCAAATAAAAAAGAGAGGGTGAGTAATATACGGAGTACGACATACATGAGGGAGTATTAGTTTGTTTGTTTTTTTCCGATTTGCTCTGTTTCATTCAATCTTATTTATAAATCTTTATATTTTATAAAATATATTATACTTTAAATTATTTGTTTTAAATTTTAGTTCTGCGGTTAGTATTATAAAATTTATATTTTGAAATATAAAATGTATAAAAATTGTCAACTATAAACTTTATTACGGTCTCACAGATTTTAAAACGGACTGTTTATTTGCAAGATACATTTCGATAAAATTATATTTTATTCCATTAATAATAATTTTTTTTTTAAGATGAAATGTAAATATATTAAGTTTAATAAAAGCAACTGAAACGAAGTTTTAGTTTGACAAATATTTTATAAATAAAAATATAATATAGGTTAATATAAAATCAAGAAAGTTTAATTAGAAAAGTATTGGAGAAAGTTTATTTAATCGAAATTTTTCAGCCGCGTTTTTAAAGTAATTGAATAAAAGTTAAATTATATAAATTTCAATTTAAGAATTTTGTTAAAATAATTAATTAGTATTAATAAAAACACGGGGTGTTACAATCCTACCCCCTTAAGAAAAGTTTCGTCCCCGAAACTTGAATAGGATGGATAACTGCTCAAGAAAACGAGACAGTCGGAGGGAACATCAAGATTTTTGGAATTGAAATAGTAATATTGCTCTTGATTGGGTATGAATTTTCTAAAAAGGAAAGATTGATGAATTTAATAATTTTAAAATATAAATAATTCTTTTTCAAATTAATATCTAAATGTTGCTGCATTGTCATTTTCAAAATCAGCGAGAAAGAGGTTTTCAAAAAGGTAGGGCCTAGAAGTTTTGTACGGAATCAAATTAAATAAAAATAATAAGCGTTTTAAGAATTAAAACAATTTATTTAAAATTGAAAATAAAAGTTAACCTTAAAATAGGTTGAAATAAGATGTTTTAAGATTGAATTAAGATTTTAATATAATCGAATTATTGTCCTACCCCCTTAAGAAATTTTAAACTTATATACAAATAATATCATTATTGTTACTTCTAATGATCACATACATAAGATATATAGCCTTAGGAGATACGGCATTTAGGGAAAATATGTAAAAGTCGTAGTGATCATAAGGAAAATATGAGCTTTAATGAAATTAAGAGAATATAGGTTATCGTTGAATGATTAAATAAAATTTTAGAGAATTATCGATAACATTGTTGACGTAGCTCATTTTTTTTTTTTTTTTTAAATTCTTATTATAATGTTATTAGGTGAAATGGAAACGTTATAAATCATAATTCGGGTAAGATTGAAATTTTATAATAAGGGTTAAAATAAATGATATATGTATATATTTTTGAAGAGAGGTAATTGTAATAAATAGGACATGTTCAAAAGTTATTCAAATTTGGAGAAAAGGAGCTCGAAACAAGTAGGTTTCAAAAGTATATAACATTAAGAAATAAGGAATTTATGAAGGGAATTGAAAATACGAAAATCCAAATTAGTGATTTAAAACGTAGAAAACTATAAGTTTTAAAACAGATGAAAATTCTCGAGAAGGTTACAATAGATTTAAGAAACTTGAAAGGTAATAAAGTTCAAAAGGGTATGAAATAAAGAATAAGCAATTTAAAACAAACAAATATCAAAGATATTTCAAACTACGAAATAAAAATCTTGCGAAACAAAGGAATACTTTTCGAAGATGTTTTAAGACGAAATACGAAGGTAAATTTTTGAAGGTAGTTAGGAATTATAAATTTTTACAATTTTAAATATTTAGAATGAGATAGTAAGACTAGGACTTTGATACTAAACAAGTTAAAAATATTTAAATTTAAAGGATAAGGAGTTTATGAAATTCGAAAACAAAAATGGTATAATTTTTACGAGATTAAAGGAAGAGATGAAAATTTATTGAGAAGACAATTATTAAGAATTATTGATTTAGGAAGTTAGAAGTTTTAAAAAGGAGTCAATAAGTTTAGAAGGTTGAAAAATAATTGAGTGAGATTAAATATTAGGAATTTGATTAGGAAATCTGAAAATTTATAAACGTTGAAATGATGGTGATCATTAGAGATCGATTTTTGATATAGCTTTAGAAATCTTCAATGCTAAAGAAATCTTCGACGTCTTGAAAATTGTCTTGGATAGCGTGATTCTTGATACGTCTCTTCGCATGCGCTTCTGGTCTTGTCTTCAAGTCTTACATTTGCGAGAAAATGAAAAGAGATAAAAATCCATTTTATGAAGTCATTATAGAAGTATAAGTTAGGAAAGTTATATTTTAGGAGAAAAATATAAGTTAAATAGATTTAAAAATTTGGAGGAGATGAATAATAATTTAGTTAATAAGGATGCTTGAGAAAGTTATAGAGGTCTTCAAGGCAATAGAATTCTTCGAGGTCTAGAACGTCTTTTCAGATCGTTCGACTCTTGATGCGTCCGTTTCCATGTGCTTGAGTTCTTGTCGTCTTGACTTCGATTTATACGTCTCGCTTTTTGATAATGTTAGCATATGAGACTTGTTAATCAAAAAGATTAATCATAGAGCACTTAGCAGGCAAGAAAAGAGAAATAAAAATCTATCGAGGTTGAATGACGGTCGAAAATTCTAAAATCTAGGTCAGTCGGTCAATCCTTAATATTTCTACTCATTCTCACATTTAAAGCGTTCTAAGGTTATTATTTTAGTGATCTAGGAATTCTTAATTCATTATTTGATCCTATAAGTCTATGCCTGACATACGATATGAATGTCTGGCCCAGGTGTCGTCTCGCTATGTGAGATAACTTTAAGTCATTCACGGTCGCAAGACAGCTCTGATACCAACTGTAACAACCCGGTTTTTCGTGACTTAATTAAACTAAGGCGGAAAATTAATTAAGTCTAATACATGGCGGATGTTAATTAAATTACATTCAAATGGCATAGGATACAAATATATGTTACAATCTCTCAAAGAAAACAAATGAAACATCCCAATCGTCCCGATAATCCTGAGTCTCGAGGATTGCCTGCAACGGAGACAAAAACACAAAATAGGAGGATCTCCCGCTCAGAGGCGGGAAGTGACTGTTCTAACCAACAACCTCTAAACCACAGTTTTGGTTTATTTAACCTATGATTAAAAGTAACTTGGCAGCACTAAACGCGTATAACTCCAGCAGCCGCATATTTCGATAAAATTGGACAATTAGCATATAATATCAGTTCTCACATATAGATATTTAAATCTCATACAACATGATAAACGAAACTTAAAACATTTCAATTTATAGAACACAATATATAAACTTAATTATTATCTCAATTCATATAACATCGTAATATATATAAAACTTAAATCATAGCAATCAAGATATATGCATAAGTCGTAATCATTTCAATAAACATATAGTCGTGAACAATCATGCAATATCTCACGTAGCAAGAGGGATTATAATGATTCAAATACGTGCATACAACAATTCTCATAGTGTATAACATTCCTCAACAATCATACTCAACAAGGCAATTTCAAACTCATAACAACGTCATTCAGGCAATAACCAATCAAAACAAGGAAATACATTCATCATACGTTAACTAGTGAATCTTCGTTAGTAAGGCGGAAGCATGCAGACATAATCCGCGCAGTAGCCGGTAGGGCCAACATAACTTGGACGTGACTACCAGGCTTAAAGATATCTAAGGTAATAAGGATGATTCAATCCCTTGTCTAATGTATGCATACACTACCTATCGAGGATCATACTTATTCGCTATTCAAAAGGTATCACCGACGAAAAAGTTCGACTATCACCAGAGACGGGTACCCCCGGATGAGGCTGGCGTTTCCAATTACTATTCTATGGGCCCGCGGAAGTATCAAGTATGCCCCATCCCTGAGGTTGATACCACACGTCAAACAGCAATTTTAAGATCGTTGAATAGCCTTGGGCAACTCTGGGAGGGAGCCCAAGTCCCCATAGACAGCTACCTCGTTAACTTCGAATTTCAAGAGTCGCAACATGGCGAACAATCCTAGTATTTTATTCAAGTAGCTTGTTTTCTCAATTCTCATTTCCTCGTTCATTCATAACATATAATAACTCTGATATTTAATAATATCGTCGAACTTTTATAATTAAATATAGCGTACCACATGTCATATAAACAAGGCAAATAAGGTAATTTATTTGAAGTATATATTGATATTCTTCTTAACATGTTCACTTTATATTTTATTTATGTTTATTTCAAGTAATTGTTAAATCTTTGCTATTTTATTAAGGCTTATCTTATCTTTGTATTACATTTAGATTTTTAAGTAAGTTAAACCATTTTGAAATTTTAGTTACTATTCGTCATTTTACTAATCATAGCGGTTTTTAAAACGTGACACGCTTATCGAGGTATCTTATGACCTAAGTTATTTATTAAATTTACTAAGTGTTGTAAATTTTCATGCTTAGTCATTTTACTCAAAATTCACATTTATACTTATACTAGTATTATACTTATAAATATCTGTGTTTATACTTATGTGTATTTTTATACTTTGTACGTATTTTTACACGTATGCGTATTTTTATACTTCGTATTTATACGTATTTTTATACTGGTACGTATTTTTATACTTGTGCATGTTAGTATTTTATATTTTAGTAATTAATAGTAATTTATTTTTAAACGTGATTTAATTCCATTTAACTTTTAAGTATGTTAATTAGATTAAATATTAGTATTATAAATATTTCTAAAGTTATATTATAATTCATTTTCATTACATAGTTTTATTTATATAGTCAAGTTACTTAGTAACATAAAATTTATACATTCACATTTAACTTTATAAATATTAGCTAATGATACTTAGTATAATTTAGTGTCAGTGGCGAAATGTATTTTTAATGATCATTAACTAAGTGTCTTTTAGGTGGTTTATAACTTTTACTTATTCGATTTGGGTGGAAGGATAACTCGATTTTGGAACATAATATATATCATATATTTGTATAACTTTCGAGCATTTTCCAAATGTTATTTAGTTAAATTACAATTTTACGTTATTTACTTATATTTTAGAGTTTAGTTAATCCATATTATTAAAATATCATTTATAACTTTCTATGTATTTGTACCTAGCAAAATACTTAGTAATATTTTTAGTAAGTATTGAAATAATCTTTTATTCTTAATTTTGTTTAATAGTCTACACTTTTCATTTAACACTTAATTTTTACTTATACTTCGAGAAACTTGATTTCATAATAGCTTTAGTTAAGTTTATTTAAAGTTTCAAGTTCTTTATTTCCTTTTGATATTTTAACTAAATATTTATTTAGTATATTTTAAGTTTATTTTAAAATTTAGAGTTTTTATATTAAATGAGATATATGACATTTTATATAACTATTTATCTTAGAAATTTTATACAAGTAGCATTTAATTTATTTTTACCTTTAAATTTATTTAATACTAATTTAAACTTAATACTCTTTTTATTTAACTCTTAATTTTTAGTTGTGTTTTATTTAAACCTTTTTAGTGCCGATAAATATTTTATTTCAATAAATATTTTATATTAATTTACTTTATTTACTTAAGTTATTTTAATAATATTTTTAGTCTTATTTTATAATTGTGATACTTATAGTTAATATGATCAAAAATTTACACATAACATATAATTTCAACATGATAATATTTCATATAAATTCAACAATAATTCACAACACATTTTCACCCAAAATATAATTTCACAAAATCATATATGTAACACCCCGTGTTTTTATAGCAAAATATTATGAAAGAATTTGATTCCTTAAATTAAATTCATCCTTTTTCCTTATAATAAAAATGCGAATGAATTTTTTTCGTTAAACATGTGACACTCCATGTTAATTTCAGCCTATTATAATGGCACAAGTCATTAATTAAACAATCTCGCTCAATATTTTTCTAACACATTATACTACAAGTTATTTCGCACCTAAATTAAAACCGTTTTGAATTACTTTGAATTTGAATTTTATTCTTTCATATTCAAACTCGATAAATCAAATGAAGCACACACGCCAAATTTCTCAACGACAAATTTTGGCACGCAAATCGAGGTCAAACGTTGACTAAATGGCCAAGCCACCTAAATGTGATTAAGTCACCTAATCCTTTCTTAAATATAATTACTCATAATCCAAACCTAATTAAAGTAGCTTAAGCTTAATCATATTGATTATTACTAACACAACATATAATAATAATATCAAATTACTAATCCACTTTGATTTAACTAACACTTTCACTAAAACTCGATATATTGAGTTACACTAAGCCTAAACTGATAAACTTTTTGACGTTTGAGGATAATGATTTAATCCGATAACATTCAACGAAAAAAATATATATTTCGATCGAATAAAATTTTATTGCAAAGTTGCGAGAAAAAAACTAGTACCCAATTTTTGTTTGAATTCGTTTTGAGGTTTATTTTCATTTTTATTTTCGATCTCGCTTCTAAACATTATTTCAAGACTATATATTTCATTTCGAGACTTTTCACGTGCGCGCAAGTCGAAAATTTCAAAAACGAAAAATCGGGCCAAGTGACCCTTGTTTGGCCGAGATTTTGGAGCTTACAAGCTCAACATTGTCTTCCCTTTTTCCTTTTGCTTTTCCTACACAATTGTTCCCTTGTCTCAAGCATGCATTCCTTCCTCTTACAAGCATGCCTTCCACTCTTACACACATGCTACCTCTCTTACACACATGTTTCCTTTTCCTTACACACCTTACATTACCCTTATACTACAAGTTCACTAGTATGAAATTTTATTACTACACATTTCATTTCACACTTACACAACTAAAACACTTCCTCATTTTCTCTCTAAATAAATCATACTCAAGAACAAGTAAGCTTATGCATCCTCAACATCAACCTCATTATGATCTTCATCTTCTTCATTATATTCTTCTTCTTTAAACTTTATTTTCTTGTCTTTTATTTTCCTTAAACACTTAAATAAATTCAACACCATTTATAATTGGTAATCACCTACATCTTTTAAACATGTAAATAAATATGAACTTGAATCGAAATATCTAAAATATATATACTACCTAAACATAAAAATGATACTACACTTTAAATTCTTAATTTAGTTAGTCTAGCTTAAATAAAACTTACTAACTTGTTATTCTCATTTTTATGTACCACTTCTAACCAAAGACGAGGAGCAAGGTGGAGGCTTAGACTTGAGCCAATTTGATCACATAATCGATCCCGACAATTGCTAGGAGCATTTTCTTTAACCTAACTAAGGTGCTTCCCGCACACTTATGTGATAAGCGCCTCGAATTTGATTATATGTTAATATTTTTGATGCATGCATAGTTTATTTTATCACCTAGTAATCACATGTTAAATTAGAAGACAAAAATCGAAAAATAGAAATTGTTGTCCATTAATGAAACTCACGGCCTACCCTAAATTTTTCACTAAATTTTTCGTTTTAATTTTTGTAAATTGCATGCTTAAAATACTTGTAATGAAATGAACATGAAAATATAATTAGTTTATGTTTAGGACTTAAAATGAATATGTTATGAATTTTAAATGTTTTAATGTATTTATATGTGTTCTTGAAATGTTGTTGTTATTGTGTTTGAAATGATTTTTACTAGTATGTATTAATGTTTGTATATGATTTTTCACCTTAGTTAAATACATAAATGATATAAGATAAATTAGTTATTGAATTAGAAGTATAAAAATCGAAAGTAGAAATTTTGAACAACATATAGAGGCTCACGGTTTTTCTACTAATTTTGGACCAATTTTTAGTTTTAATTTTTCTAAATAACATATTATGATTAGTCTAGTTAAATTAGACATGCTATAAAAATTTGAGAAAATAAAACGATAATATAAATTTTGAGTTAAAAAGTGTTCTTAAGAAAAGCATAAGTGTTCTTGGAAAATTCATGTGTTCTTCATTTAAGTAACTAGTTTGATTCATCAATTTTATAAAGTTAAACTTAAATGTTGTTTTTGTAACAACCCGGTTTTTCGTGACTTAATTAAACTAAGGCGGAAAATTAATTAAGTCTAATACATGCCGGATGTTAATTAAATTACATTCAAATGGCATAGGATACAAATATATATTACAATCTCTCAACGAATACAAACGAAACATCCTAATCGTCCCGATAATCCTGAGTCTCGAGAATTTCTGCAATTGAGACAAAAACAGAAAATAGGAGGATCTCCCGCTCAGAGGCGGGAAGTGACTGTTCTAACCAACAACCTCTAAACCACAGTTTTGGTTTATTTAACCTATGATTAAAAGTAACTTGGCAGCACTAAACGCGTATAACTCCAGCAGCCGCATATTTCGATAAAATTGGACAATTAGCATATAATATCAGTTCTCACATATAGATATTTAAATCTCATCCAACATGATAAACAAAACTTAAAACATTTCAATTTATAGAATCACAATAAATAAACATGACTATTATCTCAGTTAATATAATATATATATATAAAACCTAAATTATGGAAATCAAGATATATGCATAAGCCGTAATCAATTAATAAACACATAGTCGTGAACAATCATGCAATTCTAAACATATGCAATATAGAAAATGAATAAATAAAACACATTGCAAGTAGACAAGCAAAAACATATAAGGAATCATGATAATTCAAATATGAGCATACGTCAAATCATATAATCATAAAACATTTCTCGATAATCATACTAAACAAAGCAATCTCAACTCAAGGACAACGTCCTTCAGACAATAACCAATCAAAACAAGGAAATACATTCAACATCCATTGACTAATGAGTCTTCGTTAGTAAGGCGGAAGCATGCAGACATAATCCGCGCAGTAGCAGCCAGGGCCGAACGAAATCGGACGTAACTGAATATTCTAAAGATATCTAAGGTAATAAGGACGGCCTAATCCCTTGTCTAATGTATGCATACACCACCTATCGAGGATCATACTTATTCGCTAATCAAGTATTTTAAGCATGCAATTTACAAAAATTAAAACGAAAAATTAAGTGAGAAAAATAAGGGTGGCCGTGTGGTTTCATGTTGAGCTATATATTTTATTTTTCGATTTTTGTCTTCTAATTTAACATATGATTACTAGGTGATAAAGATAAAACATACATGCATCAAAAACAATAACATATAATCATATTCGAGGCGCTTATCATATAAGTGTGCGGGAAGCACCTTAATTAGGTTTATGAAAATGAGCTTAGCAGTTGTCGGGATCAATGATATGATCAAACTGACTCAAGTCTACGCCTCCTCCTTGCTCCTCGTCTTTGGTAGGGTTGGTACATAAAAATGGGAAAGCAAGTTAGTAATTTATTTGAGCTAGTTAAACTATACTAAAACTTTTAAGTGTAGTATTGTTTTTAGTTTAGGTGATGTTTATATTTCATGTGATTTTGATTTATGTTCATGTTCATTTACTAGTTTAAGAGAGGAGATGATTGCTAAACTAACTAGTGGAGAATGAACACAAGTGTTCTAGTGAATTTAAAACAAGAAATTAAATTTTTAAGAAGAAAAATCATGAGGAAGAAGATGAAGATCATGAAGGATCTTGAGCTTGAGGATGAGTTTGTTCTTACAAGTGTTCTTGGGTTGGTTTTATTTAGAGAGAAAATAAGCTAAGTTTTGGTTGTGTTTGTATTTGTTTTGTGCGTGTGATGTATGTAGTAGTAGTAGTAGTTGTTGTTTTGTTTTTATGTTGTAAGTTTATGTAGAAGTAGTAGTAGTATGTATGTATACTAGTAATGTAATATAAGGTGTGAATGTGTTTGTGTATTTAGTTGTATAAAACATTAAATTTAAATGTAATTAAAAGTGATGATGAAAGTAATATAGGAGTGTAAGTCTTAGGTGTGTGTAAGAAGGACTTGACATGGTGCAAAAAGGAGACATGGTGGTGTAAGAGAAGTGAAGAATGGAAGAGGCTAAGGTTGGACCAAGCAAGGTCCCAAAATTTCGGCCTACTTGACAAACAAGTGGCTCGATTTTCGTTTTTGAAATTTTCGATTTATACAAGACGCTAAAAGTCTCGAAATAAAATATATAGTCTTAAAATAATGGTTCGAAGTAAGATCAAAAATAAAAATGAAGAAAAACGTTGAAGGGTGATCAAAACAAAAATTGGCTCTAGGATCCTCGAAACTTTGAAATAAAATCTTGTTTGATCGAAATATATATTTTTTTTTGTGGAATGTTACTGAATTAATTCATTATGCTTAAACGTCAAAAAGTTTACCAGTTTAGGCTTAGGGTAACTCAATAGATCGAGTTTTAGTGAAAGTGTTAGTTAAATCAAAATGGAATAGTAATTTGATATTATTATTATATGTTTTGTTAGTAATAATCAAAATGATTAAGCTTAAACTACTTTAATTAGGTTTGGGTTATGATTAAGTATATTTAAGAAAAGATTAGGTGACTTAATCACATTTAGGTGGCTTGGCCATCTGGTCAACGTTTGACCTCGATTTGCGTGCCAAAATTTGTCGTTGAGAAAATTGTCGAGGATTCTTTGTTTGATTTATCGAGTTTGAAAATGTAAAAATAAAGTTCAAATTCAAAGTAATTCAAAACGGTTTTAATTTAGGTGCAAAATAACTTGTAGTATAATGTGTTAGGGAAATAAGTGAGCGAGGATGTTTAATTAATGATTTGCGCAATTATAAAGGCTTAATTTAACATGGAGTGTTACATGTTTAGCGAAAAAAATTCAGTCGCATTTTTATTACAAGGAAAAAGGATGAATTTAATTTAAGGAATCAAATTCTTTCATAATATTTTGCTATAAAAACACGGGGTGTTCTGATCCTACCCCTTAAGAAAAGTTTCGTCCCCGAAACTTGGATAGAGTGGATAACTGCTCGAGGTTGAACAAGGCAGTTAGAGAGAATATTGAGATTTACGCATTTGGATAATAATATTTGGTTTTATTGGAATAAGACTTGTTGAAAAGTTTGAGTTTTCAAATTAGTATCGAAGCGTCGGATAGAGGGAAAATATTGGAGAATAAAATCGCGCTTGTTTTATAAATGAGGTATTTAAATAAGTATAGAAATGTTACTAGAATGTTATTTCTGAAAATGACGCGAAGGAGGCTCACCAGAAAGGTAGGGCCTAGGAGTTTTGTACGGACTTAAATGAATTTAAAATAATAAGAGTCTTAGGAATAAAAATAATTTATTTAGTTTTGAGAATACATGTTAATCATAAAATAGTTTGAAAATAAGAAATTTCAGATTTTAGTAGGACTTTAATATAGTCAAAATATAGGCCTACCCCCTTAAGAAACTTTAAACGTATATATCTAATATTATTATTGTTACTTTTAATGACCACTTATATAAAATATATAGCCTTAGGAAAAGGGACGGCAATGAGGGAAAATGGATAAAAGTCGCAGTGGTCATGAGGATAATATGAGCCTTAATGAAATTAAGGGAATTCAGGTTATCGTTGAATGGTTAATAAAATTTTTAGAGAATTATGGATAACCTTGTTGACATAGCTCATTTTCTTAAATCTATTATTATAATGTTATTAGATGAAACGGAAATGTTATAAATCATATTTCGGGTAAGATTTGAAAATTTATAATAATGGATGACATAAAAATATAAAATTTTTGTATAAATTTTCTAAAATAGAGGATATAGTAGAAACGAGACAATTTCAAAGTTTTTAGAAATAAAGGAATGAAAAGTTTGAATCACGAAGTTTCAAAAGTATTTCAAAAGTGATTGATACGAATTTTAAATATAGGGGGTCAAAACAAAATGAGGTCGTAAAGGAAATTTGTGTGATGGATTGTAATTCGTACATTATCGTATTTTGAAAAACAAGACATATCTTGCCCTTCGGTAGGGGTAGATTGGTTTTGATTTGCTTGTGACTTGTGAGTTTGATTTGTTTAATAAAATTGGAGGAAACAAAATATAGTGAGTCTCCTTTATTGAGTAAAATAAATGTAAGTATAGAGTTAACTAGGAATTTTACCGGTGATGTCGTCAACATCGATAACGTCTTCAAAGACTCTCTTCCGATTCTGGTTAAAAGGTACACACGCCTTGAACCTTCACTACGTGGCGGTGGTCCCGCGTTTGCCTTTGTAATTGTACCCTTCTTTGGGCATTCATTTGACTTGTGCCCACTACATTGCAGAAAACACACTCTTGGTTCTCCATTACATTGTTTTCTGGGTGAGTTTGTCGATTGTCGGCATTTACACCGCTTGGCTGTAAGGTTGGAGCCTCAGGAATTTGTTGGTTGTTCCTTGCGACGAATGTGGTGGGGTTTCGGTTGAAGTACTGGGATCTGCCCTGGTTCTTATTGCGGTTGTCTGAACTCTGATAGCTCGGGCGACCATAGAATGGCTTCTGAATGAAGCTAGCACTTGTCACAGGAGTAGTGAAGACCTTCTTTTTCTTTTTCTCTTCGACTTCTCCCTTCTGGATCGAGGCCCAAATACTTGTTGCTTTTTCGTAGGCCTCAGCAAAGTTCTTACAGTTGAACCCGCTCATGTTTATCCTCAGATCATTAGTCATGCCCCTTACATAACGAGTTGCGAGTTCCTCCTCGTTAGTTAATATTCTAGGAGCAAACTTAGATAGCTCCTGATACCTTTCGGTGTATGCCTGCAGAGACATATCACCTTGATCTAAGTTCCTGAATTTCTCTTCCATCTCCCATTTTAGCTCTTCCCCGAAGTACTTGTTTTCTAGCGAGCTTGAACTCGCTCGGTTATAGATCCTTAGGGGAACGTGGATCCGATCAGCGCCACCGCCTATTGGCCTCCCTTTCAAGTAGTACGCTACTACATTCACCTTTTCATTAGGTGGCGTCTTGCTCGATTCTAATAGTTTTTCCATCTCTTCAATCCATTACGTCAAGACAGTAGGGTTGATGAGCCCTGAGTATGGTTGAGGTCTGTGTTTCGAGAACCTCTCAAATGCGGACTGGTTGTTTCCGCCACCCTGGTGTTGGTACATGCCTTGAGCAATCTTGGTGATTGCATCTTCAAACCCCTTTCTCCTTGCCTCTTCCTCAAGAAATTGTTGGTTGAGGTCATTGTCAGGAATATCATTTGCAGCCATTCTGAAAAATTACCAAAATCCAAAAGTTACAAAGCTTCCTAATTTCTTCTCGATGAAGTGAACTATGACGGAGGGTTAGAAACCAAGCTCAGAAAATAACATAAGAGTTCAGGTATACGCTCGAGGGATATGGAGTTGAGTCTGAGAATTGACAAAAGTGAGGGAGAAGTTTATGAAATCGTAGAGTAAGGTTGAAACCATTCTACTAAATTGAGGGAAAAGAAGATCAGTTTACGAAGGGAATCACTGATTTAGAATATCAATCGTTTCTAAGAATTAAAAATTTTACGAGATTGATAAATCATTGAGTTGACTCTATCTTAAAATCATGGAAAGATTAGATGTCAGGAAATTTTTATGATTTAGAAAATGAGAATTGAAAAGCGTTGAAATGATGGTGACAATTCAAGAACGGTTTGATATGGTTGTAGGAACACTTTTAGTTCAACAGAACTCTTCAAGTCTTGAATGTCTTCTCGTTCCACATAAATCCTGTTGCGTCCATTTGTTGCACTTGAATTCTCGTCGTCTTGACTTTGATTTATACGACTCGTTTTTGAAGTAACGTTAGCATAAGAGATTAGTTAGTCAAACAGGTTAGCCATAGAGCAATTAGCAGGTAAAAGGATTATAAAAGTACGATTCTAACGCTCGCCTAACTAGCTTATTATTTTTTAGGTCGGTCCTTAAGATTCTACCCCTTCTCACATTTTTAATGATCTAAGTTATTATTGTTTTAGTGATCTAGAGATTTCTAATTTATTATTTGATCCTATAAGTCTATGCCTGACATACGATATGAATGTCTGGCCCAGGTGTCGTCTCGCTATGTGAGATAACTTTAAGTCATTCACGGTCGCAAGACAGCTTTGATACCAACTGTAACAACCCGGTTTTTCGTGACTTTAATTAAACTAAGGCGGAAAATTAATTAAGTCTATTTATTACAAAACCAGCTGTTATCGTATTACAAACTCCATATACATAATATGAGTTTAAGATAAACAGAGTATATGTTTGATTACATTCTCTCAAGCGTACAAAATAAATAAGGTAAACTCTCCCCAGCATTCAATAGCGTTGGTCTCGGGGTACCTGCATTAAACTCTCATCATTTTCCCGCACACTCTTTCGATACATGCAGCTTTAAAGCAATATGCAGTATAAATAATGAATAATAAATAAACAAGGAAAACAAATAGCAAGTATGCAATTAAAACACATAAGGAGATCATGATGATTCAATACGAGTATAAACCAATCAAATAACCAACCACGCTCACAAATAATCATACTCAACAAAATCACATTCCAATACTCAACCAAGTCGTTAGATAATCATCAAACAAACAAGGAAATATATTCAACATATGTTAACTAGTGAAAGTTCATTAGCGGCGGAAGCATGCAGGCGTAATTTCGCAATAGTAGACCAGGCCAAAGCGGGTTGGGCGTGTCCGACACACTAAATCCTAGTGGGCCAGGGCCAAAGCGGGTTGGCCGTGGCTGACATACTAGACGTCCGCGCAATAGCGGTCAGGGCCGAACAAATCGGACGTGTCTGAACAGGCTAAGGATACCTAAAGCGATAAGGACAGCCAAATCCCAAGTCTAATGTATGCATACACCACTATAGATAGGTTCAGATCATACTCGCCCTCGAGTAAGTAGTCACCTAATAATACGACTATCACCTTAGACGGGTACCCCCGGGTGGGGCTGGAGTTTCCAATTACCGTAGTATGGGCTCACGGAGATATCAATCATGCCCCATCCCCGAGGTTGTATATCCCGCGACCTAAATAATACTTTATATAAAAATATTAGATCGCCTTTAGCAACTCTGGGAGGGAGCCAAAGTCCCCATAGACGGCTACCTCATTAACTTCGAATTCAAGAGTCGCGACATGGCGAACAATCCAAGTATTTTATTCAAGTAGTTCATTTCTTAATTTCTTATTTCCTCGTTCATTCAAAGTAGGTGACAATTCTGTAACTTAAATATATCGTCTAACTTTGTATAATGAAATTTTAGTTCTAGCAGTTTTTCAGATAAGCAAAACACATAGAAAGACTTAATGATTTATTTTGAGTCCGTTCGTAAATTTTAAATATTTTCACTATTCATTATTTTACTATTCACCGTATTTACTATTCATCGTACTTACTATTCCTCGTATTTACTATTCCTCGTATTTACTATTCATCGTATTTACTATTCTTCGTATTTACTATTCCTCGTATTTGTACGTATTCGTATTTTCGTATTCCGTATTTGTATGTATTTTTATACTTCGTATTTTATTCGTATTTTATACGTATATGTATTCTTATACTTAGTATTTATTATTTTATTTTCTTTATACTTAGTATTTATTACTTGACTTTATTTATACTTAGTATTTTTATACTCTTATACATTTTTTTTATACTAAGGATATTTTAGAAAATAAAACTAAGCTTTTTTATTTACTAAGGGTAAAATTCTAGTTTTAAAGTCGTTAGGTTCGTTTTGTATTTAGTGATTTGAAAAATGATTTCGGAAACAAAACTTAATATAATCTAAGTACAAAATTCTAGGGTCAAAGTTGTTAAGTTCATTTTGTACTTGGTGATTTTAAATAACATTTTAAAAGTAAAACTCGGTTAAATTTAGTCGTATACTTAACTAAAATTTAAGCGGTTTCAAATTTTAGCGAGGTTGTCGTAGTTCATTTTAAATAGTCCGTATCTTCACATCCACATTTAAGCATAGGCAGTAGCACTCGAAATGATTCATTTTAAATACATGTAACGTCTATTTTTATCGGTTTAGTTGATTCTTTTTATTAACGGTTCATTATACAATCTAATATAATCCTACTTATAAATCAACTTTAGTAATTAAGTGATAAATTCATTTTGACCAAAATTGACCCAAAAATAACATAGATGCCGTGTGCCTTTATTTATATTTGCTATTTATTTCTTTTGTTGTTTTTATTAATAAATCATTACTTTAACTATTTTAATTTCTTAAGTGATAAAATAAAAAAAGTGACAATTTCATTTTTAGTCCAAAAATAGCCCTAAGGCCGTGGCTACTCATGTTACACCATTTATTTTCGTTTTCTAATTTTATCGGTTTTTGACTTAAAGTTTTCATATACTAATTTATTCAAGTTATTCTAAGGTGATTTAAACTAGTACTTAAAACAATAAATAACCAACACTTATAAAATTTGTGAATCAAACTAAACATGTAAATGAAGAACACATGAATAAAGGAAGAACTCTAATATTTTTCATATGATTATTAATTAGTCATATTTTCATATGTTTATATAATTTTCTCAAATTTTTCCTACAAGTCTAATTTACCTAAACTAATCATAATATGTTATTTAGAAAAATTAAAACTAAAAATTGGTCCATTTATTTCAATATAGCCGTGTATATGTATATATGTTTATGATTTTTGATTTTTGATTTTTATACTTCTAATTCAACAACTAATTTACTTAAATCATTTATACATTTAACAAAAGTGAAAATCATATACAATCATTAACATACATAAGTAAAATCATTCAAACACAAGCACATCAACAAAAACTCAAGAACATCAACAAAAACTCAAGAACACACATAAATACTTTTAAAACATTTATAACAAATTCATTTTAAGTCCTAAATAAAAACTAATTATATTTTCATGTTCATTTCATTACAAGTATTTTAAGCATGCAATTTACAAAAATTAAAACGAAAAATTAAGTGAGAAAAATAAGGGTGGCCGTGTGGTTTCATGTTGAGCTATATATTTTATTTTTCGATTTTTGTCTTCTAATTTACATATGATTACTAGGTGATAAAGATAAAACATACATGCATCAAAAACAATAACATATAATCATATTCGAGGCGCTTATCATATAAGTGTGCGGGAAGCACCTTAATTAGGTTTATGAAAATGAGCTTAGCAGTTGCTGGGATCAATGATATGATCAAAGCGACTCAAGTCTACGCCTCCTCCTTGCTCCTCGTCTTTGGTAGGGTTGGTACATAAAAATGGGAAAGCAAGTTAGTAATTTATTTGAGCTAGTTAAACTATACTAAAACTTTTAAGTGTAGTATTGTTTTTAGTTTAGGTGATGTTTATATTTCATGTGATTTTGATTTATGTTCATGTTCATTTACTAGTTTAAGAGAGGAGATGATTGCTAAACTAACTAGTGGAGAATGAACACAAGTGTTCTAGTGAATTTAAAACAAGAAATTAAATTTTTAAGAAGAAAAATCATGAGGAAGAAGATGAAGATCATGAAGGATCTTGAGCTTGAGGATGAGTTTGTTCTTACAAGTGTTCTTGGGTTGGTTTTATTTAGAGAGAAAATAAGCTAAGTTTTGGTTGTGTTTGTATTTGTTTTGTGCGTGTGATGTATGTAGTAGTAGTAGTAGTTGTTGTTTTGTTTTTATGTTGTAAGTTTATGTAGAAGTAGTAGTAGTATGTATGTATACTAGTAATGTAATATAAGGTGTGAATGTGTTTGTGTATTTAGTTGTATAAAACATTAAATTTAAATGTAATTAAAAGTGATGATGAAAGTAATATAGGAGTGTAAGTCTTAGGTGTGTGTAAGAAGGACTTGACATGGTGCAAAAAGGAGACATGGTGGTGTAAGAGAAGTGAAGAATGGAAGAGGCTAAGGTTGGACCAAGCAAGGTCCCAAAATTTCGGCCTACTTGACAAACAAGTGGCTCGATTTTCGTTTTTGAAATTTTCGATTTGCGCGCACGCGAAAAGTCTCGAAATAAAATATATAGTCTTAAAATAATGGTTCGAAGTAAGATCAAAAATAAAAATGAAGAAAAACGTTGAAGGGTGATCAAAACAAAAATTGGCTCTAGAATCCTCGAAACTTTGAAATAAATTCTTGTTTGATCGAAATATATATTTTTTTTTGTGGAATGTTACTGAATTAATTCATTATGCTTAAACGTCAAAAAGTTTACCAGTTTAGGCTTAGGGTAACTCAATAGATCGAGTTTTAGTGAAAGTGTTAGTTAAATCAAAATGGAATAGTAATTTGATATTATTATTATATGTTTTGTTAGTAATAATCAAAATGATTAAGCTTAAACTACTTTAATTAGGTTTGGGTTATGATTAAGTATATTTAAGAAAAGATTAGGTGACTTAATCACATTTAGGTGGCTTGGCCATCTGGTCAACGTTTGACCTCGATTTGCGTGCCAAAATTTGTCGTTGAGAAAATTGTCGAGGATTCTTTGTTTGATTTATCGAGTTTGAAAATGTAAAAATAAAGTTCAAATTCAAAGTAATTCAAAACGGTTTTAATTTAGGTGCAAAATAACTTGTAGTATAATGTGTTAGGGAAATAAGTGAGCGAGGATGTTTAATTAATGATTTGCGCAATTATAAAGGCTTAATTTAACATGGAGTGTTACATGTTTAGCGAAAAAAATTCAGTCGCATTTTTATTACAAGGAAAAAGGATGAATTTAATTTAAGGAATCAAATTCTTTCATAATATTTTGCTATAAAAACACGGGGTGTTACAATCCTACCCCCTTAAGAAAAGTTTCGTCCCCGAAACTTGGATAGAGTGGATAACTGCTCGAGGTTGAACAAGGCAGTTAGAGAGAATATTGAGATTTACGCATTTGGATAATAATATTTGGTTTTATTGGAATAAGACTTGTTGAAAAGTTTGAGTTTTCAAATTAGTATCGAAGCGTCGGATAGAGGGAAAATATTGGAGAATAAAATCGCGCTTGTTTTATAAATGAGGTATTTAAATAAGTATAGAAATGTTACTAGAATGTTATTTCTGAAAATGACGCGAAGGAGGCTCACCAGAAAGGTAGGGCCTAGGAGTTTTGTACGGACTTAAATGAATTTAAAATAATAAGAGTCTTAGGAATAAAAATAATTTATTTAGTTTTGAGAATACATGTTAATCATAAAATAGTTTGAAAATAAGAAATTTCAGATTTTAGTAGGACTTTAATATAGTCAAAATATAGGCCTACCCCCTTAAGAAACTTTAAACGTATATATCTAATATTATTATTGTTACTTTTAATGACCACTTATATAAAATATATAGCCTTAGGAAAAGGGACTAAGAATGAGGAAAATGGATAAAAGTCGCAGTGGTCATGAGGATAATATGAGCCTTAATGAAATTAAGGGAATTCAGGTTATCGTTGAATGGTTAATAAAATTTTTAGAGAATTATGGATAACCTTGTTGACATAGCTTATTTTCTTAAATCTATTATTATAATGTTATTAGATGAAACGGAAATGTTATAAATCATATTTTGGGTAAGATTTGAAAATTTATAATAATGGATGACATAAAAATATAAAATTTTTGTATAAATTTTCTAAAATAGAGGATATAGTAGAAACGAGACAATTTCAAAGTTTTTAGAAATAAAGGAATGAAAAGTTTGAATCACGAAGTTTCAAAAGTATTTCAAAAGTGATTGATACGAATTTTAAATATAGGGGGTCAAAACAAAATGAGGTCAGAAGGAAATTTGTGTGATGGATTGTAATTCGTACATTATCGTATTTTGAAAAACAAGACATATCTTGCCCTTCGGTAGGGGTAGATTGGTTTTGATTTGCTTGTGACTTGTGAGTTTGATTTGTTTAATAAAATTGGAGGAAACAAAATATAGTGAGTCTCCTTTATTGAGTAAAATAAATGTAAGTATAGAGTTAACTAGGAATTTTACCGGTGATGTCGTCAACATCGATAACGTCTTCAGCACCCTCTTCCGATTCGGTTAAAAGGTACACACGCCCTTGAACCTTCACGGCTGGCGGTGGTCCCGCGTTTGCCTTTGTAATTGTACCCTTCTTTGGGCATTCATTTGACTTGTGCCCCACTACATTGCAGGAAAAACACACTACTGGTTCTCCATTACATTGTTTTCCTGGGTGAGTCGGTTGTCGGCAGCGACGACACTGGCTTGGCTGTAAGGTTGGAGCCTCAGGAATTTGTTGGTTGTTCCTTGCGACGAATGTGGTGGGGTTTCGGTTGAAGTACTGGGATCTGCCCTGGTTCTTATTGCGGTTGTCTGAACTCTGATAGCTCGGGCGACCATAGAATGGCTTCTGAATGAAGCTAGCACTTGTCACAGGAGTAGTGAAGACCTTCTTTTTCTTTTTCTCTTCGACTTCTCCCTTCTGGATCGAGGCCCAAATACTTGTTGCTTTTTCGTAGGCCTCAGCAAAGTTCTTACAGTTGAACCCGCTCATGTTTATCCTCAGATCATTAGTCATGCTGTAACACCCCGTGTTTTTATTAATACTAATTAATTATTTTAACAAAATTCTTAAATTAAAGTTTATATAATTTATCTTTTATTCAATTACTTTAAAAACATGGCTGAAAAATTTCGATTAAATAGACTTTTTCAAGATATTTCTAATTAAACTTTCTCGATTTTTATATTAACCCATATTATATTTTCATTTCTAAAATACTTGTCAAACTAAAATCTTGATTTATTTGGTTTTATTAAACTTAATAAATTTGCATTTTACTTTAAAAATTATTATTACTTGAATAAATAATTTTATCGAAATCTGTTCTTTCAAATAAGCAGACCGTTTAAAATTTGAGAGACCGTAATAAAATTTATAACTGTCAACTTTTATACTTTTATATTTTTGAACTATAGATTTTATAATATGAATAATAGAATTAAAATTTAAAATAAATAATTTAAAACATAATATATTTTATAATTTAAGTTTATAAATAAGAGTAAATAAAACGGAGCAAACAAAATGAAATAGACCCACAAATACCCTCGTTTCCCTCGTTCTCCCAAATATGTCGGTACACTCAATTGTGATATTTTGTTTTTGTTTAAGTACCACACACCCTTTTCTTTTTCTGGGATTCTCTTTTTTTCACCTCACACCTCTTTCTTCTTCCTCTTTATATTTTTATATACTCCATTAATAAAAGAAAAACAACAACAAGAGCAAACATCAACAGCAACAATAACAACAAACAACACTAAGAACAAACACCAACAACAACAAATTTCAACGACGATGACGAGGACCACCGCCACCACCACCATCTCTTTCCTACCACCGACGGCCGCTCGTTTCGCCACGACCACCACCGTGTCCTTCCTCTCCTTTCCCCTCTCTCTGTCACGTTATCACTGGACCACCACTGCCTCCTCGCCCTGCTCTCCAGCTACCTCTGCTCTCGTCTGTTCACCTCTTCGCCGGAGTTGCAAACTCCGACCACCGTGACCACCGCCACTTGCTTCTTCTTCCTTTAATTTTGGTCTCGCCATTAATGGTGAGCTCAGGAGCTCGAGCACAACCACCATGGCTGCCATCACTGAAGCCGCCATTAATGGCAAGCTCGAGCCCAGCCGTCACCACCGTGAGCCACCACCATGACGTCACCTGCCACCGTTCGTCGTGGCCTCCCTGCTCTTTCTCTCCTCGAGCTCTCTCCCCTACTTTGCTCTGCTTCTTCTCGACTTCCTCTGCTCTCGCCGCCTTCTCCTGCTCAGACCACCGTCACCTGCACCGTGTACACCACCACCTAGAGCACCTCAGACCACCGTGCTCTGCCGCCTCCATTTGGTGAGCCCCCATTTCATTTCAAAGCTTTCTATTTCATTCCGTTCCCGTTTCGATTTGATTTCGTTGATTTAAGTAATTGTCGACTTAAATTACACTTATCGCTTTCTGTCGATAAATTTTATCGTCAATCGATCTCGCCGACTTTAATCCTTTTGGCCTCTCTCCCCTGCGTGTTTGTTCATTTGACCGAGGACGTGACCGACTCGAGCTTGACGCCCCTGCCTCTGTCGAGTTGGGTCGGACCAGAATTGTCGTGCCTTGGAAATCATTTAAATCGGGTTTTATTTGGAGACCTCTGTTCGTGAGCCAAATTTAGGTGACTCGATTTCTTCCTCAAAATTTCTAACATTAACGTTTTGGTTTTATTATAATTAATCTGTTATTAAAAGTGAGCTAGTATGCATTAGGCACTTATACCTCCCGTACCATTTTATTTAATAACTTTGTATGAATCGCTATAGTATGAAATTGAATGTTAATTTTGGTTATAGTATAATGTTGAATTGATTTGTGAAATATGATATTTATATGATTTAGTGATAATATGTTTTGGGTGAAAAATGTGTTGTTGAATTAATGTTGATTTTAATTGTAATATTATCATGTTAAAATTATTTGTTATGTATAAATTAAAATATATAAAGTATAAGTATTACAAATATAAAATAAGACTAAAAATATTACCAAAATAACTAAAGTAAATAAATTAAACTAATATAAAATATTTATGGAAATAAAGTATTTATCGGCACTAAAAATGTTTAAATAAAACACAACTAAAAATTATGAGTTAAATAAAAAAGAGTATTAAGTTTATATTAGTATTAAATAAATTTAAAAGTAAAAATATAAATTAAGTTACTCACATTAAAGTTTCTAAAATAAATAATTATATAAAAAGTCATATATCACAATTAATATAAAGATTACTTTATTAAAACTTTAAAGTTTACAATGAACTTAAAATATACTAAATAAGTATTTAGTTAAAATAATAATAAGAAATTGGGCACTTTAAGATTTAAAATGAATCTAGGTAAAACTATTACTAAATAAAGCTAAAAATTAGAATTACAAATAAGAATTAACAAAAAGGTAAATTGTTAAAATCATATAAAGATCGACTAAAAATTTACTAAGTATAGCTATACAAAAATGATGAATAATATATTTATATATGTAAATACAAAACCTAACTAAGTTTTTGAATTATAAAGTTTTTGACATTTTTAAAAGTTATAAATAACTAAGTGAATTAAACTTAAGTGAATATTACTAAAATTTAAATATTAATAATTTCACGATCGAATTATTAAATCACCTAATACGACCACGTAAGAGTTACATAAATAAAAATCGTATTAAGGAATTAGGCCACCTAAATGAATAGTTCCTAAATGTCCTTATATTATATTTTAAAAAAACACTAAATTGTGCTAAGTATCATCAAGATATGTTTACAATTTAAAATGAATGTTAAAACTATTAAATCACTAAACAGTTTACAATCTAAATAAAAGGAAGACATAAATGTGAGTTATAATGAAATTCAATTATTTATAATACTAATCACTAATCTATCTTAAGTACTTAAAGTTTAATTGAAACTTAATCAAGCTTACAAATAAAATGAACTATTATTATTTACTAAATATAAACTATAAAAATACGTACCAAGTATAAAAATACGCATACGTATAAAAATACGTACAAAATAATGAATGGTGAAAATATTTAAAATCTACGAACGGACTCAAAATAAATATTTAAGTTCTTCTATGTGTTTACATTTACCTGAAGAACTGCTAGAACTAATATTTCATTTACAAAGTTCGACGATATTATTTAAGTTTCAGAATTACCATTTGTTACGATTGAACGAAGAAATAAGAATTTGAGAAAACGAGCTACTTGAATAAAATACTTGGATTGTTTGCCATGTTGCGACTTTTGAAATTCGAAGTTAATGAGGTAGCTATCTATGGGGACTTGGGCTCCCTATCAGAGTTGCCCAAGGCGAAATAACGATCTTAAGATTGCTACTCGACACGGTATATACAACCTCAGAGATGGGGCATCCTTGATATTTCCGTGGGCCCATATATTAGTAATTGGAAACTCCAGCCCCATCCGGGGGTACCCGTCTCTGGTGATAGTCGAACTTTTTCGTCGGTGATACCTTTTGAATAGCGAATACGTATGATCCTCGATAGGTAGTGTATGCATACATTAGACAAGGGATTTAGCGGTCCTTATTACCTTAGATATCTTTAAGCCTGGTAGTCACGTCCAAGTTATGTTGGCCCTACCGGCTACTGCGCGGATTATGTCTGCATGCTTCCGCCTTACTAACGAAGATTCATTTGTTATCACATGATGGATGTATTTCCTTGTTTTGTTTGATTATTGTCTGAATGGTTTGGTTTCCTGAATGTTGAAATACGACTTAATGAGAATGATTATTTATGAGTGTTGTACGTTATGTGATTGGATTTATACTCGTGTTTGAATCATCATGATTTCCTTATATGTTTTTGCTTGCCTGTTTGCAAGGTGTTTTATTTATTTATTTTCTATATTCTATGTTACGTTTTATGAACTGCATGTTGTATGAGATTTAAATATCTATATGTGAGAACTGATATTATATGCTATTTGTCCAATTTTATTAACATAAGGTGACTACTGGAGTTATACGCGTTTAGTGCTGCCAAGTTACTTTTAATCATAGGTTAAATAAACCAAAACTGTGGTTTAGAGGTTGTTGGTTAGAACAGTCACTTCCCGCCTCGAGCGGAGATCCTCCTATTTTGTGTTTTTGTCTCAGATTCTGAGGCAATTCTCGAGACTCAGGATTATTGGGACGATTAGGATGTTTCGTTGTTTTCTTTGAGAGATTGTAATATATATTTGTATCCTATGCCATTTTAATGTAATTTAATTAACATCCGGCATGTATTAGACTTAATTAATTTTCCGCCTTAGTTTAATTAAGTCACTAAAAACCGTTGTTATTCTGATAGCTTGGTATCGAGTCGCCTTTGACCGTGAATAACTTAAAGTTATCTCATCTAGCGAGAAGACACCTGGGCCAGACATTCATATCGTATGTCAGGCATAGACTTATAGGATCAAATAATGAATTAGAAATCTTAGATCGCTAAAATAATAATCTTAGAACGCTTCAAAAGTGAGAATGGGTAGAAATATTAAGGATTGACCGACCGACCTAGACTTAAGGTTTTTCGACCGTCATTCAACCTCAATAGATTTTTATTTCTCTTTCTTGCTTGCTAAGTGCTCTATGACTAACCTTTTTGACTTACAAGTCTCTTATACTAACGTTACCAAAAATCGAGACGTATAAACCGAAGACAAGTCTTGAATGAAGCGCAACGAATGGATGCATCCAGAATCATACAGCTTGATGAGACGTCCAGACTTCAAAAATCTCATATGGCTTTAAGGATTTCTACTCCATCAAAATCTTTCCCTTTTACTACCTTATTCTGATTCTTCAAATTTTGCTACTTCTGTAATCTTCTCAAACATCTTTATTAACTTAAGTTATCATTCTTCTCTTTCAAAATTTTTAAATCTATTTAACTTATTTTCTCCTTCTGAAATAAAATCTTCCTAACTTATATTCTTATAATGATTTCATAAAATGTTTTATCTCCTTCCATTTCTCGCAAATATAAGACTTGAAGAGAAGATCTGAAGCGCATGCAAAGAGACGTTTCAAGAATCACGCTATCCAAGACAATTTTCAAGACATTGAAGATTTCTAAAGCTATATCGAAATCAATCCCTAATGATCACCATCATTTCAACGCTTTTCAATTTTCAGACCTTCTAAATCATAAAATTTCCTATTAGTTAATCTCCCCATGATTTTAGTTTTTCCGTTTATATTTTTAAATTCCCTACCAAAAAGAAGTTAACTCAATAATTTTTCAACCTCGTAAGCATTTTGACTCCTTTGAAATTGTTGAATTCCTAAATCAATAATTCCTAATAATTACCATTCTAAAATGATTTTCATCTCTTCTCCTTAATCTCATCAAAAATTTTCATCCTTGCTTTTGAATTTCTTAAACTCCTTAATTTTTATAGTCAAACTTTATTTCGTATTTTTGATCTCTTACGATAATTAGTATCTTCTAAAAATTCTAATCTTGAAATCTATAATACCTACTAATTGACTTCGTAAAGATAATTTTCAATTGTTTTAAAACTTATAGTTTTTCTACGTATTAATCATTAAATTGGAGTTCATATTTGCAATTCCCTTCATAAATTCCTTATTTCTTATTTTATATAATTTTAAAACTTCTTTGTTTCGAGCTCCTTTTCTTTAAATTTTAAATATCTTTTGAACCTGTCCTAGCTATTACATTTATCTCTCTTCGAAGTATATATACATATATCATTTTCTTTTTCTTTTATATAACCCCTTATTGTAAATTTCAAATATTATCCTAAATATGATTTATATCATTTCTGTTTCACCTAATAACATCATAATAACAATTTTAAGAAATAGAGCTATATTATAAAGGTTATCCGTGATTCTCTAAAATTTTATTTATCGATAACCTGTATTTCCTTAATTTCATTAAGGCTCATATTTTCATTATGATCACTACGACTTTTACATATTTTTCCTAAATGTCGTTTCTCCTAAGGCTATATGTCATATACACGTGATCATTAAAAGTGACAATAATAATCTTATGTATATACGTTTAAAACTTCTTAAGGGGGTAGGACAATAATTTGATATTATCATAATCATAATTATATCATAAAATTCCTTATTTCAACTTATTTTATGGTTAATATTTATTTTCAAATTTAAATAAATTGATTTAATTCTTAAAACGCTTATTATTTTTATTTAATTTAATTCCGTACAAAACTTCTAGGCCCTATCTTTTTGAAAACCTCTTTCTCGCTGATTTTGAAAATGACAATGCAGCAACATTTAGATATTAATTCGAAAAAGAATTATTTATATTTTAAAATTATTAAATTCATAAATCATTCCTTTCTAGCAAATTTATACTCAATCAAGAGTAATGTTAATATCTAATTCCAAAAATCTCGATGTTTTCACCAACTATCTAGTTCTATCTCGACAGTTATCCATCCTATTCAAGTTTCGGGGACGAAACTTTTCTTAAGGGGGTAGGATTGTAACACCCCGTGTTTTTATTAATACTAATTAATTATTTTAACAAAATTCTTAAATTAAAGTTTATATAATTTATCTTTTATTCAATTACTTTAAAAACGTGGCTGAAAAATTTCGATTAAATAGACTTTTTCAAGATATTTCTAATTAAACTTTCTCGATTTTTATATTAACCCATATTATATTTTCATTTCTAAAATACTTGTCAAACTAAAATCTTGATTTATTTGGTTTTATTAAACTTAATAAATTTGCATTTTACTTTAAAAATTATTATTACTTGAATAAATAATTTTATCGAAATCGTTTCTTTCAAATAAGGCATAGTTTAAAATTTGAGAGACCGTAATAAAATTTATAATCACAACTTTTATACTTTTATATTTTTGAACTATAGATTTTATAATATGAATAATAGAATTAAAATTTAAAATAAATAATTTAAAACATAATATATTTTATAATTTAAGTTTATAAATAAGAGTAAATAAAACGGAGCAAACAAAATGAAATAGACCCACAAATACCCTCGTTTCCCTCGTTCTCCCAAATATGTCGGTACACTCAATTGTGATATTTTGTTTTTGTTTAAGTACCACACACCCTTTTCTTTTTCTGGGATTCTCTTTTTTTCACCTCACACCTCTTTCTTCTTCCTCTTTATATTTTTATATACTCCATTAATAAAAGAAAAACAACAACAAGAGCAAACATCAACAGCAACAATAACAACAAACAACACGGCAACAAACACCAACAACAACAGCCCAACGACGATGACGAGGACCACTGTCACCAGCCACCATCTCTTTCCTACCACCGACGGCCGCCCCTGTTTGCTGCCACCTGACCACCACCGTGTCCTTCCTCTCCTTTCCCCTCTCTCTGTCACGTTATCACTGGACCACCACTGCCTCCTCGCCCTGCTCTCCAGCTACCTCTGCTCTCGTCTGTTCACCTCTTCGCCGGAGTTGCAAACTCCGACCACCGTGACCACCGCCACTTGCTTCTTCTTCCTTTAATTTTGGTCTCGCCATTAATGGTGAGCTCAGGAGCTCGAGCACAACCACCATGGCTGCCATCACTGAAGCCGCCATTAATGGCAAGCTCGAGCCCAGCCGTCACCACCGTGAGCCACCACCATGACGTCACCTGCCACCGTTCGTCGTGGCCTCCCTGCTCTTTCTCTCCTCGAGCTCTCTCCCCTACTTTGCTCTGCTTCTTCTCGACTTCCTCTGCTCTCGCCGCCGCCTTCTCCTGCTCAGACCACCGTCACCTGCACCGTGTACACCACCACCTAGAGCACCTCAGACCACCGTGCTCTGCCGCCTCCATTTGGTGAGCCCCCATTTCATTTCAAAGCTTTCTATTTCATTCCGTTCCCGTTTCGATTTGATTTCGTTGATTTAAGTAATTGTCGACTTAAATTACACTTATCGCTTTCTGTCGATAAATTTTATCGTCAATCGATCTCGCCGACTTTAATCCTTTTGGCCTCTCTCCCCTGCGTGTTTGTTCATTTGACCGAGGACGTGACCGACTCGAGCTTGACGCCCCTGCCTCTGTCGAGTTGGGTCGGACCAGAATTGTCGTGCCTTGGAAATCATTTAAATCGGGTTTTATTTGGAGACCTCTGTTCGTGAGCCAAATTTAGGTGACTCGATTTCTTCCTCAAAATTTCTAACATTAACGTTTTGGTTTTATTATAATTAATCTGTTATTAAAAGTGAGCTAGTATGCATTAGGCACTTATACCTCCCGTACCATTTTATTTAATAACTTTGTATGAATCGCTATAGTATGAAATTGAATGTTAATTTTGGTTATAGTATAATGTTGAATTGATTTGTGAAATATGATATTTATATGATTTAGTGATAATATGTTTTGGGTGAAAAATGTGTTGTTGAATTAATGTTGATTTTAATTGTAATATTATCATGTTAAAATTATTTGTTATGTATAAATTAAAATATATAAAGTATAAGTATTACAAATATAAAATAAGACTAAAAATATTACCAAAATAACTAAAGTAAATAAATTAAACTAATATAAAATATTTATGGAAATAAAGTATTTATCTAAGACTAAAAATGTTTAAATAAAACACAACTAAAAATTATGAGTTAAATAAAAAAGAGTATTAAGTTTATATTAGTATTAAATAAATTTAAAAGTAAAAATATAAATTAAGTTACTCACATTAAAGTTTCTAAAATAAATAATTATATAAAAAGTCATATATCACAATTAATATAAAGATTACTTTATTAAAACTTTAAAGTTTACAATGAACTTAAAATATACTAAATAAGTATTTAGTTAAAATAATAATAAGAAATTGGGCACTTTAAGATTTAAAATGAATCTAGGTAAAACTATTACTAAATAAAGCTAAAAATTAGAATTACAAATAAGAATTAACAAAAAGGTAAATTGTTAAAATCATATAAAGATCGACTAAAAATTTACTAAGTATAGCTATACAAAAATGATGAATAATATATTTATATATGTAAATACAAAACCTAACTAAGTTTTTGAATTATAAAGTTTTTGACATTTTTAAAAGTTATAAATAACTAAGTGAATTAAACTTAAGTGAATATTACTAAAATTTAAATATTAATAATTTCACGATCGAATTATTAAATCACCTAATACGACCACGTAAGAGTTACATAAATAAAAATCGTATTAAGGAATTAGGCCACCTAAATGAATAGTTCCTAAATGTCCTTATATTATATTTTAAAAAAACACTAAATTGTCCTAAGTATCATCAAGATATGTTTACAATTTAAAATGAATGTTAAAACTATTAAATCACTAAACAGTTTACAATCTAAATAAAAGGAAGACATAAATGTGAGTTATAATGAAATTCAATTATTTATAATACTAATCACTAATCTATCTTAAGTACTTAAAGTTTAATTGAAACTTAATCAAGCTTACAAATAAAATGAACTATTATTATTTACTAAATATAAACTATAAAAATACGTACCAAGTATAAAAATACGCATACGTATAAAAATACGTACAAAATAATGAATGGTGAAAATATTTAAAATCTACGAACGGACTCAAAATAAATATTTAAGTTCTTCTATGTGTTTACATTTACCTGAAGAACTGCTAGAACTAATATTTCATTTACAAAGTTCGACGATATTATTTAAGTTTCAGAATTACCATTTGTTACGATTGAACGAAGAAATAAGAATTTGAGAAAACGAGCTACTTGAATAAAATACTTGGATTGTTTGCCATGTTGCGACTTTTGAAATTCGAAGTTAATGAGGTAGCTATCTATGGGGACTTGGGCTCCCTATCAGAGTTGCCCAAGGCGAAATAACGATCTTAAGATTGCTACTCGACACGGTATATACAACCTCAGAGATGGGGCATCCTTGATATTTCCGTGGGCCCATATATTAGTAATTGGAAACTCCAGCCCCATCCGGGGGTACCCGTCTCTGGTGATAGTCGAACTTTTTCGTCGGTGATACCTTTTGAATAGCGAATACGTATGATCCTCGATAGGTAGTGTATGCATACATTAGACAAGGGATTTAGCGGTCCTTATTACCTTAGATTTCTTTATGCCTGGTAGTCACGCCCAAGTTATGTTGGCTCCCACCGCCATCAGCTGATTATGTCCGCATGCTCCGCCTTACTAACGAAGATTCATTTGTTATCACATGATGGATGTATTTCCTTGTTTTGTTTGATTATTGTCTGAATGGTTTGGTTTCCTGAATGTTGAAATACGACTTAATGAGAATGATTATTTATGAGTGTTGTACGTTATGTGATTGGATTTATACTCGTGTTTGAATCATCATGATTTCCTTATATGTTTTTGCTTGCCTGTTTGCAAGGTGTTTTATTTATTTATTTTCTATATTCTATGTTACGTTTTATGAACTGCATGTTGTATGAGATTTAAATATCTATATGTGAGAACTGATATTATATGCTATTTGTCCAATTTTATTAACATAAGGTGACTACTGGAGTTATACGCGTTTAGTGCTGCCAAGTTACTTTTAATCATAGGTTAAATAAACCAAAACTGTGGTTTAGAGGTTGTTGGTTAGAACAGTCACTTCCCGCCTCTGAGCGGGAGATCCTCCTATTTTGTGTTTTTGTCTCCGTTGCAGGCAATTCTCGAGACTCAGGATTATTGGGACGATTAGGATGTTTCGTTGTTTTCTTTGAGAGATTGTAATATATATTTGTATCCTATGCCATTTTAATGTAATTTAATTAACATCCGGCATGTATTAGACTTAATTAATTTTCCGCCTTAGTTTAATTAAGTCACGAAAAAACCGGGTTGTTACACATGCCCCTTACATAACGAGTTGCGAGTTCCTCCTCGTTAGTTAATATTCTAGGAGCAAACTTAGATAGCTCCTGATACCTTTCGGTGTATGCCTGCAGAGACATATCACCTTGATCTAAGTTCCTGAATTTCTCTTCCATCTCCCATTTTAGCTCTTCCCCGAAGTACTTGTTTTCTAGCAGCAGTTTGAACTCGCTCCAGTTATAGATCCTTAGGGGGAACGTGGATCTGATCAGGCGCCACCAGCTATTGGCCTCCCCTTTCAAGTAGTACGCTACTACATTCACCTTTTCATTAGGTGGCGTCTTGCTCAGTTCTAATAGTTTTTCCATCTCTTCAATCCATTCTGTCAAGACAGTAGGGTTGACGGAGCCTGAGTATGGTTGAGGTCTGTGTTTCGAGAACCTCTCAAATGCGGACTGGTTGTTTCCGCCACCCTGGTGTTGGTACATGCCTTGAGCAATCTTGGTGATTGCATCTTCAAACCCCTTTCTCCTTGCCTCTTCCTCAAGAAATTGTTGGTTGAGGTCATTGTCAGGAATATCATTTGCAGCCATTCTGAAAAATTACCAAAATCCAAAAGTTACAAAGCTTCCTAATTTCTTCTCGATGAAGTGAACTATGACGGAGGGTTAGAAACCAAGCTCAGAAAATAACATAAGAGTTCAGGTATATGCTCGAGGGATATGGAGTTGAGTCTGAGAATTGACAAAAGTGAGGGAGAAGTTTATGAAATCGTAGAGTAAGGTTGAAACCATTCTACTAAATTGAGGGAAAAGAAGATCGCCATTTAAGGGAATCACTGATTTAGAATATCAATCGATTCTAAGAATTAAAAATTTTACGAGATTGATAAATCATTGAGTTGACTCTATCTTAAAATCATGGAAAGATTAGATGTCAGGAAATTTTTATGATTTAGAAAATGAGAATTGAAAAGCGTTGAAATGATGGTGACAATTCAAGAACGGTTTGATATGGTTGTAGGAACACTTTTAGTTCAACAGAACTCTTCAAGTCTTGAATGTCTTCTCGTTCCACATAAATCCTGTTGCGTCCATTTGTTGCACTTGAATTCTCGTCGTCTTGACTTTGATTTATACGACTCGTTTTTGAAGTAACGTTAGCATAAGAGATTAGTTAGTCAAACAGGTTAGCCATAGAGCAATTAGCAGGTAAAAGGATTATAAAAGTACGATTCTAACGCTCGCCTAACTAGCTTATTATTTTTTAGGTCGGTCCTTAAGATTCTACCCCTTCTCACATTTTTAATGATCTAAGTTATTATTTTTTTTTTTTAGTGATCTAGAGATTTCTAATTTATTATTTGATCCTATAAGTCTATGCCTGACATACGATATGAATGTCTGGCCCAGGTGTCGTCTCGCTATGTGAGATAACTTTAAGTCATTCACGGTCGCAAGACAGCTTTGATACCAACTGTAACAACCCGGTTTTTCGTGACTTTAATTAAACTAAGGCGGAAAATTAATTAAGTCTATTTATTACAAAACCAGCTGTTATCGTATTACAAACTCCATATACATAATATGAGTTTAAGATAAACAGAGTATATGTTTGATTACATTCTCTCAAGCGTACAAAATAAATAAGGTAAACTCTCCCCAGCATTCAATAGCGTTGGTCTCGGGGTACCTGCATTAAACTCTCATCATTTTCCCGCACACTCTTTCGATACATGCAGTTTCTAAAGCAATATGCAGTATAAATAATGAATAATAAATAAACAAGGAAAACAAATAGCAAGTATGCAATTAAAACACATAAGGAGATCATGATGATTCAATACGAGTATAAACCAATCAAATAACCAACCACGCTCACAAATAATCATACTCAACAAAATCACATTCCAATACTCAACCAAGTCGTTCCGATAATCATCAAACAAACAAGGAAATATATTCAACATATGTTAACTAGTGAAAGTTCATTAGCGAGGCGGAAGCATGCAGACGTAATTTCGCAATAGTAGACAGGGCCAAACAGGTTGGACGTGTCTGACACACTAAATCCTAGTGGACAGGGCCAAACAGGTTGGACGTGGCTGACATACTAGACGTCCGCGCAATAGCGGTCAGGGCCGAACAAAGCGGACGTGTCTGAACAGGCTAAGGATACCTAAAGCGATAAGGACAGCCAAATCCCAAGTCTAATGTATGCATACACCACTATAGATAGGTTCAGATCATACTCGCCCTCGAGTAAGTAGTCACCTAATAATACGACTATCACCTTAGACGGGTACCCCCGGGTGGGGCTGGAGTTTCCAATTACCGTAGTATGGGCTCACGGAGATATCAATCATGCCCCATCCCTGAGGTTGTATATCCCGCACCGAAATAATACTTTATATAAAAATATTAGATCGCCTTTAGCAACTCTGGGAGGGAGCCAAAGTCCCCATAGACGGCTACCTCATTAACTTCGAATTCAAGAGTAGCGACATGGCGAACAATCCAAGTATTTTATTCAAGTAGTTCATTTCTTAATTTCTTATTTCCTCGTTCATTCAAAGTAGGTGACAATTCTGTAACTTAAATATATCGTCTAACTTTGTATAATGAAATTTTAGTTCTAGCAGTTCTTCAGATAAGCAAAACACATAGAAAGACTTAATGATTTATTTTGAGTCCGTTCGTAAATTTTAAATATTTTCACTATTCATTATTTTACTATTCACCGTATTTACTATTCATCGTACTTACTATTCCTCGTATTTACTATTCCTCGTATTTACTATTCATCGTATTTACTATTCTTCGTATTTACTATTCCTCGTATTTGTAATGATATTCGTATTTTCAGTATTAAAGTATTTGTATGTATTTTTATACTTCGTATTTTATTCGTATTTTATACGTATATGTATTCTTATACTTAGTATTTATTATTTTATTTTCTTTATACTTAGTATTTATTACTTGACTTTATTTATACTTAGTATTTTTATACTCTTATACATTTTTTTATACTAAGGATATTTTAGAAAATAAAACTAAGCTTTTTATTTACTAAGTGTAAAATTCTAGTTTTAAAGTCGTTAGGTTCGTTTTGTATTTAGTGATTTGAAAAATGATTTCGGAAACAAAACTTAATATAATCTAAGTACAAAATTCTAGAGTCAAAGTTGTTAAGTTCATTTTGTACTTGGTGATTTTAAATAACATTTTAAAAGTAAAACTCGGTTAAATTTAGTCATATACTTAACTAACATTTAAGCGGTTTCCATTTTTAGCGAGGTTGTCGTAGTTCATTTTAAATAGTCCCTACCTTCACATCCACATTTTAGCATAAGCGTGAGCACTCTAAATGATTCATTTTAAATACATGTAACGTCTATTTTTATCGGTTTAGTTGATTCTTTTTATTAACGGTTCATTATACAATCTAATATAATCCTACTTATAAATCAACTTTAGTGATTAAGTGATAAATTCATTTTGACCAAAATTGACCCAAAAATAACATAGATGCCGTGTGCCTTTATTTATATTTGCTATTTATTTCTTTTGTTGTTTTTATTAATAAATCATTACTTTAACTATTTTAATTTCTTAAGTGATAAAATAAAAAAAGTGACAATTTCATTTTTAGTCCAAAAATAGCCCTAAGGCCGTGGCTACTCATGTTACACCATTTATTTTCGTTTTCTAATTTTATCGGTTTTTGACTTAAAGTTTTCATATACTAATTTATTCAAGTTATTCTAAGGTGATTTAAACTAGTACTTAAAACAATAAATAACCAACACTTATAAAATTTGTGAATCAAACTAAACATGTAAATGAAGAACACATGAATAAAGGAAGAACTCTAATATTTTTCATATGATTATTAATTAGTCATATTTTCATATGTTTATATAATTTTCTCAAATTTTTCCTACAAGTCTAATTTACCTAAACTAATCATAATATGTTATTTAGAAAAATTAAAACTAAAAATTGGTCCATTTATTTCAATATAGCCGTGTATATGTATATATGTTTATGATTTTTGATTTTTGATTTTTATACTTCTAATTCAACAACTAATTTACTTAAATCATTTATACATTTAACAAAAGTGAAAATCATATACAATCATTAACATACATAAGTAAAATCATTCAAACACAAGCACATCAACAAAAACTCAAGAACATCAACAAAAACTCAAGAACACACATAAATACTTTTAAAACATTTATAACAAATTCATTTTAAGTCCTAAATAAAAACTAATTATATTTTCATGTTCATTTCATTACAAGTATTTTAAGCATGCAATTTACAAAAATTAAAACGAAAAATTAAGTGAGAAAAATAAGGGTGGCCGTGTGGTTTCATGTTGAGCTATATATTTTATTTTTCGATTTTTGTCTTCTAATTTAACATATGATTACTAGGTGATAAAGATAAAACATACATGCATCAAAAACAATAACATATAATCATATTCGAGGCGCTTATCATATAAGTGTGCGGGAAGCACCTTAATTAGGTTTATGAAAATGAGCTTAGCAGTTGTCGGGATCAATGATATGATCAAACTGACTCAAGTCTACGCCTCCTCCTTGCTCCTCGTCTTTGGTAGGGTTGGTACATAAAAATGGGAAAGCAAGTTAGTAATTTATTTGAGCTAGTTAAACTATACTAAAACTTTTAAGTGTAGTATTGTTTTTAGTTTAGGTGATGTTTATATTTCATGTGATTTTGATTTATGTTCATGTTCATTTACTAGTTTAAGAGAGGAGATGATTGCTAAACTAACTAGTGGAGAATGAACACAAGTGTTCTAGTGAATTTAAAACAAGAAATTAAATTTTTAAGAAGAAAAATCATGAGGAAGAAGATGAAGATCATGAAGGATCTTGAGCTTGAGGATGAGTTTGTTCTTACAAGTGTTCTTGGGTTGGTTTTATTTAGAGAGAAAATAAGCTAAGTTTTGGTTGTGTTTGTATTTGTTTTGTGCGTGTGATGTATGTAGTAGTAGTAGTAGTTGTTGTTTTGTTTTTATGTTGTAAGTTTATGTAGAAGTAGTAGTAGTATGTATGTATACTAGTAATGTAATATAAGGTGTGAATGTGTTTGTGTATTTAGTTGTATAAAACATTAAATTTAAATGTAATTAAAAGTGATGATGAAAGTAATATAGGAGTGTAAGTCTTAGGTGTGTGTAAGAAGGACTTGACATGGTGCAAAAAGGAGACATGGTGGTGTAAGAGAAGTGAAGAATGGAAGAGGCTAAGGTTGGACCAAGCAAGGTCCCAAAATTTCGGCCTACTTGACAAACAAGTGGCTCGATTTTCGTTTTTGAAATTTTCGATTTGCGCGCACGCGAAAAGTCTCGAAATAAAATATATAGTCTTAAAATAATGGTTCGAAGTAAGATCAAAAATAAAAATGAAGAAAAACGTTGAAGGGTGATCAAAACAAAAATTGGCTCTAGGATCCTCGAAACTTTGAAATAAAATCTTGTTTGATCGAAATATATATTTTTTTTGTGGAATGTTACTGAATTAAATCATTATGCTTAAACGTCAAAAAGTTTACCAGTTTAGGCTTAGGGTAACTCAATAGATCGAGTTTTAGTGAAAGTGTTAGTTAAATCAAAATGGAATAGTAATTTGATATTATTATTATATGTTTTGTTAGAAATAATCAAAATGATTAAGCTTAAACTACTTTAATTAGGTTTGGGTTATGATTAAGTATATTTAAGAAAAGATTAGGTGACTTAATCACATTTAGGTGGCTTGGCCATCTGGTCAACGTTTGACCTCGATTTGCGTGCCAAAATTTGTCGTTGAGAAAATTGTCGAGGATTCTTTGTTTGATTTATCGAGTTTGAAAATGTAAAAATAAAGTTCAAATTCAAAGTAATTCAAAACGGTTTTAATTTAGGTGCAAAATAACTTGTAGTATAATGTGTTAGGGAAATAAGTGAGCGAGGATGTTTAATTAATGATTTGCGCAATTATAAAGGCTTAATTTAACATGGAGTGTTACATGTTTAGCGAAAAAAATTCAGTCGCATTTTTATTACAAGGAAAAAAGATGAATTTAATTTAAGGAATCAAATTCTTTCATAATATTTTGCTATAAAAACACGGGGTGTTACATTAAAACTGACCAAATTCGAGGAAAACATTTTTAAACATCGAAAAGACATTTTTAATGCCAAATAGTAACCAAGACTTTATTAGCCAATTAAAAACAAGATGTTCCCTAATTTCATTATAATTAAACATTATTTATTAAATAAAATCAACTTTATTCTAAATTCATTTAACCTAACTTACTCTAACTTTCCTCATAATTTCTAAGAGCCAAAATCACTTTGTACTTCCTCCAAATTGTCGTGTGACTTGCCCCTATTTTCTCTCCTTTGTTTTCTTTCTTTTTATTCCTAAAACCTTTAAATAAAAACCTTAATATTATTCTAATAAATCCTTAAGTGTTATTAGTTATATTAGTGGGTATTAGGAGCTAACATGCATGGATTATTTGGGTGAATAACATGGGTTTTGGGTGAAGGTTTTATCCGATCTAAAATTTATTTTAGATCCCCGACGATTAACATCCTAATTAAGGTGACTAGCTTTGTCTTGTATTATCTTTTTAGTAAATTAATTTGTTTTGTTATTATAAATTTATGAGTATAAAAATTATGTTAAAATATGTTAAACATCAAATATGTGTGTTTGTATGTTATGTGGAGTATAATAAAATGATAATAAATAAGTAATATTGATAATAGTTAATGTGTAGTAATTTGTTAATATGTTTAGTTAATTTAATTTTGAGCACTTTTAATTTATGTTCATATGATTTTTATGTTTAGTTATGTTTTATTTGAATAATAATCATATATAAAAATTATGTGAAATATTAAAGATGAGTTTAAAGTGATTAAAAATGAAAAATAAAAATTATATGTTCATGTATATATATCACGGTTTTTCCCTTTTTTTTTTTTTATAAATTTTCACTTTTAATTTTTGTAAATAATATGTTAGAATAAGTTAGTTAAAAAGGATGCTACCATGCAAAAAGAATTAAATTAGGAAAATAAATTATAAGTTGTTAAAATCAAAATTTGTGTTCTTGAGCTTTAGTTTGATCTTCATGGGTGTTCTTATATTCTTCATGTTGATGTTCATCTATATTGCTCATTTTGATTTTGTTTTATTTATGTTTGTTATAATTTGTGTTTATGTTTAGTTATTGTTTATATATATTGTTAGTATTATGTATTAAATCAACTTAAACATTATAAATCATTTAGATTAAAAAGTTAGAAAATTAAAGTGTTGAAAAACACTATTCATAATTATAAATGAAATTTTTAGTAAATTTCATTTTAGTTTAAATCGTTTTAGTATAATTAGAATAATTAAAATATAAAAACTTTAAGCTAAAAACCGATAAAATCAAAAAATGAAATTTTGGACATCACCTTAGCTACTCACGGCATTCCCACTTATTTTTAGGTCAAAAATTGCTTTTGTCACTTTTTAGTTTATTGTTAAAATAATTTAATTATTAGTTAATAAGTTAGAATTAAGAAATTAAAAGAAATAGATCAATTTTGACATATATATTGAATCACACGACATAATCACTTTAAATGGACTAAATTTGATTAAAATGAAATTATCACTAAGTCACTAAAGTTAAATAGTAATTAGAATTGAATTTTTGTATAAATCGTTTTGATTATAAATGAAATGTTATAAACCGATAAAATTATGTATCCGTTATAAAAAAAATGAACTAAATCGTGTGTTACTGCCTTTGCTATCTGGACTGTTGATCTTGGACATACGGACTAAAATGAATCATCCACGTTACTATTATTTTAAAAATGAAAATCGCTAAATTTAGTTAATAGACGACTAAATTTAACTAAGTCTCATTTTAAAATAAATATCGTTATCACTTTTTACAAATTGAACTTAACGTTTTTAAAACTAATATTTTAAAATAAATATCGTTATCACTTTTTACAAATTGAACTTAACATTTTTAAAACTAATATTTTAAAATGAATATCATTATCACTTTTTACAAACCGAACTTAACGTTTTTAAAACTAGACTTTTAGAATATTTTCAAAACTCACTAAGTACAAAACGAACTTAACGACTTTGAAACTAGAAATCTATACTTAGAAAATAAAAGGGTTTAGTTTATTTTTCTAAAATATCTTAAGTATAAATACCTAAAATATCTTAAGTATAAAAATACGTACAAGTATAAGAATACGTACAAGTATAAGAATACGTATAAGTATAAAAATACGTATAAAATACGAAGTATAAAAATACGAATACGTATAAAATACGGTGAATAGTGAATAGTGAAAAGTGAATAGTGAAATACTGAAAATAATTGAAAATTTTACTAAGTACAAAAAAAAAATTAAAATGAATAAGTAAATAACTTAAAGTGCTTTGAAAAACACTTAAATAAAATTTGGACATACTAATAAACGTTTCAATTTAGAAACTTGAAAACATTAATAATTAACAACACTTCAAATAATAAACGAATGTGTTATGTAATCATATGAAACCTACCATTCAAATAAAACGTTTGACGCTGAGACTAGGAGAGTCTAGTAACATGTGATATGTAATATCAAATAAATAATGAATATTGAGTAAGTTAAATAAAAGGTCAAGCTTGGGCCTCAGATATGAAAACGTCAATCGTGAGTGAAGTGGGGTTAAGATAGTCTTGTAGCGGACACCACTATCTCGGCCTTATTGCGATTGTCATCCCGAATAGTGTGGTATAGCGTGAGATATGCTTTGTGCATCCTGCCCATGCCGTTACGCCTTAAGTCGTATAGCCTGTTCCGTACAAGATAATGAAAAATTCAACTCTTAGTGGGTCAGGCTTTAGGAAATAGTCGTTTTATCCTGAGTTAAGGTGCTCTATGAATAGCATAGCCTACTCTTAAATTGGATATTAGTGTATGCATACTAGACTAGGGTTTTATTCCCCTATTTCGCTAAAGTTATCAGGGCCACCGTGACCTTATTGCGATTGTCATCTCACGGTTCTGTCTCCTTGCCGTGTTTCGTTCTTAGTGGGCGCGACACTAGCATTCGTTCTTACCCTGCGTAAAGATTACTTGACGAGATTGTATCTGAAGTTCGAATCATTTCGAACACTAGAGGATGAGATGCAAGTATTATAGTATTCGGCGTGGTTTACGAGTCGAGTAAGTCTCTGCACTATGGAAGTGAGATGCAATCGATCAGAGTACAAGGGCCTTGTAACAACCTGGTTTTTCGTGACTTTAATTAAACTAAGGCGGAAAATTAATTAAGTCTATATATTACAAAACCAGCTGTTATCGTATTAAAACTCTATATACATAGTACGAGTTTTAGGATAAAACAGAGTATTTATATTACAATTTCTCTCAAAATAGATTACAAAATAAGGCCTTGATCACGATAGATCAACGGTCAAGACTCGGTACTGCATTTAAATTCTCATCATTTTCCTCAAGACACTCTTCGATACATGCAATTTCTAAAGCAATATGCAGTATAATTAATGAATAATAACTAAACAAGGAAAACAAATAGCAAGTATGCAATTAAAAACACATAAGGAGATCATGATGATTTAATACGAGTGTAAACCAACCAAATAACATACCACGCTCACAGATAAACATACCCAACAATTCACATTCCAATACTCAACCAAGTCATTCAGATAATCATCCAACAAACAAGGAAATGCATTCAACATGTGATAACAAATGAATCTTCGTTAGTAAGGCGGAAGCATGCAGACATAATCCGCGCAGTAGCAGCCAGGGCCGAACGAAGTCGGACGTGTCCATTATCTACTAAAGATATCTAAGGCAATAAGGACGGCCTAATCCATTGTCTAATGTATGCATACACTACCTATCGAGGATCATACTTATTCGCTATTCAAAAGGTATCACCGACGAAAAAGTTCGACTATCACCAGAGACGGGTACCCCCGGATGGGGTTGGCGTTTCCAATTACTATTCTATGGGCCCGCGGAAGTATCAAGTATGCCCCATCCCTGAGGTTGATACCACACGTCAAACAGCAATCTCAAGATCGTTGAATAGCCTTGGGCAACTCAGGTAGGGAGCCCAAGTCCCCATAGACAGCTACCTCGTTAACTTCGAATTTCAAGAGTCGCAACATGGCGAACAATCCTAGTATTTTATTCAAGTACTTGCTTTCTCAATTTCTCATTCTCTCGTTCATAAATAATAATAATGACGAACTTTGTAATATAAATATAACGTCGAACTTGTAAAATGAAATTTTAGTAACAGCAGTTCTTCAGGTAAAACAGAACACATAGAAAAACTTAATTATTTATTTTGAGTCCGTTCGTAACTTTTAAATATTTTTCACTATTCATTATTTTACTATTCACCGTATTTACTATTCATCGTATTTACTATTCATCGTATTTACTATTCATCGTATTTACTATTCCTCGTATTTACTATTCCTCGTATTTATACGTATTCGTATTTTCGTATTAAAGTATTTGTACGTATTTTTATACTTCGTATTTTATACGTATATGTATTCTTATACTTAGTATTTATTATTTTATTTTCTTTATACTTAGCATTTTTATTTTATTTTCTTTATACTTTAGTATTTATTATTTGACTTTATTTATACTTAGTATCTTTATACTATTATACATTTTTGTTATACTAAGGATATTTTAGAAAATAAAACCAAGCTTTTTATTTACTAAGTGTAAAATTCTAGTTTTAAAGTCATTAGGTTCGTTTTGTATTTAGTGATTTGAAAAATGATTTCGGAAGTAAAATCTAATATAATCTAAGTACAAAATTCTAGGGTCAAAGTTGTTAAGTTCGTTTTGTACTTGGTGATTTTGAATAATATTTTAAAAGTAAAACTCGGTTTTATTTAGTCGTATACTTAACTAATCTTTTAGCGGTTTCCATTTTTAGCGAGGTTGTCGTAGTTCATTTTAAATAGTCCGTATGTCCACATCCAAATTTAAGCATAGGTAGTAACACTCGATTTCATTCATTTTAATACGTGTAACGTTTATTTTTATCGGTTTAGTTGATTCTTTTTATTAACGGTTTAATACATAAACAAATATAAACCTAATTACTATTCAAATTTAGTGACTAAGTGATAAATTCATTTTGACCAAAATTGACCCATTTTAAGGGTGAATGTCGTGTGGTCTATGTATGTTAGCCATCTATTTCTTTTTTTTGTTTTTATTAATAAATCATTACTTTAACTATTTAATTTACTTAAGTGATAAAAATAAAAAGTGGCAAAATCATTTTTGGTCTAAAAATCAACCTAAAACCGTGGCCTATTATACTTACACCATTTATTTTCGTTTTTCTAATTTTATCGGTTTTTGATTTAAAGTATTTATATACTAATTAATCAAATTAATCTAAGGTGATTTAAACTAGTAAACAAAAACGATAAATACCAAAACTTATAAAATTTATAAATCAAAACTTAGTCATATGATGAAGAACACAATGAAGATGTGATGAACTCTAATGTTTTTAATATGAACATTATTTAGTCAAATTTTTATATGTTTATATAATTTTCTCAAATTTTTCATACAAGTCTAATTTAACTATACTAATCATAATATGTTATTTAGAAAAATTAAAACTAAAAATTGGTCCATATAAATCAATTTGGCCGTGTATATATATATATATGTTCATAATTTTGATTTTTGATTTTTATACTTCTAATTCAATAACTAATTTATCTTATATTATTTATGTATTTAATCATAAGTAGAAAACATAACAAAAACATTAACACACAAAAATAAAATCATTCAAGCACAAGAATAACATAAACATTCAAGAACACACATAATACATTAAAACACTTAAAAATTCATAACAAATTCATTTTAAATCCTAAACAAAAACTAATTATATCCTCATGTTCATTTCATTATAAGTATTTTAAGCATGCAATTTACAAAAATTAAAACGAAAAATTAGACAAAAATTAAGGGTTAGGCCGTGTGTTATGTTAATGTTACACAAATATTATTTTTCGATTTTTGTCTCCTAATTTAACATATGAATACTAGGTGATATAATAAAACAATACATGCATCAAAAACAATAACACATAATCAAATTCGAGGCGCTTATCATATAAATGTGCGGGAAGCACCTTAGTTAGGTTATGAGCTAAAAGATCAACAGTTGTCGGGGTCTACGATATGATCGAATTGGCTAAGATCGACTCCACCGCCTTGCTCCTCGTCTTTGATTAGGAGGGTACATAAAAATGAAGTACACAAGTTAGTAATTTATTTTATAACTAAACTAGCTAACATTAAAATTTAAAGTGTTGTAGTATTTTATGTTTAGGTGATGTTTATATTTCATGTGATTTTGATTTATGTTCATGTTCATTTACTAGTTTAAGAGAGGAGATGATTGCTAAACTAACTAGTGGAGAATGAACATAAATGTTCTAGTGAATTTAAAACAAGAAATTAAATTTTTAAGAAGAAAATCATGAGGAAGAGGATGAAGATCATGAAGGATCTTGAGCTTGAGGATGAGTTTAAGCTTACAAGTTCTTTGAGTATGAATTATTTAGAGAGAAAATAAGTTGAAGTTTTGGTTGTGTTTGTATTTGTTTGGTGCGTGTGATGTGTATGTAGTAGTAGTATTTGTTGTGTTTTGTTTTAGTTGTAGTTTATGTATGAATGCAAAAGATTAAACTAGTTACTAAGTAATGATGAATTAGTAGGGTGTAAGCATGGATTGGACATGGTAGTAAAGCAAGGGATGGTGTGTAAGAGAAAGGAAGAAAAATGAGCCAAGACTTGCTCATCTTTCTCGGCCAACATGGACCAACTTGGTCCGATTTTACGTTTTTGAAATTTTCGATTTGCGCGTACGCGAAAAGTCTCGAAATGAAATATATAGTCTTAAAATAATGTTTAGAAGTAAGATCAAAAATTAAAACGAAGAAAAACGTAGGAAAGAATCCAAAACAAAAATTGGGTCTAGAATCCTCGAAACTTTAAAATAAAATCTTACTTGACCGAAATACATATTTTTTTCATTGAATGTTATCGAATTAAATCATTATGATCAAACGTCAAAAAGTTTATCAGTTTTGAATAAGTGTGGCTCATTATATCGAGTTTTAGTGAAAGTGCTAGTTAAATCAAAAGGAATAGTAATTTTATATTATTATAGTATGTTTTGTTAGTACTAATCAAAATTGATTAAGCCTTAACCATTTTTGGTGAGATTAGGATTATGAGTAAGTAGATTAGGAAAAGAATTAGGTGATTTAAATCATCTTGTGTGGCTCGGCCACTTTTATAAATTTTACCTCGATTTATGCATCAAAATTCGTCGTTGAGAAATTTGTCGTATAGTCTTCATTTGATTTATCGAGTTTGAATATGAAAGAATAAAGTTCAAATTCGAAGCAATTCAAAATGGTTTTAGATTAGGTACGAAAGTGACTTGTAGTGTATTGCATTAGGAATTTAATGGGCGAAGATGATTAATTATTGATTTCCTAATTACAATTAGCTTAAATTAACACGGGGTGTTACAGGCCTACTCAGTGGTCAGGCTCGTAAGCAGTATGTGTTGTCTGTTATATGATTAAATGAGAATGAGTGTGTACCATCTTCGAAAACTAAAGACCACAACTTTCTGAATTGAATCGAGTCTGTATGAGGAGAATGATAAGATATGTATGTTTGATTGCGATCCGATATCGCCTTGTAATGCCATTGAATTATTGTGATACTATTGCTATGCTATTATGTGTTATTTGCCTTCATAATTGAATATCATGCTTATATGATTTATCGCTTTAAACCGCATGTTTATTATGACTTATATGTCTTTATATGCTATATGTATTAAGCATGTTTATGTTTTTATCATAATGTTATGTTTATAAAGCGATAATATTAAACCAAAGTAATTGAAACCGAGGGTAAGTATGAGCATAGCTAGTCAACATCGCCAATGAGCATCCCCATAGTTTATTGTGCAGGACGTTCGTGGACCAGGAGCTGGATTTTGGATGGGGCCACGAGACGCTTTTATGCTTTACTTTTATTGTTTTCCGAGAGATATGTAATATATAACGCTACTCTTTTAACTACCGTATTTAGAGTTGTATTATTCAACTCTCGAACGAGGATGTAACATTTTGGGTTTATGTATAATTAATGACTCTGGTTTAAGACTTAATTAATTTCCGCCTTAGTAATTAAAGTCGACTAAAAACCAGGTTGTTACAGTGACTACTTACTCGAGGGCGAGTATGATACGAACCTATCTATAGTGGTGTATGCATACATTAGACTCGGGATTTGGCTGTCCTTATCGCTTTAGGTATCTCTAGCCTGTCAGACACGTCCGCTTTGTTCGGCCCTGATCGCTTCTGCGCGGACGTCTAGTATGTCAGCCACGTCCAATCTGTTTGGCCCTGTCCACTATTGCCTAGTGTGTCAGCCACGTCCAATCTGTTTGGCCCTGTCTACTATAGCGCGTTTTACGTCTGCATGCTTCCGCCTCGCTAACGAACATTCATTAGTTAACGTATGTTGAATGTATTTCCTTGTCTTGTTTTGATTGGTTATTGCCTGAATGACGTTGTACGTGAGTTTGAAATTTCCATGTTGAGAATGATTATTGAAGCATGTTTTACGATTATATGATTTGATTTATACTTGTGTTTGAATTACCATGTCTCCTTATATGTTTTGCCTGTTACTTGCTTTATATGTTATTTATTTATTCTACTATATTGCATATAATTTAGAATTGCATGTATAGATTTACTTATATGATTTATCGCTTTAAACCGCATGCTTATTATGACTTATATGTCTTTATATGCTATATGGAATAAGCGTGTTTATGTTTTTATCATAACGTTATAATTATAAAGCGATAGTAATAAACCAAAGTAATTGAATTCGAGGGTAAGTATGAGCGTAGCTAGTCACTGTCCGCTCAGCGGGCATCCCCCCAACAGTTTATTGTGCAGGAAAAGCGTGGACCGGATGCTTGGATTTTGGGACGGGACCAGCTTATATTTATTGCTTTACCTTTGTTTGTTTTGAGAGAAATTGTAATCGAATACTCTGTTTATTCTCTAAACTCGTATTATGTATACTGAGTTGTAAGACGATGACAGCTGGTTTTTAATATATGTACTTAATTAATATTTCCGCCTTAGTTTAATTAAGTCACGAAAAACCGGGTTGTTACACTGACATACTAGACGTCCGCGCAATAGCCGACAGGGCCAACATAACTTGGACATGGCTGACAGGCTAAGGATACCTAAGGTAATAAGGACAGCTAAATCCCTTGTCTAATGTATGCATACACCATCTAATCGAGGATCATACGTATTCGCTATTCAAAAGGTATCACCGACGAAAAATACGACTATCACCTTAGACGGGTACCCCCGGTTGGGGCTGGTTTTTTCCAATTACCATCTATGGGCCCACGGAAATATCAATGTTGCCCCATCCCTGAGGTTGTATATACCGTGCCGAATAGCAATCTTAAGATCGTTATAAGCCTTGGGCAACTCTGGGAGGGAGCCCAAGTCCCCATAGACAGCTACCTCATTAACTTCGAAATCAAGAGTCGCAACATGGCAGACACCCGAGTACTAATCATACAACGTTATAATCGAAGGGTTTAATCTCATGTCGGGCCGTGCCTTTGAACTCAAATCCTAAATTGTCGAAGGAATATCGAGTATGAGGAATAACTCGCTCATTATCGGATTCAACCCAAACAACCGCAGAGAGTCTAAGGGTTCCCAAGTTAGAGCGGACGGTCAAAGTGAAGTCATCGAAAGGGCAATTCAAATGGAGGTACGAGATTATTATATACATGTGAGGAAAACGGTAATATCAAGTATTCGACACTTAATTCATTTCTTCTTTTATTGTTCATAACACAAGTTACAGTTTTTACTAATTATAATATCGTCAAACTTTATCTTATGTAAAGACTGTATCAAATTATGTATAGACACGTTAATCACATTTAGTATATTATTTATTTATACATTTCTTCGCTTCCTCTTATTAGTATGAGGTAAGGTTGAGTAATATATCTCACTTTTAAACTTATACGTATTAGTAATTTATATTTTAGTAAATAATAATAGTTCATTTTATTTATAAGTTCGATTTAGTTTCATTTAAATTTTAAGCAACTTAAAATAGATTAGTGATTAGTGATATAAAGAATTGAATTTCATTATCTCACATTTATTTCTTCCTTTTATTTAAATCGTAAAGTGTTTAGTGATTTAGTAGTTATACCATTTAGTTTAACTTGTAAAAATATATTACTTAAACGATAATTGATAAATTTTAGTATTCTTGATAAAATATGATTAAGTGACATTTAGTTAAATTCCTTTTAGGTGGTTTTTAATTTCTTAATACGACTTCATATTATAATTTTTCATTACTTATTCGATTAAGGTGAAAAGATGATTTGATCGTAGAATCTAATTTAAGTTTTTATAACTTAGAATCTTTTCTAATTATTTTTATAAAACCATTTGTGTCTTTTTATAATGTCTTACGTTCCATATGTTTAATTTTTATTATACGACTTACATTGATTTAGTGAGTTGTCGACCTTAAGACGAATTCTCATTTGTAAATATACTATTTAAACTTGTGAGCTTTACTTTAAGTTAATATTTTCATATCAAATATTATACTTACGAAATTATTTATTTGATTCGATACTCTTTTTTTTTTAACCTTACATTTTTATACTTAGTAAATTCTTGACACTTTACTTTAAGTTAATATTTGTGACGTTAGTTCTTAAATTCCTTTTAATTAAAAGACTTCGTCTAACTTTATTTTATTTTCAAAAATCTTGTTAGTGATACTAATTTTTAACTTTATTTGATAATAGCTTTACTTAGGATTATTATAAATTTCAAGTTCTTTATTTCCTTTTGATCATTTTAACTAAATGTTTATTTAGTATATTTTAAGTTCATTTTAAAATTTAGAGTTTTTTATATTAAATGAGATATATGACATTTTATATAACTATTTATCTTAGAAATTTTATACGGGTAACTTAATTTATATTTTTACTTTTAAATTTATTTAATACTAATTTAAACTTAATATCCTTTTAATTTAACTCATCATTTTTAGTTGTGTTTTATTTAAACCTTTAAGTGACTATAATTGTTTTTACGACTATGTATATTTTTATATTTATTTAGTTTATTTGCATATGTTATTTTAGTAATATTTTTAGTCTTATTTTATAATTGTGGTACTTATATTTAATATATTTTAGTTTACACAAAACATATAATTTTAACATGACAATATTACAAATAAATTCAATATTAATTCAACAACACATTTTTCACTCAAAACATATAATCACAAAATCAGATAAATATCATATTTCACAATTCCATTTAACATTACATTATAACTAAAATTAACACCCAATTTCATACTATAGCGAATCATACAAAGTTATCAAATTAAACTGAAACGGGAATCATACGTGTCTAATGCATACTAGCTCACTTTGAATCACAAAATTAAAATAAAACCAAAGTGTTAAAATTAGAGATTTTGGAGAAATAATCGAGTCACCTAATTTTTGGCACACGAACTGAGGCCTCCAATTAAAACCCGATTTAAATGATTTCCAAGGCACGACAATTCTGGTCCGACCCAACTCGACAGAGGCAGGGGCGTCAAGCTCGAGTCGATCCCGTCCTCGGCAAATGAACAAACACGCAGGGGATTAAAGTCGGCAAAAACAAGTGACGATAAATTTATGGACTGAAAACGGTTTAACTTACCGACGATAAAAATACGACGGCAAGTAGAGCAGGCCACGTTGGTGGCTCGTGGTGACGTGAGTTCGGCTTCGGAGGACTGAAAACAGAACAAAGTAAAGGAGAAATGTGAGCTAAGGAGTGAGGTGAGTAGAGGGGCCACGGTGAGGTGGTTGGAGCTCGGGTTAGCAACAAAACCAGGGGAAAAGAAGGAAACGAAGAGAGAAGAGAGCAGGTGGCTTACCACGGTGGACCAAGAGCAGAGGAGAGGCGGCGAGAGCAGACCCAGAAAGAGGCGGCCTCCTGGTGGTCGCAGCCTCCGGCGAGAGAAAAGAAACGAAGAAGAAGCGGAGGTGGGCCGAAGAGCACCAGGAAAGAAAACAGGGGCTACGGTGGTGAGTCGTCGACGGTGGTCGTGGTGACGTGGCTCATGGTGGTGGCCCGGTAGTGGTGACGTCGAGGGCAGGGGAGCGAGAGAGCAGGGGAACACGAAATAAGGGGAGAAAAAGAGGGAGCTCGAGGTGGTTGTCGAGCTTCTGAGCTCACCATTAATGGCGGCCGGTGGTGGTGTACGGTGGTGACGGTGGCCTGAGCAGGGGCGGTTTCCGGCGAGTTAAAAGAAGAAGAAAACAGGGAAGAAAAAAAAAAGGAAAAGAGTAGGGGAGGCCGGTGGTGGCTGACGTGGTGGTTGTCGGAGGTCGGAGCTCAAGGTGGAGGCAACTCCGGTGACCGCTGCTGTAGTTATTGTCGTTGTTGGTGTTGTCGTGTTGTTTTTGTTTTGTTGTTGCTGTTGCGTTCGTTGTTGTTGTTGATTCGTTGTTGTTCTTGTTGATTGGTGATTTTGTTTTATTTTAATTTAAAAGGAGGAAATAAAATGAAGGAGGAAGAAGGGAGTATAAGTAAGAGAGAGAGGTAGGGAGAAGGAGATCAGAAGAAGAAGGAGGGAGTTATAAGGTGAGTTACTTTGACCTAAAAACAAATAAATATCTGATGTAGTGGGCTAGTGGTATGTATGTCGACATAGAGGGAGTATAAGTTGGGTCTGTTTTCCGATTTGCTCTGTTTCATTCGCTCTTATTTATAAACTTAAATAATTTATAAAATATATTATGTTTTAAATTATTTGTTTTAAATTTTTCATTCCATTATTCATAATATAAAATTTATAGTTTGAAAATATAAATGTATAAAAGTCGTCAGTTACAAATTTTATTACGATCTCACAGATTTTCGAACGGTCTGCTTATTTGAAAGAATAATCTTATAAAGAGTAAATTTTATGAAAGTGAGGACTTTGAAAATGTAGCGCAAATTTATAAAGTCTAATAATGGTAACAAATGTAACGTTTTAGTTTGACAAGTATTTTATAAATTAAAAATATATTATAGGTTAATATAAAATCAAGAAAGTTTAATCAGAAATGTATTGGAGAAAGTTTATTTAATCGAAATTTTTCAGCCGCGTTTTTAAAGTAATTGAATAAAAGTTAAATTATATAAATTTTAATTTAAGAATTTTGTTAAAATAATTAATTAGTATTAATAAAAACACGGGGTGTTACATCAAGAGTCGAACGATCTGAAGCAACGCTCTGGACCTTAAAGAGATCCATTGATTTGAAGACCTCTATAACTTTCTCAAACATCCATATTCATCTCTTCCTAACTTATTCAAAAAGAAAATTTTAATCGATCTACTTAAATTATTTTCTTCTTTTAAAATAAAACCTTCCTTACTTATATTCCTATAATGATTTCAAATAAAAAAAAAAAAAAAAATTCTCTCTCCGTTTTCTCACAAATACAAGACTTAAAGACAAGACCTGAAGTGCATGCAGAAAGACGTATCAAGAATCATGCTATCTGAGGCAACTTCCAAAACGTCGAAGACTTCTTTAGCATTGGAAATTTATACAACCATAACAAAATCATCCTTTAAATTTAAATATTTTAAACTTGATTAGTTTTCAAAATCTTAAACCTTACTATCTCGTTTAAAATTTTTAACATCATAAATTCCTAACTGCCTTCGAAAATTTACCTTCGTATTCCACATTTAAAACATCTTCGAAAATTATTCCTTCGTTTCGCAAGATTTCTATTTCGTAGTTTGAAATGTCTTTGATATTGGTTTGTTATAAATTGCATATTTATTATTTCATACTCTTTTGAATTTTATTATTTTTCAGCTTCAAAAATTTAATATTTCCTTCTTGTAAATTTTAATCCGTTCAAAACTTATAATTTTCTACGTATTAATCCTTAAATTGGATTTCGTATTTTTACTTCCCTTCATAATTCCTTATTTCTTAAATTTCGATACTTTTGAAACTTAGTTGTTTTGACCTCTTTTTCTTTATATTTTAAATGCCTTTCGAACTTGCCATATCTGTTACAATTATCTCTCGTCAAAGTATACTTACATATATCACATTTTCTTTTTATATAACCCCTTATTATAAATTTCGAATCATATCCTAAATATAATTTATAACATTTCCGTTTTCACCTAATAACATTATAATAGTAATTTTAAGAGAATGGGCTATATCAACAAGGTTATCCATAATTCTCTAAAATTTTATTTAATCATTCAACGATAACCTATATTTCCTTAAATTCATTAAAGCTCATATTTTAATTATGATCACGACGACTTTTACATAATTTCCCTAAATGCCGTTTTCCTATGGCTATATTTCATATACACGTGATCGTTAAAAGTAACAAAAATAATATTATGTATATACGTTTAAAACTTCTTAAGGGGGTAGGACTATAATTTGATTATATTATAGTCCAATTTAAATCTTAAAATTTCCTATTTCAACCTACTTTATGGTTAACTTTTATTCTCAAGACTAAATAAATTATTTTTACTCTTAAAACTCTTATTAGTTTTAATTTAATTTAATTCCGTACAAAACTTCTAGGCCCTACCTTTTTGTGAATCTCTTTCGCGTCATTTTCAAAAATAACATTCTAGTAACATTTCTATACTTGTTTAAATATCTCATTAATAAATCAAACGTGATTTTGTTCTCCAATATTTTCACTATATCCGACGTTTCCATATTATTTAGAAAACGCAAACTTTTCAAAAAAAATTCTTATTCCAACAATATCAAATGTTATTATCCAAAATTGTAAAATCTCGATATTCTCTCTAACTGCCTTGTTTAACCTCGAGCAGTTGTCCACTCTATCCAAGTTTCGGGGACGAAACTTTTCTTAAGGGGGTAGGATTGTAACACCCCGTGTTTTTGTAACACAATTTTATAAAAGAATTTAATTCCTTAAATTAAATTCATCCTTTTTCATTATAATAAAAATGCGTCTGAATTTTTTTCGCCAAATAATACTAAATTTCCTAAGTCCAAATTTAAAAATTTTGAAAAATAAAGTATGTTGTATTATATTCAGAATTCAAAAAGAAACACAATTCAAAATTTTATAAAAGTCAACCATAAAATTTATATCGCCTTTCAAATTTCAAAATAGCTAAGTCATGTTTACTATTCATAAGAATAAAAGTAAAACCTTTTATTCATAGAATTTAATTTCGTACATTTTTGATTTTTGAAAAAAAATGGACCCGTATTTTTTTCCCGTCTTTGAAATTCAAGTCAACGATTTCAAACAAGCGAATCAAAGTCAAACCACTTTATTTTCTTCCAAATTCACGTACACTACACTTAACATCAAAAAAAAAATGTAATCATTTGATTTTTATTTAATAAATAATTATATATTAATATCTAATTACTATTCCTATTCTATTAAACGAACATTTTCACAAAACATCGAAATTTTAAGTTATACCTAATTTAAATCGATAAACTTTTTGACGTTTGATTATAATGATTTAAATCTTTAACATTCAACGAAAAAAATAAGGATTTCGACCTAATAAATTTTTATTCAAGTTTCGAGGGTTTTAAACCCAATTTTTTTTTAGTTACCTTTCGATGTTTATTTTCATTTTTATTTTCGATCCTATTTTGGTAACATTTTTTTTTTATCATACATTTTATTTCGAGACTTTTCGCGTGCGCGCAAATCGAAAATTTCGAAAACGAAAATCGAACCCAATTTTCTCCAGCTTAGCCGACTTGATTTGGTCATCCATGACCAAGATTATCCTCTTCCATTTCTTTACTTACACAAGCTACATTTTTTTCTTACACACCTATTAATTTACATTTAGCATTATATAACAACCAATTTCCTTTGTGATTTAATGTAACCCGTAGGAATAATTGAGGCCTAACTTTCGAGGTCCGAAAAGTGGTCATACGGACTCGGAATTTAACGAAATAAAAGCCTAAACCACCTAATTTTTCGAGACGGATTTAATGGTACAGTTTTCATAACTATTAGACAGACCGAACTAAATTCATTTTTCTGTTTTTCTTTCCAAGGTCAAATTTCATTCCTCGAAACCTTCTATTCTATTTTCGCCGTCTCAGCTCTTAAAATTTTATCGACGTTCCTTAACTTTTAAATATTTTCTTCAATAGTAAATAAAATATTTTAGTCTTAAAATTTTAAAGTAGAGATATTTCGAAAAATCGTCAAACGCGCACACTTTAACTTTTACCGTCTTTCTTACCCGAATTATTTCGTAACACGTTTTTCAAAAAAACGAAACATTTTAAAAATATCAAGGGGACAATTTCTTAGCAAATAGTAATGTGGACTTAGTGTACAAATGTGATGATGATGCTTAATTTCCATTTTAATTAACCTTTAATTAAAATGGATGCTTTAAATCTTATCCAACCTTTACAACCTACATGACAAGTCTCATAAAAACAAATTCAATCCTTTGGCTTCTCATTTCAGCCGTAGCATTGTCCTCCATTTCCTCTCATTTGTTTTCTTTCTTTTTCTTTCATTTCTTACCAAAAACAACTTAAATAAAAACCTTAATAATATTCTAATACTTCCTAGTAATTCTAGTAATTAGTGGGTTTTTGGAGCAAACATTCATGGAGTATTTTGGGTTGAAAACTTGGGTTATTTTTGGTTGAAGACTATCCGATCTAAAATTTATTTTAGATCCCCGACGATAATCATCTAATTTGAGGTGCTTCTCGCACACTATAAATGATAAGCGCCTAGAAATTGATTATATGTTATTTTTCCTAAGTGATGTTTTGTTTTGTATGTATGATTTTATGTCACCTAAGTATCACATGTTAAATTAGGAGACAAAAATCGAAAAATAAAATAGATTGTTCACCATGAAAACCCACGGCCTATCCCTTAATTTTCACTAAATTTTTCGTTTTAATTTTTGTAAATTGCATGCTTAAAATACTTGTGATAAGATGAACATGAAAATATAATTAGTTTATGTTTTGGACTAAAAATGAATTGGTTATGGACTTTAAATGTTTTAAAGTGTTTATATGTTCTTGAAGTATTGTTGTTATATTTGTGTGAAATGATTTACTTTTATGTATTAATATTTGTATATATTTTCACTTATGATAAATACATAAATAATATAAAGGAAATTATTTATTGAATTAGAAGTATAAAAATCAAAAATCAAAAACTATGAATATATATATATATATACACGGCTATTTTAAATTAAATGGACCAAGTCTTAGTTTTAATTTTTCTAAATAACATATTATGATTAGTTTAGGTAAATTAGACTTGTAGGAAAAATTTGAGAAAATTATATAAACATATAAAAATTTGACTAATTAATGTTCATATGAAAAATAATAGAGTTCTTCACTTCTTCATGTGTTCTTCATATTTATTTCTAGTTTGATCCATAATTTTCATAAAGGTTTACTTAAATGTTGTTTTAATCCACTAGTGAATAAAATACAATACTAATTATACAAGTTAAATAAGCTAAATCTTTATAATGAAAAAGTTAGGAATTTAAAGTGAGTAAAATCACTATTCATAAATGAAATAAAATGTTTAGTGGAAATTATAAACTAGTTAAATCACTTTAGTATAATTTAAATAATCAGTATATAAAAACTTTAAGTCAAAACCGATAAATTAGAAAACGAAAATAAAAATAAACAAGTGTATGATGAGCCACGGTTTTAGGGTTAGTTTTTGACCTAAAATGAACTTGTCACTTTTTATTTTTATCACTTAGATAAATTAATTAGTTAAAGTAATGAATTATTAATAAAAACAAAAAAAGAAATAAATAGCTAATTATAAATAAAGGCCACGGCATTCTCCTTATTTTTGGGTCAATTTTGGTCAAAATGAATTTGTCACTTAGTCACTAAATTTGATTTGTAGTTAGGATTATATTAGATTGTATAATGAATTGTTAATAAAAAGAATCAACGAAACCGATTAAAATAAACGTTACATGTTTTAAAATGAATGAATTCGAGTGTTACTACCTTTGCTTAAATCTGGATATGGACATACGGACTATTTAAAATGAACTACGACGACCTCGCTAAAAATGGAAACCGCTAAAATGTTAGGTAAGTATATGACTAAATTTAACCGAGTTTTACTTTTGAAATATTATTTAAAATCACTGAGTACAAAACGAACTTAACGACTTTGAAACTAGAATTTCACACTTAGTAAATAAAAGGTTGTTTTGTAAAATATCCTAAGTATAAAGTATACAAATACTAGGTATAAAAATATAATAATAAAATACTAAGTACAAGCATACATGTACGTATAAAAATACGTATAAATACGAAGTATAAAAATACGTATAAATACGAAGTATAAAATTACGCATACGTATAAAAATACGTACAAATACGAAATACGAAAATACGAATACGTATAAAAATACGGTGAATAGTAAATACGATGAATAGTAAATACGATGAATAGTAAATACGATGAATAGTAAAATAATGAATAGTGAAAAATATTTAAAATTTACGAACGGACTCAAAATAAATAATTAAGTTTTTCTATGTGTTTTGTTTACCTGAAAAATTGCTAGAACTAAAATTTCATTATACAAAGTTCGACGATATATTTAAGTTTTAGAAATAATACATGTTACGAATAAACGAGGAAATAAGAATTTGAGAAATGAACTACTTGAATAAAATACTTGGATTGTTTGCCATGTTGCGACTCTTGAAATTCGAAGTTAGCGAGGAAGCTGTCTATGGGGACTTGGGCTCCCTCCCAGAGTTGCCCAAGGCTTATAACGATCTTAAGATTGCTATTCGGCACGGTATATACAACCTCAGGGATGGGGCAACATTGATATTTCCGTGGGCCCATAGATGGTAATTGGAAAATCCAGCCCCACCCAGGGGTACCCGTCTAAGGTGATAGTCGTATTTTTCGTCGGTGATACCTTTTGAATAGCGAATACGTTTGATCCTCGATTAGATGGTGTATGCATACATTAGACAAGGGATTTGGCTGTCCTTATTACCTTAGGTATCCTTAGCCTGTCAGCCATGTCCAAGTTATGTTGGCCCTGTCGGCTATTGCGCGGACGTCTAGTATGTCAGCCATGTCCAAGTTATGTTGGCCCTGTCTACTATAGCGCGATTTACGTCTGCATGCTTCCGCCTTACTAACGAAGACTCATTTGTTATCACATGTTGAATGTATTTCCTTGTTTGATTGATTATGGACTGAATGGCTTGGTTTCCTGAGTCTTGAGATGCGAATTGTGGAGAATGATTGCTTGTGAGTGTTTGTACGTTATGTGATTTGATTTATACTCGTGCCTGAATCATCATGATTTCCTTATATGTTTTAATTGCCTACATGTTAATTGTTTTATTTTACCTACTTCCTATATTGCATATGTTTTAGAATTACATGTGTCGAAAGAGTGTTGCGGGAAAATGATAATTGGTTAAATGCAGGTACCCCGAGGGCTATTATTATTTTGAATGCTGGGGAGAGTTACCTTACTTATTTTGTACGCTTTTGAGAGAATGTAATCGAATAACTCTGCTTTATCTTAAACTCGTATTATGTATACAGAGTTTTGTGACGATAACAGCTGGTTTTGTAATATATAGACTTAATTAATTTTCCGCCTTAGTTTAATTAAAGTCACGAAAAACCAGGTTGTTACATTTATTTTAACTTGTAAAAGTATCTTAATGATACTTAGCAAACTTTAGTATTTTTAATAAAATCTAATATAATGACATTTAGTGTAACACCCCGTGTTTTTATTAACAGTAATTAATTATTTTAACAAATATTTAAATTAAAATTTCTATAATTTAACTATTATTCATTTGTTTAGAAAACGCGGCCGAAAAATTTTGTTCAAATAAAATTTCACAAAATATTTGTAATTAAAAAACTCCTTAAATTTTGTATTAATATGTATTATATTATTATTTCTAAAATAGTTGTCGAACTAAAACTTTACTTCGATTACTTTTATTCAACTTAATAAATTTTCAACTTAATAAGTTATAATCTTATCGAAATGAATCTTGCAAATAAATCAGTCCGTTTGAAAATCTGTGAGGCCGTAATAAAAATTGTAACTGATATTTCAGTACATTTTATGTTTTTAAATATAAGTCCTATAACCATAATAATAAAATTAAAGGTATGACTAAATAATTTTAAACATAATATATTTTATAAATTATTTACGTTTATAAATAAGAGTAAATAAAACAGAGCAAACAAATAAAACAGACCCAAAAAAAAAACCACTTGGCTTATGTCGGTACAACATCCACTACTTTTAGATATTTTGTGTGAGCTTACTTAACACACTACTCCCTCATTTTTTTTCTTACTGCTACATTCATCCCCTACTTCATCTCCCTCTTTCTCTAATTTATACTCCATTAAAAAAAAAAAAACCAATTCACAAAACACAAACAAACAACAATAACAGCAAACTCGACAATAACAACAAAACCAACAACAACAAATCAATGATGATGATAATAATAATAATAATAATAATAATAATAATAATAATAATAATAATAATAATAATAATAATAATAATAATAATAATAATAATAATAATAATAATAATAAAACAAACAACATCAACAACAAACCTGACAGCAACAACCAACGACACATACAACACCACCGACGGCCGCCATGACCACCACCTCAGCCTTGCTCTGCTCTCTTTCTCTCTCGGCCGCCATGGCCATGGTTATCGAGCTCCGTCACCGTCATCGAAGCCGCCATTAATGGTGAGCTCAAAGCTCGACTTCCCCTGTCCCCTGCTCTTGCCGCCTCCACCAGGGTCGTCATCGGCTTCACCTGAGCACCGTCACAGCTCAGCCACCGTGAGCCACCACCATGGCAGCCACCGTGAGCCACCACCCCGACGTCACCTGCCACCGTTCGTCGACGCTTCACCCCTTTTCTTCTTTTCCTCTGCTCTTTTTCTTCTCTCTCTTATTCTCGCTGGAGCTCCGACCACCTGAGCCGACCCCTGACCACCGGAGTCCTCCGTGCTCTGCTCTCCTCTGCCGTGTTTTGCTTTCAGGTCACCGGAGTCGCACTCCGACCACGGTATATCTCACTACCGGTAAACTCCTCTTCTCCCTCATTCTCTTTCATTTTTCAGTTTACAATTCATCAAATTCAATATCTGATATTTTTTTTAAGTTACTCCTGTGATTAACTACTCACGATGTCCCGTTCTTTTTCAACCGTTTTCACTTCGTCGATGAAATCGATTCAATTCTGATTTTCCCTTTTTGTTCCCTGTTTATGACGTTCATTTGTCGGGGACGTCTCGAACACGAACCTTGAACGCCTGCCCTCGGTTCACTGGCCGCCTCGGAGCTGCTACGGACTTACTGGACTAGCTGGTTTATCGGTGGGTCACGCTGTAGATGCATATGGAGTCACGGTCTTATGAAGCTTGGGGTTGTGCTTGGAGCAGTTGTTCTAATTCGACTAAACTACTTATCGGGTCTATGAGGAAACGGGTTAGTTATGGGTCTTGGGTCGACAACATCGTGATCCAGACGAGCTAAGGAAATTCGTACCGAGCTAACATAAGGTGCCCCCGCACACTAGTTTAATTTACGTATTTAGAATATATAATTTTTGTGTTCATGTGTTATATAAATGATTTATGTGATTTTGTGAATTTTGATTGTGTGTTAATTTGAATTATTATATGATGTTGAATTAAATTGTGAAATATGATATTTGTTTTATTTTATGATAATATGTTTTAGGTGAAAAATGTATTGTTAAATTATTGTTGATTTTATATGAAATTTTATCATGTTGAAATTATATGTTATGTGTAAATTATTGAAAATATTAAATATAAGTAATCACAAGTATAAAATAAGACTAAAAATATTATTAACCGGCTTAAGTAAATAAACTAAATAAATATAAAAATATTTATAGTCGTAAAAATAGTTGTAGTCACTTAATGGTTCAAATTAAAATACAACTAAAAATAAACAGTTAAATAAAAAGAGAATCAAGTTTAAATTAGGATTAAATCAATTTAAAAGTAAAGTTCATTTTTAATATACATAAAAGTTACTCGTATTAAATATCTAATATAAACAGACGTATAAAAACTCATATATCTAATTTAATATAATAATTACCTTATTTAAAACACTAAAGTTTAAAATGAACTTAAAATATACTAAATAAGTATTTGGTTAAAATATCAAAAGGAATTAAAGAACTTGAAATTTAAAATAAACCTAAGTAAGCTATTATTGAATAGAGTTAAAAATTAATATCACTAACAAGATTTTTGAAAATAAAATGAAGTTAGTGAAGTCGCAGAAAAGGAATTTAAGAACTAACGTCACAAATATAAATTAGGACACAAATAATGTGTCAAGAAATTTTGCTAAGTATAAAAATGTAAGGATTAAAAAGATTATTGAATCATATAAATAACTTAGTAAGTATAACATTTTATATGAAAAGATTAACTTAAAGCAAAGCTTACAAATTTAAATAGTATCTTTAAAATTAGGAATTTGTCTTAAAGTCGACGACTCACTAAATCAATGTAAGTCGTATAAAACAAATAATAATAAACATATAAAAAGTAAGACATTATAAAAAGACACTAATGGTTATTCCATAAAAATAATGTACAAAGAATTCTAAGTTATAAAAAGCTTAAATAAGATTCTACGATCAAATTATCTTTCCACTTAAATCGAATAACTAAGTAAAAATAATAATGTAAAGCTTTATTAAGAAATTAAACCCCCTAAAAGAAATTTAACTAAATGTCAGTTAATTATATTTTATCAAAAATCTAAAACTTGACAAATCTCATTTAAGTAATATTTCTGAAGTTAAAATAAATGTTATGAATATTATGTAACTAAACACCTTCATTATTTTTATTAACTATGAAAATATCAAATAATTATTATATTAAATGAAACTTGGAATATTTATATCACTAATGGTAAACATACTTAAGTTGAAATTTAAACGAAACTAAATCATTTAACTTAATCAAATAAAATACTTACACTTGAATGAAATAAATTAATTACTTGAACTTATTTAAGTTATTCGAAATAAATCATTTTTAAAGTAAACTAAGTAACGAGAATTAATATTTAAAAGAAAATAATGAATTGTAAAATAATGGATAGTGGAAATATTAAAAAGTTACGAACGGACTCAAAATAAATTATTTAAGTTTTCTATTTGTTATTGCTTATCTGAAGAATTGCTAGAACTAAAATTTTCATTATACAAGTTCGACGTTATTGATTATTATGAACTGTCACTGGAGAAATAAAGGAACGAGAAAATGATAAAGAAAGTACTTGTTAAATACTCGGGTGTCTGTCATGTTGCGAATCTATTGTGCCATCGTTGGAAAGGTAGCGCAGATGGGGACTCTTTCACTCTTCAAGATCTTGGAGGCGTCCTAATGACTCTCATACTCTTTAGGCAAGCGGCGTTTACATCCCTTGAATGGGCATAAATGTGGCGACCTGCGGTCCATACGAGGTAACGGAAAATGACCATCCCATCCGGGGACCTTGTCATTAGGTATTAATCGTTTTGGTTAGGAAAAGCATACTCTCTCGAGTAGCGAGGACTGTGTCGTTTCTAAGTGAAAGTGTGTGCACACATAAGATAAGGGATTGAATCGTCCTTCTTACCTAGTGGTATCCTTAGCATTAAAGTCCGTTGATGTACCCGGCAGCTTTTGCGCAGGCCTTGCTTTTGTAGGGTTTTGCATGCTTCCATCCTGACTTGTTGTGGCTCATAGGACAACGTATGATAGATTATCCATATTGTATTGAATATTAGGTAGTTATCACGTACGCTACTTAGTGTTTGATCTGATGTACGAGTCTGAGCAGCTAGTGCACTTTGATAATTATCTATGAGAGTACACAAGCCGCTCTGTAGTCAAGACTCGCGAGTTATGTTACTATGTGAATATAATTGAAAAGGGTCGACTACCCCGAACATGAATGAAATGATAATGATTTGCCTACATGATTATGAATGGAGATAATTTGATGATTCAATTGCTATGTTATATGATTTATGATATGTTATGTTTTATGAATTGTATTATTGTATGTTTAATTGCGCTGATTTAATTACATGCGCATATGTTATTGTTATGTGTTTACCGCTATGGGTTTTATGTGGCTTAGCGTGTGCGGGATCATAATCGAGTTTTAACGGCATGTTCCCGTAGGTACCCCGAGGCTTTATTGACGATCTACACAAGGGGATTGAAGGCCTTATTTTATATTTTGAGAGAATGTAATCAATTAAACTCTGTTTATCTTAAACTCATATTATGTATATGGAGTGTAATACGATAACAGCTGGTTTTGTAACAAATAGACTTAATTAATTTTCCGCCTTAGTTTAATTAAAGTCATGAAAAACCAGGTTGTTACATTTAGGAACTATTCGTTTAGGTGGCCTAATTTCTGAATTGATTTTATTTATGTAACTTTTACGTAGTCGTATTAGGTGACTTAATACGTGAGATTATTAATATTTATATTTTAGTACCATTCACTTAAGTTTAATTTATTTAATTATTTATAACTTTTTATAATGTCATACACTTTATAGTTTAAATTTTAGTTAGGTTTTGTATTTATATATATAAATATATCATTCATAATTTTTATATAACTTTACTTAGTAAATTTTTAGTCGATCTTTATATGATCTTAACAATTCACCTTTTTGTAAATTCTTATTTGTGATACTACTTATTAACTTTATTCAATAATAGTTTTACTTAGATTCATTTTAAGTTTTAAAGTACCCAATTTCTTTTTATTATTTTAACCAAATACTTATTTAGTATATTTTAAGTCCATTGTAAACTTTATAATTTTAATAAAGTAATCTTTATATTAAATGTGATATATGACATTTTATATAATTATTTATCTTGGAAATTTTCATACGAGTGGCAATTAATTTATATTTTTACCTTTAAATTTATTTAATACTAATTTAAACTTAATACCCTTTTTATTTAACTCTCAATTTTTAGTTGTGTTTTATTTAAACCTTTTTAGTGCTGATAATTATTTTATTTCCATAAATATTTTATATTAATTTAATTTATTTACTTAAGTTATTTTAGTAATATTTTTAGTCTTATTTTATAATTGTGATACTTATACTTTATATATTTTAATTTACACATAACAACAATTTCAACATGATAATATTACATATAAATTCAACATTATTTCAACAGCGCATTTTTCACTCAAAACATATTATCACAAAATCAGATAAATATCATATTTCACAATTCAATTTAACATTATATTATAACTAAAATTAACACCCAATTTCATACTATAGCGAATCATACAAAGTTATCAAATTAAACTGAAACGGGAATCATAAGTGTCTAATGCATACTAGCTCACTTTGAATCACAAAATTAAAATAAAACCCAAGCGTTAAAATTAGAGATTTTGGAGAAAGAATCGAGTCACCTAATTTGGCTCACGAACAGAGGCCTCCAAATAAAAATAACCCGAATCGTTTCGTCTTGGCCAAGCACTAAAATCAGCCGCAATAGTGAAGCCAAATAAGAAACAACACCAACTCGTAGTAAACGAAGGAGGTAGGACCGAGGCCACGTTAACGTAGGTCTATGGTCAGCCCCTTTCTCCGGCGAGAGTGAACGGATTTCAGAGGACAGAGGGAACGAGGTTGCGAGGAAGGTGCCACGTCAGTAGTGGCCGAGTCATACTCCGGCGAGATAGGCGTCGGCATGGTGGTCGGAGGTCGAAACGAGCGAACAAAGTGAGAAAAAGAGCAGAGGAAAAGAAGAAAAGGGCACGAAAAAGAAGAAGAAAGCAGGGCACACCTCAGTGGTCGGGGACTACAGCTCCGGTGAAGGCGGCGGCTTCCGGCGAGAGAAAAGAGAAGGAGAACAGGGGAGGAAGAGAAGAACCGAAAACAGGGGAAAGAATGGAGAAAGCTCGAGGAGGAGCACGGCCATGGTGGCCGTTGGTGTTGTCGGTTTCGGCTTCGGCGACGGTGGCTGGAACATCGGTGGTGGTACTTCACGGTGGTCTGCTAGGCTCAACTCCGGCGTCGTAATCGAAACCGAAAAGAGGAAAAGAGCAGGGGAGGACGGCGGCTCCGGTGGTGAGCACGGTGGTGCTCCGGTGAAATGCTGTTGATGGTGGTTGGTGTGGTTGTTGTCGTTATTGTGTTGTTTGTTGTTGTGGTTGTTGAAGTCGTGCCATTGTTGTTGTCGTTGAGTTGTTGTTGTCGTGGCTGTTGTTGTTTTGGGCTGCTGTTGTTGTTTTAGTTTTTAATGGAAGTATTTTAAAAGAGGGGGAAAAGAGAGAAGGAGATCAGAAAATAAAATGAGGGAGATAAGAGAAGTGTATTGGGTAAGATACAAACAAATATCTGAAAATGAAAGGTATAAGTAAGGGAGGTGAGAATGAAAAGAGGAAATGTCGACATAAAGTAGGGTGTATTTGGGTCAGTTTTTCCGATTTGATCTGTTTCATTCGATCTTATTTATAAATCTTTATATTTTATAAAATATATTACGTATAATATATTTCGTTGTAATTTTACTTTTATTTTCTATATCGTTAAACTTAATCTTTTAAAATTAAATGGTGTATAAAAATATTAGTTACAAATTCTATTACGGTCTCACAGATTTTCAAACGGTCTATTTATTCGTAAGATATATTTTGATAAAATTATATTTTGTTCCATTAATAATAATTTTTAAGATGATATGCAAATATATTAAGTTTAATAAAAGTAATTGAATCGAAGTTTTAGTTTGACAAGTATTTTATAAATAAAAATATACTATAGGTTAATATAAAATCAAGAAAGTTTAATTAGAAATGTATTGGAGAAAGTTTATTTAATCGAAATTTTTCAGCCGCGTTTTTAAAGTAATTGAATAAAAGTTGAATTATATAAATTTTAATTTAAGAATTTTATTAAAATAATTAATTAGTATTAATAAAAACACGGGGTGTTACAGACTTCAAGCGGTGGGAGAACTCCGCCGCCAGGTGTACCTTTGAACAAGTGTCGCTTCTGTCACAAAGCTATACACCCTGAGAAGCAGTGCGACGGATCACCGGTCGTTTGTTTCTTTTGCAATGTTGAGGGACACAAATCTACTGTGTGCCCAAAGAAAGGGAGGGAAGCAAGGATGAACACGGGACCGCTACCTGCAGTTAAGGTACAAGGACATGTTTACGTCTTGTCAGAGATTGACGAAGACACCGAGGGTTGCCCTGACGTAGACATCATCACGGGTAAATTTCTGGTTAACTCAGTACCTACCTTGATTTTATTCGATACTGGAACATTCTTTTCTTTAAATTTTAAATACCTTTCGAACTTATCATATCTGTTACAATTTTCTCTCGTCAAAATATGCTTACATATATCGTATTTTCTTTTCATCTAATAACATTATAATAATAATTTTAGAAAAGGAGCTATATCACCAAGGTTATCCATAATCCTCTAAAATTTTATTTTGTCATTCAACGATAACCTATATTCCCTTAATTTCATTAAAGCTCATATTTTTCTTATGATCACTACGACTCTTACCTATTTTCCCTAGGTGCCGATTTTCCTAAGGCTATTTATATCTCATGCGTGATCATTAAAAGTAACCATAATAATATTATTATGAACATAAGTTTAAAACTTCTTAAGGGGGTAGGATAATAATTGATTATACCACAACCTTAATTTAATCTCAAAAGTTTCTAATTTAAAACATATTTTAAGATTAACCTATACTCTGAAATTTAAATAAACAGTTTTTATTCTTAAAACACTTATTATTTTAATTTAATTTAATTCCGTACAAAACTTCTAGGCCCTACCTTTTTGTGAATCTCTCTCGCGTCATTTTCAAAAATAACATTCTAGTAACATTTCTATACTTATTTAAATATCTCATTAATAAATCAAACGCGATTTTGCTCTCCAATATTTTCACTCTATCCGACGTTTCTGTATTAATTTGAAAACTCAAACTTTTCAAAAAGTCTTATTCCAACAAAATCAGATATTATTATCCAAATTTGTAAAATCTCAATATTCTCTCTAACTGCCTTGTTTAACCTCGAGCAGTTATCCACTCTATCCAAGTTTCGGGGACGAAACTTTTCTTAAGGGGGTAGGATTGTAACACCCCGTGTTTTCGTAACACAATTTTATAAAAGAATTTAATTCCTTAGATTAAATTCATCCTTTTTCATTATAATAAAAATGCGACTGAATTTTTTTCGCCAAACAATACTAAAATTCCTAAGTCCAAATATAAAAATTTTGAAAAATAAAGTATGTTGTATTATATTCAGAATTCAAAAAGAAACATAATTCAAAATTTTATAAAAGTCAACCATAAAATTTATATCGCCTTTCAAATTTCAAAAATAGCTAAGTCATGTTTACTATTCACAAAGATAAAAGTAAAACCTTTTATTCATAAAATTTAATTACGAACACTTTTGATTTTCAAATAAAAGTGGACTCTTAAATTTTCTCGTCTTTAAAAATTCAAGCCAACAATTTCAACACTACAATTCTCATCGCTACTAAACTAAAACTATTTTTGTATATATCGAATTTGAACTTTATTTTTACATATTTGGATCCGATAAATAAAATGACAAATCAACGACAAATTTTAAACGACAAATTTCGACGCCAAGAAAACGAGGCTTAAAATGGGCCAAGTGGTAGAAGCAACATGGTGACTAATTCACCATAATCCTCTTCCATTTTCTTACACCATTTTACAACACTTAACATCAAATTTCTTTTTGTCAAAAATAATCATTTTGATTTTTATTTAATAAATCATATTATATTAATAAACAAATTACTATTCAAATCCTATTTAACTAACACTTTCGCTAAATATCGAAATAATGAGTCACACTAAGTCTAAACTGATAAAATTTTTGATGATTGTTTATATTTATTTAAATCAATAACATTCAACAAAAAAAATTTATATTTCGATCAAACGAATTTTTATTCAAAGTTTCGAGGAAGTTAAACCCAATTTTTGTTTTGATCACCCTTCAAAGTTTATTTTCATTTTTATTTTCGATCTTACTTCGAACCACTATTTTAAGACTATATATTTTATTTTGGGACTTTTCGCGTGCGCACAAATCGAAAATTTCAAAAAAACGAAAATCGGGCCACTTGTTTGTGTGATGGCCGAAATTTTGGACCCTTTGGTCCTAGCTTATCTTCTTCCATTTCTTCTCTTACACAAATGCATGCTCTTGACTTACCTTTCTCTTACACAAGTCTAAGACTTACCATCCTACTAGTTCATCATCACTTGTATTTTGTTTAATTAAAATTAAAGTTAATACATACTAAGTACATACTACATACTACACATTATATACATACCTTACTACTACACAACTCATTTAAACACAACACAAATAAAAACATACTACTTTTCTTTCTAATAAAACCAAGAACACTAGTAAGCAAAACTCATGTTCAACCTCAAGAACACATGATCTTCATCTTCTTCCTCTTGATTTTTCTTCTTAAACTTTTATTTTCTTGCTTAAATTCACTTAGGTTCTTAAATAAATTCAACACCATTTCTAGTTAGTAATAACCTTCTCTTTTACTTACAATGAATTAAGAACATAAATCAAAACATTTAAAATATATATCATCACCTAAACACAAAAATGATACAACACTTTAAATTTTTAGTTTAGTTAACTTAGCTTAAATAAATTTACTAACTTGCTTATTTCATTTTTATGTACTCATCCTAACCAAAGACGAGGAGCAAGGTGGAGCCATCGATTTAAGCATATTCGACAATATAGTGGATCCGGATAATTGCTAGAAAAATCATACCGAGTAAATTAAGGTGTCCCCGCACACTAGGTTTTAATTTTGTAAACCGCATGCTATAAATGTTATGTGTTATATTTATTGTGTTTATGATCACCTAGCTTCACATGTTAAATTAGAAGACAAAAATCGAAAAATAGAAATTGTTGTTCATTATAAAAAACCCACGGCCTCCTCTTTAATTTTCACTTAATTTTTCGTTTTAATTTTTGTAAATTGCATGCTTAAAATACTAAGGACAAGATGTATATGAAAATATAATTAGTTTATGTTTTGGACTTGAAATGAAATCGTTATGAAATTTAAATGTTTTAAAGTGTTTATGTGTCTATATGTTACTATATGAAAAATTTGAAATTCCAAAAATTCCAGGAATTCCAGAAAAATTTGGTGAGTCATGCATCCCTTCCTCAACCCTTAGATCCTATATATATATATTCGGGGTAGGTTCTTTAGAGTCCAAGTCTTGAGTTAGAGTCCTAGAGTCCAGTTTTTGATTTGAAATTTTAACCAAATAAATCGAAATTTTAACAAAAAAAATGGAATTCCAAAAATTCCAAAAATTTGAAATTCCAAAAACTTTGGAATTCCAAATTTTTCTGGAATTCCTGGAATTTTTGGAATTTCAAATTTTTGGGTTAAAATTTCAATTATTTTGGTTAAAATTTCAAATCGTAAAAGTGGACTCTAGGACTCTAAAAAATATGTGGACTCTATATAACCTACCACTATATATATATATATATATATATATATATATATATATATATATATATATATATATATATATATATATATAAATATATATATATATATATATATATATATATATATATATATATATATATATATATATATATAACACCCAAATGTTATTTTAAGCTAATTATAATTAGGAAATCAATAATTAATCATCTTCGCCCATTAAATTCCTAATGCAATACACTACAAGTCACTTTCGCACCTAATCTAAAACCATTTTGAATTGCTTCGAATTTGAACTTTATTCTTTCATATTCAAACTCGATAAATCAAATGAAGACTGTACGACAAATTTCTCAACGACAAATTTTGGCACGCAAATCGAGTTAAAATTTAGAAAAGTGGCCGAGCCACATAGGATGATTTAAATCACCTAATTCTTTTCCTAATCTACTTACTCATAATCAAAATCACACAAAATTAGTTAAGGCTTAATCATTTTGGATTAGTACTAACAAAACATATTATAATAATATAAAATTACTATTCCTTTTGATTTAACTAACACTTTCACTAAAACTCGATATAATGAGCCACACTTATTCAAAACCGATAAACTTTTTGACGTTTGAGCATTATGATTTAATTCGAGAACATTCAAGAAAAAAAATATATATTTCGAGCAAATAAAATTTTATTTCAAACTTGCGAGGAACCTAACACCCAATTTTTATTTTGATTTCGTTTCGAGGTTTGTTTTCATTTTTATTTTCGATCTTACTTCTAAACATTTTTTTTAAGACTATATATTTCGTGTCGAGACTTTTCGCGTGCGCGTAAATCGAAAATTTCAAAAACGAAAACCGAGCCCACTTGTGATCAAAGTGGCCGGCCATTTGGACTCCAAAGTCCTTGCTTATCCTCTTCCATTTTTCTTCTACTTTAGCTCCATGTCTAATCCTTCTTACACCCTATATTATTCATCATCACATAATAGCTTCTTCTAGTTTTAATGTGAATGCAAATTAAGTCTTTAATGCATACAAAAAATAAAACACAAACTACTACTACATACATACATATCACACGCACAAAACACAAACAAACACACCAAACACTTAGCTTATTTTCTCTCTAAATAAACTCACTCAAGAACACAAGTAAGCTATCTTCAACTTCAACCTCAAGAACACCATGAATCTTCATCTTCTTCCTTACTCTTTTTCTTCCTAAATCAATTCTTTTCTTACCTTTAATTCACTTAAGTTCTTAAGACACTTCTCCACCATTTATATTCATTAATCACTACTTCTTTTAACTTGTAAATGAACATGAACATAAATCAAAATCACTTAAAATATAAACATCACCTAAACTAAAAACAATACTACACTTAAGCTTTGTAGTATAGTTTAGCTAGCTTAGTAAAATAAATTACTAACTTTCTTATTTTCATTTTATGTACTAATCTTAACCAAAGACGAGGAGCAAGGTGGTGAAGTCGACTTGAGCCAGTTTGATCATATTGTCGATCCCGACAACTGCTAATCTTTTCATTCATAACCTAATCTAAGGTGCCCCCGCACACTAGGTTTTAATTTTGTTAATCGCATGATATAAATGTTTATGTGTTATATTTATTGTGTTTATGAACACTTAGCATCACATGATAAATTAGGAGACAAAAATCGAAAAATAGAATTTGTTGCTCATTAACAAAACCCACGGCCTACCCTCTATTTTTAGTTTAATTTTTCGTTTTAATTTTTGTTAATTGCATGCTTAAAATACTAAGTATATGATGGTTATGAAAATATAATTAGTTTTTGTTCAAGGCTTAATATGAAATTGTTAAGAAATTTAAATGTTTTAAATTGTTTATATGTGTTCTTGAAGTGTTGTTGTTATTCTTATGTTATAATGATTTTTCTTTTGTGTGTTAATGTTTGTAGTTGTTGTTCACTCATGATTAAATATATATATGATATAGAATAAATTAGTTGTTGAATTAGAAGTATAAAAATCAAAAATCAAAATTTAGGAACATATATATATATACACGGCATACATGAATTATTTGGACCAATTTTTAGTTTTAATTTTTCTAAATAACATATTATGATTAGTCTAGTTAAATTAGACTTGTATGAAAAATTTGAGAAAATTATATAAACATATAAAAATTTGACTAAATAATGTTCATATTAAAAGCATTAGTGTTCATCACATCTTCATTGTGTTCTTCATCATATGACTAAGTTTTGATTTATAAATTTTATAAGTTTTAGTATTTATCGTTTTTGTTTACTAGTTTAAATCACCTTAGCATAAACTAAATAATTAGTATATAAAAACTTTAAGTTAAAAACCGATAAAATTAGAAAACGAAAATAGATTGCTACATAGTAAAAGGCCACGGCATTTGGTGTATTTTTGAACCAAAAATGAATTTGTCACTTTTTATTTTTATCACTTAAGTAATTTAAATTAGTTAAAGTAATGAATTATTAACAAAAACAAAAAAAGAAATAAATAGAGTAGTGTATAAAGGGCCACGGCATTTCTATTAAAATTGGGTCAATTTTGGTCAAAATGAATTTGTCACTTAGTCGCTAATATTGAATAGTAATCAGGTTTATATTTTTATTGTATAAAGAATCGTTAATAAAAAGAATCAACGAAACCGATAAAAATAAACGTTACATATATTAAAATGAATCATATCGCGTGTTACTACCTATGCTTAGTTGCGGATATGGAGATATGGACTATTTAAAATGAACTACGACAACCTCGCTAAAATTTGAAACCGCTTAAATTTCAGCTAAGTATACGACTAAATCTAAACCGAGTTTTACTTTTGAAATATCATTTAAATCACCAAGTATAAAATAAACTTAACCACTTTGATTTAAATATGTTTCAAAATCACTAAATACAAAATGAACTTAACAAGTTCGATTAAAATATATTTCAAAACCGCTAAATGCTAAATGAACTTAACAACTTTAAAACTAGACTCCTAAAATATTTCCAAAAATCACTAAGTACAAAACGAACTTAACGACTTTAAACCTAGAATTCTATACTTAGTAAATAAAAGGGGTAGTTTTATATTTAGAAATATCTTAAGTATAAAATACGTACAAGCATAAGTATACGAATAAAATACGTGAATAGTAAAATACGTGAATAGTAAATACGTGAATAGTAAAATACGTGAATAGTGAAATACGTGAATAGTAAAATACGTGAATAGTAAAAATATTTAAAACTTACAAACGGACTCGAAATAAACTATTTTAAGTTTTCTATCTGCTACTACTTACCTGAAGACCTGTTAGAATTAAAATTTCATTATACAAGTTCGACAATGATTTACTATGAAATGTCACTGAATAATTTGAGAATAAGAAAATAAGAAAAGGAGTACTTGTTAAATACTCGGGTGTCTGTCATGTTGCGAATCTATTGTGCCATCGTTGGAAAGGTAGCCGCGTATGGGGACTCTTTCACTCTTCAGTGCTGACTGAGGCGTCCTAATGACTCTCATAGTCTTTAGGCAAGCGGCGTTTACATCCCTTGAATGGGCATAAATGTGGCGACCTACGGTCCATACGAGGTAACGGAAAATGACCATCCCACCCGGGGACCTTGTCGTTAGGTATTAATCGTTTTGGTTAGGAAAAGCATACTCTCTCGGGTAGCGAGGACTGTGTCATTTCTAAGTGAAAGTGTGTGCACACATCAGATAAGGGATTGAATCGTCCTTCTTACCTAGTGGTATCCTTAGCATTAAAGTCCGTTGATGTACCCTGACTTTTTGCAGCCTTGCTTTTGTAGGGTTTTGCATGCTTCCATCCCGATCGTTGTGGTTCATAGGACAACGTATGATAGATTATCCATGTTGTATTGGATATTAGGTAGTTATCACGTACGCTACTTAGTGTTTGATCTGATGTACGAGTCTGAGCAGCTAGTGCACTTTGATAATTATCTATGAGAGTACACAAGCCGCTCTGTAGTCAAGACTCGCGAGTTATGTTACTATGTGAATATAATTGAAAAGGGTCGACTACCCCGAACATGAATGAAATGATAATGATTTGCCTACATGATTATGAATGGAGATAATTTGATGATTCAATTGCTATGTTATATGATTTATGATATGTTATGTTTTATGAATTGTATTATTGTATGTTTAATTGCGCTGATTTAATTACATGCGCATATGTTATTGTTATGTGTTTACCGCTATGGGTTTTATATGGCTTAGCGTGAGCGGGCATAATCGAGTTTGAGCAGTATTTTCAGTAGGTACCAGAGGCTACATTGACGATTTATATCAGGGGATTGAAGGCCTTATTTTGTATTTTGGAGAGATGTAATCAAACTTATACTCTGTTATCCTAAACTCGTACTATGTATTTAGAGTTTTATTACGATTAACAGCTGGTTTTGTAATATATAGACTTAATTAATTTTCCGCCTTAGTTTAATTAAAGTCACGAAAAACCAGGTTGTTACAATATATATATATATATATATATACATATATATATATATATATATATACATATATATATATATATACATATATATATATATATATAGAATTAGGTTCAAACGAGACACCCTAATTAAAGCGAGGCAGCAAGGCAACATATGAACCGTTAGATTCTACCTAATCAAGGGCTGAGATTAACTCATCAATTAGACCTCATTCACCTCATTAAAAAAAAAAAAAAAGAATAATAATAAAAATAAATGAAATAGCCGTTTTTAATCCCCAATGCATGCTTTGATTGTTACACTTTCCCCAATTACTCCTAATTATCTCCCCTTTCAATTTTCAAAATTCCATTTTATTCCTTCTTTCTTCTTCATTCGGCTGTCTTCTTTCTTCGGCTGTCCACCATTTTCACTCTCAAGTTTTTCCAAAAACATTTTTTTGTGATTTTATTTGTCCATATTTCAATGTTGTTGATTCATTTGATTCATTCTTTTCATCCATTTCCACCATTGATTGATGTTCTATTGTCATTATTATATTAAAGTCTCCATTTTTGGTAAGTTGATTTTTATCTTTCACTTTTGGTCATTTGTTTATTATTATAGTTCAATTTATCAGTCTAGTAGTTGCTCAAGTTTCATTCTTTAACAAAAGAATTAGTTTTTTGAATCCATTTTTGAATTAGATATATAAATACACGAAAATATAATTAACCATTACTGAAAATGTAACACCCCGTGTTAATTTAAGCTAATTATAATTAGGAAATCAATAATTAATCACCCTCGCTCACTTATTTTCCTAAAACAATACTGTGGAACCCGGGATCGGACCCAACTCGGCGTCTTGCTTAAGGGCGGATTTTAAAGTTAAAAAAGATTAAGTTGGAAAAACCTTTAAGAACTGTTATGGAGTCGCCACCTATTTATCGCGGAAAATAGGAACCTGCTACCATGTTCTAAGCTAAAAACATGTCCTAGATTTTGGAGCACGCCGACACCCCTAGATCTAAGGCTTGTGAAACCAGATTGGATTCGGGGTGAGGGTACTTTAGAAAAAGAGTTATTTCAAATAATGATTTATAAAAACCTTTTAGAAAAGCCTATGTAAAAATAGCCTCTAGTGACCTAGAACAATCCTTGTAAGATGATATTTAAGCTAATGTTATCGCTACGTACAAGTGCGATAAGGATGTAAAAGAATGCAGATGCAGATGCAAAAAGATTGATTAAAACCCTCAGTTTAGCATGTTTAACTTGTTAACGAATACGGTTCAGTTAAAGGTCGAATTCATTGTTTAAGTTGATTTTAATGCAAAATAAGAAGGTGCAAGATGCATGCAAATAAAATAAAGTTCAATTGTCCATTGGTTTATTTTAAAAGGTCGGTTGCTTATGCGACTTTGGCGTGTCATCGGATATGGAGTGTACCCGAAGTAATAAGAACACTTGGAAGGCAAGCGCGCTCGGGTGCCAAAGCGGCGCTAGAGTGTAGTCCCCTTTGTTAGTCCATAGAAAATAAGAAAAAGCTTTGATCCAAGTGGATCGGTACCTACCTTGTCCTGACGCTTCAGATCTGGGCAGAGCTTCGCTTCTTGAACTTGAAAGGAGGATGAATTCAACACGGGATGGTGTGTAGAACTCAAGGATTTGAGTGCTTGAGGCTTTGAGGGTGTTTAGAAGTGTGTAAGATGTGAAATCTGATGATAAATTGTGTGTTATGAGAGAGAGAGATGTATTCTGATTGCAAATTGTGATTTCGAGGTCAGGGTATAGGGCTCTATATATACTAAAAACCTCGGAGAAATTAGGAAAGCAGGGAATAAAAACAAGCCGAGGAACCGCATAGGCTTATGCGGTTGCCAGGGCAAACCGCATAAGCTTATGCGGTTTCCCCTCCAAACCGCATAAAATTTGTGCGGTTTGGAGGTGTGGTTCTAGGCCTAATTTCCTAGTTTGGTTTGTGAAATCTTTGAAAGATTACGTGATAATTTGGACGTGTGGCTCAAGAAAATAGCTAGGATAATCCTGAGATATTTTGTGGTGTTCAGGGCTTTGGAGTGCGGGCCAAAGGCTTGGGTTTGGGCTCGGTTTCGGGCCCGAGACCCGGAAAAATGTAAAAGGGTGTATTTGCATAGATTTGTGAAATAGGCTAAGACGTGAGGTTGTATTTTGTGTAAGAGGGGGCTAAATAGCGGTTTTAGCTACCGGGCCTAAATTTAGGAATTTAGGAATGCTGGATTAGACCTTGTTAATGTAAAAGGGCCAATTATAGTGCAAATGCGAAGCTCATGCCAAATGAAGCAGGACAAGGACCTAGCTAGACTCCAAATGGACAAAATGAACGTTTATTTAAGTGTGATGTGATGCGACCTAAACATTTTAACATTTAAAACGACTCAAAATGAATTCGACATTAGTTAGAACCGTATAAGTCAACGTTAAAGCATGCGTAATAAAAGTCCGTGATACATCACAGGGTTTTGTGCGGGAGGGTACGGATATGGGTATCCACAGAGCCCCCAGTTTGACTGAGCTCGGACTAGAGCGCTAGTCAAACTCCACGACCATATCCGGACCACTACAGTCTCGATATGATCAGCGGAACGAAGTGTGTGTCCATGGGTGAGACGAGGACTTCGAACCGGGCTAAGCGGGGAGGGGCGTGCGCATTTTAAGGACTTGGCGGTCCGTGCATGCTATAAGGGCCTGCCGGCCTGCTGGATGTCTTCGTCGTGCTTGTTGTACTGTCGTTGTTGGTTCCTTTGCGTGTGCTTGGTATCGTCGGATGCCTGGTGCTGGTGCTTGTAATGTCTTCGTATTGCATGTGTATAAGGGGCTAAAGTGCAGGGGTGCATGTGCTTGTAAGATGTTTGGGTATGCGTGAGGTGTATAATTGAGTAGGGGTGTTCATGTAGATGTAGGTGTAGGTGTAGGTGTAGGTCTCGTGAAAGAGCGTCCATGTAATGCTTGAACTCGCCGAGGAGTGTCTATGTAGAGTGAGTGCTTGGAGTTAGGTGTATATTGCAGAGTGCTTGTGCTTGGGCTCGCCGAGGAGTGTCTTTGTAGTCGTAATTGCATATGATTGCCTTTCGTTGAGGAGAAGGTAGTGCCGTTGTCGTTCTTTGATACCTTTCTTGTGGCCGATTCTTTGATCACCGTAGCTTATCTTTGATGCCGTTGTTGATGTTGAACTGGGTCTCGCCGAGGAGCGCCGGTGCTTAGTGTAGTTGTTTGGTCTTTGGAAGAGTGATGGTGTTTCGTCTTGTAAGGGGTGCAGGTGCATATTCGCCGGGAATTATGGTCCGAGGAAGGTGTATGTGCTCAAGTGTACGGCTTCGTGTAATTGCAAATGTATTGGCGCCTTGCAGTTGATGTAGACGCTTGGACTTGCTGTATGCGTTGATGTAGACGTTTGGTGTTTATGCTCCGGAGTTGAAGAATGACTCGTTCAGGATGCTTTGTAGAGGTGTATTTGCTACGGCGTAGGTTAGTGATTTGCTGGGGAAGTCGAAGGATATGTCTTGGACTCCGTGGGAAATGTCTGTATAGGTGTGTGGACTCCATGGGGAGGAAGTAATACTCCATAGGGACGTGTAAGAGGGTGTAAGGACTCGTGAAGAGTGTTCGTGTTTCTGCTTCTGTACCGTGTATTAAATGCTTAGCACACGAGTATGGCGGACTGTAGGTGACGCCTTAACCAAGGCATAGCGCATAATGTATGTGCTAGTGCTTGTGGCGGACTGTAGGTGACGCCTTAACCATGGCATAGTGCATAATGTATGTGCTAGCGCTTGTGGCGGACTGTAGGTGACGCCTTAACCATGAAAGCTTGCGTGTATGAAGAAAAATGAGGGGAAAACGTGGAACAAAACATGCTCTGGAAATTGCCTGTAGACTAGTGACTCTTCCGAGGAATCTCTTATCAATTGGCGACTTCAAGCGTGAACTCATTCGCACATGTCGCGGTTTCAAATCCGGAAATATTCGAACTCGCGATTTTCCTTTCGAGATCTTCAATTTCGCTTGCTTCGACCATGAAACGTGGTATCATTGCGATTCGTTTGGATTCGTATGATACATGTCTCTTGGACTTGGAATGCATGGTGCTTGGGATGTTTCTTGGGTATGTTAGGGTACTTGGTGCTTGGACCTACGTTCGGGTGTTGCTTGTCTGATGCACACATGAAAGTGTTATGCTTTTAGTGTGCATGTTCAGGTTTGTAGCGGTTCTGGAGGGTCGCTCAACCGTAGATGCTTATGTTGATGTGGGTATTCATAGCGAGGGTGTCTTCAAAAATGCGAAAAATTATCCCATTTTTCGTTGTGAAGGTTTGAATCTTGATAGGAAGCGTCAGCCCCCAGTTGTCTTGGCCATGGTGCCGGTGTATGTATAAGCCCCCAGTTTGACTGAGTTATGGTGTATAACGATAGTCAAACTATGTAAAAGGCTATGGGTTGCGTTTGGATAAGGGTGTTTTCGGATTACCCCCTCGAGTTTGACTAAGTTTTGAATGAAAACTGAGTCAAAGTATAGGGCGTGTATCAGGAGGAGGAGTTTTTGGATTACCCCCTCGAGTTTGACTAAGTTTTGAATGAAAACTGAGTCAAAGTGAAGAGTATGGTGTTTGGTTTTGAAATTTCCCCGTAGTTTGGCTTTAACGGAGAAAAGCGTAGCGTGGGTGGGGTAGGTGGTCTAGCTGTGTCAGAGTCATGCCGAGATGGCTCGGGTTCAGAGTGACTTTGATGAGTACCGTCGTCTTCATCCTTAGGTGTTTTGTTGATCTTGTGTAATAAGGATTGTGTGAACCCTTCATTACATGACTGTTTGTTGTAGCTTGGCTTGAATTTGTAGTTGCTTTCGTTGTCTTTCGCTTCCGTGCTGTGTTGTGCTTCCGTGTACCTGCGTAGTTAGTAGGCTTGGATTTGAAAGCGAAATGATTCCCGATTGGGATGTTTAGATTAAAAAGCTTTTTGTTGAAAAATCATTTTTGGAAAAGATTCACTTTAGTTGTCGAAATGAGCTTTAAAAATGAATGCTAGAAATGTCGGCTGTAAGGCCTCATGCAAGATGAAAAAGCGTTTTGACGTTGTGAGCTTAAGCTAGAGTTGTGAAGACCGAGGAGGGTCATTTGAGTGCAAAGATTGAAAAGCCCCCAGTTGTCGAGGATGAGAATTCGGTAGAAATCTCATGACAACACGGAGTGGGATGTAGTGCGTGATTCGGTTGTGCTTTGCGTAAGCTGCCTACGTATCCACGAATGTGGAATCAAACCGGCGTAGTTCGATAGAGCTTTTGCTCAAAATGTGTTAACTCGAGTGAGTTAAATTCGAAGAATGCTTTTTCTCAAAGTATGTTAACTCGAATGGTGAGTTAAATTTTTGGAAAAGTTTAGACTTCGAAGATTCGAGATGCATTTCAAGGATTTGAGATGCATTTTCGAAAGGTATATTTTGTTTGCGAAAGGGTGTGTTTGCAAAAAGTGAATTGCAAAGTGCTTTAATATTAACTCGAGTATTGGGTTAATTTTGAAAGGTGATTAGCTAATTTGAGGGTGCATTGCCTCGTGTAAGTTTGAAAAAGCGCGTCGTTCCGTGGGAGCGTTTTGAAGACTGGAGAGTTTTTGAAAGGAGCGGTTTAAATGTCGCTAAATTGTTTGATTGGAAGAGGATTGACTCGACATGTGAGTCGATGCTTAAAATGCCGAAAAGTTTGCAAAATAGAGACGAATCGTATGCGTGATTTGAGACTCGACGGTTGCATGGTTGCCATATTCGGGAACACGTGCGTTGGTGGAGCCCCCAGTGGTGCTTGCTTGTCTGCGGTGGGATCTTTGTTGTTCTGCAAAGCAGTGTTAGACCAAAAGCGAGTACTACTCCTAAGTCTATGACAACTTTGCCTTGACGAATTCGTTTTAGTCGCCTCGATAAAGAAATAGTTTGCCTTTGAACTCTGTGAATTTTTGTGGACACATCCTTAGCATGGAAAGCTTTGGACGAGGAATATTTTGTGGATTTTTGTAAAAGGTTGGTTGAGCTCGGGAGAGCGGCCTACGTATCCGTGGTTACGGAATCAAACCTAGCGTAGTTCCGAAAGGGGTGTTTAAGGGCGTGCATGAGGTGTTTATGTGGAAAGGTGCGTGTTTAAGGATCCACCGGTCTGGGAGGTGGGTTTGTTTTTGTGGAAAGGTGCGTGTTTAGGGACCCGTCGGTCCGAAGGGTGTTTGTTTTTGTGGAAAGGTGCGTGTTTAGGGACCCGCCGGTCCAAAGGGTGTTTGTTTTTGTGGAAAGGTGCGTGTTTAGGGACCCGCCGGTCCAAGGGGTGTTTATGTGTTTGACCTTGATACGTTGCATCCTAAGGGTGAGTTCTCCTTGGTTGATCTAGGCTGGTTGCTTGCTACTGTATTGTCTTCAATTTGGAATTTCAAGGACCGGGCCACTCGTTTCTGGGCTTCGGTACTTCTTGCCTTTGGGGTTTCGGCCCCTCGCTTATTGATTTCTAAGCTTGTTGACTTCTTAAGCTTTTTGACTTCTTGAACTTTTGACTTCTTAAGCTTTTGACTTCTTAAGCTTTCGCTTAGTTGTTTTGCCCCTTGTTCTGGAGCTTTTAAGACTTTTGCTTTTTGGTGACTTTGGTTTTTTGACCTTTGTACCTTGTATTCCCGTTTGGTTTGAGAATATCGTACGCCCTCTGTGGCTTGGGCTTGAGCTCGGACCCTGCTAAAACCCTGTGGCTCGGTGGTCACTTGTGATCGTGTGTCTATCACGCGGGCTCCTCTGACAAGTTCGTTTGCTTATTAGGCACGCGATCGAGTACGCGGAGGACGATCCAGGAATACTCGTACTTTTGGTCGCGATCAAATTCATGACCACTGTGGAGCTCCAAATTAATGGATCCTCCTCCAAAAGCAGCGGAGTAGTAGACCACAAGCAGACTAGTGAACCTTAGGTGTTTAGTCGTCGGAAGCTTTCTTGTCTTCGTGTCCTTGATTTAGTTGTTGACTTGGACCTTCGTACCCGGCCTAGATCTCCCTAGGATAGTTGTTCCTGGGATGCAATGTATGTTGGTGTAGAATTGTGTTTTTTACGGGAAAAGTGTGTAAAAAGGAAGCTGGGTTGTAGGCAAACTTATTCCTTTATCGGTTTGTCAGAATGTCGTACGTCAAAGACTCGATTGCTCTGGACTGTCAGAGATTGACTCAATGTTTAAAAACTCGACCCGTATTGAAAAGACTCGAAATTCTTGAGGAGATCCGTGAGATCGTCGGTGGCGCCTTGATGGATTCTTCGTTGGGTGCTCGAGACGCACATGTCTCGGATGGGGTTGATGCTCGCGTCGGGACTTGGCTCATGCATACATAGATTTGTCTTTGATTTTGCAAAAGTTTTGTTTTCGGCGAAAAGCAGGATGTTTTGTTGAGCAAAATGTGTTGTCACATTTTGGCTCGATGTGAAAGGCGTTTCGATATCAAATCCGATAAGCTCGTGTTAGTGGCTTGTCGGTGAAAGTGTGAATCGATTCGGAGTGGCGATAGGCTATCCGAATCAAGGGTGTTTGAAGATGTGATGAAGACGGTTATACTCGTTTTCATACATTCGGTTTGAAAGAGGGTTAGATTAAAGCGACCATGAGCCACTTGGTCTAACCGTGAAGGATTTGCGGGATGATGCTAGTTCATTCCTAGGTTTTGTCGTCTTGTGAAAAGAGATGTTTGGATTAAAATGGCGGTAGGCCATTTTGAATCATGGATTTCGAGAATGTTTATTTTGAAAGAGATGTTTAGCGGCCGTGAGCCGTTAGATTTGTTTTTGAGAATAGGTCCACGAGAATGGGTCACCACTCTCGGATTTGAACGTGCTTTGTAATAAATGGTTTACAATGACCGTGAGTCATGTAGTTCATTTATGTTTTGGAATGTCACGAGAATAAAGTGATTATTCTCGGGTGTTTTGAAGAGACTGCTTGTCTAGATCAAACCGTCATGACTATGGGCCATTCGGTTTGAAGGAAGGATTTTTGAAAAAGGTTATTTCAAAAACGTGATGAGGATTTCGTGAAAATAGTTTGTCGTGCTTTGACAAAAGGTTTGGAAAGTGTTTGAACTAGAGACGTGTTGACACGTTTCTGGCTTGACCTTGAAGAGTGCGATTGGCCCAAGTTAACGGTATATCGTTGTGGGCCGGTTGTAGATTGCGATAGAATTGCCTAGAGTGAACCTATGATAGCGATAAGCTAGTTGGGTTAAAGATGTTGAGGTGGGATATGGACGGGTTTACGCGTCCACATGTTTTGCTTAAGAGGAATTGGGCCAAGATCATTTGGTCCGATGAAAAGTCCACGAGATTGGGCTTGGCCATTCTCGGGTTTTGTTTGCTTGTAAAAGATGATTTTTTTGCCGAAGCGGGTCGATTTTGGGTCGTTTGGCCCAAAGAGATTTGTAAAGTGCTTTATTTGAAAAATTTTTGCTAGGAATTGGCGTACGATGACCGTGAGTCATGTAGCCATTGACGTTTTGAAATGTCTCGGGAATGTAGTGACTATTCCCGCATACGGTTGAAGAGATTTGCGATTGGGTCGAATCAAACTAGGTATAGACTAGCCGATTTGACTCGTAAATTTTGAAAGAAGTTATTTCAAAAACATGAAGAGCGCGAGCCGCTCGTAATGAAAAGGTCTCTAAGAATGCGATGAGATTCTTGGGTTTTGCTTTATGAAAATGCTTTGAGATAAATGGCTTGCGATGGTCGAGGGCCATGTATTCCACTCGTGCCTAGAGAGGATTCGGGAATGTAATGATTATTCTCGAGTGATTTGTGAAGAATGCTTAGTGGGTTGAATCGAAATAGTGGAGGACTATTTGGTTCGACCCAGAACCTCGAAAGGTGTTTGTTGTGATTATTTCAAAATGAAAGGGTTTGCTTGTTTTGCAGAAAACACGGGTATTTTCGAAAAGAGTTTGTTTCAAAGATGAGAATGTCATTGATTGTCTTGTAAAAGTGTGAAGATTTTTGAAAAGAGTTTATTTCAAAAATGATAGTGTGTTGTTTGCTTCGTAAAAATGAGAGGATTTTGAAAAGAGTTTATTTCAAAAATGAGAGTGTGTTGTTTGTTTCGTAAAAAATGAGAGGATTTTGAAAAGAGTTTATTTCAAAAATGAGAGTGTGTTGTTTGTTTTGTAGAAGTGAGGAGATTTTTGAAGAGAGCTTTTTTCAAAAATGAGAGTGTATTGCTTTAGGAGCAATGTTGTGCCTAAGAAGTCTTTGAGGCGAGAACGCGTGTGCGGATCTTGTCTCGACGTTGGAATGTGTTTGATTTGCATTCGTCGAGCCCATGTTAACGGTTCATCGTTAAGGGCTCGAGCCTAGATGCATGGAAAGGATTCGACTCGTGAACGGTTGGCTAGTCGAGTCGAGGATGTTGAGAATGGATTGGTTTGTGTGACGTGTATCTAGTTAGTCCTATTAGATTCAACGTTCATTTTAAGCGTTCATGATTAGCTCATTTTTGTTTAGGAGGACCTTTTAAGCTTGAAAAAGGAGGTTTTTGAAAAAGTTTAGCTAAAGGAAAGCTTTTGAGACGAGGATGTGTGCGCACATCTCGTCTCGATGTTAAAAGGTTTTGCTTTGCATCCATCGAGCTGATATCGGTGATTTGCCGAGGTGAGCTCGAGTTCGGATGTGTAAAAGAGAATGGATTCGACTCGAGAGTGGTTAACAAGTCGAGTCGAGGATGTTAAAAGTGGAGTCTAGGCCGTGTGACCTAGAGGATTGAAATCCGCGAGCTCGGGTTTTATTCCTTGCTCGGGTTTTTGCTTGTTAGTGAAAAAGAAAATTTTGAAAAAGTTTATTTCAAAAATTCGTGATAGTTTTGTTTGAAAAGTGTTAGTTTGTTAGATGTTAGGTTCATTTATCTTTGAAACGTTTAAGCGAGTTTTCGAAGATATGAATGCAAATGCTCGTTTTGAAAAAGACCATGGAGTGCATAGTCTCGAACTTGTACGTATGACTCAAAAAGGGTGAAAAATGAGTCAGTCGGGTACACCTCCAACTACCTCGAGTACGCTTTGGCAGATTCTTAACCCCTTCATTTCCTTCTGCAAGGCGATAGGTTTTCTGAAGGGAGCACAAGCGGTCGAGATAGCCGCTTCTGGCAAGCCGTGGAGGGTGAGAGGAAAGCTAGTCCGCATGTGCTTTATCGAGTGGACAAGCCAGCATGTGGGAACCACCTCTCGAGGGTGCAAAGGGTGCCTAGATTCCAAAAGGAATGGACTCTAAACGAATGTGCATAGCTCAAATATGTATACTTGGATTGTTCAAGGCTTTCAAGTTTCACCTCTTTATTTTTAAAAAGAAAAAGCTAGTTTTAAGTTTTAAAAATAAGATGTCCCCAGCGGAGTCGCCAAACTGTGGAACCCGGGATCGGACCCAACTCTGCCTTGCTTAAGGGCGGATTTTAAAGTTAAAAAGATTAAGTTGGAAAAACCTTTAAGAAGCTGTTATGGAGTCGCCACCTATTTATCGCGGAAAATAGGAACTCGCTACCATGTTCTAAGCTAAAAACATGTCCTAGATTTTGGAGCACGCCGACACCCCTAGATCTAAGGCTTGTGAAACCAGTTGGATTCAAGTGAGGGTACTTTAGAAAAAGAGTTATTTCAAATAATGATTTATGAAAACCTTTTAGAAAAGCCTATGTAAAAATAGCCTCTAGTGACCTAGAACAATCCTTGTAAGATGATATTTAAGCTAATGTTATCGCTACGTACAAGTGCGATAAGGATGTAAAAGAATGCAGATGCAGATGCAAAAAGATTGATTAAAACCCTCAGTTTAGCATGTTTAACTTGTTAACGAATACGGTTCAGTTAAAGGTCGAATTCATTGTTTAAGTTGATTTTAATGCAAAATAAGAAGGTGCAAGATGCATGCAAATAAAATAAAGTTCAATTGTCCATTGGTTTATTTTAAAAGGTCGGTTGCTTATGCGACTTTGGCGTGTCATCGGATATGGAGTGTACCCGAAGTAATAAGAACACTTGGAAGGCAAGCGCGCTCGGGTGCCAAAGCTGGGGGGGGCGCTAGAGTGTAGTCCCCTTTGTTAGTCCATAGAAAATAAGAAAAAGCTTTGATCCAAGTGGATCGGTACCTACCTTGTCCTGACGCTTCAGATCTGGGCAGAGCTTTGCTTCTTGAACTTGAAAGGAGGATGAATTCAACACGGGATGGTGTGTTGAACTCAAGGATTTGAGTGCTTGAGGCTTTGAGGGTGTTTAGAAGTGTGTAAGATGTGAAATCTGATGATAAATTGTGTGTTATGAGAGAGAGAGATGTATTCTGATTGCAAATTGTGATTTCGAGGTCAGGGTATAGGGCTCTATATATACTAAAAACCTCGGAGAAATTAGGAAAGCAGGGAATAAAAACAAGCCGAGGAACCGCATAGGCTTATGCGGTTGCCAGGGCAAACCGCATAAGCTTATGCGGTTTCCCCTCCAAACCGCATAAGGCTGTGCGGTTTGGAGGTGTGGTTCTAGGCCTAATTTCCTAGTTTCGGTTTGACGAAATCTTTGAAAGATTACGTGATAATTTGGACGTGTGGCTCAAGAAAACAGCTAGGATAATCCTGAGATATTTTGTGGTGTTCAGGGCTTTGGAGTGCGGGCCAAAGGCTTGGGTTTGGGCTCGGTTTCGGGCCCGAGACCCGGAAAAATGTAAAAGGGTGTATTTGCATAGATTTGTGAAATAGGCTAAGAGTGAGGTTGTATTTTGTGTAAGAGGGGGCTAAATAGCGGTTTTAGCTACCGGGCCTAAATTTAGGAATTTAGGAATGCTGAATTAGACCTTGTTAATGTAAAAGGGCCAATTATAGTGCAAATGCGAAGCTCATGCCAAATGAAGCAGGACAAGGACCTAGCTAGACTCCAAATGGACAAAATGAACGTTTATTTAAGTGTGATGTGATGCGACCTAAACATTTTAACATTTAAAACGACTCAAAATGAATTCGACATTAGTTAGAACCGTATAAGTCAACGTTAAAGCATGCGTAATAAAAGTCCGTGATACATCACAGGGTTTTGTGCGGGAGGGTACGGATATGGGTATCCATAAATACACTACAAGTTATTATCGCACCTAAACTAAAACTATTTTGAATTACTTGGAATTTGAACTTTATTTTTACATATTCGGATTCGATAAATCAAACGGAGAATCTACGACAATTTTCTCAACGACAAATTTCGGCACGCAAATCGAGGTCAAAATTGACCAAAGTGGCCGAGTCACCTAAGGGTGGTTAAGTCACCTAATTCTTCCTCAATTATATGCTAACTCATAATCCAAATCAAACAAAATTAGTTAAAGCCTAATCATTTTAGTTATTACTAACAAAACATATTATATTAATATCAATTTACTATTTCAATTTGATTTAACTAACACTTTCACTAAAAATCGAAATAATGAGTTACACTAAGCCTAAACTGATAAACTTTTTGACGTTTGAGTATAATGATTTAATTCGATAACATTCAACGAAAAAAAATAAGTGTTTCGGTCAAATAAGATTTTATTTCAAAGTTGTGAGGAACTAATACCCAATTTTTGTTTTGATTTCGTTTTGAGGTTTACTTTCATTTTTATTTTCGATCTTACTTCGAACCATTATTTTAAGACCATATATTTTATTTCGAGACTTTTCGCGTGCGCGTAAATCGAAAATTTCAACGACGAAAAATCGGGCCAACTTGATCTTGTTTTGGCCGAGATTTTTGAGGTCTTTGGTCCTTGCTTATCCTCTTCCATTTCTCTACTTTACTCAACCATCTAAATCACTTACACTCCTACATTATTTCATCATCACATCCTATTTTAATTAAATTAAACATTATACTTTCTAAATATTAAACTTACTACAAGTTTACTAGTATACTTTTCTACTACTACAACTTTCATTACTTACAAACACAATAAAAAATCTCTAACACTTTCTCTCTAAATAAATCAACTCAAGAACACAAGTAAGCTTGTTCATATGCAACCTCAAGAACACCTTACAATCTTCATCTCCTTCCTTTCATATTTCTTCCTAAATCATTTATTTTCTTGTCTTTAATTCACTTAAGTTCTTAAGACACTTCTCCACCATTTATATTCATTAATCACTACATCTCTTAACTAATAAATAAACATGAACATAAATCAAAATCATTTAAAATCTTTACATCACCTAAAACTAAACCTAAAATACTACTACAACTTTAAATTTTAATTTAGCTAGTTTAGTTTTAAAATAAATTACTAACTTGTTTATTTCATTTTTTATGTACTAATCCTAACCAAAGACGAGGAGCAAGGTGGAGGCATAGACTTGAGCCAGTTTGACCATATAGTGGATCCCGACAACTGCTAATCTTTTCACTCTTAACCTAACCTAAGGTGCCCCCGCACACTAGTTTTAATTTTGGTAAATCGCATGCTATTAAGTGTTGTGTGTTATATTTATTGTGTTTATGATCACCTAGCATCACATGTTAAATTAGGAGACAAAAATCGAAAAATAACATTAGTATAACATATATAAACCACACGGCCTAACCCTAGATTTTGGTTTAATTTTTCGTTTTAATTTTTGTTAATTGCATGCTTAAAATACTAGGTATAAGATGTATATGAAAATATAATTAGTTTATGTTTTAGACTAAAAATGAAATTGTTATGAAATTTACATGTTTTTAAAGCATATGTGTTCTTGAAAATAATGTTGTTATTCTTGTGTTTAAAATGATTTTATTTTTGTGTGTTAACGTTTGTATATGATTTTCACATATGTTAAATACATAAATGATATTAAGTAAGTTAGTTGTTGAATTAGAAGTATAAAAATCAAAAATAAAATCTTGAACATATTTATATATATACACGGCCATTTTTTATTAAAATGGACAAATTTTTAGTTTTAATTTTTCTAAATAACATATTATGATTAGTTTAGTTAAATTAGACTTGTATGGAAAATTTGAGGAAATTATATAAACATATAAAAATTTGACTAATTAATGTTCATATGAAAAATATTAGAGTTCTTCATATATTCAAGTGTTCTTCATTTATGTAACTAGTTTGATTCATAATCTTATTAAAGTTTTACTTAAATGTTGTTTTAATCCACTAGTGAATAAATACAATACTAATTATACAAGTTAAATAAGCTAAATCTTTATAAAGAAAAAGTTAGAAAATTAAAGTGAGTAAAATCACTATTCATAATTGAAATAAAATAATTAGTGAAAATCGTAAACTAGTTAAATCGCTTTAGTATAATTTAAATGATTAGTATATAAAAACTTTAAGTCAAAAACCGATAAAATTAGAAAACGAAAATAAATGGCTAAGTATAGAAGGCCACGGCCTTAGCTATGTTTTTGGACCAAAATTGATTTTGTCACTTTTTATTTTTATCACTTAAGTAAATTAAATGGTTAAAGTAATGAATTATTAATAAAAACAAAAAAAGAAATAATTGGCTAACCTAATAAAACCACACGACATTTATACTTTTATTGGGTCAATTTTGATCAAAATGAATTTGTCACTTAGTCACTAAATTTGATTTGTAATTAGGATTATATTAGATTGTATAATGAATTGTTAATAAAAAGAATCAACGAAACCGATAAAAATAAACGTTACACGTATTAAAATGAATAATGTCGAGTGTTACTGCCTTTGCTTAAATTTGGATTGGACATACGGACTATTTAAAATGAACTACGACAACGTCGCTAAAAATGGGAACCGCTAAAATTTTAGTTAAGTATATGACTAAATTTAACCGAGTTTTACTTTTGAAATATTATTTAAATCACTAAGTACAAAATGAACTTAACAACTTTGAAACTAGAAATTTGCACTTAAATTTAACCGAGTTTTACTTCCGAAATATTATTCAAAATCACTAAGTACAAAACGAACTTAACGACTTTAAAACTAGAATTTTATACTTAGAAAATAAAAGTTAGTTTTGTAACCTAAAAATATCCTAAGTATAAAAATACTAAGTATAAAGAAAATACTAAGTATAAAAAGATAATAATAAATACTAAGTATAGAAAAAGATACTAAGTATAAGAATACATGTACGTATAAAAATACGTATAAATACGAAGTATAATAATACGCGTACGTATAAAAATACGTATAAATACGAAGTATAAAAATACGTACAAATACGAAATACGAAAATACGAATACGTATAAAATACGAGGAATAGTAAATACGATGAATAGTAAATACGATGAATAGTAAAATACGGTGAATAGTAAAATAATGAATAGTGAAAATATTTAAAATTTACGAACGGACTCAAAATAAATATTTAAGTATTTCTATGTGTTCTGTTTATCTGAAGAATTGCTAGAATTAAAATTTCATTATACAAAGTTCGACGATATATTTAAGTTTCAGAATTGTCATTTATTAAGTTTGAACGAGAATATGAGAATTGAGAAAACAAGCTACTTGAATAAAATACTAGGATTGTTCGCCATGTTGCGACTCTTGAAATTCGAAGTTAACGAGGTAGCTGTATATGGGGACTTGGGCTCCCTATCAGAGTTGCCCAAGGCGAAATAACAATCTTAAGATTGCTACTCGACACGGTATATACAACCTCAGAGATGGGGCATCCTTGATATTTCCGTGGGCCCATATATTAGTAATTGGAAACGCCAGCCCCATCCGGGGGTACCCGTCTCTGGTGATAGTCGAACTTTTTCGTCGGTGATACCTTTTGAATAGCGATACGTATGATCCTCGATAGGTAGTGTATGCATACATTAGACAAGGGATCGAATCGTCCTTATTACCTTAGATATCTTTAGCCTGTCAGTCATGTCCAAGTTATGTTGGCCCTGATCGCTACTGCGCGGATTATGTCTGCATGCTTCCGCCTTACTAACGAAGACTCATTAGTCAATGGATGTTGAATGTATTTCCTTGTTTGATTGATTATTGTCTGAATGACTTGGTTTCCTGAGTGTTGAAATACTACTTGTTGAGAATGATTATTTATGAGTGTTGTACGTTATGTGATTGGATGTATACTCGTGTTGAATCATCATGATTTCCTTATGTGTTTTACTTGCCTGCTTGCCTTTTGTTTTATTTAATTGTTATGTATATTGCATATGTTTAGAGTTGCTTTATTACATGATCTATTTGATGTTGCTTAGTATGTGTGGGGGAGAAAACACTAATACGAGATGAACTGCAGGTACCCCGAGGACTTATGTTTATCAAATGCTGGGGATGGTTTACCTTATTTTGTACTCTGTTGTTTTGAGAGACTTTGTAATCTAAATACTCTGTTTTTATCTCTAAACTCGTATTATGTATACTGAGTTTGTAAGACGATAACAGCTGGTTTGTAATATTTAGACTTAATTAATTTTCCGCCTTAGTTTAATTAAAGTCACGAAAAAACCAGGTTGTTACAGAAAATTTCCACTCTCAAAAGTTTAAAAAAATATTATCATTGCGACGGGCTCGGAAAAATAATAAATTTAGCCTTTTGTTTCACCTAAATCGGAGTCCGAATGAAGATTTAAGGAGTCTTTTATAAACCCGTTTTTATTTTACGCGGATTTATATTTTCGTCTTTAAATCAGATAAATTGAAATTTGAAATTAAATTCACTACATATAAATTAAAGTATTGTTCTATTAGTAGTGGTTAGATTTTTCGAGTACTTATACTTATCTTTTCATATTTTTTTATTGCAGATTAACGTTTGTACAATACTTGGTGAAGATTAAAGTTTAAGGCATCAGTTCATGGTCACGAAGCTTGACGTCCATAATTATTTAATGTTGATACATTTTTATGTATCTATTAAACATTGTTAGGAAATTTTAACATTATTTTATGTAACTTTAACTGTTTTTTATGTAACTTTAACACATATTTGTATAACTTCATTCCAATACTATGTAACTTCCATAAATATTCAACATTTAAATTATATATTGTAGATACCCGTATCTGTCGATATGGAAATTTATAGAAAACCCGACAAACACCCAATGATGATAGGACAACATGTATTCCGTGTCATTTAATTGAGTTCGTTTTACGATGTAAGTCGGACGCTGTCGACGTAATGTTTTATTAATTTAAATGATGTTTAAATTAATGTTTTAACAAGGTAAATTTATTTCGATCAAAATTTATTTGCCTCAAGTATTTTATTGAAAATAAAATACTTCGATTTGAAAATTCATTTTAAGTAATTCGATTTGAAAAATCGCTTTTACAAATTTTATATTTGACTTGAAAAGTCGTTTCTCGTGTCTTTAAGCCATTTTATTAAATCGTATTCGATTTAATCTGCTTTCTTAAAAGCAAGTTTTTTAGCTCGTTTTGAGCTCGATTTAAAGAGCGATTTTGAGCCCGTTTCAACACGAACTTCGAGGCCACCTTCACCCACTTTCTTCCCCACATATCCAAGATCAAACCCAGCCCAAAACCACGACCTAAACCCACCATAACAAGCCAAAACGTATCTAAGAACAGAGCTGATCCGCAGCAGCTCGTAGGCCCCAAAATCAGCCCTTATTTAGCCCAAACCCGACTCCTATTTGCCTACCCATGACACATACCCGTATCCTAACTATCCTACCCTTATTACCCTTCCTTTCCTTCGAATAATCAGCCCAAATAACTCGACCAAAAGCAGCCCAAACTTGGGCCAAAACTCGACTTATTTGGCCATCAAACTCGTGCCCACAAATACAAACCTATACCTGATCCACATGCTCCGTTTACCTTTGCTTAACCCTCAAGAAAACATCCTACAAAACCCTAGAACGAGCCTTGGACAGCAGTCCACGAAAGAGAGGAAGGAGCTGCTCTTTTCCATCGAAAAACCCTACCTTTCAACCTTATAAATACAGACTAATCACAAGCATTCAAGGGACACGAGTTTTAGAACATACATACATAACACTAAGTCACAAAAAGCCATCAAAAAGCCTCCAAAGGAGTCGAGATAGCTGCTCTAAAAACAGAGCATGTTTTTTCTGGTTTTCGGTCAGCTATCCCTTCTTCTACCTCGTTTTTCGTGTCGCAAACTTCTCAGTCACTCTGATTTTTTTGCATAATATTAAATTACACGTTACCACGATTCCAAAACATCTTTCGGTTCGAAATTTCGTTGAGAAACGAATAAGTTACAAGCTTTTGAAAATCGCTGTCAGTTTTGCTCAAAGTTACGGATTTACAATTGGTTTTCGTCGACGACGGCCCCTTGGGATAAAATCTTACAATCGATTACGACTCAAAGAATTGGTCAACGATACATGTAAGTTGAGGGTGCAAAAATACTCACTTTACTTTGCTTATATTGCTGTTTTTATCGCTTTTTATCGCTTTCTGTTGCTTTTTATTGCTCTCTGTCGCTCTGTTGTTTATCATCGTACTTGCCATGTTTATTGTTCGTTTTGGATTTGTATCTTCAGCATGATTTTGATATGTGTGTGTGTATGTGTCGTCTTTCTCGTTTATTTGATATACACGTTTAATTTCCTTGCGTAATACGACTTGTGTAGTATGACTTGCTGTCGTTAGTTTGATTTTTGATTTGTTCATTAGCTTATATATAATTAGGTCCTACTCATGTTTAATTAATTATCTGATAATTGGTCTTTCATGTATTATTTCAGATTCGCAACTCACGTTTGTATGATTAGTTTTCGATGATTTTGCTCTGTCGTTTAGTATTGGTTTCGTATTTAGTCTCGTTAATCATGTAAGGGTCGTGGCAAGATATGGCTCTGTCACGTCTTTTCTGTTTTGCTTGTTCAATCTTTAATCGTGTAACTCTTTGGTGTATGAATTTGTATAGTTTAGAATTTCATGTGTTGTGCTTAATTAGTTACGTTATGTGTTTATGTTTGCTTGTATTTTAGTCGTGTTCGACTATCTAGGCTCTTGTTTGTGTGATGGTTAATTGAGTTTTTATTTGTATCCGTGTAATTTGTTTGCATGATTATTTAGTTGTATTTGATTAATAATTTGTACGTTCATTTGTGTTTGTCTGCTATAGTTTGCGTAGGTTTGCAAGTTTATTTAATTATATTTGATTATTAGTTTATACGTTTGGTTGTGTTTGTCCGTCACTACTTTATATTCATGTATCACGTTTATTTATCTATGTTCATCATTCATGCTTGTCCCTGTATATTAGTCGAGTATTTATTTTTATTCGTCTGCCGCTAACGTTTGTTAATCTATCTTATGCTGTCGGTAAGTATTTCTGCTTCTTTTCTTTGTTTGCTAGAATAGTAAATGAACCCATGTTGAATAATTTTGACGAAGTCATATGTGCATTAAACGACATAGAATGGATATATTTTGTTTAGAGTTAAAACGTTTGTTTGCATATCCGCATGTGTACTCATAATAGCCATGGTTTTATTTAGTAGGGACCGTCTTTACGACGGGCGGGGTTAGGTGTTAAATTAATGAAATTCTTTTAAACTTCCTAACACGTAAACTCACACGAACTCATTTTCTCTAAAACTGGTTTTCTAAATTCCATATAAAATTTAGTGGCAACTCTTTTCGAATCAAAAATGTTTTTGAAATAAAACATCGCGTGGATCAAAATCCCTTGTCCACAATTTGGCGACTCCGCTGGGGATAGTGAAACTTGAAAAGTAAAACGATGGCTATTTAGAGTACCTTTTTTTCTTATGTTATTTACGCATCATACTGTTAGGTTTTGAACCATTTCTCCCCTTGGGTCGATTTCAAGGTCGGGAAATGACGTTCACTATGTCTGATTTAATTATCAAGGTGGTTCCGTCGAGGTTAGCGACCGCACTTTCGCCATATAGTTACAAACTTATGGTGGTTGCGTAGGTTACATAACAGCGTGGAATCATTGGCATGGACCCTTTTTGAGACTTAAAATAGTCTAGCTCATGCATTGCATCCTTGAACTGCGTATGACTAAATGCTCTGTGAATTCTGAAGCCATGTTTTCAATCCTTTTTAATCAAAACTGTCATCTTTTCAATCGAATATTTTCCAAAAATCTTTTCTTTTAGCTGAAACGCTGTGTTTTTAGGATTAGAATAATCTTAAATATCTCTTTTGAAACGATTTTTGACTTAAGCTGAAATGCTTTCCCTCTAAAAAAAAAATCATTCCTTAAGCTGAAATGCTGTATTTTTAGGATTAGAATAATCTTAAATATTTTTCAACACTATCTTTTCCGGAAAACAAAGAGTTTTGTCCAAGTTGAAACGCTTATCTTCTAGGATTAGAATAATCTAAAATATTCTCCAACTCTAGCTCTTTTGAAAAAAGATCTCCTCCAAGCTAAAAGTTATTCATTTAGGATTAGAATAATCTTAAAATAATTTCCGATTTTAGCTCTTTTGAAAAAAGATCCATTCCTAGCTGAAATGCTATTCATTTAGAATTAGAATAATCTTAAAAGATTTCCGATAATAGCTCTTTTGAAAAAAGATCCATTCCTAGCTGAAATGCTATTCATTTAGGATTAGAATAATCTTAAAAGATTTCCGATATTAGTTCTTTTGAAAAAAGATCCATTCCTAGCTGAAATGCTATTTGTTTAAGGTTAGAATAATCCTAAACAATTTTAGATATTGTCTCTTTTGAAAAAAAAATCTTGTCTAAGCTGAAACGCTATCCGTTTAGGGTTAATATAATCTTAAACAACTTTCGATATTAGCTCTTTTGAAAAAATATCTTTTCTTGGCTGAAATGCCAACCTCTTAGGATTAGAATAATCTTAAATAATTTTCGATTCTAGCTCTTTTGAAAAAGATCTCTTCCGAGCTAAAATGCTATTCGTTTAGGGTTAGAATAACCTTAAATAATTTTCGATATTGCCTCTTTTGAAAAAAAGAAGATATTTTCTAAGCTGAAATGCTATTCTTTTAGGGTTAGAATAATCTTAACCAATTTTCAACATTAGCTCTTTTGAAAAAGGATCTTTTCTTAGCTGAAATGCTATTCGTTTAGGATTAGAATAATCTTAACCATTTTCGACATTAGCCCTTTTGAGAAAGGATCTTTTCGTAGCTGAAATGCTATTCGTTTAGGATTGGAACAATCTTAAATAATTGTCGATATTAGCTCTTTTGAAAAAAGATCTTTTCTAAGCTGAAAGGCTCCTCGTTTAGGATTAGAACAATCTTAAATAATTTTCGATATTAGCTCTTTTGAAAAAAGATCTTTTCTAAGCTGAAATGCTCCTCGTTAGGATTAGAACAATCTTAAATAATTTTTGATATTTGCTCTTTATAAAAAAAAAGATCGTTTCTAAGCTGAAATGCTCCTCGTTACTCATTAGGATTAGAAAATCCTAAAACTTTTTTTTTCCTTCAAAAAAAAAAAATTATCTTTTGAAAAAAGATCCTTTTATAAGTCGAAATGCTATCCATTTAAGATTAGAATAATCTCGAACAGTTCTTAACACTAACTCTTTTGAAAAAAGATCCTTTATAAGCTGAAATGCTATCCGTTTAGGATCTCGAACAATTCTCAACACTAAGTCTTTTGAAAAGAGATCCTTTTCAAGCTGAAATGCCGCCCGTTTAAGATTAGAGCAATCTCGAACAGTGCCCAACACTAACTATTTTGAAAAAAAAAATCCTTTCAAGCTGAAATGCTACCCGTTTAGGATTAGATTAATCCCGAACGATTTTTAACACTACGTCTTTTGAAAAAAGAATAGTTTTTAAAGCTGAAATGCTATACGTTTAGGATTAGAATAATCTCGAACGCTTTTGAAATGCTACTCATTTGGGAATAGAATTTTTTTCCAACCAAAACGAAGTTTTTCAAAGGTAAAATCTAGCCCAAGTTAAACTGAAATTTCGAACCAAGTAAGCTTTTTTTTTTTTGTAGTCGAAGTGCTGCCCATTTCAAACCTCAACTTCAAAAATAGGTTTCTTTTTCAAGTCGTGAGTAAGCATGAAATGCACCGAGTCGAGTCTAGTTGGAATCTAAGTTGTGCATAGTAAGTCTAGTCCATCTAAAAGTCTTAAAGGTCTTACCTAGTTTGGTCACCCAGGCCTACACTTGGGCCCAAGTCATGCATGTCAATTTTTTTAGTTTTGAGTCAGGGCACAACAACGTCTCAGCTAAGCTATTTGGAAGTTTTGTATAAACCTTAGAAACTGTTTGGTCCACACACGAGCTAATTACTTCAAGTCCATGTCTAGTTGGGTCTAAGTCCCATAATGTGAGTCTGTCTTCAAGTCCATATGTCGCATGCATTTGCATAGTTAGGTCGTAGACCATGTCGTTAAGTTCTGAGTCTTTTCATGATTAATCTGGTCTAGTCCATCTGCATCCCGAGTTGTTACAATTAGTGTCGAAACCGTGTCGATTTCTGAACCAGAGTCGCATATTCTCCTCCTTAAGTCAAAATCAAGTTGCAAAAGTGGGGTAACTTTCGAACCAAGCATCTGAATCAACTCTTGAAATAAGAAAAGTTCAAAGCCGAGGTTGGTGATTATAAGTCAGAACTCGTATTCAAGTCTTATGTCTGAGTTGAGTCTAAGATTCGTTTTTCCACAATCATTTCTAACTCCTTCTCAAAATCAATGAAATTGATCTTGTCTCTAATTTGCTTCCATAATCCAACTGATGAAAATGCACAACGCACTCGAAGGGTGTCCCTGGGGTAGAAATACGTACTCAATTCTAAATTCTAAGGTGCAACACCAACTCGTGACAAAAACGAAGACAAAAGGGTTTCCGACAACTAAAAACCTAAGGTCCGGTAGTCAACTTGTGGTATACTACTCCTCTGCCTTTGGAGGAGGATCCATTAATTTGGAGCTCCACAGTGGTCATGAATTTGATCGCGACCAAAGGTACGAATATTCATGGATCGCCCTCTGTGTACTCGATCGCGTGCCTAGTAAGCAAACGAACTTGTCAGAGGAGTCTGGCGTGATATACATACGACCACATGCGACCGCTCACCGCGACGTCTAGTAAAGTTGGAACAAGCCCAAGCCACAAAGGGCGCGGCACATTCTCAAAAACGCAAACAAGAATGCAAAATACAAGAAATTGAGTGACAACACATCGGAGATCGAAGATCAAAGTCAAAGGCGAAGCCAAAACGGTCAGAAAGTACCATCAATTCTTTTTTAAGTCGTTCTCAAAACGGTAATGGAAGCATAGTCTAGAATTCCGAGAATCATTGGCTTATGTAGTTGCACCCAAGCGTTTAGGGTCCACAAGGGATCCGCTCCACGCGATACAACACGATACCTTAGGTGAAACCTTCGAGTGCTACACACAAAAAAAATGCCATGTTGATGCACCACGATCGAACTACATCGGATTTGATTTCGCCCCACGCAAATATATAGGCAATCCTTTAGAATATGGGATACAATCCACCACCACCCATCATCTAATTTGTCATCTTGTCAATTTTTTACGGGTCTATACAAAGTCCCAATGAAGCAACTTTTGTTGAGTTTGTCTTAGTGCTCGTTTTAGATTGAGATGAGAATCAATGTTCCGATAAGTAATTGTCCAGTCTCGGAATGATCCTTTTCTTAAAGTGGCAAAGATGTTTACTTTAACAGTTAGTTCGCATCTCGACAAAGAATTTGCATAGGGGGAGAACATGATACTATTAACCCACGTCTATTTTAGACCACGTGTCAATCATCCTAAAAGACCCTGCACAGTTACTAGTCTACTCGTCTTTGGAACGTTGTCTTAGGTCGAGTGGGTCATGGTCGAACGTTCAAATGTCAGTTGCTCGTGTCACGTTCTCGTCGCATTCATGTCACATTCGTGTCGTATTTCATGCTCACTTAGCCTTGCGTCGATTTTAAAATATTAGACATTTCAAGAACCTTTTTGCAAAGTCTGGGTCGATGATCCAAGGTCAAATTTCAAATGCGGGTTGATGACCCACTTCAATTTTCAAAATGATGGTTGTGGGCCGATGGCCCATTTTAATTTCTAAATGATGTTTACATTCAGAGTCGATGACTCTTCTTAATATTCAAAATGATGTTTGCAATGTGGGTCGAGGACCCCATTCGATTTGATGCATGCTAACCAATACCCCACGTCAATTTTCAAGTAATTTTTGTAGTCTAGGTTGAACCCGCAATCCCACTTTAAAAACGATGTTTTAAACTAGGTTAATGGCCGGATTATTCGAAATGCTCAAAATCCAAAGTTCATGTCGATGACCTCTTTCGATTTTCAAATGAAATTTGCTATGCGGGTCAATGACCTATCCATTTTCCAAAATAGGGGTCGATGACCTATTTTCAGATGATGTCTTGCGCTCGGGTCGATGACCCATCCACCTTTTCTTTCAAAATCGAGGTCGATGGCCCCAGTTTTCAATGACCATTATAGTTCGGGTCGATGACCTATCCGCCTTTTTCCTCAAAATACGGGTCGATGGCCCCAATTTTCAAATGATTAACATAGTTCGGGTCGATGACCCATCTACTTAAATCAAAATGCGGGTTGAAGACCCATTTTCAAAAGATGTTTATAGTTCGGGTCGATGACCCATCTACTTAAATCAAAATGCGGGTTGAAGACCCATTTTCAAAAGATGTTTATAGTTCGAGTCGATGACTCATCCACTTTTCAAGATGCGGGTTGAAGACCCATTTTCAAATGATGTTTATAGTTCGAGTCGATGACTCATCCACTTTTCGAGATGCGGGTTGAAGACCCATTTTCAAATGATGTTTATAGTTCGAGTCGATGACTCATCCACTTTTCGAGATGCGGGTTGAAGACCCATTTTCAAAAGATGTTTATAATTCGAGTCGATGACTCATCCACTTTTCAAGATACGGGTCGACGACCCATTTTCAAAAAAAAATGTTTCCAGTCGACGACTCATTTTCAAAAGATGTTTACGGTTTCCAGTCGAAGACCCACCACTCTTTAATCTAAAAATATAGGTCGAGGACACAAAATTTTGAATTGGTCGAAGACCCATTTTCAAATTAAAATTCTTATTCGGATCGATGATCCATCCCGTTTTGAAGCAGGTCGATGACCCATTTTCAAATAAAATTCGCAGCTCGGATCGATGATCCATCCTTTTGAAAATGCCGCAGATTTCACTATGTTAGTCGTATCCTATGATTTGTTTTAAGATTGAGCAGGAACGCTCCAACCGGGGGCTCTAAAGTCATAAACCTTAGACCCCGACGACAGGATGACATCCTCAAAATGACGAAATTTTAGCAGAAGCTAAACGAAGTGACACTTCCAAAAGAATACAGACATAGGCTTTACTCAATCGAGTAAACAAATTGATTTGGGCCAAAGCAGCAGAAAGCTACAGGCCAGCGAGCTCGAACTACGATACGGGTTTGATTCTGTCACAACGGATACGTAGGCGCCTAAGGATAAGGCTCAACCCACACTTCGATGAAAATGAAGGCATCCAGAATCATGTTTTAGGTATGATTTCTTCTTATGGCTGGTGAGCTTATGTACACAGGTCTAAGGGACCCTAAACGACCCGTGAGGCTCTCAAGTTGTGATCTTCGATCGACTCGAGAGTCTACTTTGACTTTCGCCCTGTCCAAGCCTCAGTCAAAGTGGGGGCTCTGTAGATACCCGTATCTGTCGATATGGAAATTTATAGAAAACCCGACAAACACCCAATGATGATAGGACAACATGTATTCCGTGTCATTTAATTGAGTTCGTTTTACGATGTAAGTCGGACGCTGTCGACGTAATGTTTTATTAATTTAAATGATGTTTAAATTAATGTTTTAACAAGGTAAATTTATTTCGATCAAAATTTATTTGCCTCAAGTATTTTATTGAAAATAAAATACTTCGATTTGAAAAATCATTTTAAGTAATTCGATTTGAAAAATCGCTTTTACAAATTTTATATTTGACTTGAAAAGCCGTTTCTCGTGTCCTTAAGCCATTTTATTAAATCGTATTCGACAAATTCGTTTTCTTAAAAGCAAGTTTTTTAGCTCGTTTTGAGCTCGATTTAAAGAGCGATTTTGAGCCCGTTTCAACACGAACTTCGAGGCCACCTTCACCCACTTTCTTCCCCACATATCCAAGATCAAACCCAGCCCAAAACCACGACCTAAACCCACCATAACAAGCCAAAACGTATCCAAGAACAGAGCTGATCCGCAGCAGCTCGTAGGCCCCAAAATCAGCCCTTATTTAGCCCAAACCCGACTCCTATTTGCCTACCCATGACACATACCCATATCCTAACTATCCTACCCTTATTACCCTTCCTTTCCTTCGAATAATCAGCCCAAATAACTCGACCAAAAGCAGCCCAAACTTGGGCCAAAACTCGACTTATTTGGCCATCAAACTCGTGCCCACAAACACAAACCTATACCTGATCCACATGCTCCGTTTACCTTTGCTTAACCCTCAAGAAAACATCCTACAAAACCCTAGAACGAGCCTTGGACAGCAGTCCACGAAAGAGAGGAAGGAGCTGCTCTTTTCCATCGAAAAACCCTACCTTTCGACCTTATAAATACAGACTAATCACAAGCATTCAAGGGACACGAGTTTTAGAACATACACACATAACACTAAGTCACAAAAAGCCATCAAAAAGCCTCCAAAGGAGTCGAGATAGCTGCTCTAAAAACAGAGCACGTTTTTTCTGGTTTTCGGTCAGCTATCCCTTCTTCTACCTCGTTTTTCGTGTCGCAAACTTCTCAGTCACTCTGATTTGTTTGCATAATCTTAAATTACACGTTACCACGATTCCAAAACATCTTTCGGTTCGAAATTTCGTTGAGAAACGAATAAGTTACAAGCTTTTGAAAATCGCTGTCAGTTTTGCTCAAAGTTACGGATTTACAATTGGTTTTAAATCGGCAGCGGCCCCTTGGGATAAAATCTTACAATCGATTACGACTCAAAGAATTGGTCAACGATACATGTAAGTTGAGGGTGCAAAAATACTCACTTTACTTTGCTTATATTGCTGTTTTTATCGCTTTTTATCGCTTTCTGTTGCTTTTTATTGCTCTCTGTCGCTCTGTTGTTTATCATCGTACTTGCCATGTTTATTGTTCGTTTTGGATTTGTATCTTCAGCATGATTTTGATATGTGTGTGTGTATGTGTCGTCTTTCTCGTTTATTTGATATACACGTTTAATTTCCTTGCGTAATACGACTTGTGTAGTATGACTTGCTGTCGTTAGTTTGATTTTTGATTTGTTCGTTAGCTTATATATAATTAGGTCCTACTCATGTTTAATTAATTATCTGATAATTGGTCTTTCATGTATTATTTCAGATTCGCAACTCACGTTTGTATGATTAGTTTTCGATGATTTTGCTCTGTCGTTTAGTATTGGTTTCGTATTTAGTCTCGTTAATCATGTAAGGGTCGTGCAGTACATGGCTCTGTCTGCTGTCTTTTCTGTTTTGCTTGTTCAATCTTTAATCGTGTAACTCTTTGGTGTATGAATTTGTATAGTTTAGAATTTCATGTGTTGTGCTTAATTAGTTACGTTATGTGTTTATGTTTGCTTGTATTTTAGTCGTGTTCGACTATCTAGGCTCTTGTTTGTGTGATGGTTAATTGAGTTTTTATTTGTATCCGTGTAATTTGTTTGCATGATTATTTAGTTGTATTTGATTAATAATTTGTACGTTCATTTGTGTTTGTCTGCTATAGTTTTCGTAGGTTTGCAAGTTTATTTAATTATATTTGATTATTAGTTTATACGTTTGGTTGTGTTTGTCCGTCACTACTTTATATTCATGTATCACGTTTATTTATCTATGTTCATCATTCATGCTTGTCCCTGTATATTAGTCGAGTATTTATTTTTATTCGTCTGCCGCTAACGTTTGTTAATCTATCTTATGCTGTCGGTAAGTATTTCTGCTTCTTTTCTTTGTTTGCTAGAATAGTAAATGAACCCATGTTGAATAACTTTGACGAAGTCATATGTGCATTAAACGACATAGAATGGATATATTTTGTTTAGGGTTAAAACGTTTGTTTGCATATCCGCTGTGTACTCATAATAGCCATGGTTTTATTTAGTAGGGACCGTCTTTACGACGGGCGGGGTTAGGTGTTAAATTAATGAAATTCTTTAAAACTTCCTAACACGTAAACTCACACGAACTCATTTTCTCTAAAACTGGTTTTCTAAATTCCATATAAAATTTAGTGGCGACTCTTTTCGAATCAAAAATGTTTTTGAAATAAAACATCGCGTGGATCAAAATCCCTTGTCCACATATATACCTACCACTGGCCAACTTGTATATCTAATCATTTTTGTAACTTATTTTCATGTAACTTTTACACAATTTTTTGTAACTTTAGTCCAACTTGTATATCTACTCATAAAAGTCACATGCTAGAGTGTAATCTTACAAATTTTACAGATCTTTCATGTCAGTAAACTCCTTGAAAGAGTTCATGGTCGTAAGGCATGATGTCAGTGATTTGTTTCTTGTTGTTAATGTGTCCTATCGAGTTTCAATTATATAACTCTAAGACAATTTTATGCAACTGTAACACATTTTTATATAATCGTAACACATTTTTTTGTAGCTTCATTGTAAATTTAGGTATGCGCAATTAAATCTTAACATATTACTCACACAACTAACTACAATCTAACATTAACAAAAAGTGTATTACAAACTATTAATTCACTAATTCTCGAAGTAAAGAGCACGATTCCCTTATATACAATGAAAGGTTCCTTGTCAGTTACAAAATCTCTTTATCTATTTCCGTATATTAGTAACTTCGTCTTCATTGTTCCATCACGCCACTTTCATGTCGTACACCTACGGACATCGAACCCGCGTCCAAGAACATATATCACCATTGTCCAACACAAGGAGTGAATTTATTTTCATCCGTCTTGCAAAAATACATTCACCCTTACTTCTGACCAATTTGCAAAATACATCAAACATTATTTCTTTTCAAATAACAAATTGAATAAAAAATACTTACATTTCAAGCGACTGGATATGAGTTTAACGTAAACTTTAAAAGCAGAGTAACAAAGTACAACAATAAAAAATAAAACTTTAACAGTAAAACATAAAACTTTAACAGCAGAGCAACAAACTACAACGATAAAACATAAAACATTAACAGTAAAACATAAAACTACAACGATAAAACATAAAACTTAAACATCTGAAATTTGAAACTACAACCGGAAATTATAAAACTTTAACACAAATTTTTAAAACATTAACTATTACTTTTATAACTGCAACAGCAAATTACGAAACTTTGAACAAATTTTTAAAACTTTTAACTTTACCAAACTTTATAATTAATTCTATTTATCAATTTGCAATATTATCAATCTACTAAGTTTACCACCTTCATCTTCAAATTTTGTGAAACTCTCCATCTTCATCTCCATCTCCATCGCTATCTCCATCTTCAAAATTTGAGAAAAATGTTCATCTTTAATTATCACCATCTTCATCACTATACACAAAATTCTTTAAATTCTGGAAATTTAAAATACACATCATCTTCATCACTATATTCTATTAAAATAAATCTATACAAAATTAAAGGAAAACAACATGCTCCACCATTAAAAAACACTCACCATCAACAAGAATAACACATCATAAAAAAAAAAAAAAAATAAAAAAAAAATAAAAAAAATAAAAAAAAATAAAAAAAAATTATTCACGCTTAACAATCTGCAGATTTTCCATATTATAAAAACCAAATTCCAATTATAAGTCTTTTCTGGTCGTAAATAACTGACATAAGTTGTTTACATAAAGAAAGATGAAATAATAACGAAGAAATTATAAGCAAATTTTTAATTTTAGAACCTCAGAGAAACATGACAAAAATAAGAAGAAAAGAATAAAAGAGAAGTAATAATAAGGAAACAATAATTGAGAAATGGAATTTTAATTACCATAATTATGACTGAGCAATCATCTCGTAAATCACTACCCTCAATTACTACTACTTTGATTTTTTATTTTTTTTTAAATTACACATTGATTACAATAATGCCTAATAGTTGCTTAACAAATCTCAGCCCTTCATACACTCCTAATCTAAGGGCTCACATGCTGCATCGCGGTCTCACTCATATTTGCTGCCTCGATATAACTTTACTCTATATATATATATATAATTAGGATCACGTGAGTCCACTTATCTTTTTGAGTCCGTGAGTCCAGATTACAATATCACACACTATAACTAACAATATCACATACTATAACTAACAATATCACACACTATGCCAGGGCGCACAAATTTTTTGAATCCTTTATTTTTCTTGTTTTTTTTCGTGATATTGTTTCCTATATGTTGTGATATTCTTCCTTAAAACCAGTGATATTGTAACTGGACTCAAGGAATCAAATATTTAGGTGGACTCACCAGATCTTGCCTAATATATAGTGTTATTGATCATAAAGTTTCCTAGGTTGATGTTTAAGTCTTTTTCTTGGCATAAGGAGTTACAGTCTTCTACACTATAGTTGAAGTTTTGTAAAATGTCAATGAAGTTTTTCCAAAATTCAGTTGGACTGTTATTTATGTACTTATAATATCTAAATTTTCTACTAAGAATTTTATATTTCAAATTATTCTAGGGATTTCTCTACGATTTTATATATCGAGATATCGAAGATACGCATGCTAACTATATACAAGATTAGTGGTTTGAACTTTCGGAGAAATTCACCACTTAATGTGGCAGTACTTTTAATATGGACGCAGACCTATATTTTGTTCCGCTGCGTTTTGATGATCATTTTTCATTAGCTTGCGTAAATTTCTTAGACAATACGGTCGACATCCTCGACTCTCGAACTCGTGAGGAGCCTTAGGAGGAAGCACCCTTGCACTTTAACGCTTCCTACGTCACAGTATGTCGCTTTAAACGTCCTCTTTTTTTTTGTAAAATTATTTGATTCCGTTAATCATTGAATCCGAATCTAACTTATTTTGTCGCAGTATGACGGTGCCAGCCATTTCCTCGATAATCACGGTTACGAGAAAGGTGGTAAGATCACTGATTTTCCTCTCAGATTTATTAATCTCAAATGGCAGGACAAACATGCGACTAATCAAGAATCAGGATTGGTCGCTATGATGCCCGTGACCCTCTACGAAGGGAGCGCTTTTGAAGACAACAACCTCAGACCGAAGAGGCAAAGAAATTATCTCGTTGTTTAACTTGCAGCAGCCCTTGTCCTTGCCGATGGTAACCTAATTCGTGATAGTTTTATTTACAAGCTTAACCAATTCATTGAGAGGAAGCCTGGACCAAAAATGGTCAAGGCGAGCAAAGGCGGTTTTAGTCTAGAACACGGTTTGGGTCCTTGGGCTCGAACCATGGGCTAGGCCACGGTCCTAGGGTCCACCCAAGCTTATTTTGAGTGAATTAAACAATAATATCTTGGTCAAGCTTGGTGGATCAAAGAAGTCAAGGAAAGTCAAGTTGTAGAGCAACCGAAAAGTCAATGAATGTGCTACTTTTGAAGTGTGAACTTTGGGTGCACCCATGTGGGTTCGAACCACAAGTCAATTAAATCTTCAAGAGCAAAATCAAGAGGGAACAAGGGTCAAGTCAGCCGAAAATATTCAAAGAGGAGCTTCACATGTTTGTCCTCAACAAGTCCCTTTCAACACATGTCACTATCTTCCTTTATGCTTTATGCTTTATGTATTTGTTTGTTTCTCTTCAAATTTTCAGCCAATTGAGCTCATGTGAGCCGAAAATATTGTAGCTTTTGTGGGTTACTTGTAGCCTTTAGATCTCCTTTAAAATGTAAGGCCAAGATTAGAGCAAGGGTACTATATAAACCCTCACTCTAACATCATAATTTTTCAGATTTGATATTGAATGAAAACCCTAGAGTTTATGAGTTGAGTGTTCTTCATTTTCTCCTTGCTTTGTGCTTGAGATTGTGAAAGATTAATTAGTGGCTTTGTGCTTGATTAATCACAACCTAAATCTATTACTTTGTGTGTAGATTTAGTACTATCTTTTATTGTTTTCTTTTATGTTACAAAATTTCAGAAAATTATCCCACAAAAACACATCTTTAGCCGAGATTTTCAAGACTCTTCAAGTTCGATTTTTGTTAGTCTCTTGAGTGGAATCAAACCCCATAGGTTTCACTCCAAATTGGGTATCAAAGCCTAGGTTTGTTCTTGTTTTTTCGATTTGTTTTTGTTTTCGGTTTGATCTTGTTTTTTTCGGGTTTACTCTTGTTTTCTTTTATTGTTTTCGTTTTTTCTCTTTTCTTGTTTTCCTTGTGTCTTCCACAAAAATCCACAAACATACTCACAAAATTTTCACAAAATGGTTGAAGATCTACACTTATGTTAGTATTGGTTTCGGTTCTTACACCCAAAGGTCCAAACTTTACTTGAATTTTTCAGATTTGTTTCTTTAGTTATTCCAATGGGTATGTTTCTTCCTTTTGATATTTCTTGTGATACTACTCTTGGTGAGACCATGTATGATTCTATGGAGAAAGTTAGAAGAGAGCTTGAAATCAAAATGAGTCGAATGAGGGGTAGACCAATCCCTAACCCTAACCTTGTGATCTTGAGGGAGTTAGAGGATAGATTGGCTCGGGTAGGAGGAGAGCCACCCCCTAGCCATGGCCGTGTGACTTGTGGAGCAATACATGCTCAAACCCTAACCCTAGAAGAGAATCACCAAGCCCAAAACTTTAGGTCTAGGTGTACCATTATGGGAAGGGTTTGTAATTTGGTTGTTGATGGGGAAAGTTGCAATAATGTTGCCTCAAGCACCCTCATTGAAAAACTAGCTTTGCCTACACAAGGTCACCCTAACCCTTACAAGATGAAATGGCAAGAAAATGGAGCCGAGATGAGTGTGATGGTGGTTAGACAATGCTTGGTTTCTTTCTCCATTGGAAGGGATTACATGGATGAGGTTTTGTGTGATGTGATTCCCATGGATACTTGTCACCTTCTATTGGGGAAACCATGGAAGTTGGGAAGAAATGCTAATCATGATGGGAGGGACAATACTTATACTTTTAAGATTGGAGCTAAGAAAATCAAACTTGCACCCTTACCTCCGATTTTGAAGAACCCTAACCCACCCTCCTTGATTGGGTCACACGAAAAAATGGAGATTGATGGGAGACCAGAAATGAAGCATGTGTTTAATGATGAGAAGGATGAATGTGTTCTTCTTCTCAAAGACGTCCCTATTGATCAAGAAAGGCTGCCCACCAAGGAAGTACAAGCCTTGCTAGATTCTCATGGAGTTAAGCATGTTGTCCTAGCTCCTTTACCTCTTACCTTGGAGTACAAGGCTGCCCCTTGCTTGTTTGAGGCTCCCAACAAGGTGTTAGTGAATGAGGAAGCCGAAATAAGTGAAGAGATGAATGTTGGGGAGAAATTGATAATTCACTTTGCTAATGATGATCCTAAAAATCAAGATGAAAGCAAGGTAGAGAATCTCAAGCGAAGGAATGAGTTTGGAATAGAAAGTCTACCTAAGTTCATGGAAAGGAGATTCATGTGGAGTGGGAGTGTTGATGCAAACAAAGAGTCGAGGGAATTTCTAAAATGGAAATTCAAAGTGAATACTAACAACAACAAGGAGGATGAGTCCATTGAAGGTCCAAAGTTTGATGTGTGGAAGAGAAACACGGCCCACAAGGCCATGCATGAATTGGTCACACTTCTTAGGTCGTCTAATTCAACAAGTGCCTTCATGATCGAGAATGTAGCCCTCCATGTGATCAAAGACAATCCTAGGACAATAAGAAGGAACAAAGAAGAGGAGCACGAGTTCAATGTCAAGGTTCCAAGTGTGAAAGTTTCGACCAAGAGCAAAGAAAGTGAATCATTTGGAGATACAAAGGTCGATGTGTTAGAAAATTCAAGTGAGTCCTTGAGATGGAAGTTCAAGGTGGGGATTTATCAATACCAAGGGAGTGCTATGTGGTTATCATAATCAAGTCTACTCGAGTGGTTTCATGAAATGGGGATTCAAAGGAGGAACTAAACATGGCCAAGGAGAGCTAGGTGATGTTCCTATGCAAACCTCACCTAAGCTCAAGTTTGAAGGATTTAGGACTAACCTAGGGCAAGCACACGAGCCATGGGGCTCCTTGAGTAAAGAGATGGGTGAAGCCGGGCACAATCCAAGGAGTCAAGTCAAGAAAATCCATCCATTCATTCGAGCTCTAAGCCCTTGGTGTCCATTGAAACTAACACTCCTTGAATTCGTTTTTGGTTGTGGGATCAAAGAGGTGCCTCTCCTTGGAGGTTATGATCAATGTCAAGATGAAACTCATGTTAAGAACCCTAAGGATTTGAGGACAAATCCTTTTCAAGAAGAGGAGATTGGACCAAAAATGGTCAAGGCGAGCAAAGGCGGTTTTAGTCTAGAACACGGTTTGGGTCCTTGGGCTCGAACCATGGGCTAGGCCACGGTCCTAGGGTCCACCCAAGCTTATTTTGAGTGAATTAAACAATAATATCTTGGTCAAGCTTGGTGGATCAAAGAAGTCAAGGAAAGTCAAGTTGTAGAGCAACCGAAAAGTCAATGAATGTGCTACTTTTGAAGTGTGAACTTTGGGTGCACCCATGTGGGTTCGAACCACAAGTCAATTAAATCTTCAAGAGCAAAATCAAGAGGGAACAAGGGTCAAGTCAGCCGAAAATATTCAAAGAGGAGCTTCACATGTTTGTCCTCAACAAGTCCCTTTCAACACATGTCACTATCTTCCTTTATGCTTTATGCTTTATGTATTTGTTTGTTTCTCTTCAAATTTTCAGCCAATTGAGCTCATGTGAGCCGAAAATATTGTAGCTTTTGTGGGTTACTTGTAGCCTTTAGATCTCCTTTAAAATGTAAGGCCAAGATTAGAGCAAGGGTACTATATAAACCCTCACTCTAACATCATAATTTTTCAGATTTGATATTGAATGAAAACCCTAGAGTTTATGAGTTGAGTGTTCTTCATTTTCTCCTTGCTTTGTGCTTGAGATTGTGAAAGATTAATTAGTGGCTTTGTGCTTGATTAATCACAACCTAAATCTATTACTTTGTGTGTAGATTTAGTACTATCTTTTATTGTTTTCTTTTATGTTACAAAATTTCAGAAAATTATCCCACAAAAACACATCTTTAGCCGAGATTTTCAAGACTCTTCAAGTTCGATTTTTGTTAGTCTCTTGAGTGGAATCAAACCCCATAGGTTTCACTCCAAAGCCGGAGTTGTGGGAAGAGATTAAAGCCAAGCGTAAGATCGCTGAGATTTTGTCCAAATCCCAAAAACCAACCTAATTCATAATGGTCTCATTGACAAGTTTAAGTTGTTCTCGAACTTCTGTTTACATGCTATTTATGTTGACGCCTTATTTTGTAAACTCGGTTACAAACTTTTATTGGTTAAATATTTTGTAAATTATGTTTCATCGGTTAGATCATTTTCCTCCCTTAAGGTTGAAATTACTATTTCTTACTCAAGGATCCTATATATTGATGTGGAAATTGAAATTGTAAGTTAAATTTCATGAGAACTATATTATCATATCACAATTAGTTCGGAATCGTTATTTCAACACCCATATATAACATGTTAACAGAACAATAGAACTTCGGTTACGTTTTAAAAAAAACTTCAACAACGTTGTTACGAACTGTAACTCCCTAATACCAGAAAATACACTTCAACATCAACTTATGAAACTTCAACATCTATAAAACTTCAAAAGAATTTAATAAATTTTCAACCTAGTTTCGTGAAACTTTTACAACGTTTCAAACAACTTAAATAGTAAATACAAAAACTTCAAAGATATTTCAAAAAACTACAACAGTACCCGACGAAACATTTACATAATAAACGACGAAACTTTACGATATAAAACAATAGTCCAGTACTTTGAAAACAAATACCAACGACATTTAATAAATTTACAACAAAACAGAAATGTCAACCATTAACAATATAATTCCAACGGAAATTTTAGTATTTTCTCAATCTAAAAGCTACTATGTCTTACTTGAATATTTATAATCAAGAAAACAAAAAAAATCAATACAACTCTTAGAAAACTACATCAGAACTGATCTTCCTCACCGCACAAGTCGTCAACTAAATCAACTGCTACTTTTCTACATACGGGTTAGGACAAAACATTTAATATCTCTTTGGAAATTCTTGAAATCGTTCGAGCTAGCACCAACGTTTTGGAATCCATTTACTTGTTCCTCATACATCTTGTACGTCTTCGTAGCTCCAATATTCAACTATCATTTAAAAGTAAAATATCAAAAAATTAGCATCAAACTGTAAGATCTAGTTATGAAACTTTAACTATTATCAAGGAAACTGTAACTACCCACTATGGAACTTTAACAAGTTTCAAATTATTTGTCACTTTAACAATTACAAAAAAAATATGTTATCTCAAATTTTACGATATCAAGTAGTATTTTTTCCATGATAAAATTTATTTTAAACTTTAACTAGTTCTATAGAAACTGTGACGACAGATTTCGAAACTACAACAAGTTCTTAAAGCAGCTACACCAAAAAAAATTTGTAATTTCAACTACTACAAACCAAACCTTTACACCAAAAATTGAAACTTTAACAAATATATACGTAAGCAATGTGAAACTTCAACTTAACCTTATTAAAAGACTATAACAAAAAACAATATACTTACACATATTTTACCATAAACTTATACAACTACAACATACTATTTAAATAGAACTTCAACGTCAATTTTTATAACTGCTACAACTTATCAAAGAATTCTAAGAAAAAAAATTTAAACACGGGAAAAATAAACTTACCCGAGAATTTGAAACTATTAACTTCTTATGATACTCATTCAAGTTCTTAGTCAACTTGAGGAATTCTCGATACTCAACGAAAACGAGTTCATGATTATGATTAACAATAAACTAATCAATTACAAACACACCGTTTCTTGAGAAAACCCTAATTCTCGCCTTGCAGTCAATTGCAAGTACTGATCTTCTCCTTCCACTGTCATCCCCTATCTTCTCCCTGCAGTCCCAATTTCATCTACAAATAAACAAAATAAAAATATAATGAACTCGTGGTATTTTTCATTAATTACATCTATAAATAACAAAATAATTTAAAAAAAAAAAAGATAAAACGTAAAAAAATACGGAAAAAAATAGACCACCCGAATTAAAACTAAAAATTGGCAACTCCTCCATATCTTTATGAATTAATAATGGAAAGTCCCTTTCAAGAGTAAGAACAAAAAAAGATGAATTTATGAATTAATAATGGTAGAAACTGGAAAAAAATGGGAACAACAATAACGAATGAAGGTTTGTAAGAGCAGGAATAAGAAAATATGAATGAATGTAGAAGGAGAGGAAGAGTCAATGTAATCAATTGAAAGAATGAAGTCTGAAAAATGAAAAAGAATGATTAAAATAACTGAGGGGACAAATGCATCGTGAAGTGAAACTAAATCATTTACTTTTTTTTTTTTTTTTTTTTTTTTTTTTTTGGCTCACCCCTAATTAATTGACTAAATCTCAGCCCTCCATACACCCCCAATCTAACGGCTGTAATACTGCCTTGATGTCTTTCTCTAAGCACTTGCCTTAATAGATCTATACAGTGAGGATCCAGTGAGACCACCCCTTAAAATAAGACCTTCCCGCAAATCTGGACCGTTAGATCTAAAAATCAACGGCCTAGATCTGTCACGGCTGTTATAATAACATCCTATGTTTATTATAGTAACACATCTAAAATTATGTTATTATAACATAAATGAATATTTGTTATTATAACATAGTTTCAACATTGAGCTAATTTTCCATGTTGTTATAATAAAGAAGATACATTGTTACAGTAATAAGATATTTTATTATTATAACAGAGTGGTCTCATTTTAAGGGGTGGCCTCATTTTAAGGGGGTGGTCTCACCTGATTCAAAAAATAATATATAATAGATAATAGATAATAGATTATGAGATTTTCCGACTCCAATTTAAGTCAAAAAATTAGGGTCTTACTCTTTCACCTGCACATTTTACTCAAACGCCCACGTAATTTACGATTTTATCCTTTTCATTCCACCCAAAATTCCATCTATTCATACTTTTCTCACTTTTTTCTTTCAAATTGTGGTCTTTATTAAAGATTTCTCTCTTCTTTTAAACCGCTTCTTTTGAAGTGTCATTGCAAATATTACGGAGTAGCACTTTGCAGTAAATTGGATTATTGGCACTAATTTCTTTTATTCATTTTATTCAAGGTGCTCGTTAATGGAAGACAAGTTGGTATTTCGGAATCCATTTTTTGATGAGTCAATGTCTAGCATTATTTATCCATTTTATAATTCAACATTATAATCATGTTCTCCGTAAACCCTAATTTCTTTTTTAGAAGATAATCCCTAATTTTTTTAGAAGATGAACTCTAATTTCTAATTGACTTTAAGAAAAATTGAATTGATCAAAAAATAATTAAAATTTACTTGTTTAATATATGAATTTCAACCCAAAATTTAATATCTTGATGAATTCAAAAATTAAATGATTTGATTTTTCATTGATTTACTTTATTTTGTAAAGAGAGAAAAAGGTGAAAAGAGAAAATGATGAAGGGGTAGCTGAAAGCTGAAAAGCTAGCTGAGTAGGTAGCTGAAAAGGTAGCTGAAAATAACAGACTGATAAGGTAACTGAAATTAATTATATTGTTTGGTAAAACAAGCTGAAATAATAACTGAAATAAATTAATTGACATAAAAGGACTTGATTTTTATTTTATGGATGGAGTTATAAGAATATAATAGTAAACATCTTATGCAATTTATCTTATTTTTAATAAATTTCACAAAGTAGGCTTTTTATTTCAATTAATTGAAATTATCTCCAAATCAGCCTCACCAAACACTTCCAGGTAAAATAGATAGCTGAAATTTTAGTCAAATCAGCTGGCTGGTCAAATAAGCTAGCTGATTTGTGCAACCAAACAGGGCCTAAGTGGAAATTTTATGAAAAATTGCGGGGCATTAGAGTAAAGGACGCGGGTGATTGAGCACTACGAAAAATAAAGTAAAATTAAACCAAATAACACGAGACCTGAAGGTTTCGTCTAAAATCCCCTTAATTTCTCTATAAATCAAAAATCCAAGTCAATTCTTTCTATTTCAACCCTTCAACTTAACTTGCCATCTCATGAATTTGATATCCATCAACAATTGCTACTGCTCAACTTTCAGCTCATCTTTCTAAAATCACTGTGTTTGTCCCATTTAAATCCCTACCCATCTAAATTTCAGCCAAAATCATTATTTTTTTTTTCAACAATTTGGAGCTTTTCTGCGTGTTCTTGGTTGAAATTGAGTTGCTTTTTTTTTTTTTTTTTTTTTTTTTTTTTTTTATGGGTTTTGGCTCAATTTTAGTGGCTGTGTAAGAATTCTTTTTTGTTATTGTTGCTTAAATTTTGACTGATTGCAGTTTGATTAAATTAGGGTTTGTGATACTAGAACATTTAACTGTTGTGCAATATGGTGGTGTCTTTATTTTGTTTTTTAGATTAAGCAATGTCTGTGGTACAAACCATGGCTTTGAACAAAAAACAAGCAGTTAAATTAGGTGTTTTTGGTCGATTTGTCTTGATTTCTGGTGGTTTAATCACATTGATTATATGGAGTTTGTCACTTATTAGAAATGATTCTGGCTCAATTAATTCAAATGGGTTTGCTGAGGATGTTCCTAAGCATGTACATTCTGTGTCTCTACATAAAAGAATTGGTCTCCCTGAACAGAATGAGCTGTCGAGATTGTTAGAGGAGCGAAACCAGTTATCCCCGCGAAATTTAGATCTATTTCCGAGCTTGCCCAATGATCATGTAGTCATTGTGTTGTATGTTCATAACCGTCCACAATATCTCAAGGTGGTTGTTGAAAGCTTGTCACGTGTAGATGGGATAGACGAGACACTTCTTATTGTTAGTCATGACGGGTTTTTTGAGGAAATGAATACGATTGTGGAAGGCATTAGGTTTTGTCAGGTGAAGCAGATTTTTGCTCCTTACTCTCCCCATTTGTTTACGGATAGCTTCCCAGGTGTGTCTCCGCGGGATTGCAACGAGAAGGATAATGCAAGCGAGAAAAAATGTGTAGGGAATCCTGATCAGTTTGGGAACCATCGATCCCCTAAAATCGTGTCTTTGAAGCATCATTGGTGGTGGATGATGAACACGGTTTGGGATGGTTTAAAGGAGACCAAAGGTCATCTAGGTCATATACTTTTCATAGAAGAAGATCACTTTATATTCCCCAATGCATATAGAAATCTCCAGCTTCTTATAAAGTTGAAACCCGAGAAATGTGAGAGCTGTTATGCTGTTAATTTGGCTCCATCTGATGTAAAATCGAGAGGGGAAGGTGTCGAGGTTAAGATGTTGATCGCCGAAAAAATGGGTAATGTTGGGTACGTGTTTAATCGGACAGTGTGGAAGAAAATCCTCACCAAGACTGACAAGTTTTGTTTCTTCGATGATTATAATTGGGATATAACAATGTGGTCTCAAGTATACCCCTCATTTGGGAGTCCAGTGTACACCTTACGTGGTCCAAGAAGTAGTGCGATTCACTTTGGAAAATGTGGGTTGCATCAGGGCCAAGGGGAGAAAAACAGTTGTATCGACAATGGATCTGTGAACATTGCGGTAGACAGCATCGACAAAGTCCCCAACATCGACACGCAATGGAATGTCCATGTGTATGACCATCAAGCAGGGTACAAGGCCGGGTTTGAAGGCTGGGGAGGATGGGGGGATGAAAGAGACCACCAGCTATGTCTGAAGTTTGCTTCCATGTACCACGAGTAACTTTACTGTAGCTGTGTAATTTGTATCGTTACAGCTGTTGTCTTTAATGTGTTACGGAGTACTTTTTTCGTCTTAACAGCCTGCGAACTTCGTGTTATGTATTGTAAACATGTGATTTTTGAATCCTATAGAAGGATAGTATTGCACTCGGTTTCAGAATTTTGGTGGCTGAAGTGAACTCATGTATTTTGCTCTCATATTGGCACTTTGGTTAGTATTTGTCTTGTTTTACGATTTGGGTTTTGTTTGATTTTCCTGCTCTCGGTTTCAGAATTTTCAAATCCAATTCTGAATCCATCGGTAGTCTCATGGCTATCTTGTTCAATCTGTCTCAATTTTCGTTCAATCTACGGCCAAATTCTCAAAAGCTTCGTCAATTTGGGGGCGGGGTTAATTAAAGTAGCAAGATCTGAGAGATGTGAAAGACGTGTGTATTTGTGAGGTTTTTTTGGGGTGTCAGTAGTTTTAAATGCTCGCTGCGTCCTGGTATTGGATAAAATACACAATTGCTGTATCAAGTTGGCGTAAACTAACGCAGTCGGTGTTTAGATTTTTCTTATTACAATTAATTTTTTTAGTTAGAAATTCAATTTTTCATTTTCAATAGTTTTTAGGAAAATTTCACATGAATAAACCATCCTATCAGTAATCTTTCATAAATAAACCAACATTTTGATTAATTCTCAATAAACCAACATTTACACCTTATCTTCCAATATTAGACTATCCCCATTTTAAAACGACTATTTAAGGTTGAAAATCACATGTTTTTCCCTTTGTTTCTCTATAACATTAATAATGGAGTGAAAGCATGTGTGTTATAGTTTTCGTTTTACCCAAAATGACAAGTTTAAAATCGAGATAGTTTAATAATGGAAGATGGGGTGCAAAGGTTGGTTTATTCAGAGTTAATCAAAAGGTTGGTTTATTAATGGAAGATCACTAATAGGTTGGTTTATTCATGTTAAATTTTCCTAGTTTTTATACATTTAAAATTTAGAAAAATACATCTTAGAGCTAAAAATTACGAGTGTGAAGTTGACGGTTTTTAAAAACGTCTTTGTTTCGGGTACAAAGTTGAGAACTAAGTACAAAAACTAAATACCGAGAATTACAAGTTGAATATGGATTATAAACTAAATAAGCTAAGTCCTGGGCGGTCCTTAGCTCCTTGACTATTTCGGTTCTTCTCTCGGCCTGAAATCACGCAACAAACCTAGCCCCGGGGCCTTCCGGGTGATGGCCCTCCGACGCTCAAGTCAGTTACGAAAACAAATGAATTTAGAGAGAGAAAAGAGAGAAAAACCTTTTGTGTAGTATTTTGTGTTATGTGTGAATGTCCTTGATTATTAGGGTTAGGTTACTTTTTATACTTATTATCAGTTTGTCCTCTTGTGCTGCTGGTCTGTACAGTACGGCCCCGGGTGGGCCACACTTGATTCGGACCCGGGAGGGACCATTGGGTCCCTGGGTACAAGGGATGCTCCCGGCCCACGACCTCTCTGGCCCGAGGTAGCCAGGCCCGGGAGATATCACCCCCAACAACTGCCCCCATGCAGGGGAAGCCCTAGGCTTGCCCTGGATGTCTTGACCCTCCTGGACTGGTTACCTTCCCTGGTGCTCTGAATTATGCCAGCCTCCCTTGCATTCCTGCTTTCTGACCTCGTACTCTTCTCCCTCCCGCTTGAGAGTGGTGTGTTGAGTACGCTTTAGTTTTGGCGCAATTTTTAAATTCTAAACCCCAAGGAGGCGACGTTTCACTTCCCCTGGCCAACACGTGTCGTACAACGGGTGGGAGTGCACTATTCATACCTTTTTCTATAAATACCCCCCTATTTCGTTTCATTTCGCCCTTTATCTGCCTTTTAAACACTCAAAATCTTCTCAAAAACTCTTCAAATTTGATCAGATTTTGTCCGTACTTCGCTCTTGTTTCATCCAGTCACCATCTTCATCTTCGCTCGTGCTATTTTAAGAGGTAATCTTCGCGTTTATTTCTTGATTTCATAAGTTTCCATTTAGTAGAGAACAATGAGTGCCTCAGCCGACTCGTCTTCTAGAACCGCTTCGGATTACAATGTAGTTTCGGATTCTGAGGTGGAGCCTGAATTAGAGGATTTGACCCTGGGCTGGGAAGGCGAGACGGATGTAGAGGCCCAGGCTGGGCCTTCTCAGGCTGGACCTTCTCAGGTCGAGCCCTCTCATGTGCGAATCTTAGAGCCGGCGGTATTTCGGATTCCTATGGACACTAGGATACATATAGGCTATAGAGATTTTCTGAACGAGCATAACTGCCCTGGGCTTGCGTCTGAACACTATTATTTGCCCAAAGGTTGGGAATTCGTTGTGCCGGGACGACATCAGCATGTGGTCCAACCCCCGGACCTACACACGGCTGTATATATCAAGAACTTAGAGCACGGGCTACGGTTTCCACTTCACCCCTTTATCGAGAAAGTATTCTCCCGGGCTAACATCGCGATCTGTCAAATGACAGCTTTTGGTATTAGGATCATAGTCGCCTTTGCTTGGACATGTTTGTATCTGGGGTTTCCCCTCACGGTGAACCTGTTTCGCCGCCTGCATCATTTCCAGCCTTGCTCCACCCACTCAATGAAACGGTGGTGGTCTCTGCACACCGAGACCGGCTATCTGACTCACTTTCCCGTTAAGACTTCGATGAAGGGGTGGAACGAGAGGTAGCTCTTTCTCAAGTCCTCTGAACCCTTCAATCATCCTCGCTGCTTTCACAACGACGTGAGGGGTCGTCTGGAGAGCCGGGATGAATGGGTCCCGGGGAGCATCCTTCCCTGGAAAAAAATTCCACTAACCGAGGAAGAGTCAAGCGCCGTGGCCTACTTTAAGGCTGACAAGGTGGGGAAGAAGCTGTTTCCCAAGAATTGGCTCCCTCAGGCGGAGACAATCACCCAAGACAAATTTTTGAGCGTCGTCGGCCTAGTCCTGGCCCTTGAAGTAGGTAAGCAGGGGTCGGGTGGCCAAGAACTTGGCGACTTGATTGTTTCTACTTAGCGTTTGTTTTGTTATCTCTTATTCTTTCCGGGTCTGAGCACGGTGATATCGTCTTTTGCAGGTTCCCTAGGCTACTTGACTCCTGAGGACCTGGCCACCATCGGTCTCGGCAAAGACAACAAGCCTCTCGACGAGCCCGTTACCGTAGACCTCGAACGACGCAAGCCCAGCTCAAGGAGCTGGTGAAAGAAATGCAGAGTGAAGTTCCTCCGAGACCGAAAGGGAAGAAGAGAAAAGCGTTCTAGCCTCGCCATGAGAGGAAGGCTGAACAGGCTGCTTCCGTTTCTTCTCCTGGTCCAAACATGGAGGAGGCTCTCCGCGCGGCGGCAGAACCCTTTTTGCCTCCTAGCCCTCCTCGAGAGGCCGGGACCTCTCAGCAGCCTCAACCTTCCCCTCGGACTCCGGAGCTGGAGGTACACACAATAGAGTCTGAGCCCTCGGAAGAGGAGGGCAGGCTTCATAAGAGGCAGAAAACCCAGCAGGTTAGTTTCACTCTCTCGTGGGGAAGCCTCTCTGAGGGGCGTCCCTTGGATGTTCCTTCCGACGGCCTCTCCTCAGTATTCCCGCTCAGCGAGCAGGATGTATTTGACTTGTTACCTTTCTCCATTCAGGGCTCTTCCTCCCGGGCTCAGGCTGAGGAGATGGTGGTGTCGGTGGCCGTCCCGGGTAAAGAGGCCTCAGGCGCCGTGATCTGGCGAGCCATGGCGAGTTCGTGTTAGGCGACTCCGTCGGCCGAGAATCGCCCTCAATGCCGTCGAGCTGATAGCGAAGGCTCATCGTGCGTTGAAGGAACTCTCTAAGTTTACGGACGACTCCACCCGGGAGCTGGATCGTCTGCGCCGCTCGAGCGACGCTCTCTCCCTCCAGAAGCTGCAGGAGGAGCTCCGCCGCCTGAAGAAAGAGAAGGCGACCCGGGACCGGGATGTCTCTGGTCTTAGAGCTGAGGTGAAGCACCTCTCCTCCCAGCTAAGCGAGAGGGAACTCCAACTCTCCGCCCTGGCCAAGGAGAAAGAAACCTTGGCCCTGCAATATGCTGAGGCTGCCCAGGACCGCAACGCTGCCATGGCGAGGGCGGAAGCTGCCGAGGCGAGGGCGAAAGAGGCTGAGGTTAAAGCCACCCAGTTCGCCCTGGAGATGGGTGAGTTGAAAGCGGCCCACTAGGAGGAGTTGCGGAAGGTCCGGGCCGACTCCTTCTACGACGGGGTAGACCTCGGGGCCAACGAGACCAAAGAGCTCGTTGAGAAAGTCGACCCCCACTTCAACTTCGCCCGTCTGGCCGAACTTGAGGCGGAGAAAGACAAGGCTCGCAAGGAGGGGGATGAGGCGGACCCGGATCCGAGGACCACAGATGAGCATTGTGCATGGGAGGTCCCCAGCTGTCTTCCCAACACGAGTGCCGGTGATCAGTCGCTGAGGTGAGAGCAGCCTAGGCACAAGGGCCATCATAGACATCCCGGCTCTTTTGCATAAAGCACCATCACCTGGGTCCGAGGACCACAGATGAGTATTGTGCAGGTGGGAACCTTCCAGGCGGGTGCCTGAAAGGTCTTATCCTTCTCCGACCTTTTGTTCCTTTAGCTGCTCTAGGGCTCTCTTGCCCCCCTTTTCTTCCAGGCGGGTGCTATGATGTTTTTGCCCCCATTCCTGAAAAGTGTTAGCAAAATTTTCAAAAATTCCTATTTTGAATCAGACTATTTTGATTAGCCGGGGTCGGGGGTACTCCCCCCTCCTTGCCCCCTGGCCAGCTTTTGTGTGATACAAATCTAAACAAATACTGGGCAAAAATTCTACTCGAAATTCTACCAAAAAATTACAAGCAAAAGTTCGCGGTGTCAACATCCCTGATCACTCGCGTTAAAAATGTCTACACGCTGCCTCGTTAAAACCTTCTCACGGAAAACCCAGTGGGACAAAACCATGAGTAATGAAAAAGAGTACAGCGTTTACACATAGTATTTCTTTAATGTATCAGAGTTCCAATGGGACGGGAGGTCGTGGCCGCTCATATCTCTCAGCATGAAGGTCCCCGGCTGTTTAACTTCTGTAATTTGATAGGGCCCTTCCCAAGTGGCCGACAACTTCCCGTGGATGTTTCCCTTCCCGGTTGCAGATGCTCTTCTCAGCACTAAATCTCCAAGTTCAAAGTCTCTGTGCTTTACCCTTCGATTGTACATCCTTCTCATTCTGTTCTGATAGACCGCTAGATTCTCCCGAGCCTGGTCCCGGACCTCATCTAGAAGGTCTAGTGACTCTCTTCTTGTCTGTTCGTTGCTGGCGGGATCATGTAAGCTCGCTCGAGGGCTGGGCAGGATTGTTTCAATCGGGAGCAAGGCTTCGGCCCCGTAGACCATGTTGAATGGTGTGTGGCCGGTAGATTCCTTGACTGTTGTTCTGATTGACCACAGGACGCTGGGTAGCTCATCAGCCCATGCTCCTTTTAGTTCATCCAGGCGTTTTTTCATGCCGTTCAACATTTGCTTGTTGGCGGCCTCAGCTTGTCCAATGCTTTGCGGATGGCTGACTGACAAATATGCAATGATTGTCCCGTTCCGATTCAACCAGTCCCGCATGTTATCGTTGTCAAACTGCCTCCCATGATCGAACACAATAACCTTGGGCACTCCAAACCTTGTGATTACGTTCCTCCAAATAAATTTCCTCACGGCCTGCTCAGTGATGGTGGGGATGGCCTCTGCTTCAATCCATTTTGTGAAGTAGTCAATGGCCGCTACCACATATTTCCTGCCCCCGGTCGCTGTTGCGAACGGCCCCAGGATATCCATTCCCCATTGGTCAAAAGGCACTAGGCTCAGGACCGGTCTGAGGTCCCTGGCAGGGAGATTGATATCTGGTGCGATGATTTGGCATTGCCGGCACCGTTTGCTCAACTCTTTTGCATCTTTCAACATGGTGGGCCAAAAATAGCCGGCCCTCAACGCCTTGTGGGCCAACGTACGGGCGGTTACGTGGTGGCCGCAAACCCCAGAGTGTATGTCGTTCAGAATAAACTCAGCGTCTGTCCCCCCTACACATTTTAGTAGCGGGGTCGAGAATGATCATCTGTAGAGCTCTCCGTCCACCAAAATGAACCAGGGGGCTAGCCTCTTCAGCTTAGCCGCTTCCACCCTATCTTCCAGGATTTCTCTCTCCAGCCTTGTTGTTCTCGGACCTTGGGATGTGATGAGCCTCGAAAGATTTTAATCCGGACGTCAGATGTTTTGCTCTCTGGAGATACAAAGCCATTCCCTCCTCCCGGGCCTCGTATTTTCCCTACAGCTGGCCTGCTGCCAGTTGTGAATCCGTTCTAAGCTCAATTTCCTCTGCCCCTATAGCTTTTGCCAGCTCCAGCCCCGCGAGCACCGCCTCATATTCAGATTCATTGTTCATTGCCGGGAAGGCAACTTTTAAAGCATGTTCAAACTTATGTCCTTCGGGACTGATGATAACCACTCTGCCCCGGACCCATGGATGGTAGCTGACCCGTCGGTGTATACCTGCCATACCCCTCTCGGCGCATCCCCTCTGGCCGGGTGTGTGCTCTCTGCGATGAAGTCTGCCAGGACCTGTGCTTTGATTGCTGTTCTCCCGGCGTATGTTATGCCAAATCCTGACAGCTCGATGGCCCACTTGAGGAGCCTTCCAGATTTTTCGAATTTTTCAAGTGCTTTCTCCAGGGGCTGGTCAGTGCGTACTTCCACCGGGTGAGCGTCAACGTATGGTCTCAGCTTCCGGGTGGCGATGACGACGGCGTACGCTGCCTTCTCGATAATTGGATAGTTTCTTTCGGACTGTCCCAAAGCGTAACTGATGAAGTAGATTGGTTGTTACTGTTTTGTGTCCTCCCTTAGAATTACCGCTGATACTGCGCTCGCGGTCACGGCGATAGACAAGATTAGCGTTTCGCCCATGACCGGCCTTGCCAAGGTAGGCAATGTTGTAAGGTGTCTCTTCAGCTGCTCAAAACCTTCGTCTTGCTCCCTTTCCCATACAAACTTCTTGTTTCCTTTCAACACTTGGAAGAACGGCGTGGACTTGTCGGCGGACCTGGAGATGAATCTAGAGAGTGCTGCCATTCTCCTGGTCAGAATTTGAATGTCCTTAATAGTCTTCGGTGCTGGCAGGTCCAATATAGCCTTGACTTTCTCGGGATTGGCATCAATCCCTCTTGAGCTGACCAGGTAGCCCAAAAACTTCCCTGACCTGACCCCGAAGGTGCATTTCTTCGGGTTCAATTTCATCCGGTACTCTCTCAGTGAGTTGAATGTCTCTTTTAGGTCGTCTAGGTGTTGTTCGTCAGATTTGCTCTTCACAATCGCATCGTCTACATACACTTCCATATTTCTCCCTTTCTATTTTGCAAACACGGTGTCCACCAGGCGTTGGTAGGTAGCCCCGACATTCTTGAGCCCAAACGGCATCATTTTATACATGTAAACTCCATGGCCTGTGATGAAAGCACACTGGGGCCTATCCTCTTCTGAAAGATAGACCTGATGGTACCCTGAGAAAGCGTCCAGGAAGCTCAGAGCGTCCAGGAAGCTCATAGTACTATGACCGCTGGTGGAATCTACCAGCTGATCGATCCTTGGCAGTGGGTAACAGTCTTTGGGGCATGCCTTGTTCAGATTCGTAAAGTCTACGCACATCCTCCATGCCCCTGACACCTTTTTAACCATTACCACATTTGCCAACCACTCGTGATAATCACAACGCTCGATGAATCCCGCTTCCAATAACTTGTTTATTTCTTCGAGAATGGCCGCGTCCTTCTCTGTACTCATGGGCCGCAGCCTCTGTTTGATTGGTCTGTAGCTGGGGTTCACGTTTAACTGATGTACTACCACCTCCGGACTTATCCCCAGCATCTCAGCCGCTGAGTAGGCGAACACGTCCTTGTTTTCTTCCAAGATGCTAATCAGACTATCTTGAAAGGCAGGCTCCAGCTCTGCCCCTATGGTCACACTCCTTCCCGGCGACAGCTCAATCTCCTTTGTCTCACTCTCCGGTCCCGGGGTAACATCCAGACTTTTCTTCTTTTCCTGCGCCGGGAGCTTCATCTCTGAGACTGTCTTCCCTTTTCCCCCCTAGGCCGATAGGGAGTTGCAGGATCTCCCGGCGCTCTGGTCCCCTTATATCTTTCCTTCAGTCTAGTTATCAGTGATGTATGCCATTGCCAACGCTCGTACTGACACGACGGCATGAATGTCGTCCAGGGTGACTCGTCCAATAAGGGCCTTGTATGCTGACGGAGCATCTACGACCACAAAGCTTGCATCCACGCTCCTGGCCATGTCGGCCTCGCCCACCGTGACCGGCAAGGTTATCGTTCCCATCGGTCTCACACCACTTCCGGCAAATCCGTAGAGTGACCCTATATAGGGGGTCAGCTGCTCTTTTTTCAAACCCAACTTTTCGAATGCCTCCCGGTACAGGAGGTTGGTGCAGGCCCCGGTGTCTATCATGCACCAGTGGACCAGGTGGGGTCCAATGTCCAAGGCTACAACCAGCGGGTCACTGTGTGGGTAGGTGACTCGCTGGTAGTCTTCGTCGCTAATTGTCAAGTCCGGAACAGGCTTCGGTGCCGTTCTTCCCGCTGAGTATATGCTCAGCCTCGATTGTTCACGCTTCTCTGCCTTTCTCTTCCGGCCGGACAACACAGATTCCTCTGTTCCGGCTATCATATGAATTTCACTTATTCTCACCTTATTTTTCATCTGGCTGCTCTGGCCCTGGTTTTTGTCTCCTTCTCCGCCATCTCTTTCTCGTTTATCTTTCACAAAGCGCCGTAGGGTGCCTTGCTGCACCAAACGCTCAACCTCGTTCTTCAAGGACACACAATCTTCTGTTGCATGTCCGGCCACTTGGTGGTATCCGCAAAATGCTGATTTGTCATCTCCAGGGTGCCTTATCGGTCTCGGTGTTGCCCAATTGATGTCGTTCTTGGTTATCTCAAAGATTTCTGACTGTGACCTGATAAGGGGTGTGTAATGAGTCCAACTTTCAAACCTTTGGCCGCCCCCTTGCTGGCCGCGGCCCTCACGGGTGTCCCGACAAACGCTGTGGCTGTTATTGTTATTGCTGTTACCTCGGTTGTTGTTGTTGTTGTTATTGTTATTGTTATGCCTCCGGGGCGGACCCCTCCATCCTGGCTGGGTCCCCCCTTGCTCTTCCTTCTTTTCACCTCCTCTGCTGAACGTTTTATGGAACTGCTCTTCCCGCACAAATCCCTCGGCCATCTCACGGGCAGCCATCAAACTGATGGGTGGGTTCCTGATCAGGAGACTTTTTAGTTCCCCTTCTTTCAGCCCCACCGTTAAGGCATGGACACCTATTTTGGGATCCAGGTCCCTGATCTGCTGCGACTCCCGGTCAAATCTTGTCATATACTCCTTGAGTCCCTCGTTCTTTCCTTGTACCACGTTTAGGAGCTCCGTGTATTTTTCTCCCGCCTCCTGTTTCCCGCGTACTGCTGTTTGAAAACTTGGCACATATCCTCATATCCGCAGATAGTGCCAGTAGGAAGATTGTGGAACCACGTTTGTGCAAGCACCGTGAGGGTTGTTGGGAAGACTTTGCACCAAACATAGTCCGTTGAGTCATGCAAGCACCATGAGCTTTCGTCGCTTGCCTCGTCGTCTCCCGCACGGAAGAGATTCTTGGGTGTCACCACTGGGGTGGGATCTTTCTTCGGTGGACTTGTCTCAGGTGGTGGACCCGCTGGTGGTGTCTTCCTCATTTGCTGGAGGAAGGCAGTCATCATCTTTTTCTCTTCAGGTGTTAAAGGCGTTTCTAGCTCGGCTTCGAGAGGAATGCCGCCGGCACCTCCTCCCGGGGAGGAAGCTCCCTCAACTGTCTTCGTTGGCTCCTTCGGTGGATTTGACATGGCTTCTTGTAAGATTTTTGAAAGGAATTATCCCCACAAACGGCGCCAATTGTTTCGGGTACAAAGTTGAGAACTAAGTACAAAAACTAAATACCGAGGATTACAAGTTGAATATGGATTATAAACTAAATAAGTTAAGTCCTGGGCGGTCCTTAGCTCCTTGACTATCTCGGTTCTTCTCTCGGCCTGAAATCACGCAACAAACCTAGCCCCGGGGCCGTCCGGGTGATGGCCCTCCGACGCTCAAGTCAGTTACGAAAACAAATGAATTTAGAGAGAGAAAAGAGAGAAAAACCTTTTGTGTAGTATTTTGTGTTATGTGTGAATGTCCTTGATTATTAGGGTTAGGTTACTTTTTATACTTATTATCAGTTTGTCCTCTTGTCTTTCTTTGGTCAAAATGCAGTCTGACCGAGGTGGGCCACACTTGATCCGGACCCGGGAGGGACCATTGGGTCCCTGGGTACGTGGGATGCTCCCGTCCCACAACTTTTCCGGCCCGAGGTAGCCAGGCCCGGGAGATATCACCCCCAACAGTCTTAAATTACATTTTCAAAATTTTATTTACAATTGCTACGAAGTATATAATATAAAAGTTTATAATTCCGTGGTTGATAAATATAATAAACATGTGAACTATTGTACAGAAAAACAACAAATTGCAACGTATTTACAAGACACCCAATCACTAAACCATAGTAATGCTAAACCAAAAAAATCAAACTCCCTCTCTCTCTAAAACACCCTCCCTCTCTCTAAAACTAAACACCTTAAACTAACCCTACTCTACTTCCACCGCAGCCGCCACCCTCCTCTTCCACCCTCCACTTCTACCTCAGTCACCGGAGACGTGGCCGTCCTTAGCCCGTCTCCGGTGGGTCGACCTTTAGAAGCTCCGACCATCGGCTCGGTCATCCCGTTTCCAGGGGTCGTCACCGTTCTGGGCTTTGTCTTGCATGCAACCAGTCGGATCACCGGTTCCATCCCCGCCTTCTTCTGTTGGGTCAATTTCTAACGCCACTTTCCTCTCTCGCGCCCATCACTATGGTTTATCTCGTTATCCTCTTCGGTTTGTCTCCCCGTGTCCCGTCTTTTTATTCGACTGGCGTCGGTGGCCTCTGGCGAGCTATCATTTGGGCACTAAATAGGTGTCCCCCTTCCCCTCGCCCCTCCCCCACCTCTTTAGGGCCGAACTCAAGGTTTGTTTTTTTTTGTGGCTCTTTGTAACTGACATGGTGTTCCCCTTCCCCTCGCCCCCCCCCACCTGTCATGTTATTTATACGGTTCTTGTAGCTGAGTCGGGTTCTTGTGGGTTTTGGTTGGGTCTTCTCTTTTTTGTTTTTGTGTTACCCTCAAGATTATTTGGAATGTTATCAAAGAATTAAACAAAGAGGAAATAAAAAGAATTAAAGAAAAAAAATTAAAGAAAAAAAGGAAAAAAGGTGAAGATGATGAATTCAGGGTAAGTTTACAATCAACGGGTTTTTTATTGGGTTTTGAAAGGTTTCTTTGATGACGAGGTCTTCTCTTGGTAGAGTTTTTGTAAGCATGTGGTGAACCTCGTGAATGTTGAGTGTTGGGCGTGGGTTCTTTTTTGGGCCTGTTTATGTTAATTTTTGGCTGTGAAGGGATGTGATTCAGAATGTATCTGTCTTCTGGTGTGCTAGGAGCCTTTATCGTGTGACTAGGTGGTTGCTTGTATTGTGGTATGTTGGGCGTTGTGGTTGGTTTGGTTATGGTGGTTTTTACAATATGATGTCCATGCATGTTTGGTTAAGAGTGTCCTGTCTCTTAACCTTTTCGATCGTAATGGGTAGACTACATTATATAATAAATGGTCTCTCGAGCTTGTGTGTCCTGTCCCATGGCTCGTGTTGGGATTCTTTTGCCCCTTGTGATAGACAGTTTTTTGTTGGGACCATAAGTAGTTACAACGCATTAGTACTAAGCATGTGTTCGTTTACGATCTTCTTTATTCTTGGAAGACTTTCCATAGCGAGTGTGGCTTGGAGTTTGGTTGAGGAGCATCACTTTACAAGGAATATCCGGTCGCTATTCTTTCCGGTCTATAGTTCTTTTGGTTATAGGGTTCGATCACCAAGATGTAGGAGTATTTACTCCGCCGGTGGCAAAATTTGTTTTGCTCTACCTCTTTCTATTCTACACCTTTATAGCGTAAGTACATCTTGTTCTTGTCAATCGTTGACTCAAAAGTCGAGATGGCCTCTTGAAGACACTAGCGTCGTTTATCCAGTTGAAGACAATGCTCGCGCCCAAGCTTCTGTACTCCACCTCATTTTTGCTACCGGATGTGGTTATGTTTGCGTAATAGTACTAATTGTCGTTTATGATATTGTTTGTAGTTTATGTTGTATTTGTATCTTGATTGTAATCCCGGACTTTAGCATCAGGAACAATTATTGTAATACAAATACTTTACTCTTGCCAAAAAAAAAAAACCAAAAAAAAAAAAAAGAGTTGGGTTGTGGAGATAGTTCGCCCCTACCACGGCCTAGACGTGGATTCTTCACGTCTACTCCATGGCTGGGACATGATGTTTTCACGCCTCATGACATTTTATTTTATTTTAGCATTTTTGATTTGTTGCCTATGAAATTTTCGAGAATAACATATTTTCTTGGTCAATTATAAAATGTCTAAATTATTTAAACTATAAAGTTTTACTTAATGTGGAATAAAAATTCTTACATGAATTTCACTACGACGACTTTGTTTCGATTTTGGATTTCTTTATCGATTTTCAAAATTTGGAAAAAAATATATTTGTCACTTTAAAAGTATTCAAATCATATTAAAACCAAAAAAACTTGATTTCGTTATTTACATTAAGTATAATAAGTAAGTGTAAATGCCGATTGTGTAAAGTAATACGCCGACAGCAAACAGCAGTTCCCATAAATATACCCCCTCCATTTAAAAAACTTCTATGTCAAAGAATATTTTTCATTTCAATATAGCACCATAATTAAGGAGGGTAGATTGTGTGAATGAGATTAATGTAAAATATATATGTAACAACCCGATTTTTCGTGACTTAATTAAACTAAGGCGAAAAATTAATTAAGTCTAATACATGCCGGATGTTAATTAAATTACATTCGAATGGCATAGGATAAAAAATATATTACAACCTCTCAAAGAAAACAAACGTAACATCCTAACCGTCCCGATAATCTTGAGTCTCGAGAATTGCCTGCAACAGAGACAAAAATACAAAAGTGGAGGAACTTCCGCTCAGAGGCGGGATGTGACTGTTCTGACCAACAACTTCTAAACCAAAGTTTTGGTTTATTTAACCTGTGATTAGTAACTTGGAAGCACTAAACGCATATAACTACATATCCACAGTATTTAAATAAAATTGGACAACTAGCATATAATATCAGTTCTCACATATAGATATTTAAATCTCATACAACATGATAAACAAAACTTAAAACATTTCAATTTATAGAACACTATATATAAACTTAAATATCATCTCAATTCATATAATGGAATGAAACCTAATGGGTTAGATTTCACTCAAGAGAAAAACTAAAATCGATTTGTGAGTGTCTTAAAAATCTCGGCCAATTGACTATAAATTGTGTTTGATTTTTCTGATTTTTGTAAGTGAAATGAAAACATAAAAGGATAGGCTAAATCTAAGCACAAAGCCAAAGATTTAGGGTTAAGTAATTAAGCACTAAGCCACTAATTAACTCGATAATCATTCAAGCACAAAGCAACGAAAATAAGGAAGAGTATGAACTCAAACTTAGGGTTTTTTTTATCAAAAGCAAATCTGAAAATTACAAGCAATGAGAGAGGGTTTATATAATACCCAATCTCTAATCTCTACCCTACAATTCAAGTTTGATCTAAGGGCTCATAGAGGCCCTTGAAAACAACAAAAAAAACGGCTCAAAGGCCTTACAAGAGCTGAAATTTTACAAGCAAACAAACATCTTCAAAAGCATAAAGTTTGATGGTGACAATTGACTCAATCCTCTCCTTGCTTTCTTTAGGTGATCATCCAAGGGTCTTGATAGAGCCTTGGGGTTCAAGGGGGACGGTCCATGCTCCAATATTTCAGATTTTGTAGGCTAAAAAAACAATAAAGCATAAAGTAAGAAAGCGACATAAGTGAAAATGACTTAAAGCACAAAATAATGTGGGACTTGGTGAGCTTGTGGGAGCCGGCTCCTAGCCTCCTTGAGCTGACTTTTTTGAGTCTTGTGAGTCTTGTTTATTGGAGGATTAACCCACATAGGTGCACCCAAGGTGATCACATTCAAAATAGCACATTTGTTGACTTTTTGGTTGCTCTCCTTCTTGACTTTCCCTTGACTTACTTTGACCCACTAAGTTTGGCTAAAATGACCATTGGATTGACTTGACTTAGCACTTAGTGGACCCTAGGTCCAAGGCCTAGGCTAGGGTTTGGGTCCAAGGACCCAACCCGTGGTCTAGCTCCACTCCATCCTTGATCGACTTGACCATTCTTGGTCCAATCTCCTCTCCTTGGAAAGGATTTGCCCTCAAATCCTTGGAGATCCTCTTACTTCCCTCTTGACTTGATCTCTTGCTCGATTCTCGACTTAAACCTCGGCTAACCTTGGGCCCTACGACCCTAGACTTCCAAGGACACCATTTGATCAAAGTTCGGAGAAGAGGTTGGACCCCCTTGGCTTGGCTCGTGTGAAGGGCCGAGTTCTCTTCTTTGCTCACGGTTTCTTTGTCTATGCATTCTTGCTCGAGCACTCCCTTGAGCCCACGGTTTGTAGGCATTCCCTCCATCCACTCTTGCTCATGATCGAGCCCATCAATGATTCTCCATCTCAAAGACCCACTTGATCTTTCCATGCCATCAATTTTAGCCCTCTCTTGGACCTCACTCTCATTGTAGTCGGTTGTGTTCATCTCATGGTTGATTGGTTTGCCACTCTCTTGTTGCCCCTCTCCTAGAATCCTCCTTGTTGCTCTAGGGTTTCCCTCAAGCTCTAGGCTCACCATTTCCTCTTCCATGCTCATACTCGGCTCCTCATTCATCTCTTTGCTAGAGTTCTCCTCATTGATTGATTCAAACAAGCACGAGTTAGTCTTGTATCCTATCATAGGAGGTAAAGGTGTGAGTGCAATGAGTTTCTCCTTGTATTTGAAGGAGTAAGTATTACTCCTTCCATGATGAGAAGAGTCCCTCTCATACTCCCATGGCCTCCCAAGCAACAAGTGACATGCATCCATGTCGAGAATTTCACAAGTGACCTCATCCTTATAATCTTGACCAATCGAAAATGGCACCTTGCATTGTTTGTTGACCTTCACTTCGGCTCCCTTGTTGAGCCACCTTAGTTTGTAGGGGCTAGGGTGCTCCAAAGTGGGTAGACTTAGCTTCTCCACAAGCATTTTGGAAGCCACATTAGTACAACTTCCACCATCAATGATTAAATTACAAACTTTCCCCATGATCGTACACTTAGACCGAAATATTTGTTGTCTTTGGTCTATGCTCTCACTTGATTCTTGAGTGTGCATCACACGCCATATGACTAAGCTCAACCCCGAGTCCGGGGGCACCAAAGTCTCGGCCACCTTTTCTTCCACTTTGCTCTCTTGCTTTTCTTCTTCACAAATTAAGACCTCATCGTCTCCCCAATGCACCACCTCACACGTGTTCAAGGCCCTCTTGCTAGGGCACTCCTTAGCAAAATGGCCATATCCTTGACATTGGTAGCACTTCTTGAGAGGAATCGTTCTTTTAGGGCCAAAGTCGATTCCTTTTCCTTTGTCAACACTTGATGGCTTTGTAGTAGGGCTAGGCTCGACTATCTTTACTCCTCCTAGGCTCGTGGTAGGGTTGGCCTTGGTGGAGTGCTTGGCCGAGTCTCCCCTTCCCTTCTCTAGCCTCTCTACTCTCATGGCCATAGTGACGGCCTCATCGAATGACCATAAATTTTGCATCTTTACCCGGTTGGCTATTCTAGGGTTTAGGCCCCACTACCCGAAAATTAAGCAAAAAAAACGCAAGAAACCCGTTTTATATAAAAAATCCAACCGTTGTTTCCATGGCCGTTGTTTATTATCAAAAACAACGCAAAAAAAATGTACGAAACCGTTTTATATATCAAAAATATCGTCAGCTAAAAATTTGGCGGTTTTGATTAAATAAAACGGTTTTTTTACAAAAAACCGTTTTTTAAAATCATTAAAAAAAACGGTTTTTTAAAAAAACCGTTTTTTTTAATATTAAAAAAAACGGTTTTTTAAAAAAACCGTTTTAAATAATTATTAAAAAAAACGGTTTTTAAAAACCGCTTTTTAATAATTATTAAAAAGCGGTTTTTAAAAAACCGTTATAAAAACTCATTTTTTTTAAAAAAAAAAAAAATTACAAAATTGCTGAAATTTCATATATATTATCCAAATACAATTTATATAAATTATCCAAATACAATTTATATAAATTATCAAAATACAATTTATATAAATAATCAAAATACAATTTATATAAATAATCAAAATACAATTTATACTTCATCTTCTTCGTCACTTTCATCTCCCTCTTCTCATTTATACTTCATCTTCTTCCTCACCTTCTTCTTTCTTTAACTCCAATAACTACACCAACAACAAAATAAACAACAACAATAACATCAACATCGACAACAACAACATAAACAATGCAACTAACCTCAACAACAACAACAACAACAACAACAACAACAACAACAACAAATCAGTGAATAACAACAAGAACAAGAACAATAACAAACATACAATAAAATCAAACAAAAAAGCGAAATTAGAGAATAAAAAGAATGAAGAATACATAAAGCGAATGAAAAAGCGAACCTTTTAAGGAATATAAATTAGGGCTTAGCAAACTTCAAACATAGTTTACTTTAAACTTAAATTAAACAATGAACTATATTGAAACTAATATAAATGAAAGGTTGTAGAAGAGAGAGTTTGAACAATTAAACAATGAACAATATTGAAACAATGAACAAAGAATACGAATGAAAAAAAAAATGAAGTAGAATAGAGTGTATGATTATATATGAATACGACTAAAAAATAAGAAGCGGTAAAAAAATATAATAAGGCAAAAAGAAAAAAAACGTTTGATCTTCCTAGTAGCGCCAAACTTAAAAAAATTTAAAACTTAAAAAAATTTAAAACATAAAAAAAAACGGTTTTTTTATAAAAAAACCGTTATAAAAAGTAATTAAAAAAAACGGTTTTTTAAAAAAACCGTTTTAAATAATTATTAAAAAAAACGGTTTTTCTAAAAAACCGTTTTTTTTAATAATTATTAAAAAAAACGGTTTTTTTTAAAAAAAAACCGTTTTAAATAATTCAATTTTATAAAAAAATAAATTATACAAAAAAATAATTATTAAATAACCTTTTTTTTTATTAGTATTAAATAAAACGGTTTTTATGTGTAAAAACCGTTTTTTTTAATATACAAAAAAAACGGTTTTTATGAAATAACCGTTTTTTTTAATGTTAATTAAATATAACGCTTTTTTAATTACGAAACCGTTATTTAAAGTCTAACTAAAAACAACACATTTTTCTTAATAACCGTTTTTTATAATTTAACCGTTGTTTATAATTGTTTTTTCGTTGTTTTTAGTTATGAGTTAGATTTGGCGCCTATAGATTAAACAACGGAAATTTTTTGTCGTTGTTTATAATATTATAAACAACGGCAAGGCTAATTTGTGTTGTTTTTGCTCCGTTGTTTTTGCTCAGATTTGTAGTAGTGCCCTCGACGAATCTCGCAATCTTTTGCTCGGGTTTTTCACTCATCTCACATTGAAGGGTAAGTTGTTCAAAGTCCCTAAGGTAGGATTCGATGGGTTGTGTTTCTTGCTTAAGTTGGGCCAACCTAAGAAACATATCTTGTGTATAATCCTTGGGAACAAACTTATCCTTGAGCTTCTTCTTGAGCTTGAGCCACGACCTAATGGGCTCTTTTCCCTCTCGATTTCGTTGGTTTTTAAGGTTCTCATACCAAAGTGAAGCATACCCTTTGAATTTCATGATGGCAACCTTAAAACATTTCCTATTCGAGTATTCCTTAAATTCAAAGACTCTTTCAATTGACCTAAGCCAATCTAGGAAGTCTTCGGGGTTAAGACTACCATAGAAATCGGGAATATCTACCTTGATGTCTCGGTCTTGCTCCCTTGGTTGGACTTCAATGGATTCCTCCGAGTCCGAGTGATAACCACCCATGTTAGGAGGCGGTTGCCCCCTCCCTCGGCCACCAACACCACGGCCTCTTCCTCCACCCCTTGGTGGTGGTCTTGGTTCATGAAGGTTTTGCTCCAAGAGGGAGTTTAGAGCATTCATCATTGTATTGCAACTACCGGCGAGTTGATTCATCTTTTCTTCTAAATCCGAAATTCTCTTATCCCCATCCATTTGTGTGAAAATTTTGTGAGAATTTTTGTGGAATTTTTGTGGAAGAAACAAGGAAAAAAAGAAGGAAGGAAACGAAAAAATAAAAGAGGAAAACAAGAGCAAACCGAAAAAACAAAGAACAAACCGAAAAACAAGAACAAACCTAGGCTTTGATGACCAATTTGGAATGAAACCTAATGGGTTAGATTTCACTCAAGAGAACAACTAAAATCGATTTGTGAGTGTCTTAAAAATCTCGGCCAAATGACTATAAATTGTGTTTAATTTTTCTGATTTTTGTAAGTGAAATGAAAATATAAAAGGATAGGCTAAATCTAAGCACAAAGCCAAAGATTTAGGGTTGAGTAATTAAGCACTAAGCCACTAATTAACTCGATAATCATTCAAGCACAAAGCAACGAAAATAAGGAAGAGTATGAACTCAAACTTAGGGTTTTTTTTTATCAAAAGCAAATCTGAAAATTACAAGCAATGAGAGAGGGTTTATATAATACCCAATCTCTAATCTCTACCCTACAATTCAAGTTTGATCTAAGGGCTCATAGAGGCCCTTGAAAACAACAAAAAAAAAACAGCTCAAAGGCCTTACAAGAGCTGAAATTTTACAAGCAAACAAACATCTTCAAAAGCATAAAGTTTGATGGTGACAATTGACTCAATCCTTTCCTTGCTTTCTTTAGGTGATCATCCAAGGGTCTTGATAGAGCCTTGGGGTTCAAGGGGGACGGTCCATGCTCAAATATTTCAGATTTTGTAGGCTAAAAAAACAATAAAGCATAAAGTAAGAAAGCGACATAAGTGAAAATGACTTAAAGCACAAAATAATGTGGGACTTGGTGAGCTTGTGGGAGCCGGCTCCTAGCCTCCTTGAGCTGACTTTTTTGAGTCTTGTGAGTCTTGTTTATTGGAGGATTAACCCACATAGGTGCACCCAAGGTGATCACATTCAAAATAGCACATTTGTTGACTTTTTGGTTGCTCTCCTTCTTGACTTTCCCTTGACTTCCTTTGACCCACTAAGTTTGGCTAAAATGACCATTGGATTGACTTGACTTAGCACTTAGTGGACCCTAGGTCCAAGGCCTAGGCTAGGGTTTGGGTCCAAGGACCCAACCCGTGGTCTAGCTCCACTCCATCCTTGATCGACTTGACCATTCTTGGTCCATATAACATCGTAATATATATAAAACTTAAATCATACAATCAAGATATTGCATAAGTCGAAATCAATTTAATTGACAGATATGTGTGAACAATCATGCAATACCTCAAATAGCACGAGGGATAGTTGACCCTTCTCAAATCACAACATCAATTAAAACTCACGAGTCTGGACTATATAGCGGCTCGTGTACTTTCATAGTAAATCACCCATATAATTCCTATCAAAGAGCACTAGTTACTCAAGCTCGTAAATCAGATCAAACACTAAGTAGCGGACATTATAACTACCTAACATCCAACGCAATATGGATAATCTAAGATGAAACCCGCTATGAGCCAACAGACAAGTAAGGACGGAAACATGCGTTAACCACATCAAGACGTTATACGCAATAGCGTGCCGAAAAATTGTCAACGGACTTTAAATGCTAAAGATATCAAGTAGGTAATAAGGAGGATCAGTCCCTTGTCTTTTGTATGCATACACAACCCTATTGGTGCGACTATTACACTACGACAGATCCCCGGATGGGATGGTCATTTTCCATTACCTCATATGGGCCCGTGAACGAATCGATACCCTGGGCGAAAATCACGTTAAATAACGACTAGGAGAGCCGTTATGTAACAAACCGGTTTTTCATGACTTAACTAAACTAGGCGGAAATATTAATTAAGTTTTAATCCTATAATAAGCCGAATAAAAGAAAGTAATACAGTCTTAACATATTACAAGCCGAGCAATACTGGAGTGAAACTTATAGGGTTAAGATTCACTCAAGAGAACAAACAAAGTCGACTTGCAAGTGATGAACAAATCTCGGCCAACATGAATATTTTTGTGTCGATTTTTCTGATTTTTGTGACTAAACTAATTGAACAATAAAGATAGTCTTCTTCCTAGCACTTAGCCAAGGATAGAAGGTTTGAGTAATTAAGCACAAAGCCACTAATTAGCTCGATAAACCATTCAAGCACTAAGCAATGAACTAGAGAAGAGTAGGAACTCTAACTTAGGGTTTTTTATAACATGAAATCTGAAAATTACAATGTGTGTTGGAGGGTTTATATAATACCCTTTAACACATCTCAACCCTACAATATAAAGTTGATCTAAGGGCTCAAAGAGCTCCTCAAACAACAACAAAAAAAAGGGCTCACATGAGCCTTACAAATCTGAAAAATAAAACAACCTAATACATAAAGTAGATGGTGACCTTCTGATGCGGGAGCCTGGAATCAGAGTGGAAACGCAATCACAAACAGTGGAAACGCAAGCACAACTAGTGGAAACGGAAGCACAAACAGTGGTAACGCAGAAACTGTCAGACAGGAAACGCAGAAACACGTTTCCTGCAGTTAACTGGAAACGCGTGAAACAGGCTGCTGGAAACACGACTTTCCTAAAATTGAATCGTGATAATTTAGCTTATTTTATTATCTTTATTTAGTTTATTTAGTTGCAAATAAACTTGGGAAAGTTTCCTAGAAGTGGTAGGAGTAATAATTTCTTTTAGTTGATTTTATTTTATTAGTTTATTTCCTAATTAGATTAGGAAAGTCTTAGTTGATGAATAATTTGGTTTCCTAATTATCCTAGGACCAATATAGTTGTTTAGAGTACTATAAATAAGGTTGGATTGTGACCTTATTTTTCAGATTACTTTGAGAAATAAAATTCAAGTTTATACTTGTGTGTTCTTATTAACTTGCGAGTTATAAGAGTGTTAATTCTTCCTTGCGAGGTTGAATTCTTGTTAACTTGATTCCTTGCGAGGTTGAGAGTTACCAAAAACGAGTTAATCGAGTAGTCTTGCGAGATTGCTAGTTTAATTCTAGTCTTAGTTGAGGGGTCTTGCGAGATTTTCTTAGCTAATTCATATCTTTTATTTTCCGCTGCAAAATATCGAGTCCGTTCTACATCACCTTCAAGAGCATCCACACCTTGCATTGATTCTTATTCATCCAAGGGCCTAGATTGCACCTTGGAGCACAAGTTGTATGATGTATTAGGTCTACCAAATCTGATTTGTAAGTACCAAACAACATAAACTTAAAAGGTGAAAAGGACATAAAGAAAAGGGAGATAAAGACATAAAGCATAAAGGTGAAACTTGAAAGCGACTTGTTTCAAAATAGTGTATCATTTGAGGACTTGGGTCAGCCGAGATTTGGCTCCCCCATGGCTGACTTTCTTGGACCATGTTGGGTCTTGTTTTATTGGGGATCGAACCCACATGGTGGCACCCAAGTGATCACACTCAAAATAGCTCATGGTTGCATTTGTTGCTCTCCTTCTTGAACCATCCTCGACTTCCTTGGCCCACCAAGCTTGACCGAAAATTTATTGCTTGGTTCACTCAATATTAAGCTTGGGTGGACCCTAGGACCATGGCCTAGCCCATGGTTCGAGCCCAAGGACCCAAACTGTGTTCTAGCTTCAAACCGCCTTTGCTCGACTTGACCAATTCTTGTTCAAATACATCTATAAATTTAAAAATAGAGTATGTATTACACTGAGACCAACGATACGAATATAAATATAAATCCCCTCAAGTTTCGTTGGAAAATGTTACCTGCGACTTAAATACGTCAGGACTTTCAACCCGCACACCCTAAGCCACGTAAGCTCGTAATAAACATATAAAGCCTCGTACATAAACATGTAATAAAAACACATAGCATGTAACAACCCGGTTTTTCGTGACTTAATTAAACAAGGCGGAAAATTAATTAAGTACTTTATATATATAACAAAACCGGATCTTATCGTAATACAACTCACAATACATAATCAGAGTTATAGATAAACATGGTCATTAAATTACAATCTCTTTAAACACAAATATAGACCTTCAATCCCCTGGAGCTCATCGTCAAATAGCCTCGGGGTACCTACGGCATATCTCCGTCAGACTCGATATCAACCCGCACACGCTAAGCCATATAAACCCGTACCGGTAAACATATAGCAATTAACACATACGAATGAAATTCAATCAACACAAAAAACATACAACAATGCACTTCATATTGCAAAACGTAACTTAAAACAATCTCACATGATCATGATATATTAAAACATAACGAAACATAATTCATTTAACATAGCAATTAAATCATCATATCATCTCAATTCATAAACATGGAAGACAAGCATTATCAATTCATTCATATTCGGGGTAGTCGACCCTTTTCAATTATATTCATATTGTAACATAAACTCGCGAGTCTTGACTACAGAGCGGCTTGTGTACTCTCATAAATAATTACCCATATAATTTCCTATCGAAGTGCACTAGTTACTCAGACTCGTAGATCAGATCAAACACTAAGTAGCGTACGTGATAATTCAAGGGTACGTGATAATTCAATCTCGCAAGAAAGAATTCAAGGGTTAAACTCGCAAGTTTAGGCAAAGTATAAAACATTATTGATAATTCAATGTATGATAAGATATGAAAATAAGGTCACAAGCCGACCTTATTTATAGTACTCTAAAACAGCTATGTTGGTCCTAATATAATTAGGAAACCGAATTATTCACCAACTAAGACTTTCCTAATTCCATTTAGGAAACATACTAACAAAATTAGATAAAATCAACTAGATTATTCCTAACAGAATTAGGAAATTTTCCTACTTTTTTTGCAAGTAAATAAAGAAAATAAACTAAGAATAAATTTAAGTTATACTAGCTGATTCCTACGGACTAATTTAAGGAAACCGTGTTGAGCTTCACACGTTTTCCAGCGTTTCCAGCTAGTCTGTGGGAAACGCGTCTGCGTTTCCTGTGAGTTTCCAGGAACCTTCAAAGCCTGTGTATCCTTCTGCGTTTCCAATTAGACAGTAGGAAACGTGTCTGCGTTTCCTGCTAGATAGTGAGAAACGTGCCTGCGTTTCTATTGTGGTTCCATTCAGATGGTCGGAATCGTGCCCTAGAAGGCTTTGTTATTGTAGTGTTTCCAATGCTCCCGCACCATGTGCTCTCTAAGGCCTCGTTTCCATTGTGTTCCCACTGCTCCCGCATCATTCTCCCCTTCTTTAAAAAAGAATCGTCCCGATTCTTGGACCAATGACCTCCTGGATCAATAACAAATCTTGGAAACAAAAAACAAGAAACAAAAATTTGAAAACTAAAGGGGATATGAAATTGATCTTTAAGCTCATCATCTTCAATTCAAACTGTCAGTTTGTTTTTCTTCTTCTTAGGCTTTCCACGATTATCCCAATTCAACTCTTACATTCCAAGCTTGCGTCTTTTCTTGTATCTTTTTTAATGGGTTGTAGTTTCTTCCCCTCGTGCACAAACATCTGATAATTGAAAAGATTCCAAATCCAAATTTGGATCACCATGATCATCCTTAGACATACTTGTGGATTTCCCATTAGCAATCATTATAAGATTATCAATGAGCTTCGCTTCAACCCCGAATTGAACAAACTCAACCTTTTCAATAACTTCATCAAAAGAATCAATATTTCCTTCTATAATCGGATCAACTTCTTTGGTTTCAGCCGTGCTCGCTTTCACATGAAGGTTTCTAAGCACCAAGCATTCATCTTCACTTAAGGGCTCCAACTCATAAACCACTCCCTCTTTGTCTTCCGTTTCTTCATTATCCTTAGGCGTGACAAAGTTAGGAACCAACCCTTCCAATTCTTGAACCGTGAGAGCTCTCTTTAGAGGACACTCGGTTGCTATGTGACCATATCCTTGACACTTAAAGCACCGCCTCATTGTGTTTCCTTTGGTCTCCAAAGCGATTCCCTTTCCTTTGTCTCGAGATTCCTCTTTTGGAGTTTCTTTAGGTTCGCTTGGAGCGTTTCTAGCTTGAGAACTCAAACCAATGACCACTCCTCGTGAATAAGGATTAGTCTTTCGTGCCTTCTCTTGCTTCTCAAACTTCAAAGCTAACCTGCACACATCATTAAAACCATCAAAATTCTGAATTTTAACTTTGGCCGCAAGCGAGGGTGTTAGGCCCTTGATGAATCTTGCGATTCTCAGCTCTTCTTTCTCCTCAAGATCGCATAAGATTGTCCTCCTCTCAAATTCTTTAATATATTCAGTCACGGACAAGTTTTCTTGCATCAAAGATTGGAGTTTCAAGTAGTTTTCTTGCTCATAATCACGAGGCAATAAACGTTTCATGAGGTGCTTCTTCAACTTAACCCAAGATTCGATCTTCGGCTTTCCTTCTTTCCTCCTTTGTTTCTTTAGGTTTGCATACCATAAAGAAGCATATTTGGTGAGTTTCAACGTTGCAACCTTAAATTGCTTCCTATCATCATACTCCTTATACTCAAAGATTCTCTCGGCTTGTCGAATCCAATCCAAGAAACTCTCCGGATCCATGTCACCTTTAAAATCTGGAATATCGAGTTTGAGACCTCGATCATCATCATTCTTGGTGATCTTTCTTCCTCTCGGACGTTCTTCTTCTTCAGATTCAATCGAACCTTCATCATCACTTATATTCGGGTTCTTTGGTTTCTTATAACCACTTTTATACATGTGCTTCACCATGTATGTCAACTGACTTAGCTCCTTCTGCATAGAATTCATGTCTTCCATCCACGGCTTATCTTGACCAGAATTCTCTTCCATTGTTTTAAGCTGCCCAAGACAGATTTATTGAAAAATAAATCAAGAATCGAGCTCTGGTACCAATTTGATATAGAACACGTAGGATCTTTAGAAACGTAGCAGCGGAATTTATAACTGTGAATATGTATGCAACGTGAGGTTGCTGTTTTTGGGTGGAAACGCAACGTGAGATTGCAAATAAGATGGACAATGCAAGTTCTTGATAACAAGAACGGATAAGCAAGCAATCTTGATCAATCCTCACAAGGAAATCACTTGATTAGCTAAATCTCAACCTCGCAAGGAAGAGTTTGAAATCAATCTCGCAAGAAAGAATTCAAGAGTTAAACTCGCAAGTTTAGGCAAAGTATAAAACTTTATTGATAATTCAATGTATGATAAGACATGAAAATAAGGTCACAAGCCGACCCTATTTATAGTACTCTAAAACAGCTATGTTGGTCCTAATATAATTAGGAAACCAAATTATTCATCAACTAAGACTTTCCTAATTCCATTTAGGAAACATACTAACAAAATTAAATAAAATCGACTAGATTATTCCTAACACAATTAGGAAATTTTCCTACTTTATTTGCAAGTAAATAAAGAAAATAAACTAAGAATAATTAAAGTTATACTAGCTGATTCCTACGGAATAATTTAAGGAAACCGTGTTGAGCTTCACACGTTTTCCAGCGTTTCCAGCTAGTCTGCGGGAAACGCGTCTGTGTTTCCTGTGAGTTTCCAGGAACCTTCAAAGCCTGCGTTTCCTTCTGCGTTTCCAGTTAGACAGGAGGAAACGTGTCTGCGTTTCCTGCCAGATAATGAGAAACGTGCCTGCGTTTCTACTGTGGTTCCATTCAGATAGTCGGAATCGTGCCCTAGAAGGCTTTGCTATTGCTGTGTTTCAATGCTCCCGCACCATGTGCTCTCTAAGGCCTCGTTTCCATTGTGTTCCCACTACTCCCGCATCATTCTCCCCTTCTTTAAAAAAGAATCGTCCCGATTCTTGGACCAATGACCTCCTGGATCAATAACAAATCTTGGAAACAAAAAACAAGAAACAACAATTTGAAAACTAAAGGGGATATGAAATTGATCTTTAAGCTCATCATCTTCAATTCAAACTGTCAGTTTGTTCTTCTTCTTCTTAGGCTTTCCACGATTATCCCAATTCAACTCTTACATTCCAAGCTTGCGTCTTTTCTTGAATCTTTTTTTATGGGTTGCAGTTTCTTCCCCTCGTGCACAGACATCTGATAATTGAAAAGATTCCAAATCCAAATTAGGATCACCATGATTATCCTTGGACATACTTGTGGATTTCCCATTAGCAATCATTATAAGATTATCAATGAGCTTCGCTTCAACCCCGAATTGAACAAACTCATCCTTTTCAATAACTTCATCAAAAGAATCAATATTTCCTTCTATAATCGGATCAACTTGTTCCGTTTCAGCCGTGCTCGCTTCCACATGATTGTTTCTAAGCACCAAGCATTCATCTTCACTGAAGGGATCCAACTCATAAACCACTCCCTCTTTGTCTTCCGTTTCTTCATTCTCCTTGGGCGTGACAAAGTTAGGAACCAACCCTTCAAATTCTTGAACTGTGAGAGCTCTCTTTAGAGGACACTCGGTTGCTATGTGACAATAGCCTTGACACTTAAAGCACCGCCTCATTGAGTTTCCTTTAGTCTCCACAGCGATTCCCTTTCCTTTGTCTCGAGATTCCTCTTTTGGAGTTTCTTTAGGTTCGTTTGGAGCGTTTCTTGCTTGAGAACTCGAACCAATGACCACTCCTCGTGAATAAGGATTTGTCTTTCGTGCCTTCTCTTGCTTCTCAAACTTCAAAGCTAACCAGCACACATCATTAAAACCATCAAAATTCTGAATTTCAACTTTGGCCGCAAGCGAGGGTGTTAGGCCCTTGATGAATCCTGCGATTCTCAGCTCTTCTTTCTCCTCAAGATCGCATAAGATTGTCATCCTCTCAAATTCTTTAATGTATTCAGTCACGGACAAGTTTTCTTGCATCAAAGATTGGGGTTTCAAGTAGTTTTCATGCTCATAATCACGAGGCAATAAACGTTTCATGAGGTGCTTCTTCAACTTAACCCAAGATTCGATCTTCGGCTTTCCTTCTTTCCTCCTTTGTTTCTTTAGGTTTGCATACCATAAAGAAGCATATTTGGTGAGTTTCAACGTTGCAACCTTAAATTGCTTCCTATCATCATACTCCTTATACTCAAAGATTCTCTCGGCTTGTCGAATCCAATCCAAGAAACTCTCCGGATCCATGTCACCTTTAAAATCTGGAATATCGAGTTTGAGACCTCGATCATCATCATTCTTGGTGATCTTTCTTCCTCTCGGACGTTCTTCTGTTGGAGTATGTGTCCTCCACAATAGTGCAATTACTTAATAAATCTCAATTAAGGAATACGTGGGGATAATCCTGAATTATTGTCAATTGATTAACGTAAATCAATAACGATTGGCTGACTAGAGTTTGACGTTATTGTCGTGAGAACGGCGGTAATCAATTGATCCCTTTAAGTCACACCTATAGGAACGTACTCCAAATATTTAAGCTAATTAATTGTATGAGATACGATTATATTAGTGACTTGATAATTTGACTAACGGTTAGTCGGTGTATTGATTTAGAGAGAAATCGAGTTGTGAACTCGGACGTTTGAATTTTATATCGATAAAATTATTAGAGGAGACGAGAATTAGTGATTAAGTGTTAATTCACTAATTGTCTATATTCTACTAATGAGATTAGTAAAAGTACATTTTAATATATGTGTAAGTGTACATGTATATTAAGGAAGAGTTTAATTAATTTACACTTTATTATATTAGATAATTAAGTGATAAATTATAAGTATTTGTGGGACAAATATTGAAAACAAATAAGACCCATTTGAGGCCCTTTGGACCGTCCAAATGAGAAAGGAAGAGAGTCTTCCATTTTGTCTTATTAGTTTTGTACTCTTGCTTTTGCTTTTTGCATGAGAAGCATAATGATTATAATGCAAGGCATTTATCTAATCAAGAAGCAAAAACTCTTCCCCATGTTCTCCTAGGGTGGTGGCCCCTTGGGCTTGTTGGACACACTTGAGTTTCTCTTATTCTTTAATAAAGGGAAGATTAGAAAGAGATTCATTCATGCAAGTCTCATTTTTACTCTCCATCTCTAATATTCTCTCTAAATAAAACCCTCTCAAGATAATACTTTTACTAAGAGTTAGTAATACTATTATCACATTATGTCAAGTTTATACTTAGTGATTTCTAGATCAAAATCACTAGTATATTTTTGGAGAGTTCTTGGGTGCAACTTTAGGAGGTTTCTTATTATTGGAAACTTGGGTTTTTAAGGAGGATCATCCTAAGCTCATACTCAAGAAACTAAACTAGAAAGGAGTTCTAGTTTAGTGCCCTCATTTCCTTTACAAGAAAGGTATAAATTTCTAATCTTGTAGCAAAATACTTTTGTTAACTACATAGATCTTGCTAAATCAAATTAGAGTAATTTGATTTACACTAATACTTGATTAGTGAATGGGATCCGATCCCTACATCTTCTTCTTCAGATTCAATCGAACCTTCATCATCACTTATATTCGGGTTCTTTGGTTTCTTATAACCACTTTTATACATGTGCTTCACCATGTATGTCAACTGACTTAGCTCCTTCTGCATAGAATTCATGTCTTCCATCCACGGCTTATCTTGACCAGAATTCTCTTCCATTGTTTTAAGCTGCCCAAGACAGATTTATTGAAAAATAAATCAAGAATCGAGCTCTGGTACCAATTTGATATAGAACACGTAGGATCTTTAGAAACGTAGCAGCGGAATTTATAACTGTGAATATGTATGCAACGTGAGGTTGCTGTTTTTGGGTGGAAACGCAACGTGAGATTGCAAATAAGATGGACAATGCAAGTTCTTGATAACAAGAACGGATAAGCAAGCAATCTTGATCAATCCTCACAAGGAAATCACTTGATTAGCTAAATCTCAACCTCGCAAGGAAGAGTTTGAAATCAATCTCGCAAGAAAGAATTCAAGAGTTAAACTCGCAAGTTTAGGCAAAGTATAAAACTTTATTGATAATTCAATGTATGATAAGACATGAAAATAAGGTCACAAGCCGACCCTATTTATAGTACTCTAAAACAGCTATGTTGGTCCTAATATAATTAGGAAACCAAATTATTCATCAACTAAGACTTTCCTAATTCCATTTAGGAAACATACTAACAAAATTAAATAAAATCGACTAGATTATTCCTAACACAATTAGGAAATTTTCCTACTTTATTTGCAAGTAAATAAAGAAAATAAACTAAGAATAATTAAAGTTATACTAGCTGATTCCTACGGAATAATTTAAGGAAACCGTGTTGAGCTTCACACGTTTTCCAGCGTTTCCAGCTAGTCTGCGGGAAACGCGTCTGTGTTTCCTGTGAGTTTCCAGGAACCTTCAAAGCCTGCGTTTCCTTCTGCGTTTCCAGTTAGACAGGAGGAAACGTGTCTGCGTTTCCTGCCAGATAATGAGAAACGTGCCTGCGTTTCTACTGTGGTTCCATTCAGATAGTCGGAATCGTGCCCTAGAAGGCTTTGCTATTGCTGTGTTTCAATGCTCCCGCACCATGTGCTCTCTAAGGCCTCGTTTCCATTGTGTTCCCACTACTCCCGCATCATTCTCCCCTTCTTTAAAAAAGATTCGTCCTGTTTCTTGGACCAATGACCTCCTGGATCAATAACAATTCTTGGGAACAAAAAACAGGAAACACCAATTTGAAAACTAAAGGGGATATGAAATTGATCTTTAAGCTCATCATCTTCAATTCAAACTGTCAGTTTGTTCTTCTTCTTCTTAGGCTTTCCACGATTATCCCAATTCAACTCTTACATTCCAAGCTTGCGTCTTTTCTTGAATCTTTTTTTATGGGTTGCAGTTTCTTCCCTCGTACACGCATATCCGATAATTGAAAAGATTCCAAATCCAAATTAGGATCACCATGATTATCCTTGGACATACTTGTGGATTTCCCATTAGCAATCATTATAAGATTATCAATGAGCTTCGCTCAACCCCGAATTGAACAAACTCATCCTTTTCAATAACTTCATCAAAAGAATCAATATTTCCTTCTATAATCGGATCAACTTGTTCCGCTTTCAAATGCTCGCTTCCACATGATTGTTTCTAAGCACCAAGCATTCATCTTCACTGAAGGGATCCAACTCATAAACCACTCCCTCTTTGTCTTCCGTTTCTTCATTCTCCTTGGGCGTGACAAAGTTAGGAACCAACCCTTCAAATTCTTGAACTGTGAGAGCTCTCTTTAGAGGACACTCGGTTGCTATGTGACAATAGCCTTGACACTTAAAGCACCGCCTCATTGAGTTTCCTTTAGTCTCCACAAATGATTCCCTTTCCTTTGTCTCGAGATTCCTCTTTTGGAGTTTCTTTAGGTTCGTTTGGAGCGTTTCTTGCTTGAGAACTCGAACCAATGACCACTCCTCGTGAATAAGGATTTGTCTTTCGTGCCTTCTCTTGCTTCTCAAACTTCAAAGCTAACCAGCACACATCATTAAAACCATCAAAATTCTGAATTTCAACTTTGGCCGCAAGCGAGGGTGTTAGGCCCTTGATGAATCCTGCGATTCTCAGCTCTTCTTTCTCCTCAAGATCGCATAAGATTGTCATCCTCTCAAATTCTTTAATGTATTCAGTCACGGACAAGTTTTCTTGCATCAAAGATTGGGGTTTCAAGTAGTTTTCATGCTCATAATCACGAGGCAATAAACGTTTCATGAGGTGCTTCTTTTACTTAACCCAAGATTTGATCTTCGGCTTTCCTTCTTTCCTCCATTGTTTCTTTAGGTTTTCATACCATAAAGAAGCATATTTGGTGAGTTTCAACGTTGCAACCTTAAATTGCTTCCTATCATCATACTCCTTATACTCAAAGATTCTCTCGGCTTGTCGAATCCAATCCAAGAAACTCTCCGGATCCATGTCACCTTTAAAATCTGGAATCTCGAGTTTGAGACCTCGATCATCGTTCTTGGTGATCTTTCTTCCTCTCGGACGTTCTTCTTCCTCAGATTCAACCGAACCTTCATCATCACTTATGTTCAGGTTCTTTGGTTTAATATAACCACTTTTATACATGTGCTTCACCATGTATGTCAACTGACTTAGCTCCTTCTGCATAGAATTCATGTCTTCCATCCACGGCTTATCTTGACCAGAATTCTCTTCCATTGTTTTAAGCTGCCCAAGACAGATTTATTGAAAAATAAATCAAGAATCGAGCTCTGATACCAATTTGATATAGAACACGTAGGATCTTTAGAAACGTAGCAGCGGAATTTATAACTGTGAATATGTATGCAACGTGAGGTTGCTGTTTTTGGGTGGAAACGCAACGTGAGGTTGCAAATAAGATGGACAATGCATGTTCTTGATAACAAGAACGGATAAGCAAGCAACCTTGATCAATCCTCGCAAGGAAATCACTTGATTAGCTAAATCTCAACCTCGCAAGGAAGAGTTTGAAATTAATCTCGCAAGAAAGAATTCAAGAGTTAAACTCGCAAGTTTAGGCAAAGTATAAAACTTTATTGATAATTCAATGTATGATAAGATATGAAAATAAGGTCACAAGCCGACCCTATTTATAGTACTCTAAAACAGCTATGTTGGTCCTAATATAATTAGGAAACCAAATTATTCATCAACTAAGACTTTCCTAATTCCATTTTGGAAACATACTAACAAAATTAAATAAAATCAACAAGATTATTCCTAACACAATTAGGAAATTTTCCTAATTTATTTGCAAGTTGTAGGGATCTAGTCCTATTCACTAATCAAATATTGGTGTAAATCAAATTACTCTAATTTGATGAGCAAGATCTATGTGATTACAAATATACTTTGTTATAAGTTTATTAGAAATTTATACCTTTCTTAAAAGAGAGTTTTAGAGAGGGTTTTGTAAGAGAGAGACTAGACAATGTATTAGAGAGTTTTAGAGTGGGTTTTGTAAGAGAGAGACTAGACAATGCATGAAAATGAATTCACCCTCTTTCTATGCTCCTTCCCTTATAAAGTAAAAGAGCAAAGATGGTGTGTGTGTCCCAAGGGGGGCCGGCCTACTAGGAGAAAGAGAGGAGAGGAGTGCTTCTTGATTAGAGTAATCACTTGCATGTGTATAATTATGTTGGGCATGCTTAAAGTAATAACCAAGTACCAAGGCATATAAGACAAAAGGGAATCAATCCCTCTCCCCTTCATTTTGGACGTCCAAATGGGGGCCTTATGGGTCTTATTTGTTTTCTCAATATTTGTCCCACAAATACTTATAATTTATCACTTACATCATCCAATATGATAAAGTATAAATTAATTAATTCTCCTCTCTAAAATACATGTACACTTACATGTATTAAAATATACTTTTACTAATCTCATTAGTAAAATATACATGATTAGTGTATTAACGTTTAATCACTAATTCTCATCTCCTCTAATAATTTTATCGATATAAAATTCAATCATCCGAGTTCACAACTCGATTCCTCTCTAAATTAATTCACTGACTAACCGTTAGTCAATTTATCAAGTCACTAATCTAATCGTATCTCATACAATTAAACAGCTTAGATATTTGGAGTATGTTCCTATAGGTGTGACTTAAAGGGATCAATTGATTACCGCCGTTCTCACGACAATAACGTCAAACTCTAGTCAGCCAACCGTTATTGATTTACGTTAATCAATTGACAATAATACTGGATTATCCCCATGTATTCCTTAATTGAGATTTATTAAGTAATCGCACTATTGTGGAGGACACTTACTCCAACAATCTCCCACTTGTCCGAGACAAGTTGTGCATTACTAATTCTCATGTCCGTTTCACATCTCCCACTCAATGCAAGGTGTCTTACAGGTCGTACTTGCATTCAAAGATATATATCATGAGTGGTTTCCTCGATAAGGAGAGTTGCTGTCTGACCGGGGAATCTACCGTAGATTCTTACCGAGCGTGGCCACGCATTTTCAGCGACTACTCCTCGAGTGGCCCAAAGATGTTTTACCCTGACGAGGGTGGACATTGCCCTTCCACTCGATTGTCAGATCAGATAATGCAGATCACCATGACCCCAAAGATGCCCTTATAACCCCTTTCACGGCATGGCTTAGGACAAAAATGAAAGTCACTCTGAAACCGCACCGACTGCATAATCGCCTCACCAAAGAATCGACTCAAAGGAATACTATAGAAATTCCCACCACGACCAGGTTTCAATCTCATTGAAAAGGAATTCTATAAGCGTCGCAGTCCGACAGAGTGTCTCACAGTCTGTCTATGCAAACGATCAGTCATCACTTATGACCCCATGGTGTTGAACCCACCATCGATCGACTTGCAATCTAGTCTCTTCGAGACGTCACCTCATATGAGAGACCAGGGACCAAATACTTAGTTTATGCCGTTCACTTGAATATGTTCAAAGTTGTCACACAATTATTCGGATAAACAAAGTATGCATTCAAAATGACTTAAGATAAAAACAATGAACGTTATTTTCATATATGTAATAGGATACATTATTCAATTACATATCACGAAACTAAAGGAAATCTGGCATACGCCGCAACCCCATAGAGGCGGTGTGTGCGTCATGCTTAGCCCTCGAAAGAGGCTTGGTTAAATGATCAGCGATATTATCATCTGTCCCAACCTTACAAATATCTATTTCCTTCCTTTCCACATTATCTCTAATAACGTGGTATTTCCTCAAAACGTGTCTAGACTTGTTACTAGACTTGGGCTCCTTTGCTTGAAAGATGGCCCCACTATTATCACAATAAATAGTGATCGGATCTGCGGCACTAGGGACTACTTTTAGTCCATCCAAGAATTGCCGAATCCACACAGCTTCTTTAGCAGCTTCAGATGCTGCCAAATATTCAGCTTCCGAGAATCCGCAGTGACACTCTGTTTGAAGCTCTTCCAACAAATAGCTCCTCCATTCAACATAAAGACATAGCCGGATTGGGATTTTAAATCATCCCCATCGGTTTGGAAACTTGCATCCGTGTAACCCTTTACACGTAGCTCAAGTTCTCCTCCAAACACAAGAAACGAATCCTTAGTTTTTCTCAAGTACTTAAGGATGTTCTTTACAGCTATCCAGTGACTCTCACCGGGATTAGCTTGATACCGGCTAGTCATGCTCAAAGCGAAAGCGACGTCGGGACGAGTGCACATCATAGCATACATGACTGATCCTACAGCGGAAGCATAAGGGATCAGTTTCATGCGTTCAATTTCCGCAGGAGTCGTAGGACATTGAGATTTCTTCAATGTTATTTCTACACTCATCGGAAGAAAACCTCCCTTGGAGTCTTTCATATTGAACCTATCAAGAATCTTATCAATATAAGTTTCTTGACTCAATGCTAGTATCCTTTTAGATCTATCTCTATAGATCCGGATACCCAAGATGCGTTGTGCCTCTCCCAAATCCTTCATTTGGAAATGGTTTCCCAATTCCACCTTTACCGAATTTAGACTTGGAATATCATTTCCAATCAGTAGTATGTCATCCACATACAAAACAAGGAAAGTTGCCTTGCTCCCACTAAACTTCATGTACAAACAAGGTTCCTCGGCACTCCGAGTGAATCCATTTTGTTTGATAACATGATCGAATCTATGATTCCAACTCCTTGATGCTTGCTTAAGACCATAAATGGATCTCTTAAGCTTGCATACTTTCTTAGGGTTGGATGTATCTACAAAACCTTCAGGTTGTGTCATAAACACTTCCTCTTCTAGAATCCCATTCAAGAAGGCGGTTTTTACATCCATTTGCCATATCTCATAGTCATGAAATGTGGCAACCGCTAAGATTATCCTTATGGATCGAAGCATAGCAACCGGTGCAAAGGTTTCATCATAATGAATACCTTGGACTTGTGAAAAGCCCTTTGCCACCAATCTAGCTTTGTAAACATCTATATGTTTATCTATGCCGAGTTTGATTTTGAATATCCATTTAAACTGAAGGGGTCTCACTCCTTCAGGCAAATCTACCAAGTCCCAAACTTGGTTCTCGTACATAGAATCCATTTCGGATTTCATGGCCTCAAGCCATTGTTCGGAGTTAGGACTACTAACAGCCGCCTTGTAGGTTGAGGGTTCGTTGCTTTCGAATAACAACTGGAGCGATTCGAAGCGGGCCTCTTTGTACCTTGTAACCACACTCACCCTAAACTTGGTTCACTCATGAACCTCACTCAAGTCACACGTTTTGAGGGCTGATTTCGGTGGTGAAGTTTCTGGTTTTTATTGTAAATACATAAAACAAAGATAAAAGGATATGAATTAGACTAAGCACAAAGCTAAAGCCTAAGACTAAGGATCCGATCAAGCACTAAGCTAGGATCTTCACCCAAGGATACTCCGAGCACTAAGCTAAGGAGGTTTTCTAAGAGAAAAACTCACTTTAAAAAAACTCACTTTATATCATTCAAATCTGAAAATTACAATGGTTTTAGCTTGTCTTATATAAGCCAAAGCTTCTAATCTCAACCACTCATCTAACTAAAGATCTAAGGGCTACAAATAACCCACAAAAACAACAAAATAACGGCTCTTAGTGAGCTACAAAATCAGCATACAAAAATACAACAACAACTAAAGTAGATGATAACATCTTGGAGCATCCTCTCCCTTCATTTGTGTTGCTCAATCAAGGCCCTTCATTTGCTCCTTGGAGAGCAAGTATACACGTCCAAAACAAGGTCCCAAGCTGATTTGTTCATGCTTCCCATACAAAATACAAAAGGTGACAAAGACATAAAGTATAAAGCAAACTATAATCGAAAGGGACATGTATGAATTAAAATGTAGCATGTTGAACTTGAGATCAGCCGATTTTGGAGCCCTTTTGGGTTGAAATTTCTTGACCACTAGTCCAAGGACCATAGTTAGATCGTGGACCAAAAAATCGGGACCAAATCGCCAAGCCGTTTCTGTCCAACAACAAATCACCCTCCTCCTCGATGTTACCGAGGTAACGGTCAGGTTGATGACTAATTCTTCCTGACCTCCTAGGGACTACAACCGTGTCAGAAGACGAGGGAACGGTTTCCTCATCTTCTGCTTCGGTTTGTGGCTCTTGAACTTCATCAAGTTCAAATTTTCTCCCACTCTGTTTTTTAGAAATATATTCATTTTCTAGAAAAACTGTATCACGAGCCACAAACACTTTGTTCTCGTGAGGGTTGTAGAAGTAATAGCCACAGGTTTCCTTAGGATAACCTACAAATAGACATTTGTCAGACCTTGGAGCGAGTTTATCGTCAGTTTTATTCTTAACGAATGCCTCACATCCCCAAATTCTCATGAATGACAAATAGGGAACCTTTCCCGTCCATATCTCATATGGAGTCTTATTAGCCGCTTTAGTCGGACTTCGATTTAGTGAGAAAACGGCAGACAATAGCGCAATAGCGCAAAGCCCCAAAACGATCCAGGAAGCTCACTTTGACTCATCATAGACCGAACCATGTCAAGCAAGGTTCGGTTTCTCCTTTCTGCAACACCATTCAACTGTGGTGTGCCCGGAGGAGTCCATTGTGATATTATACCACAATTCTTAAGATGTGAATCAAACTCATTACTTAGATATTCGCCACCACGATCCGATCGTAGTGCTTTTATCCTCTTGTTCAATTGGTTCTCAACCTCATTTTGAAATTCTTTAAATTTCTCAAAAGCATCACTTTTATGCCTTATTAAGTAGACATAACCATATCTACTTAAGTCATCGGTAAAAGTAATGAAGTAATGATATCCACCTCTAGCGGTGATGTTTAATGGACCACACACATCGGTATGTATGAGTCCTAAAACCTCACTTGCTCGTGTCCCTTTACCACTAAAGGGTTGATGAGTCATCTTGCCTAAGAGGCAAGATTCGCATGTACCATATGATTCGTAATCAAATGGTTTGAGAACCTTGGTCTCAACAAGTCTCTTTATGCGTCTATCGTTTATATGACCTAAACGACAATGCCAAAGGTAGGATTTGTTTGATTCATTCGTTTTGAGCCTCTTGTTCTCGACATGATAAACATCATTGACATCATTTAAAACATAAATACCTCCAATTGAAATAGCTTCACCATAAACTATTTCATTAAATGAAAAAGTACAACGGTTGTTCTTAATCACAAAAGAAAAGCCTTCCGTATCTAGTACGGAGACGGAGATAATGTTTTTCGTAAGAGTTGGTACAAAATAACAGTTATTTAAATGCAACTCTAAACCACTAGCAAGAGAGAGTACAAAAGTTCCCACAGAAACGGCCGCTACTCTAGCTCCATTGCCCATGCGGAGATCTACATCACCCTTGGCTAGACCTCGCACGTTTCTCATCCCCTGCAAATGATTACAAAGGTGAGATCCACATCCGGTATCCAATACCCATGTAGAAATGCAAGCATGATTGATGTCTATCATATAGAGATTAGAAGGAAGAATGCCTTTGGATGTCGCACATCCATCTTTCAAGTCCTTCTTGTACTTGGGACAATTGCGCTTCCAATGACCCACTTCATTGCAATATTTGCAAGTGTCATTGAGAGGTCTTCCTTTGTTGATCTTGGGCTTAGGCTTATGATGGATGGCACTTTCTTGGCCACCTTCCCCTTTTTGACTCCTAGGTTCATGTTCTTCATTTTGATGGAGAGAACATCTTTTCTCTGTTGGAGTATGTGTCCTCCACAATAGTGCGATTACTTAATAAATCTCAATTAAGGAATACGTGGGGATAATCCTGTATTATTGTCAATTGATTAACGTAAATCAATAACGGTTGGCTGACTAGAGTTTGACGTTATTGTCGTGAAAGCGGCGGTGATCAATTGATCCCTTTAAGTCACACCTATAGGAACGTACTCCAAATATTTAAGCTAATTAATTGTATGAGATACGATTATATTAGTGACTTGATAATTTGACTAACGGTTAGTCGGTGTATTGATTTAGAGAGAAATCGAGTTGTGAACTCGGACGTTTGAATTTTATAACGATAAAATTATTAGAGGAGACGAGAATTAGTGATTAAGCGTTAATTCACTAATCGTGTATATTTTACTAATGAGATTAGTAAAAGTACATTTTGAATATATGTGTAAAGGTACATATATATTAAGGAAGAGTTTAATTAATTTATACTTTATCATATTAGATGATTTAAGTAATAAATTATAAGTATTTGTGGGACAAATATTGAGAAAACAAATAAGACCCATGAGCCTCATTTGGACCGTCCAAATTGGGCTAGGAGGAAGCATCTTTTGCTTTTGTTTTATTTTGTTTTATTCTCTTGCTTTTTATTGGTGCATGCAAAAAAAAGCATAATGATTAACATGCACCAAATTGATCTAAACAAGAGAGAAACTCTTCTCTTTTCTCTTCTCAAGGGGGCCGGCCTCCCCATGTGTGTCTTACACACTTTGTTTTGTTTTTTTTGATAATAAAACACAAGGCTTTAGTGAGAGTTCATTCATTCATGCAATTGTTTTTACTCTCTCTCACAAAAACCTCTCTAAATCTAATACACACATTATACTATTACTAAGAGTTAGTAATAATAATAATATCTCATATTATCAAATTCATACTAAGTTATTTCTAGATCAAAATACTTAGTATTATTTGGAGTGTTCTTGGGTGCTATCTAAAGGAGGTTTTCTACATTGAAAACTTGGGTTATTAAGGAGGATCATCCTAAGCTATTCTCAAGAAACAAAACTAGAAAGGAGTTCTAGTTTTTTGCCCATATTTTCCTTTAAAAGAAAGGTATAAATCTCTTATCTTGTAGCAAAATACTTTTGTTAACTACATAGATCTTGCTAAATCAAATTAGAGTAATTTGATTTACACTAATACTTGATTAGTGAATGTGATCCGATCCCTACAAGTGGTATCAGAGCCAAGGCTTGTAGTTACAAATTTATTTTGTTGTTTTTGGAGTTTTATGTATTTATTGAGAATAAATAACATAAAATCCGAAAATAGTGTTGGAATGAAATTTGATGGGTCAAGTTTCACTCAAGAAATGAACTCAAATCGATTTGTGAAGCTCTCAAAAATCTCGGCCAAAGTGTTGTGTTTTTGTGATGATTTTTCTGATTTTTGTAAGACAAAAGAAAACATAAAGGATAGAACTAATTCTAAGCACTAAGCAAAAGAATTAGGTGTTGATTAATTCAAGCACTAAGCCACTAAATTAATCATTCACTAACTCAAGCACTAAGCAAAGAGTATAATGAAGCCACACAAGTTCAAACTCTAGGGTTTGCTTTTCTCATTCAACCAAATCTGAAAATTATGTTGTGTGAGGATGGGTTTATATAACACCCAAGGCCTCATCTCAACCATACATTACTAGGAAGATCTAAGGGCTAAAGTTAATCCCACAAAACAACAATAAAAAACGGCCACAAGGCCTTACAAGCTGAAAATTTGAAAAGAAAACAACAAAACATAAAGTAGACAAAGACATTTGAGCTCATCCTCTCCATGCACTTTAGGTATCATCCAAGGGCCAAGAATTGGTCTTGGGAAGGCATGTGGGACGGTCCATCCAAGCATAATTCAAGGGATTATATTGTCTCCTTACATTAAAGCATAAAGTAAAAAGTAAAGAAAGCGACATGTATGAAAATGACATTAAACATAAACAATGTGATGGCTTGGGACTTTAATTTGAAGCCGGCTCCTTGAGGACCTCCTTGAGCTCGCTTGTTGAACCATGTGAGCCCTTTTTATTGGAGGGTTGACTCACGTGGGTGTACCCTAATTGACCACATTTCAAAAATAGCATAATCTTGACTTTTTGTTGCTCTCCAACTTTGACTTCCTCTTGACTTTGCTTGATCACTAAGGTTGGCTCGATTTGACCATAGAATTGACTTTACTTAGCCCTTAGTGATCCCTTGGTCCATGACCTAGGCTTGGGTTTGAGCCCATGGCCCCAACCCATGGTCTCCCTCGACTTCACCCTTGACCACTTTGACCATTTTTGGTCCAATCTCCTCTCCTTGGAAAGGACTTGTCCTCAAGTCCTTGGAGATCCTCTTGCTTCCTCCCTTGCTCGATTTCATGCTTGATTCTCGGCTCAACCTTTGCTCGATCTTGGCCTTCACGGTTTTAGTCTTCCATGGGCACCACTTAGCTAGAGTTTGTAGAAGTGGTTGGACCCCTTTGCTTTGGCTCGAAGAATTGTTCATGTTTTCTTCCTTGGTCACGGTTTGCTTGACCACACACTCTTCCTCGAGCATTTCTTTGAGCCCACGACTCATAACCATGCTATCGATCCATTCTTGCTCATGATCGAGCCCATCAATGATTCTCCATCTTAAAGACCCACTTGATCTTTCCTTGCCATCGATTTTTGTTCTTTCATTGACCACATTCTCATTGTAGTCGGTTGTTTCCTTGTTGATTGATGCTTCACCTTCACGTTGCTCCTCTCCTAGAATCCTCCTTATCATGCTAGAGCTTCCCTCACATTCCAAGTTCATCTCTCCCTCTTGCTCTTTTCTACTCGGTTCAAGGCTTTTCAAGGCCTCATGCTCATTCAAATTCGGCTCCAACTTCCTATCCATGCTAGGGTTTGATCCAATGTTGGATTCAAACAAGCACGCATTGGTTTTACAACCCGTCATTGGGGGTAGGGGAGCTAAGACAATAAGCTTTTCACCATACTTGAATGAGTAGGTGTTGTCTCTTCCATGGTGGGAAGAATTCTTTTCATACTCCCATGGCCTACCAAGCAATACATGGCAAGCATCCATGTCCAACACTTCACACACAATTTCATCTTTGTAGTCTTGCCCAATGGAAAACAAGACCTTGCATTGTTTATCAACTTTTACCTCGGCTCCTTGATTAAGCCACCTTAGCTTGTAAGGATGAGGATGCTTCAAAGTAGGCAAGGCAAGCTTATCAATGAGGGTTTTAGAAGCAACATTAACACAACTTCCCCCATCGATAATGAGATTACACACTCTCCCCATGATGGTACACTTGGTTCGAAATAGTTGGTGTCTTTGATCCATGCTTTCGCTTGAATCTTGAGTGTGCATTACTCGCCAAGTGACCAAGCTCAACCCCGAGTCCGGGGGAACAATTGTCTCGGCCACCTTCACATCCTCAACTCCCTCGTTTTTTTCTTCCTCACAAACTAACACTTCATCGTCTCCCCAATGCACAACCTCACTTGTGTTCAAGGTCCTCTTGCTAGGGCATTCCTTAGCAAAATGACCATACCCTTGACATTGGTAGCACTTCTTGAGAGGAATTGTTCTCTTAGGGCCATAGTCGATTCCCTTCCCCTTGTCAACACTTGATGGCTTGATAGTAGGGCTAGGTTCGACAATTTTGACCCCTCCTTGGCTCGACATGGGGTTGGCCTTGGTGGTACCTTTGGCCGAGTCCCCTCTCCCCTTCTCTAGCTTTTCCACTCTCATAGCCATGGTGACGGCCTCATCGAATGACCACAAGTTTTGCATCTTGACCCGATTTGCTATCCTAGGGTTTAGGCCCTCAACAAACCTTGCAATTTTTTGCTCGGGTTTCTCATTCATCTCACATTGTAAAGTGAGTTGCTCAAAGTCCCTAAGATAGGTTTCAATGGGGTGTGTCTCTTGTTTTAGTTGGGCCAATCTAAGGAACATGTCTTGAGTGTAGTCTTTGGGAACAAACTTGTCCTTGAGTTTCTTTTTGAGTTTGAGCCATGACCTAATGGGTTCCTTTCCCTCTCGGTTTCTTTGATTCTTAAGGTTTTCATACCAAAGGGAGGCATATCCTTTGAATTTCATGATGGCCACCTTAAAACACTTCCTATCGGGGTACTCCTTGAATTCAAAAACTCTCTCAACCGATCTAAGCCAATCTAGGAGATCCTCGGGGTTCAAGCTACCATAAAAGTCGGGTATATCCACTTTGATATCTCGGTCATGGTCTCTTGGGTGGGTTTCAAGGGACTCCTCCGAATCCGAAAATTGATCTTCCATGTGAGGAGGAGGTTGTCCTCTCCCACGGCCCCCATACCCATACCCACGCCCTCTTCCCCCTCCACCCCTTCTTGGTTCATTAAGATTTTGGTCCAAGAGGGTGTTTAAAGCATTCATCATCGTATTACAACTACCGGCAAGTTGATTCAATTTCTCTTCTAAATTCGAAAGCCTCTTATCCTCCCCTCTATCCCCTTCCATTTTGTGAAAATTTTGTGAGTTTTTTTGTGGAAGTTTTGTGGAAAATAAACAAGGAAAGGAAAAGAAAGAAAACGAAAAATTGAAGAGGAAAAACAAAGGGTAAACCGAGAAAACACAAAACAAATCGAAAACAAGAACAAATCGAAAAAACAAGAACAAACCTAGGCTTTGATTACCAATTTGGAATGAAATTTGATGGGTCAAGTTTCACTCAAGAAATGAACTCAAATCGATTTGTGAAGCTCTCAAAAATCTCGGCCAAAGTGTTGTGTTTTTGTGATGATTTTTCTGATTTTTATAAGACAAAAGAAAACATAAAGGATAGAACTAATTCTAAGCACTAAGCAAAAGAATTAGGTGTTGATTAATTCAAGCACTAAGCCACTAAATTAATCATTCACTAACTCAAGCACTAAGCAAAGAGTATAATGAAGCCACACAAGTTCAAACTCTAGGGTTTGCTTTTCTCATTCAACCAAATCTGAAAATTATGTTGTGTGAGGATGGGTTTATATAACACCCAAGGCCTCATCTCAACCATACATTACTAGGAAGATCTAAGGGCTAAAGTTAATCCCACAAAACAACAATAAAAAACGGCCACAAGGCCTTACAAGCTGAAAATTTGAAAAGAAAACAACAAAACATAAAGTAGACAAAGACATTTGAGCTCATCCTCTCCATGCACTTTAGGTATCATCCAAGGGCCAAGAATTGGTCTTGGGAAGGCATGTGGGACGGTCCATCCAAGCATAATTCAAGGGATTATATTGTCTCCTTACATTAAAGCATAAAAGAAAAGAAAGAAAGCGATACGTATTTAAAACTGACATTAAACATAAACAATGTGATGGCTTGGGACTTTAATTTGAAGCCGGCTCCTTGAGGACCTCCTTGAGCTCGCTTGTTGAACCATGTGAGCCCTTTTTATTGGAGGGTTGACTCACATGGGTGTACCCTAATTGACCACATTTCAAAAATAGCATAATCTTGACTTTTTGTTGCTCTCCAACTTTGACTTCCTCTTGACTTTGCTTGATCACTAAGGTTGGCTCGATTTGACCATAGAATTGACTTTACTTAGCCCTTAGTGATCCCTTGGTCCATGACCTAGGCTTGGGTTTGAGCCCATGGCCCCAACCCATGGTCTCCCTCGACTTCACCCTTGACCACTTTGACCATTTTTGGTCCAAGTGTTAAAAATGGTTTTAACACGAGATTTTTATTCCATGCAAAGTTTCTGGTCTCATGAAGTTACTGGTCAAATTTCGTAATTTTTGGAATTTGTTTGCTAATTAAAATGATTTTTATACAAAACCGAGTCAAAAAGTGTGTTTTTGGCTAAAATAATTACTATAAATAGTTATAGTTCGAATCTGGTCACGAAATTTTTACACAGTGATATTTCATATTTATACATTCTGCATGTAAATTTTCAAAGCAGATTTTGAGTTTTGGATATTTATTCATATTTTTGTTTAAAATCGGTATTGTTTGCATTTTATGTCCAAAAATATAGTAAACGTTGTTTTCTGGACATGAAATTTATGCCAATATTTTTACACATTATGAGGATGCTCTCGTATAAATTTGGGATTTTTCCTCACTGTTTTAGACGTTTTCTTGATTTTATGAGATAAAATCGATGAAATCGTATGTTATTTATTATAAAATAATTCGTAAATTTTTCTGACCAAAACTTTTCTTTTCTGATATTTTGGAAGTGTTCCAGAATATACAAAATTTTTTCAAAATAAAAATAATTTTATTTTATTTTATTTTGATTTTATAAAGCTTTATTCATAAAAGGGTTATGATTAAAGTACTTCTAATTAGCAAATGACCAAGTTTATGAACTAAAACACCATAAGTTAGTATGAACTAATTTTGGGTGTTCTAAAATCAGTTTAGAAGTTTTAGTTCAAGCTTAAAAGATGTTTTAAGCATTGTTGATTAATATAAGATTAATCGATTAAAAATGAGATCGGTTTTAAACAAGTTAATGCGATTATTGTTTAGGGCGATTTTGGCATGTTTTATATTTATAAGCTTAACATTATGCATGTTTGAATGAATGTTTGTTCTTACTAGTATGGCCATAGTTTGTTATATTTTTACCGATATTGCCCGTAATGAAAGGGAATATCGTGTGGTTTAGATTAAATGCGATCTCGTATCGCGGTTTGTAATTTATTAGTTTATTTCATTTATAAATGTATAATAGGATTGCTATGTATTCATTTGTAAATCATACTTGTAACTATTTGTAAATCGAAGACCGGTGATGGAGATCGACATGGAGCCTTAGAAGTGTTCTAAAGCTAGCAAGGAGGAGTCTTGGATGAAGTCCATTTGAAGAGGGACCAAAGGAGTTGGTTTCCAATTTGTAACTCCTTGTATTTTAATTACTTTTAGGTGGCCATACTAGGTTTATGCTTGCTTACTTGGTTTTGCTTGTTTGTTTGCTTATATATTCCGCTCACATGCCAAAATCGCCATGCATGCCACGATATCCCACTTCGATTGTCGTTTTTAGATCACCATTCTTAAATTAGTTCACTTATAAAGAATTTAAATGACTAAAAATTGACAAGATCACCCACATTTTTTACAAAAATGAATTGAGATTAAGCCTTTCCAAATGTAGCGACTATGAACCCCATGTTCGTGAGGACCTCCGCAACGTGGAACCTTGTTACCATGGGTAAATAGTGGGAGGAAGTCCCGTGCTAAATTGGTTTGAACTCAACCAAATAAGAGTTATTTGGGGCTAATCGATGCATTTTATAGAAAATCATCAACCAAGCATTCTAGTGTAGAATTAGTCAAGTGTTGACTTATCGTTTTTATATAAAAGGAAACATGAGATGTCTAATTTTATATGGAAAACGAGTCTTGGTATCATTTATATAATTTCGTGGGAGATCATTATATAAATGGACGTTTGTTTTAAAAGTGTTTTAGCAAATGTCATTAATGAACAATGAATGCTTATATATTTCCTCATATTTATTGTAGAATCGTTTATCGCAATGGCATCATCATCATCAACTCCCGCGCCCATTTTGGGCAAAGATTCATGGTTGCGAACCGTGATGGATAAGTGTATCCTCAAGGATGACGGTAGCAACTTCGTCGAATGGGATTCGACAATGAAGGGCGCCGCGACATCCGACAATGTGCTCAAGCACCTTACCGATCAACCACCCACCGAACCCACTTCTCGATCCGGGGCGGCACGAACCGCCTATGATGAGTATGTGAAAGTGGACAATGACGTGAAAAACGTCTTGATTTGGTCCATGTCACCCGCTCTCAAACTCCGATTTGTCACTCAAAAAAGTGCATATGCGATATTCACTCGAGTGACAACCATGTTCTCCAAAGCACCGCAAATAAGGCTTTATGAAGCCGCGGTGCGGTTTTTCGATGCAAAGCTTGAGAGGAACCAAAAAGTTGGTCCTCATGTGCTCAAAATGATTGAGTAAATAGACACTCTTGAGCGTCAAGAGTGTGCTATACCCAAGGCTCTTGCGATCAACCGCATCCTTCATTCTCTTCCTAACAAGTTTGCTCACTTTCGAGTAAACTATAACATGAACAACATGGATAAGAGTTACCATGAACTTCATGCACTCTTGGTTCAAGCCGAGAGGGATATGGAAGTGAATGAGGTGGAGAAGAAAGATGTTCTCTCCATGAAAATGAAGAACATGAACTTGGGAGTGAAGAAGGGGAAGGTGGCCAAGAAAGGGCCATCTAACATAGGCAAGGGTAAGGGAAAGGCTATTGTGGAAGGTGTTCCACATAAGTCTAAGCCCAAGATCAACAAGGGAAGACCCCTCAAAGACACTTGCAAATATTGCAATGAAGTGGGTCATTGGATGCGCAATTGTCTCAAGTATAAGAAGGATCTCAAGAATGGATGCGACATCCAAAGGTATTCCTTCTAATCTCTATATGATTGACATCAATCATGCTTGCATTTCTACATGGGTATTGGATACCGGATGTGGATCTCACCTTTGTAATCATTTGCGGGGATGAGAAACGTCTGCAGCTCTAGCCAAGGGTGATGTAGATCTCCGCATGGGCAATGGAGCTAGCGGAGCCGCCGTTTTTGTGGGAACTTTAGTACTCGCTCTTGCTAGTGGTTTAGAGTTGCTTTTGAATAATCATTATTTTGTACCAACTCTAACGAAAAACATTATCTCCGTCTCCGCTTTAGATGCGGAAGGCTTTTCTTTATGATTAAGAACAACCGTTGTACTTTTTCATTTAATGAAATGGTTTATGGTGAAGCTATTTCAATTGGAGGTATTTATGTTTTAAATGATGTTAATGATGTTTATCATGTCGAGAACAAGAGGCTCAAAACGAATGAATCAAACAAATCCTACCTTTGGCATTGTCGTATAGGTCACATAAACGAAAGACGATAAAGAGACTTGTTGAGACCAAGGTTCCTCAACCCATTTGATTGCGAATCTTATGGTACATGCGAAGCTTGCCTTTTAGGCAAGATGACTCGCCAACCCTTTAGCGGTAAAGGGACACGAGCAAGTGAGGTTTTAGGACTCATACATACCGATGTGTGTGGTCCATTAAACATCACCGCTAGAGGAGGATATCATTACTTCATTACTTTTACCGATGACTTAAGTAGATATGGATATGTCTACTTAATAAGGCATAAAAGTGATGCTTTTGAGAAATTTAAAGAATTTCAAAATGAGGTTGAGAACCAATTAAACAAAAGGATAAAAGCACTACGATCGGATCGTGGTGGCGAATATCTAAGTAATGAGTTTGATTCACATCTTAAGAATTGTGGTATAACATCACAATGGAGTCCTCCGGGCACACCACAATTGAATGGTGTTGCAGAAAGGAGAAACCGAACCTTGCTTGACATGGTTCGGTCTATGATGAGTCAAACTGAGCTTCCTGGATCATTTTGGGGCTTTACGCTATTATCTCAGATTTTCACTAAATCAAGTCCGACTAAAGCGGCCAATAAGACTCCATATGAGATATGGACGGGAACGGTTCCCTATTTGTCATTCATGAGAATTTGGGGATGTGAGGCATTCGTCAAGAATAAAACTGACGATAAACTCGCTCCAAGGTCTGACAAATGTCTATTTGTAGGTTATCCTAAGGAAACCTGTGGCTATTACTTCTACAACCCTCACGAGAACAAAGTGTTTGTGGCTCGTGATGCTGTTTTCCTAGAAAATGAGTTTATTTCTAAGAAACAGAGTGGGAGAAAATTTGAACTTGATGAAGTTCAAGAGCCACAAACCGACGCAGAAGATGAGGAAACCGTTCCCTCGTCTTCTCACACGGTCATAATCCCTAGGAGGTCAGGAAGAGTTAGTCAACAACCTGGCCGCTACTCCTGAACATCGAGGAGGAGGGTGATTTGTTGCTATTCAAAGCAACGAACCCTCAACCTACAAGGCGCTATTAGTAGCCCCAACTCAACAATGGCTTGAGGCCATGAAATCCGAAATGGATTCTATGTACGAGAACCAAGTTTGGGACTTGGTAGATTTACCTGAAGGAGTGCGACCCCTTCAGTGTAAATGGATATTCAAAATCAAGCTCGGCATAGATAAACATATTGATGTTTACAAAGCTAGATTGGTGGCAAAGGGCTTTTCACAAGTCCAAGGTATTCATTATGATGAAACTTTTGCACCAGTTGCCATGCTTCGATCCATAAGGATAATCTTAGCGGTTGCCGCATTTCATGACTATGAAATATGGCAAATGGATGTAAAAACCGCCTTCTTGAATGGGATTCTAGAAGAGGAAGTGTTTATGACACAACCTGAAGGGTTTGTAGATACATCCAACCCTAAGAAAGTATGCAAGCTTAAGAGATCCATTTATGGTCTTAAGCAAGCATCGAGGAGTTGGAATCACAGATTCGATCATGTTATCAAACAACATGGATTATTTCGCCAAGTCTTGAGGAACCTTGTTTGTACATGAAGTTTAGTGGGAGCAAGGTAACCTTCCTTGTTTTGTATGTGGATGACATACTGCTGATCGGAAATGATATTCCAAGTCTGAACTCGGTAAAGGTGGAATTGGGAAACCATTTCCAAATGAAGGACTTGGGAGAGGCACAACGCATCTTGGGTATCCGGATCTATAGAGATAGATCCAAAAGGATACTAGCATTAAGTCAAGAAACTTATATTGATAAGATTCTTGATAGGTTCAATATGAAAGACTCCAAGAGAGGATTTCTTCCGATGAGTGTAGGAATAACATTGAAGAAATCTCAATGCCCTACGACTCCTGCGGAAATTGAACGCATGAAATTGATCCCTTATGCTTCCGCTGTAGGATCAATCATGTATGCTATGATGTGCACTCGTCCCGATGTCGCTTTCGCCTTGAGCATGACGAGTTTCAGAGCTAATCCCGGTGAGAGTCACCTTTGGATAGTTTGTGAAGAACATCCTTAAGTACTTGAGAAGAACTAAGGATTCGATTCTTGTGTTTGGAGGAGCACTTGAGCTACGTGTAAAGGGTTACACGGATGCAAGTTTCCAAGCCGGTGGGGATGCTCTCAACTCCCAATCCGCTATGTCTTTATGTTGAATGGAGGAGTCGTTTGTTGGAAGAGCTTCAAACAGAGTGTCACCGCGATTCTACGACTAAGTCGAGTATTTGGCGAGATCTCAAGTCGCTAAAGAAGCTGTGTGGATTCGGCAATTCTTGGACGGACTAAGAGTAGTCCCTAGTGCCGTGGATCCCGCCATCGCTTATTGTGATAACAGTGGGGCTATTTTCCAAGCAAAAGAGCCCAAGTCTAGTAACAAGTCTAGACACGTTTTGAGGAAATACCACGTTATTAGAGATAATGTGGAAAGGAAGGAAATAGATATTTGAAAGGTTGGGACAGACGATAACATCGCTGATCCTTTAACCAAGCCTCTTTCGAGGGCTAAGCATGACGCGCACACCGCCTCCATGGGGTTGCGACGTATGCCAGATTTCCTTTAGTTTCGTAATGTGTAATTGAACGATGTATCCTATTACATATATGAAAATAACATTCATTGTTTTATCTTAAGTCATTATTGAATGCATACTTTGTTTATCCGAATATTTGTGTGACAACTTTGAACGTATTCAAGTGAACGGTATAAACTCAGTATTTGGTCCCTAGTCTCTCATATGAGGTGACGTCTCCGAGAGACTAGATTGCAAGTCGATCGATGGTGGGTTCAACACCATAGGGTCATATGTGATGACTGATCGTTTGCATAGACAGACTGTGAAGAACACTCTGTCGGGCAGTGACGCTTATAGAATTCCTTTTCAATGAGATTGAAACCTGGTCGTGGTGGGAATTCTATAGTATTCCTTTGAGTCGATTCTTTGGACCGAACTGATTATGCAGTCTGCGCTTTCCGAGTGACTTTCATTTTTGTCCTAAGCCATGCCGTGAAAGGGGGTTATAAGGGCATCTTTGGGGTCATGGTGATCTGCATTATACAGTACAATCGAGTGGAAGGGAAATGTCCACCCTCGTCAGGGTAAAACATCTTTGGGCCACTCGAGGAGTAGTCGCCCGAAACTGCGTGGCCACGCTCGGTAAGAATCTACGGTAGATTCCCCGGTCAGACAGCTACTCTCCTTATCGAGGAAACCACTCACGATATATATATCTCAGGATGCAAGTACGACCTGTAAGACACCTTGCATCGAGTGGGAGATGTGAAACGGACATGAGAATTGGTAATGCACAACTTGTCTCGGACAAGTGGGAGATTGTTGGAGTATGTGTCCTCCACAATAGTGCGATTACTTAATAAATCTCAATTAAGGAATACGTGGGGATAATCCTGTATTATTGTCAATTGATTAACGTAAATCAATAACGGTTGGCTGACTAGAGTTTGACGTTATTGTCGTGAAAGCGGCGGTGATCAATTGATCCCTTTAAGTCACACCTATAGGAACGTACTCCAAATATTTAAGCTAATTAATTGTATGAGATACGATTATATTAGTGACTTGATAATTTGACTAACGGTTAGTCGGTGTATTGATTTAGAGAGAAATCGAGTTGTGAACTCGGACGTTTGAATTTTATAACGATAAAATTATTAGAGGAGACGAGAATTAGTGATTAAGCGTTAATTCACTAATCGTGTATATTTTACTAATGAGATTAGTAAAAGTACATTTTGAATATATGTGTAAAGGTACATATATATTAAGGAAGAGTTTAATTAATTTATACTTTATCATATTAGATGATTTAAGTAATAAATTATAAGTATTTAATGGGACAAATATTGAGAAAACAAAAGACCCATGAGCCTCATTTGGACCGTCCAAATTGGGCTAGGAGGAAGCATCTTTTGCTTTTGTTTTATTTTGTTTTATTCTCTTGCTTTTATTGGTGCATGCAAAAAGCATAATGATTAACATGCACCAAATTGATCTAAACAAGAGAGAAACTCTTCTCTTTTCTCTTCTCAAGGGGGCCGGCCTCCCCATGTGTGTCTTACACACTTTGTTTTGTTTTTTTTGATAATAAAACACAAGGCTTTAGTGAGAGTTCATTCATTCATGCAATTGTTTTTACTCTCTCTCACAAAAACCTCTCTAAATCTAATACACACATTATACTATTACTAAGAGTTAGTAATAATAATAATATCTCATATTATCAAATTCATACTAAGTTATTTCTAGATCAAAATACTTAGTATTATTTGGAGTGTTCTTGGGTGCTATCTAAAGGAGGTTTTCTACATTGAAAACTTGGGTTATTAAGGAGGATCATCCTAAGCTATTCTCAAGAAACAAAACTAGAAAGGAGTTCTAGTTTTGTGCCCATATTTTCCTTTAAAAGAAAGGTATAAATCTCTTATCTTGTAGCAAAATACTTTTGTTAACTACATAGATCTTGCTAAATCAAATTAGAGTAATTTGATTTACACTAATACTTGATTAGTGAATGGGATCCGATCCCTACAGCTCCTAGGCCTCCCTTGAGCTGACTTTTTCGAGCCATGTGGGTCTTGTTTATTAGAGGACTAACCCACATGGGTGCACCCAAGTGATCACACTTCAAAAATAGCTCATTTGTTGACTTTTTGTTGCTCTCCTCCTAAACCTCCCTTGACTACCTTAGGTCCACTAAGTATGGCTAGAATTGACCACTTAGTTAGCTTGAGTTTGCACTTAGTTGGACCCTAGGTCCGAGGCCTAACTTAGTCCATGGACCCAAACCACGGTCTAGCTCCAAGTCTCCCTTGTTTGACTCTACCATTCTTGGTTCAGTAAGAGGGCCTTGAGTACTTGCGAGGTGGTGCATTGGGGTGACGATGAGGTCTTAATTTGTGAAGAAAAAACAAAACAAGAGGGAGTAGTGGGAGTGAAGGAGGCCGAAACCTTGGTGCCCCTGGACTCGGGGTTGAGCTTAGTCATATGGCGCGTAATGCACACTCAAGAGTCAAGCGAGTGCATGGACCAAAAGCAACAAATTTTTCGGTCCAAATGCACAATCATGGGGAGAGTTTGTAATCTAATCATCGATGGTGGGAGTAGTACAAATGTAGCTTCCAAAATGCTTGTGGCGAAGCTAAGTCTACCCACTTTGGAGCACCCAAGCCCCTACAAACTAAGGTGGCCCAACAAGGGAGCCGAAGTGAAAGTCAACAAACAATGCAAGGTGCCATTTTCGATTGGTCAAGATTACAAGGATGAGGTCGTTTGTGAAATTCTCGATATGGGTGCATGTCACTTGTTGCTAGGGAGACCTTGGGAGTATGAGAGGGACTCTTCTCATCATGGGAGGAGCAACACTTACTCCATCAAGTATATGGAGAAACTCATTGTTCTAACACCACTACCTCCTATGATGGGATGCAAGACCAACTCGTGCTTGTTACAAAAAACATCATCGAAGAGAACGCTAGCCAAGAGACGAATCTAGAGCCGAGGATGAGTGAGCATGAGGGTTCGAAAAGCCTAGAGGCCGAGGGAACAACAAACCATAGATCTACTTGAGGAATTCTAGGAGAGGAGCAAGGAATGACAAACCGATCAACAATGAGATGAGCACAACCAACTTCAATGAGAGTGAGACAAAGGAAAGAGCTAAAATTGATGGCTTAGAGAGATCAAGTGGGTCTTTGAGATGGAGAATCATAGATGGGCTCAATCATGAGCAAGAATGGGTGGATGCTATGCCTACAAGCCATGGGCTCAAAGGTGTGCTCGAGGAAGATTGTGTGGACAAGGAAACCGTGAGCAAAGAAGGGAACATGGCTAATCACACGAGCCAAGTCAAGGGGGTCCAACCTCTTCTCCAAACCTTGATCAAATGGTGTCCTTGGAAGCCTAGAGCCATGAGAGCCAAGGTTGAGCGAGGGTTAAGTCGAGAATCAAGCAAGAAATCAAGTCTTGAGGGAAGTAAGTGGATCTCCACGGATTTTAGGGCAAATCCTTTCAAAGGAGAGGAGATTGAACCAAGAATGGTCAAGTCAAGCAAAGGTGGTTTGGAGCTAAACCATGGTTTGGGTCCTTGGACTCGAACCATAGGTTAGGCCTTGACCTAGGGTCCAACTGCACAAAAATGGATGAGCTCATTTTTTGCTCCTTTTGAGGCTTGGGCTGACTTGGGTCTTATGGCTCGAGCCATGGCTTAATTTGTGATCATTAGGATCAAACCAAGTGAAATGTACAAGGAGGAACAAAGGAAATCAGCCCACACAAGGAAAGCAACAACCTAGGCCATGAACCATGAGCTCATCTTGACATGTTGGTAGAGATTTTAACGTAACTCCCAATCTGCTCATCCAATTGAGATGAAATCACTTTCATATGAAAGCTAGCTCAAAGAGCTTTCATTTGACATATGTTTGGCTATCTGGTTCAAAGGGAGCTGAGAGTTATGACTTCTACAAGTCAGGGGTCAGATTGTGAAAACTCAGTCCATAGGCTGTTTTGACATGTCCGTACTAAAAGCTCCATATCTTGAGTTGTAGGCCATATTCTTGGGTGATTCGTTTTGCATTGGATAGCTAGCTCAATTACCTTTCCAATGACATATCATGGGCCTTCTACTTTGGAGTGAAACTTATAGGCTAAGAATCAGTCAAAACTTAATCAAATTTCGGTTTGAACAACAATGAACAAACTCGGCTGTTTTTGTGGTTTTTGTGATTGATTTTGTGAAATTGTGTAAACATTAAAAGGTAAACAAGGATAGTCTTCTTCCAAGCACTTAGCCAAGGATAGAAGGATTGAGTGTTTAAGCACTAAGCCACTAAACACCCTAACTTTACAACTCTAGCACAAAGCAAAGAGACTAAGTTGAGTAAACACTCAAACTAGGGTTTTCTTCATTCATCAAATTCTGATTTTTACATTGTGATAAGCTTGGCTTATATAGGCCAAAGCCTTACATCTTGACCACACATTGTTACTTGATCAAAGGGCTAAAAGAGGCTCACAAGAGCTGATAAAAAAACGGCTAGATTAGCCTTACAAGTCCTAGACAAACAAACAACAAAAGCATAAAAGTAGATAGTGACTTGTGACTACATCCTCCCCTTGCATTTAGGTTCAAATCCAAGGGCTGAGATCTTAGCCTTGGAGAGCAAGGAGTGATGGTACAAAGGGCCCTTAAATCTGATCACAAACTAAAAGAAACAAATACAATAAAGCATAAAGTGAGACAAGGACATCTAGAGATAGTGACATGAACAAAGGTTGATCTTCTCTTTTGATGGTGTAATTCAGCTGAGATTTTTGGTCCTCCCTTGTGCTTCCCACGTCTCATTTGAGTCCTTGACTCATTAGGAGACTTCCAAATGGTCCCCAAAGTAACCTCATCCAAAAAGGAGAAAGTATGAAAGTGACATTGCCCATTATTCTCAAAACAGTTTGTAACCGGATTTCCTGAGATTGAGGTGACTTGTAGGCTTCACCATTTCACCCTAACGTTGAATTAGAAGGCCCACGATATGTCATTGGAAAGGTATCTGAGCTAGGTATCTAATGCAAAAAGAATCATCCAAATATATTGCCTAGAGCTCAAGATATGCAACTTTTAGTACGGACATGTCGAATCTACCTATGGACTGAGCTTTCAAATCTGACCCCTGACTTGTAGAAGTCATAACTCTTTGCTCCCTTTGAACCAGATAGCCAACCATATGTCAAATGAAAGCTCTTTGAGCTAGCTTTCATATGAAAGTGGTTTCACCTCAATTGGATCAGCAGAGTGGGAGTTATGTTAAAATATCTACCGACATGTCAAGATAAGCTTCATGGTTCATGGCCTAGGTTGTTGCTTTCCTTTCCTTTCCATAGGGGCTTTTCTAGGCATCGACTCCTAGGGATGAAATGTGATTTAGGACCCAAGTTTACAACCTATGCCTCCTTGATCCATTGACCATGAGGTTTCCTTTGACAAAACTTGCATTTCTCTTCAAAGGTGTAAATGGGTTCCATGACCATTGCCTTGCAAGAGCAACTCCTGTTGCATACTTCAACGTGAGCGAGAAATGGTGAAGCCTACAAGTCACTTCAGTCTCAGGAAGCTCGGTTATGAACTGATTTGGAGTAATGATCCTTGAACTTAACCTAATTCATTCTCCTTGGGTGAGCTCACTTAGGGACCATTTGGAAGTCTTCCCATGAGCCTAGGGCTCACATGGGACGTGCTAATTAGCAAGGAATGGACCAAAAACTCAGCTAACCTCAAATACTTGTGCAAGTCATTGTCAATTGTAGTCCTTTTTGCTTTATGTCATTTTCTCCTTTTTAGTTTGTGTTGTTTGGTAGTTTAGGATCAGATTTTAGGACCCTTTTGGCTGGTACAACTTGTGCTCCAAGGAGCTCATCTAAGCCCTTGGATTAAAGCAACCATTGTAGGGTGTAGATGGCTTCAAGTGTCATTGTCTTACTTTATGCTTTTTAGTTTGTTTTACATCATATTTGTAAGGCCAAATGAGCTGTTTTTATTGTTGTTTTATCAGCCAATTCGTGGCCCTTAGATTAGAGGCAAGATGTAGGGCTTAGATGAGAGCATTGGTATTATATAAACCAAGCTCACAACCTTGTAAAAATCAGATTTGTTGGATTGAAGAAAAACCCTAGTTTGAGTGTTTGCTCAACTAAACTCTCTTGCTTTGTGCTTTGAGTGTATTTTCGAGTTAATTAGTGGCTTTGTGCTTAATTACTCAACCCTTCTATCCTTGGCTAAGTGCTTGGAAGAAGACTATCCCTTTTTATTTTCGTTTCCACATAATTTCAGAAAAAACATCACAAAAACAGCCCTACAAAAAACGTGTTACTTGCTTTGTATCAAACTGAAATTCTTTGTGTTTTGAGTGAACTTTGAGCCCTTGAAGTTTCACTCCACCAAGTAAGTGCAAAGTCAAGCTAATCAAGTGGTCAAATTTAGCCATGCTTAGTGCACCTAAGGTAGACAAGGAAGGTTTAAGAAGGAGAGCAACAAAAGTCAACAAATGAGCTATTTTTGAGTGTGGGTCATATGAGTACCACCACTTGGGTTAGTCCTCCAATAAAACTAGACCCAAGTGGTTCCAAAAGTCAGCCAAGGGGAACAACACTCACAAGACACACATTATTTTGTGCAACAAGTCCTTTTCACTAGATGTCGCTATCTTACTTTATGCTTTATTGTTTTGTAGCCAACAAAAATCAGATTTTTGTTGTAGTTGGACCGTCCCACCTTGTCCCCCAAGGCCCCATCTTGGCCCTTGGATGCTAACCTAAATGCAAGGAGAGGATGGAGTCCTTAGTCCTTTTCAACTTTATGCTTTATGTATTTTGTTTGCTTGCCTTTTTTTTCAGATTTGTAAGGCTTTATAGCCGTTTTTTTGTTGTTGTTTGAGGAGCTCTTTGAGCCCTTAGATCAACTTTATATTGTAGGGTTAAGATGTGTCAAAGGGTATTATATAAACCCTCCAACACACATTGTAATTTTCAGATTTCATGTTATAAAAAAACCCTAAGTTAGAGTTCCTACTCTTCTCTAGTTCATTACTTAGTGCTTGAATGGTTTATCGAGTTAATTATTGGCTTTGTGCTTAATTACTCAAACCTTCTATCCTTGGCTAAGTGCTAGGAAGAAGACTATCCGAAATGGATTCTATGTACGAGAACCAAGTATGGGACTTGGTGGATTTACCTGAAGGAGTGAGACCCCTTCAGTGTAAATGGATCTTTAAAATCAAACTCGGCATAGATAAACATATAGATGTTTACAAAGCTAGATTGGTGGCAAAGGGCTTTACACAAGTCCAAGATATTCATTATGATGAAACCTTTGCACCGGTTGCAATGCTTCGATCCATAAGGATAATCTTAGCGGTTGCCGCATTTCATGACTATGAAATATGGCAAATGGATGTAAAAACCGCCTTCTTGAATGAGATTCTCGAAGAGGAAGTGTACATGACACAACCTGAAGGTTTTGTGGATACATCCAACCCTAAGAAAGTATGCAAGCTTAAGAGATCCATTTATGGTCTTAAGCAAGCATCAAGGAGTTGGAATCATAGATTCGATCATGTTATTAAACAAAATGGTTTCGCTCGAAGTGCCGAGGAACCTTGTTTATACATGAAGTTTAGTGGGAGCAAGGTAACCTTTCTTGTTTTGTATGTGGATGACATACTACTAATTGGAAATGATATTCCAAGTTTGAATTCGGTAAAGGAGAAATTGGGAAACCATTTCCAAATGAAGGACTTGGGAGAGGCACAACGTATCTTGGGTATCCGGATCTATAGAGATAGATCCAAAAGGATATTAGCATTGAGTCAAGAAACTTACATCGATAAGATTCTTGATAGGTTCAATATCAAAGACTCCAAGAGAGGCTTTCTTCCGATGAGTGTAGGAATAACATTGAAGAAATCTCAATGTCCTACCACTCCTGAAGAGATTGAACGCATGAAGATGATCCGTTATGCTTCCGCTGTAGGATCAATCATGTATGCTATGATGTGCACTCGTCCCGATGTCGCTTTCGCCTTGAGCATGACGAGTCGGTATCAAGCCAACCCCGGTGAGAGTCACTGGATAGCCGTAAAGAACATCCTTAAGTACTTGAGAAGAACTAAGGATTCGTTTCTAGTGTTTGGAGGAGAACTTGGGCTACGTGTAAAGGGTTACACGGATGCAAGTTTCCAAATCGAAGGGGATGATTTGAAATCCCAATCCGGCTATATCTTTATGTTGAATGGGGGTGCTGTTTGTTGGAAGAGTTTCAAACAGAGTGTCACTGCGGATTCTACAACAGAAGCGGAATATTTAGCAGCGTCGGAGGCAGCTAAGGAAGCTGTATGGATTCAGCAGTTCTTGGATGGATTAAGAGTAGTCCCTAGTGCCGCAGATCCAATCACTATTTATTGTGATAAAGTGGGGCCATCTTTCAAGCAAAGGAGCCCAAGTCTAGTAATAAGTCTAGACACGTTTTGAGGAAATACCATGTTATTAGAGATAATGTGGAAAGGAAGGAAATAGATATTTGTAAGGCTGGGACAGACGATAATATCGCTAATCCTTTAACCAAGCCTCTTTCGAGGGCTAAGCATGACGCTCATACCGCCTCTATAGGGTTGAGGCGTATGCCTGATTTCCTTTTGTTTTTGAGATATGTAATGGATAATGTATCTTATTACATATATGAAAATAACATTCATTGTTTAGAGTTCATTTACTCTTTCAAGTCATTTTGAATGCATACTCTGTTTATCCGAATAGTTGCGTGCCAACATTGAACATATTCAAGTGAACGGTATGAACTGAGTATTTGGTCCCTAGTCTCTAAAAGAGGTGACGTCTCAAGAAGACTAGATTGCAAGTTGATCGATGGTGGGTTCAACACCAAAGAGTCATAGAGATGACTGGTCATTTGCATAGACAGACTGTGAGATACTCTATCGGACAGTGACATTTATAGAATTCCTTTTCAATAAGATTGAAGCCTGGTCGTGGTGGGAATTTCTATAGTATTCCTATGAGTCGATTCTTTTGACCGGAAACTGATTATCTGAGTCGGTGCAGTACTTTCCGAGTGACTTTCATTTTTGTCGTAAGCCATGCCGTGAAAGGGAATTGTCCACCCTCGTCAGGGTAAAACATCTTTGGGCCACTCGAGGAGGAGTCGCTGAAAATGCGTGGCCACGCTCGGAAAGATCTATGGTAGATTTTCCGGTCAGACAGCTACTCTCCATATCGAGGAAACCACTCATGAAATTACTTGAATGCAAGTACGACCAGTAAGACACCTTGCATTGAGTGGGAGATGTGAAATGGACAAGAGAATTGGTAATGCACAGCTTGTTTCGGACAAGTGGGAGATTGTTGGAGTAAGTGTCCTCCACAAATAGTGCGATTACTTAATAAATCTCAATTAAGGAATACATGGGGATAATCCTGTATTATTGTCAATTGATTAACGTAAATCAATAACGGTTGGCTGACTAGAGTTTGACGTTATTGTCGTGAGACGGCGGTAATCAATTGATCCCTTTGAGTCACACCTATAGGAACGTGCTCCAAATAAATGAGCTAATTAATTGTATGAGATACAATTAGATTAGTAACTTGATAAATTGACTAATGGTTAGTCAGTGAGTTAATTTAGAGAGAAATCGAGTTCGGAACAAGAATGATTAATTTTATATCAATAAAATTAATTAAGGAGACGAGAATTAGTGATTAATCGTTAATTCACTAATTGTGTACTAATTGACTAATGAGATTAGTATTAGTGCAATTTTAATATACATGTAAGTGTACATATATATTAAAGGAGAGTTAAGAGTTTAATTTGATAATTTATACTTTTTCATATTGGATGATTAAGTGACAAATTATAAGTATTTGTTGGCCAAATATTGAAAACGAAATAGACCCGAATCGGTCCATTTGGACCGTCCAATTAGAAGGGAAGAAGATTCCCTTGTGGAGCGATTTGAAGGCGGGCCTCTTTGTACCTTGTAACCACACTCTCCCTAAACTCGGTTCACTCATGAACAACACTCAAAGCTCACATTTTAGGGGCTGTTTTGGGTGGTTTAATTTCGATTTTTATTGACAACTAAAAACAAAAGGGATAGATGGATACGAATTAGACTAAGCACATAGCTAAAGTCTAAGACTAAGGATCCGACCAAGCACTAAGCTAGGGTCATCACCCAAGGAACTCCAAGCACTAAGCTAAGGAGGTTTCTAAGAGAACTTTTTATAAAACTCAAATCTGAAAAATACAAAGGGAATGCTTGGTTTATATAGGACCAAGGCTTACATCTTGACCTTACAATTGACTCCTAATCTAAGCGCTAAAAAGGGGCCTCAAAATACAACAAAAAAACGTCTCTTAGGAGCCTTACAAAATCTGATTACAAAAGAACAACAACAACTAAAATAGATAGCGACCCTTTGAAGCATCTTCACCCTTCTTTGTTGTTGTTCATCCAAGGCCCTTGATTGCTCCTTAGAGAGCAAGTTTCGGTCGACCAACATAAGGTCCCAAGCTGAATTTTAAGCTTCCTTACAAAACACTAAAAGGTGACAAAGACATAAAGTATAAAGCAAACTATATTGAAAGGGACTTGCACTTGAATTAAAGAGTATCATGGGACTTGGTTAAATCAGCCGAAATACTTGGCCTAAATGGCAGATTTTTCTTGACCATTAGCCCAAGGACCATGGTTAAATCTTAGACCAAAAAATCGGAACCAAATCGCCACACCGTTTCAGTCCAACTTGTCTAATTTGATTTGTCTTATTTGTTTTGTCTTTCTTGCTTTAGACAAGCATGCTACAACAATATGATTAAAGTGTAAAGCATGCATGCACATTGATCTAAACAAGAGAGACAAGCATGCACAGGATGTTATTGTTCTAAACAAGAAATTGCATGCTCTTCACTCACCTCTCTCTCCCTTTAGGCCGGCCCCCATAGTGTGTTTAACACACTATTTTTCTCTCTTTTGCTTATATAAGATGGAAAATAGAAAGAGAATAGGCAAGTCATGCAAATCTCCTCCTTAACTCTCTAAAACTCTCTCTCTAAATATTACTAAGTGTTAGTAAGGGTTAGTAATAATAATATACATATTATCAAGTAACTATTAAGTGACTTCTAGTCTAAATCACTAGTAGTTTTTGGAGTTCTTGGGTGCAACAAGAAGGAGGCTTCCTACTTTGGAAACTCGGGTTTTGGAGGATCATCCTAAACTATTAGCTCAAGAAACAAACGAGAAAGGAGTTCTCGTTTTGTGCCCATTTAACCTCTTTGAAAGGTATAAATTTCTACAAACTTGATCTACAAAATAAATTGTAACTACATAGATCTTTCTCATCAAATTAGAGTAATTTGATTTACACTAACATTGGATTAGTGAAGGGTATGAGATCCCTACACTTGGCCCGCTTCCCTAGGGCCGAAGCTCTCTCAAAATATCATGTATACCTGCAAATACATTATACATGGTATTCTTGAGGTTCAAGAAAGAGATTTCCAAAATACGTTAAACCGGATTTGGGGAACACGCAAGCCCAACCTACAAACCGTAAAGTACATTACGGTTTGGGTGGCAAACCGTAAAGCACTTTACGGTTTGCTGGGTAAACCGTAAAGGAGTTTACGGTTTCCCTGCCTGGTTTTTAGAAGGTTTTTCCTAATTTCTCCGAACTCTCTACTATAAATACCCGTACATCCCCAACACTTTCAAATGACGAATTCACAAGCTTTTTTTTACAGCATGCACTCTCAAAAGCCTCAAGCACCTAAATCTTCAATTCAACACACATCCCGTGTTGAATTCACCCATTTTGTTCAAGTGCAAGCGAAGCTCTGCTGGATTCGAAGCTTGAGACAAGTATGTCTTGATCCTAATTTGGATTAAGTCTTTTTCTTTGCTTTTTAACTAACAAAAGGACGACACACTAGTGCCCAACCCGACTTTGGTTTGATGTGTCATATATTTACGTACTTATAGCCCCTTGTTCGTTAGCGTTTCTTTGCAATTCTCGTGCTTTTACATGCGTTTCAGCTCCTATTTCTCTCCGTATTGGCCCTGCTGCGTTTTTATGTCTATTTTGTAGGGAAATGAACTTATTTGGAGTATATGATGCTTGTCGAGAAGTTTCGTGAAGTTTCGTGATGATTCGAGTTGGTTTCGTTGCGTTTCGCTTGTGTACGAGCCTCGTTTCAATGAATGAAGGTGTCCCGGGACCTTGGGTCGGGATTTGAAGCTCTCATATTCATCCTAAGACTCGTCCCTACTCCTAGGCCTCGTCCCTTAGCCTTGGGACGACAAATATTGCAAATTTAGCTAAGTACAAGAAAGTGCCAAAACAAGAAGAAAGCTGAACAACACGGGACATGCATCCCGTAGCTCAGGGATGGAACTCCATGCTTGTCCCGGACGGGACACCTGTCCTAGACCCCAGGGACGCTCTCCGACTTCTCGTGTGTTTAAAATACATCGTCTATTTGAGGGGGTTTTACATTATATTTTCGCACGAAATTTTTACAGCATTTCATAGACACATAGAAGTACTTTCTCTCCAAAATTTAGGGCTTGATTAATTTTCCTTCTTGTATTTTGAATTCCCGACTCGGATACGTTGTTTGATCATCCTATTTGGTAATTGTTGTCTTTGTTCTTTGATTTCTCTTGCAATTTCTGATTAGGTATTGTTATATACTTCTCTCCTTTGATTATCATTTCAATATATTCCATTGTTGATCATGTTTTTATCTTTCTCCTTTGCTTTTGTTGTTGTTTACATTATGTGTGAGTAGTCCTCTATCTAGGGATGAAGGGTGATCATGGGTGAGTAGTGTAGGTTGATTTTGGTGATGTTTTGATGAGGGTTTCACTTGTGTCTCTGGTTATCTTGTTTTGTTTGTGTTCGTTGACCCCTTAGCCAAGGTTTTGCGAGCGTTTGTCACCCTTAAACTTAAGACCGAAAGCCTAGTTTAAGGTAGGGCACGAGACTAACCATTAGGACCCTCACTTGTAAGTTGCGAGAGACCGCATTTGAGACCTAGAGGACGCTTAGGACCGAGAGGCCGAGCTTATCCCTTAACACATGCGATTCCCGACTCATTTCTGTCACCATCCTTCATCCTAGCTTTGCCTATGCTATCCCCGATTCCCTAGACCTTTTCCTTATCGTTAAACCCCTTATCTTGCGCTCTAGTTTTTAGTAACCAAACCTTAACTCGAACCGAGACTAGAATCATTCAAAATAACCAACATTGCAACCTTCTCCCTGTGGATACGATCCCGACTTACCCTGGCTACCCTAGCGTTGAGTTTGGTTTTATTTTTGACTAGGCGAGTGCGACTAAGCCTTATCAAATATTGGCGCCGTTGCCGGGGAGACGGCTTTGTTTTTTGTTGTTTATTTGGTTCTTTTCTCATTGTTACTCTTGTCTCAAGGAACCTCAATTCCTTGAGGCCGTTACTTAAAGCTTCCTCTAGTGTTGTGTATGCCCAGGAACACGCGTACGTCTCAAAAAGTGCACTGAAACGGCTTGACGATTTGGACCCGATTTTTGGTCTACGATCGAACCATGGTCCTTGGACTCATGGTCACGAAATTTTTCAGCCAAAATAGGACCAAAAGTCGGCTGAATTGGTGTCCAAGTGATACATTGTAATTTAAATACATGTCCCTTTCATTATAGTTTGTTTTAATCTTTATGTCTTTGTCACCTTTTGGTCTTTTGTAAACAAACAACAAAAATCAGCCAAGGGACCTTTGTTTGGGACGTGTGACTTGCTCTCCAAGGGCAAATGAAGGGCCTTGATTCAACAACACAAATGAAGGGAGAGGATGCTACAACAAGTCGCTTTCTACTTTAGTTGTTAGTTGTTTTATTTTCAGATTTTGTAAGGCTCATGTGAGCTGATTTTTGTTGTATTTTGAAGGCCCCTCATGGCCCTTAGATCTTTAGGAAGATGTATGGCTAGGATGAAAGCCTTGGTCTTATATAAACCAAGCCAAATGCCTAGTAATTTTTCAGATTTGTGATATATAAAAAAGATGAGTTTTAGAGAGGGTTTTCTCTTCAAACCTCCTTAGCTTTGTGCTTGGAGATTCGAGTTTCCATGGGTGAAGGTCATAGCTTAGTGCGATGATTGATCGGAACCTTAGTCTTAGGCTAGTGGCTTTGTGCTTAGTCTAATTCATATCCTTTTATTTTCGTTTTATGTTTGTGCAAATAACAACCGAAATCAAATCCACAACAAAACAGCCCCTAAACCGTGTATTTCGAGTGAGTGTTCATGAGCGAACCGAGTTTAGGGTGAGTGTGGTTATAAGGTACAAAGAGGCCCGTTTCGAATCGCTCCAAAAAGGCTTGGCAATTCAGTTTGACCCGGAGCCGGAGCGTACTTTCCTAAGGCGCAAGAACTTGCTAAAGGACTTGGAAGCTACTGTATCTTCTACTTCATCCTCTAAAGGAGCTCACGTTGTACCCGAGCTAAAGAAAATGGTGAAGCTTTCGGATCACTCAAAGCCAACCGCCGCTCAAATTCCTACGGGCAATGCTACGCCCAACATAGCGGCTTACAACTTTGAAGTAAAGCCCGCGTTCATCAACTTGATTGAGCGTAGTCAATTCGGAGGGAGCCCCGGTGAGGACCCCAACCTCCACATTCAAAATTTCTGCGACTATTGCTCCACAATCAAACAAACGGGTGTGACCCAAGATCAAATCCGGGAGATGCTCTTCCCATTTTCCTTCCGAGACAAAGCAAAGCTATGGTTGAATTCTTTGAATCGTGTGGCGCTTGCGATCGTTGATTGGAACTCTTTGGTGCTTGCATTCTACCAAAAGTACTTCCCTCCGGAAAAGACCGCTACGCTAAGAAGCCAAATCACTAGCTTCTGTCAAAGGGGTGATGAGAGTTTGTTTGATGCGTGGGAGCGGTACAAGGACTTGCAACGTCAATGCCCTCATCATGGCATGGACAAATGGTTCATTGTCATGCAATTCTACAACGGTCTCTACAACGAGTCACGCCAAGTGCTTGACTCGGCCGCGAATGGTAGGTTCGACAACATTGATGTCGATGAGGCTATGGATATAATAGAGGCCATGGCAATTCACAACGCGCAATATGGGAGCTCTAGGAACATTCCTAGGAGCGGAGGTAAGAACGATGGTGATGCGGTGGCCATGCTTTCGGCTAAGATTGACGCTATGACCGCGATGATGATGAGCGAAATGCGAGCGGGTGGTAGTTCTTCAAATGCTAATGCACAAACGGTAGCGGCGATGCACACCTCTCATGACGTGCCTTGCAATTCATGTGGCATTTCCGGTCATTCTTCTCATGAATGCCGAGGTATGTATCCCGTCCATGTCTTTCAATCTCGAAAAAGCAACCCTTACTCAAACTTTTACAACGAAGGCTACAAAAACCATCCCAACTTGAGCTACAAAAGCCAAAACGTTTTGAATCCTTCACCACAACAACCACAATACAACACCCACCAAAATTTCAGCCCTTACAATAATGCTCCACGACCCTACAACCCTCCGGGCTTCAATCGCCCCAATTTTCAAGCTCAAAATGCTCCGCCACCGATACAAGCCGCTCTGGTCCCCGATCCGATGAGTGAAATGCGAGCCATGATGATGCAAATGGCTAAGACGCAAGAGACGATGATGGCTCACATTCAAAAGAGCGATCAAGCAAAGGACGCGGCCATCAAAATGCTCGAGACACAAATGGCTCAACTTGCTTCCTCAAGTTCTCAAAGGAAGCCGGCTTCTCTTCCGTCGCAAGGCACGCAACCACAACAACATGAGTCGATCAATGTGGAACGAAACGGGTTGATGATTTGGGTCCGATTTTTGGTCTACGATCTAACCATGGTCCTTGGGCTAATGGTCAAGAAAAGTGAACCGAAATGGGGCCAAAATCTCGGCTGAAAACAACTCAAAATGATACACTCTAATTCAAATGCATGTCCCTTTCATTATAGTTTGCTTTATACTTTATGTCTTTGTCACCTTTTAGTATTTTGTTGGATGTTAGTTTTTGATCAGATTTTTGAGGCCCTTTGACCGAGATACTTGAGCTCCAAGGAGCTAATCCAAGCCCTTGGATGATCAACACAAATCCAAGGTGTAGAAGCTTCAATGGGTCACTATCTACTTTAGTTGTTAGTTGTTTTATTTTCAGCTTTTGTAGGGCTCATATGAGCCGTTATTTTTGTAGCCCTTAGATCTTTAGGATGTTGTATGGTCAAGATGTAAGGCCTTAGTCTATATAAACCAAGCAAACTCAATGTAACAAATCAGATTTGTTAAGTTATAAAAAGTTGAGTTTAAAAGTGAGTTTTCTCTTAGAAACCTCCTTAGCTTAGTGCATGGAGTTTCCTTGGGTGATGACCCTAGCTTAGTGCTTGGTCTAATTCATATCCATTTACTTTTGTTTCTATGTTTTCCAAATAAAAATCAGAAAACTTCACCACCGAAAACAGCCCTAAAACCGTGTATAATGAGTGACTTTCATGAGTGAATCGAGTTTAGGGTGAGTGTGGTTACAAGGTACAAAGAGGCCCGCTTCGAATCGCTCCACAATGCCATCTCCTTGCGACGCGGCACGAGCTATGTCGGTCCTCCTATGCCTTCCTATGATGCCCCTCCCGCGAAGGTGGTAAGTGAGGTAGATCCTTCCCTCTTTCCTAACGATTTTAGTGCTTCTAGTAATGGTTTTGCAGGAGCAAGCACGAGTGGAGCCGGAAAAGGGGGCCAACCCGTGGGCCTCCAAGGAGAGCAACCCGTGGGCCTTGGTGGTGGTGCAGCCGTGAGTGGACAAGGGCAGCTCAAGGGGGCCGTGGCTCAAGGTGGAGCTCGAGGAGGAGGTGTGGACGTGAGAGTGCAGCCCAAGGAGAAGGAGCAAAGCGCGGACAAGCCGGTTGAGCCGCCAATTCAAATCAAATTACCTTTCCCGAGCCGAGTGGTAAAGTCTAAGCTTGACACGCAATTTGGTAAGTTTATGGAAGTAGTGAAAGATTTAAAGGTAACCGTCCCCTTTACTGAACTCGTTACACAAGTCCCTACGTATGCTAATGGAATGAAACTTAATGGGTTAAGTTTCACTCAAGAGACTAACAAAAATCAACTTGAAATTGTGATGAAAATCTCGGCCAAAGTGTTGTCTTTGTGTGATAAATTTTCTGATTTTTTTGAAAGTAAAAGAAAACATAAAGGGATAGACTAAATCTAAGCACAAAGCAAGAGATTTAGGTTTTGATTAATCAAGCACAAAGCCACTAATTAATCACTAATACTCTCATGCACTAAGCTAGGAGAATACAAGTTGAAAGCTCTCAAATTTAGGGTTTATCATTCAATATCAAATCTGAAAAATACAAGGGGAGAGTGAGGGTTTATATAATACCCACACTCTAATCTTGACCTTACAATTCAAAGATGATCTAAGGGCTCATAGAGACCCATGAATACTACCAATAAAAACGGCTCTATGGCCTTACAAGAGCTGAAATTTTCAAGGAAAAAACAAACTACAAAAGCATAAAGTTTGATGGTGACAAGTGACTCAATCCTAGCCTTGATCTTTAGGTGATCATCCAAGGGTCTTAATAGAGCCTTGGGGTTCAAGGGGGACGGTCCACCCTCCCAACAAATCTGAAATTTGAAGACTAAAAACAATAAAGCATAAAGCATGAAAATGACATGAATGAAAGGGACTTAAAGCACAAAATAATGTGGGACTTGTTGACTTGTTAGAGCCGGCTCCTAGGGCCTCCAGGAGCTGACTTTTCAAGCCATGTGGGTCATGATTATTAGAGGACTTAACCCACATGGGTGCACCCAAAGTTCACAATTCAAAAATAGCACATGTATTGACTTTTTTGGTTGCTCTCCATCTTGACTTTCCCTTGACTTCCCTTGACTCACTAAGTTTGGCTAAATTGACCATTAGATTGACTTGACTTAGCACTTAGTGGTCCCTAAGTCCTAGACTTAGGCTAGGGTTTGAGCCCATGGTCCCAACCCATGGTCTAACTCTTCTCCATCCTTGATTGCCTTGACCATTCTTCCTCGAGCATTTCTTTGAGCCCACGACTCGTAGCCATGCCATCCATCCATTCTTGCTCATGATCGAGCCCATCAATGATTCTCCACCTCAAAGATCCACTTGATCTTTCCTTGCCATCAATTTTTGCTCTTTCTTTGACCACATTCTTGTTGTAGTCGGTTGTTTCATTGTTGGTTGATGCATCACCCTCATATTGCTCCTCTCCTAGAATCCTCCTTGTTGCTCTAGGGTTTCCCTCAAGCTCTAGGCTCACCATTCCCTCTTCCATGCTCATACTCGGCTCCTCATTCATTTCTTTGCTAGAGTTCTCCTCATTGATCAATTCAAACAAGCACGAGTTAGTCTTGTATCCCATCATAGGAGGTAAAGGTGTGAGCACAATGAGTTTCTCCTTGAATTTGAAGGAGTAAGTATTACTCCTTCCATGATGAGAGGAGTCCCTCTCATACTCCCATGGCCTTCCAAGCAACAAGTGACACACATCCATGTCGAGAATTTCACAAGTGACCTCATCTTTGTAATCTTGACCAATCGAAAATGGCACCTTGCATTGTTTGTGAACAAAAATGGATGAGCTCATTTTTGCTCATTTTGAGGCTTGGGCTAACTTGGGTCCTATGGCTCGAGCCATGGCTTAATTTGTGATCATTAGGATCAAACCAAGTGAAATGTACAAGGAGGAACGAAGGAAATCAGCCCACACATGGAGAGCAACAATCTAGACCATGAACAATGAAGCCCATCTTGACATGTCGGTAGAGATCTTAACGTAACTCCCAATCTACTCATCCAATTGAGGTGAAACCACTTGCATATGAAAGCTAGCTCAAAGAGCTTTCATTTGACATATGGTTGGCTATCTGGTTCAAAGGGAGCTGAAAGTTATGGCCTCTACAAGTCAGGGGTCAGTTTGTGAAACCTCAGTCCATAGGCTGTTTGACATGTCTGTACTAAAAGCTCAATATCTTGAGTCGTAGGTCATATTTTTGGATGATTCTTTTTGCATTGGAAAGCTAGCTCAATTACCTTTCCAATGACATATCATGGGCCTTCTAATTCAACGTGAGCGAGAAATGGTGAAGCCTACAAGTCACTTCAGTCTCAAGGAACTCGGTTTTGGAGTAATGAGCCATGAACTTGACCTACATCATTCTCCTTGGGTGAGCTCACCTTGGGGACCTTTGGAAGTCTCCTAATGAGCCAAGGACTCAATAGGGACGTGGGAAGCACAAGGGAGGGCCGAAAATATCAGCTGATCACACATTAAAAGAGATGATCAACAACTTGTTCATGTCACTATCTCTAGATGTCCTTGTTTGCTTTATGTCCTTTTTCTACTTTTAGTTTATGTTGTTTGTTAGTTTAGGATCAGATTTTGGGGACCCTTTTGGATGATCATACTTGCTCTTCAAGGCCTTAACCTTGGCCCTTAGATTAAAGCATCAATTGTAGGGTGTAGATAGAGTCGAGTGTCGTTGTCTTCCTTTATCTTTTAGTTGTTGTTTTTCAGATTTGTAAGGTCCCTTTGGACCGTTTTATTTGCTGATTTGTAAGGTCATTCTTGACCCTTAGATCCTTAGGAGATGTAGGGTTAGGATGTAAAGACTTGGTCTATATAAACCAAGCTCTACCCCTTGTATTTTTCAGATTTGGATTAATGAAAAGAAACCCTAGGTTTATATGAGTGTTCTTCATTTTCTCACTACTTTGTGTATGAGATTTATGAACTTAATTAGTTAGTGGCTTGGTGCTTAGCTAATTAAACCCCTAATTCTTTTGCTTAGTGCTTAGATTTAGGTACTATCCTTTATGTTTTTCAATTGTTCACACAAAAATCACAAAAATACATCACATATCATCACATTCGGCCGAGTTCTTTTACAAGGGATTGAGATCGATTTTGTTCATCCTTTGAGTGATTCTTATCCCCATAAGTTTCACTCCAAATTGGCATCAAAGCTTAGGTTTGTTCCTTGTTTTCGATTTGTTGTTTGTGTTGCCGAGTTGTTGTTGTTTTCTTCTTTTATTTTCGTTTTTTTTTTTTCTTTACTTGTTATTCCACAAAACTTCCACAAACATTCTCACAAAATTTTCACAAAATGGTTGAAGATCTACACTTGTGTTAGTGTTGATTTCGGTTCTTGCAAGATAAGGTACAAACTTTGTCACAAAATCAGTTTTTTGTTTTTGAGTTACAATGGGTCTATTTTCCCGATTTGGTTCTCCATCGTTTTCTTATGGTACTTCATGTGAAACCCCTTGTGTTGAGACCATTTTCGAGTCCATGGAGAGGGCTAGAAAGGAGTTAGAAGCCAAGGTGGCTAAGATGAGAAGATAATCACTCAATTTTGGTGTGGGTAAAGGAGTGGCCGATTTGTTTGAACCTACTACTAAAACACCACCCTATGAGCCACCAAAGAGAGCCAAAGTTGTTGAGCCAACCACTTCTCCTAAACCACTAACCCTAGACCAAAGGGAGTCGATTGACCCTAACCACAAAAAAACCATCACCCTCAAGAAATGTCATCAATGTCAAGGATATGGTCACAATGCCAAGGAATGTCCCACAAAGGAGACCTTGAACTCGTGTGATATTATTCATTGGGAGGGAGATGAGATCCTTGTTTGTAAGGATGAGGAGAATGAGGTCCATACTAGTGAGGATAAAGAGGGTGTGAATCAAGAGCAAACTGAAAAAATGTTGTGTAATCTGGTCCTTGAGGAAGATGGCACGACCAAGATGGCTTCTAAGCCTCTTATTGAGGAGTTAGAGTCACTTACACAAGAGCACCCTAATCCTTGCAAGATAGGGAGGTCAAACATTGGAGCCGAGTTGAGGAACTATGGTGATAAGGCTATGGATGATGTGGTTGTGAGGGATGCTTGTCATCTCATCTTTGATAAACCTTGTGAGGGCATGGAAAAAGGTATCAAGGAAAGGAGTGAGCTTGATCCTTGGAGTTGTTCAACCAAACTCAAGAAGAAGGTGCTCATGAAATGGGAGTTTAAGGGTGAATCAAACTTTTCCAAAGAATTTGCTTACCCTAGGAAGAAAAAACCACCGGATAAGAATGATCAATATGGGAAGCTATTCAAGGACAACCCCAAGACACTAGGGAGAAATCAAGAAGAGGAGCTCAAGCTAATGTTAAGAACCCCAAGGATTTGAGGACAAATCCTTTTGAAGAAGAGGAGATTGAACAAAAATGGATGAGCTCATTTTTGCTCATTTTGAGGCTTGGGCTAACTTGGGTCCTATGGCTCGAGCCATGGCTTAATTTGTGATCATTAGGATCAAACCAAGTGAAATGTACAAGGAGGAACGAAGGAAATCAGCCCACACATGGAGAGCAACAATCTAGACCATGAACAATGAAGCCCATCTTGACATGTCGGTAGAGATCTTAACGTAACTCCCAATCTACTCATCCAATTGAGGTGAAACCACTTGCATATGAAAGCTAGCTCAAAGAGCTTTCATTTGACATATGGTTGGCTATCTGGTTCAAAGGGAGCTGAAAGTTATGGCCTCTACAAGTCAGGGGTCAGTTTGTGAAACCTCAGTCCATAGGCTGTTTGACATGTCTGTACTAAAAGCTCAATATCTTGAGTCGTAGGTCATATTTTTGGATGATTCTTTTTGCATTGGAAAGCTAGCTCAATTACCTTTCCAATGACATATCATGGGCCTTCTAATTCAACGTGAGCGAGAAATGGTGAAGCCTACAAGTCACTTCAGTCTCAAGGAACTCGGTTTTGGAGTAATGAGCCATGAACTTGACCTACATCATTCTCCTTGGGTGAGCTCACCTTGGGGACCTTTTGAAGTCTCCTAATGAGCCAAGGACTCAATAGGGACGTGGGAAGCACAAGGGAGGGCCGAAAATATCAGCTGATCACACATTAAAAGAGATGATCAACAACTTGTTCAGGCCACTATCTCTAGATGTCCTTGTTTGCTTTATGCCCTTTTCTACTTTTAGTTTATGTTGTTTGTTAGTTTAGGATCAGATTTTGGGGACCCTTTTGGATGATCATACTTGCTCTTCAAGGCCTTAACCTTGGCCCTTAGATTAAAGCATCAATTGTAGGGTGTAGATAGAGTCAAGTGTCATTGTCTTCCTTTATGCTTTTAGTTGTTGTTTTTTTCAGATTTGTAAGGTCCCTTTGGACCGTTTTATTTGCTGATTTGTAAGGTCATTCTTGACCCTTAGATCCTTAGGAGATGTAGGGTTAGGATGTAAAGACTTGGTCTATATAAACCAAGCTCTACCCCTTGTATTTTTCAGATTTGGATTAATGAAAAGAAACCCTAGGTTTATATGAGTGTTCTTCATTTTCTCACTACTTTGTGTATGAGATTTATGAACTTAATTAGTTAGTGGCTTGGTGCTTAGCTAATTAAACCCCTAATTCTTTTGCTTAGTGCTTAGATTTAGGTACTATCCTTTATGTTTTTCAATTGTTCACACAAAAATCACAAAAATACATCACATATCATCACATTCGGCCGAGTTCTTTTACAAGGGATTGAGATCGATTTTGTTCATCCTTTGAGTGATTCTTATCCCCATAAGTTTCACTCCAGTTTGTTGACCTTCACCTCGGCTCCCTTGTTGAGCCACCTTAGTTTGTAGGGGCTAGGGTGCTCCAAAGTGGGTAGGTTTAGCTTCTCCACAAGCATTTTGGAAGGCACATTAGTACAACTTCCACCATCGATGATTAGGTTGCACACTTTCCCCATGATCGTACACTTAGACCGAAATATTTGTTGCCTTTGGTCTATGCTCTCACTTGATTCTAGAGTGTGCATCACTCGCCATATGACTAAGCTCAACCCCGAGTCCGGGGGAACTAGGGTTTCGGCCATCTTCTCTCCCACAACTTCTTTTTTCTTCCTCACAAACTCAGACCTCATCGTCTCCCCAATGCACCACCTCACTTGTGTTCAAGGCCCTCTTGCTAGGGCACTCCTTAGCAAAATGACCATACCCTTGACATTGGTAGCACTTCTTGAGAGGAATCGTTTTTTTAAGGCCATAGTCAATTCCCTTCCCCTTGTCAACACTTGATGGCTTGGTAGTAGGGCAAGGCTCGACTATCTTGACCCCTCCTTGGCTCGTGTTAGGAGTGGCCTTGGTGGTGTGTTTGGCCGAGTCTCCTCTTCCCTTCTCTAGCCTCTCAACTCTCATGGCCATAGTGACGGCCTCATCGAATGACCATAAATTTTGCATCTTTACCTGGTTTGCTATCCTAGGGTTTAGGTGCAACGGGAGTTGAGAGTTCGCAATCCATTGACCTAGGGCCCGCTTCCAACCTTAGGTCCAAAGGTCAACCTCAAGTCAATTAAATTATCAAGAGCCAAAGTCAAGTGGGAGAGACCCAAAACAGCCGAAAATAGATCACAAAGAAGCTTCACATGTGTTCCTCAATAAGTCCCTTTCAACACATGTCACTATCTACCTTTTGTGCTTTATGCTTTAAGCTTTATGTATTTGTTGTTTTCCTTTCAAATTTTCAGCTCATGTGAGCCTTGAGGACCGAGTATTATGTTGTTTTTGTGGGTTATTTGTGACCCTTAGATTAGCTTGAAATGTAAGGCCAAGATTAGAGCAAGGGTCCTATATAAACCCTCACTCTAACATCATAATTTTTCAGATTTGATTGAAGAGAAAAAACCCTAGTGTTTATTTGAGTTTCCTCATTATCCTCTTTGCTTTGTGCTTGAGTTAATGTTTTGATTAGTTAGTGGCTTAGTGCTTAACTAATTAAACCCCTAAATCTATTACTTTGTGTTTAGATTTAGGTACTATCTTTTATGTTTCCTTGCTTACAAAATTTCAGAAAATTATCTCACAAAAAACAACACTTTGGCCGAAATTCTCAAGGGTTTCACAAGTCGATTTTAGTTCATTCTTTGAGTGAAACTTGATCCACTTAGTTTCACTCCAAATTGTCATCAAAGCTTTGGTTGGGTTTGAAGAAACACACGGTCCAAAACATCCTTGTTTCACCCGAAATTTTCAGGTTTGTTCTTCTTTGTTTTCTCAATGAGTATGCCTCTCTCTTGTGATACTACTCTTGAGGGAACCATGTATGACTCTATGGAGAAATTGAGAATGGAAATAGAGGCTAAGTTGAGCCGAATGAAAGGAGGAGTTGGGTCAAACCTTGGTCTTGTAACTTGGAGGGTTATGCATACCCAACCTCAACCTTTGGAGGAAAGTCAAAAAAATCAGATTTTTAGGTCTAAATGTACCATTGGGAAGAGGGTTTGTAACCTCATTATTGATGGAGGGAGTTGTGTTAATGTTGCTTCAAAAACCCTCATCGATAAACTTGCCTTACCCACACAAAAACACCCAAACCCTTACAAGTTGAGATGGTTGAATAGGGAGGCCGAAATTTTGGTTGACAAACGATGTTTGGTTTCTTTTTGTTGGAGTATGTGTCCTCCACAATAGTGCGATTACTTAATAAATCTCAATTAAGGAATACATGGGGATAATCCTGTATTATTGTCAATTGATTAACGTAAATCAATAACGGTTGGCTGACTAGAGTTTGACGTTATTGTCGTGAGAACGGCGGTAATCAATTGATCCCTTTAAGTCACACCTATAGGAACGCATCTAAATATTTAAGCTAATTAATTGTATGAGATACGATTAGATTAGTAACTTGATAAATTGACTAACGCTAGTCAAGGAATATATTTAGAGAGAAATCGAGTTGTGAACTCGGATGATTGAATTTTATATCGATAAAATTATTAGAGGAGATGAGAATTAGTGATTAACTGTTAATTCACTAATCATGTATATTTTACTAATGAGATTAGTAAAAGTACAATTCTTGAATATGTGTAAGTGTACATATATGTTAAAGAAGAGTTGTGAGTTCAATTTGATAATTTGTACTTTATCATATTAGATGATTAAGTGATAAATTATAAGTATTTGTGGGACAAATATTGAAAACAAATTGGACCCATTATAAGGACCATAAAGCCGTCCAAAACAAGGTGAGAAGGAGAGAAAGATTCTCTCTTGTCTTATTCTATTTGTTTGGCTACTTTTGCATGTGAAACATAATCATTTCCATGCATGCAATTGTACTAAACAATGAGCAAACTCTTCCCTTCTCTTCTCCCTATAGTGGCCGGCCCCCATGTGTGTCATACACACTTTGTTTTGTTGTTTTTGTATCAAAACATAAGGCCTAAGTGAGAACATAATTCATTCATGCATTTCCTCACTTTTCTCTCTAACATTTCTCTCTAAAAATATAAGAAACTTGTTCTCATATTTTAACACACACTACTAAGAGTTAGTAGTAATATTATTCACATTTTATCAAGCTACTATTAGTGATTTCTAGATCAAAATCACTAGTAGTTTTTGGTGTACTTCTTGGGTGCAACAAGAAGGAGGTTTCCTCTTATGGAAACTTGGGTTTTAGAGGAGGATCATCCTAAAGCATATTCTCAAGAAACAAAACTAGAAAGGAGTTCTAGTTTTGTGCCCAATATTTCCCTTTGAGAAAGGTATAATATTTCTAAACTTGTAACAAAGTGAATTTGTACTACAATAGATCTTGCTAAATCAAATTAGAGTAATTTGATTTACACTAGTACTTGATTAGTGAATGGGATCCGATCCCTACAAGTGGTATCAGAGCCAAGGCTTGTAGTTACAAATTTATTTTGTTGTTTTTGGAGTTTTATGTATTTATTGAGAATAAATAACATAAAATCCGAAAATAGTGTTAAAAATGGTTTTAACACGACATTTTTATAGCATGCAAAGTTTCTGGTCTCATGAAATTTCTGGTCAAATTTCGTAATTTTTGGAATTTGTTTGCTAATTTAAATGATTTTTATACAAAACCGAGTCAAAAAGTGTGTTTTTGGCTAAAATAATTACTATAAATAGTTATAGTTCGAATCTGGTCACGAATTTTTTACACAGTGATATTTCATATTTATACATTCTGCATGTAAATTTTCAAAGTCATATTTTGAGTTTTGAATATTTATTCATATTTTTGTTTAAAATCGGTATGGTTTGCATTTTATGTCCAAAAATATAGTAAATGTTGTTTTCTGGACATGAAATTTATACCAATATTTTTACACATTATGAGGATGCTCTCGTATAAATTTGGGATTTTACCTCACTGTTTTAGACGTTTTCTTGATTTTATGAGTTAAAATCGATGAAATCGTATGTTATTTTATATAAAATAATTCGAAAATTTTTCCTGGCCAAACTTTTGTTTTCTGATATTTTGGAAGTGTTCCAGAATATACAAAATTTTTTCAAAATAAAAATAATTTTATTTTATTTTATTTTGATTTTATAAAGCTTTATTCATAAAAGGGTTATGATTAAAGTATTTCTAATTAGCAAATGACCATGTTTATGAACTAAAATCACCATAAGTTAGTATAAACTAATGTTGGGTGTTCTAAAATCAGCTTAGAAGTTTTAGTTCAAGCTTAAAAGGTGTTTTAAGCATTATTGATTAATATGAGATTAATCGATTAAAAGTGAGATCGGTTTGAAACGATTAAATGCGATTATTGTTTAAGGCGATTTTGGCATGTTTTTATTTATAAGCTTTACATCTTGCTTTTTTGGATGAATGTTTATTGTTGAATGAATGTTTATTTTTTACTAGTATGGCCATAGTTTGTTAAATTTTTACCGATATTACCCGTAATGAAAGGGAATATCGTGTGGGTTTGTAATTAAATGCGATCTCGTATCGCCGGTTTGTAATTTTAATAGTTAATTTCATTTATAAATGTATAATAGGATTGCTATGTATTCATTTGTAAATCATACTTGTAACTATTTGTAAACCGAAGACCGGCGATGGATCGAGATGGAGCCTTAGAAGTGTTCTAAAGCTAGCAAGGAGGAGCCTTGGATGAGATCCATGTGAAGAGGGACCAAAGGAGTTGGTTTCCAATTTGTAACTCCTTGTAATTTTAATTACCTTTAGGTGGCCATACTAGGTTTATGTTTATGCTTGCATATGCTTGTTTGATTGCTTATTTTCCGCACACATGCCAAAATCGCCATGCATGCCACGATATCCCACTATGATTGTCGATTTAAGTCACGATTCCTAAATTAGTTCACTTATAAAGAATTTATATGACTAAAAATTGACAAGATCACCCACATTTTTAACAAATGAATTGAGATTAAGCCTTTCCAAATTTAGCAACTATGAACCCCATGTTCGTGAGGACCTCCGCGACGTGGAACCTTGTTACCATGGGTAAGTAGTGGGAGGAAGTCCCATGCTAATTTGGTTTGGACTCAACCGAATAAGAGTTATTTGGGGCTAATCGATGCATTTTAAAGAAAATCATCAACCAAGCATTCTAGTGTAGAATTAGTCAAGTGTTGACTTATCGTTTTTATATAAAAGGAAACATGAGATGTCTAATTTTATATGAAAAACGAGTCTTGGAATCATTTATATAATTTCGTGGGAGATCGTTATATAAATGGACGTTTGTTTTAAAAGTGTTTTAGCAAATGTCATTAATGTACAATGAATGTTAATTTCCTCATATTTGTTGTAGAATCGCTTATTTGAAATCGCAATGACAACATCAACTCCCGCACCCATTTTGGGTAAATTTTCATGGTTGAGAACCGTGATGGATAAGTGTATCCTAAATATGACGGTAGCAACTTTGTCGAATGAGATTCGACTATAAGGAGCGCCGCTCAAACCGTCAATGTACTAAACCTTACCGAACCACCTCCCGCCAAACCCGGACTTGGGGCCACCACGGCGGCACGAGCCGCCTACGATGAGCACCTAAATATTGACAATGACGTCAAAAGTGTTTTGATTTGGTCAATGTCACCTTCTCTCAAACTTCGCTTCGTTACTCATAAAAGTGCATATGAGATATTCACTAGAGTGACGATGATGTGCTTTAACACAAAGAGCATGAAGGTGAATGAGATTGAGAAAAAAAAAATGTTCTTTCAATGAGATTGAAGAGCATAAACATTAGGGTCATGAAAGGGAAGGGAGCTTATAAAGCTCGGTTCAAGGAAGATAAGGGTAAGGGGAAGGCTATTGAGAATAGCAAGCCCAAACCCAGTCATTGGAAGCGTAATTGTCCCAAATTCTTGAAGGAAAAGAATGATGGATGTGCGACATCCAAAGACATCGTTCCTTCTAGTCTTTATATGATTGACATAAATCATGCTTGCATTTCTACATGGGTCTCATCTTTGCAATCACTTGCAAGGGATGAGAAACGTGCGAGCACTAGCCAAGAGTGATGTAGATCTCCGCATGGGTAATGGAGCTAGAGTAGCGGCCATTTCCGTGGGAACTTACGTACTCGCTCTAGCTAGTGGTTTAGAGTTGAATTTGAATAACTGTTATTTTGTACCAACTCTAACGCAAAACATTATCTCCGTCTCCGTGTTTGATACGGAAGGCTTTTATGATTAAGGACAATCGATGTACTTTTTCATTTAATGAAATGGATTATGGTGAAACCATTTCGATTGGAGGTATTCATGTTTTGAATAATGTCAATGATGTTTATCATATAGAGAACAAGAAGCTCAAAACGAATGAATCAAACAAATCCTACCTTTGGCATTGTCGTTTAGGTCACATAAACGAAAGACGCATAAAGAGACTTGTTGAGACCAAGGTTCTCAAACCATTTGATTGCGAATCATATGGTACATGCGAGGCTTGCCTTTTAGGCAAGATGACTCGTGCACCCTTTAGTGGTAAAGGGACACGAGCAAGTAAAGTTTTAGGACTCATACATACCGATGTGTGTGGTCCATTAAACATCACCGCTAGAGGAGGATATCATTATTTCATTACTTTTACCAATGACTTAAGTAGATATGGTTATGTCTACTTAATAAGGTATAAAAGTGATGCATTTGAGAAATTAAAGAATTTCAAAATGAGGTTGAGAACCAATTGAACAAAAGGATAAAAGCACTACGATCAGATCGTGGTGGCGAATATCTAAGTAATGAGTTTGATTCACTTCTTAATAATTGTGGTAGAGTATCACAATGGACTCCTCCGGGCACACCACTATTGAATGGTGTTGCAGAAAGGAGAAACCGAACTTTATGAGATATGGTTCGGTCTATGATGAGTCAAAATGAGCTTCCTGGATCGTTTTAGGGCTTTGCGCTATCGCCTACTGTATTCTCACTAAATCGAATAAGACTCCATATGAGATATGGACGGGAAAGGTTCCCTATTTGTAGGTTATCCTAAGGAAACGTGTGGTTATTACTTCTACAACCCTCACGAGAACAAAGAGTTTGTGGCTCGTGATGCTGTTTTCAAGAAAATATATATATATATTTCTAAGAAACAGAGTGGGAGAAAATTTGAACTTGATGAAGTTCAAGAGCCACAAACCGAGGTAGAAAACGAGGAAACCGTTCCCTCGTCTTCTGACACGGTTGTAATCCCTAGGAGGTCAGGAAGAATTAGTCATCAACCTGACCGCCACCTCGGTAACATCGAGGAGGAGGGTGATTTGTTGCTATTCGAAGGCAACGAACCCTCAACCTACAAGGCGGCTATTAGTAGCCCCAACTCCGAACAATGGCTTGAGGCCATGAAATCCGAAATGGATTCTATGTACGAGAACCAAGTTTGGGACTTGGTAGATTTACCGAAGGAGTGCGACCCTTCAAAGGTAAATGGATATACAAAATCAAACTCGGCATAGATAAACATATTGATGTTTACAAAGCTAGATTGGTGGCAAAGGGCTTTTCACAAGTCCAAGGTATTCATTATGATGAAACCTTTGCACCAGCCATGATGCTTCGATCCATAAGGATAATCTTAGCGGTTCTTAGCATTTCATGACTATGAAATATGGCAAATGGATGTAAAAACCGCCTTCTTGAATGGGATTCTAGAAGAGGAAGTGTTTATGACACAACCTGAAGGTTTTATAGATACATCCAACCCTAAGAAAGTATGCAAGCTTAAGAGATCCATTTATGGTCTTAAGCAAGCATCGAGGAGTTGGAATCACAGATTCGATCATGTTATCAAACAACATGGTTTCGCTCGTAGTGCCGAGGAACCTTGTTTGTACATGAAGTTTAGTGGGAGTAAAGTAACATTCCTTGTTTTGTATGTGGACGACATACTACTAATTGGAAATGACGTTCCAAGTTTAAATTCGGTAAAGGTGGAATTGGTAAACCATTTCCAAATGAAGGATTTGGGAGAGGCACAACGCATCTTGGGTATCCGGATCTATAGAGATAGATCTAAAAGGATACTAGCATTAAGTCAAGAAACTTATATTGATAAGATTCTTGATAGGTTCAATTTGAAAGACTCCAAGAGAGGCTTTATTCCGATGAGTGTAGGAATAACATTGAAGAAATCTCAATGTCCTACGACTCACGAAATTGAACGCATGAAATTGATCCCTTATGCTTCCGCTGTAAGATCAATCATGTATGCTATGATGTGCACTCGTCCCAATGTCGCTTTCGCTTTGAGCATGACGAGCCGGTATGAAGCTAATCCCGGTGAGAGTCACCGATAGTCAGAAAGAACATCCTTAAGTACTTGAGAAGAACTAAGGATTCGTTTCTAATGTTTGGAGGAGAAATTGAGCTACGTGTAAAGGGTTACACGGATGCAAGTTTCCAAACCGATGGGGATGATTTGAAATCCCAATTTGGCTATGTCTTTATGGGGGTGCTATTTGCTGAAAAGGGTTTCAAGCAAAGTGTCACTGCGGATTCTACAACAGAAGCTGAATATTTGGCAGCTTCGGAAGCTGCTAAAGAAGCTGTATGGATTCGGCAGTTCTTGGGTGGACTAAGAGTAGTCCCTAGTGCCACAAATCCAATCACTATTTATTGTGATAATAGTGGGGCCATCTTTCAAGTAAAGGAGCCCAAGTCTAGTAATAAGTCTAGACACGTTTTGAGGAAATACCATGTTATAAGAGATAACGTGAAAAGGAAGGAAATAGATATTTGTAAGGTTGGGACAGACGATGAGATCGCTGATCCTCTAACCAAGCCTCTTTCGAGGACTAAGCATGACGCTCACACCGCCTCTATGGGGTTGAGGCGTATGCCTGATTTCCTTTAGTTTTCAAGATATGTAATGGATAAAGTATCCTATTACATATATGAAAATAACATTCATTGTATAGAGTATATATTTACTCTTTTAAGTCATTATGAATGCATACTTTGTTTATCCGAATAGTTGTGTGACAACATTGAACATATTCAAGTGAACGGTATAAACTAAGTATTTGGTCCCTAGTCTCCCATATGAGGTGACGTCTCGGAGAGACTAGATTGCAAGTCGTTCGATGGTGGGTTCAACACCATGGGGTCATAGTGATGACTGCTCGTTTGCATAGACAGACTGTGTAACACTCTGTCGGACAGTGACGCTTATAGAATTCTTTTTCAATGAGATTGAAACCTGGTCGTGGTGGGAATTCTATAGTATTCCTTTGAGTCGATTCTTTGACTGGAGCTGATTGTCTGAGTCGGTGCAGTTTCCGAGTGACTTTCATTTTTGTCCTAAGCCATGCCGTGAAAGGGGGTTATAAGGGCATCTTTGGGGTCATGGTGATCTGCATTATACAGTACAATCGAGTGGAAGGGAAATGTCCACCCTCGTCAGGGTAAAACATCTTTGGGCCACTCGAGGAGTAGTCGCTGAAAATGCGTGGCCACGCTCGGTAAGAATCTACGGTAGATTCCCCGGTCAGACAGCTACTCTCCTTATCGAGGAAACCACTCACGATATATATCTCAGGATGCAAGTACGACCTGTAAGACACCTTGCATCGAGTGGGAGATGTGAAACGGACATGAGAATTGGTAATGCACAACTTGTCTCGGACAAGTGGGAGATTGTTGGAGTATGTGTCCTCCACAATAGTGCGATTACTTAATAAATCTCAATTAAGGAATACATGGGGATAATCCTGTATTATTGTCAATTGATTAACGTAAATCAATAACGGTTGGCTGACTAGAGTTTGACGTTATTGTCGTGAGAACGGCGGTAATCAATTGATCCCTTTAAGTCACACCTATAGGAACGTACTCCAAATATTTAAGCTAATTAATTGTATGAGATACGATTAGATTAGTAACTTGATAAATTGACTAACGGTTAGTCAGTGAATATATTTAGAGAGAAATCGAGTTGTGAACTCGGATGATTGAATTTTATATCGATAAAATTATTAGAGGAGATGAGAATTAGTGATTAACTGTTAATTCACTAATCATGTATATTTTACTAATGAGATTAGTAAAAGTACAATTCTTGAATATGTGTAAGTGTACATATATGTTAAAGAAGAGTTGTGAGTTCAATTTGATAATTTGTACTTTATCATATTAGATGATTAAGTGATAAATTATAAGTATTTGTGGGACAAATATTGAAAACAAATTGGACCCATTATAAGGACCATAAAGCCGTCCAAAACAAGGTGAGAAGGAGAGAAAGATTCATTCTTGTCTTATTCTATTTGTTTGGCTACTTTTGCATGTGAAACATAATCATTTCCATGCATGCAATTGTACTAAACAATGAGCAAACTCTTCCCTTCTCTTCTCCCTATAGTGGCCGGCCCCCATGTGTGTCATACACACTTTGTTTTGTTGTTTTTGTATCAAAACATAAGGCCTAAGTGAGAACATAATTCATTCATGCATTTCCTCACTTTTCTCTCTAACATTTCTCTCTAAAAATATAAGAAACTTGTTCTCATATTTTAACACACACTACTAAGAGTTAGTAGTAATATTATTCACATTTTATCAAGCTACTATTAGTGATTTCTAGATCAAAATCACTAGTAGTTTTTGGTGTACTTCTTGGGTGCAACAAGAAGGAGGTTTCCTCTTATGGAAACTTGGGTTTTAGAGGAGGATCATCCTAAAGCATATTCTCAAGAAACAAAACTAGAAAGGAGTTCTAGTTTTGTGCCCAATATTTCCCTTTGAGAAAGGTATAATATTTCTAAACTTGTAACAAAGTGAATTTGTACTACAATAGATCTTGCTAAATCAAATTAGAGTAATTTGATTTACACTAATACTTGATTAGTGTATGGGATCCGATCCCTACACTTTTTCTATGGGAAGAGATTATATGGATGAAGTGTGGTGTGATGTGATTCCTATGGATGCTTGTCACCTTTTATTAGGGAGACCTTGTGAACCAAATCAAGCAAGCTCGATTTTGTTCGGTTTGAAATTAAGGGTTGGTTTGGGTGCATGGGCTCAAACCCAAGCCTAGGCCATGACCCTAGGGGCCACTAAGAGCTAAATCAAGTCAATTCTATGGTCAAATCTAGCCATACTTAGTGGTCAAGGGAAGCCAAGAGAAGTCAAGTTGGAGAGCAATCGAAAAGTCAATGAATGTGCTATTTTTGAAGTGTGAACTTTGGGTGCACCCATGTGGGTTCGAACCACAAGTCAATTAGATCTTCAAGAGCAAAAATCAAGTGAGAAAAGGGTCCCAAGTCAGCCGAAAATAATCAAAAGGAAGGCTCACATGTTGTTCCACAATATGTCCCTTTCCCACATGTCACTATCCTCCTTTATGCTTTATGATTTGTTTGTATGTCTTCAAATTTTCAGCCATATGTAAGGCTTTTGGCCGTTTTTTTGTGTTGTTTCAAAGGCTCATGTGAGCCCTTAGATTAGCTTTGAAATGTAAGGCCAAGATTAGAGCAAGGGTACTATATAAACCCTCACTCTAACAACATAATTTTCAGATTTGATATTGAATGAAAACCCTAGAGTTTATGAGTTGAGTGTTCTTCATTTTCTCCTTGCTTTGTGCTTGAGATTGTGAAAGATTAATTAGTGGCTTTGTGCTTGATTAATCACAACCTAAATCTATTACTTTGTGTGTAGATTTAGTACTATCTTTATTGTTTTCTTTTATGTTACAAATTTTCAGAAAATTATCCCACAAAAATACATCATCTAGCCGAGATTTTCAAGACACTTCAAGTTCGATTTTTGTTAGTCTCTTGAGTGGAACTTAGCCCATCTAGTTTCATTCCACCTTGGGAATTTGATCGAAATGCAACTCATGAGGGGAGAGACAACACCTATACTTTCAAGTTTAGAGACAAGAAGATCAAACTCACACCCTTGCCTCCAAACATGGGTGGCCGAGCCACTCCAACCCTAACCAAGCCCCTAGAGGGAGTTCTACTAGTTGGGGAACAAGAAATGAAACAAGAGCTTAGCAAGGGAATGGTTGTTTATGCCCTCATTGCCAAAGAAACTCCTAAGGAAAGTGAAAAATCGATTCCATGTGAAGTTCAAGAGCTCTTAGAACTCTACAAGGATGTGTTTCCTCTCGAGCTACCACACGGCCTACCCCCTATTAGGGGCATTGAGCATCAAATTGATCTTGTTCCGGGAGCTACACTACCTAATAAGGCCGCATATCGAAGTGATCCTAAGGCTACACAAGAACTTCAACAACAAATTGGAGTACTCATGGAAAAGGGGTTTGTAAGAGAATCTCTTAGTCCTTGTGCCGTACCTACACTCTTGGTACCTAAGAAGGATGGAACTTGGAGAATGTGTACGGATAGTCGAGCTATTAATAATATTACGGTCAAGTATAGGTTTCCTATACCTAGACTTGATGACATTCTTGATGAGCTTAGTGGGGCTCGATTGTTTTCCAAGATTGATTTGCGACAAGGATACCATCAAGTGAGAATCAAAGAGGGTGATGAATGGAAGACGGCTTTTAAAACGAAGCATGGGTTATATGAATGGTTAGTCATGCCTTTTGGACTATCCAATGCTCCTAGCACCTTCATGAGATTGATGACCGAGGTTTTGAGACCTTACTTGGGAAGGTTCGTTGTGGTTTACTTTGACGATATCTTGGTGTATAGCCCTACCAAAGAGGCTCATCTACATCACTTGCAAGTGTTGTTTGAGACACTTCGAGACCACAAGTTTATGGCAAGCTAGAGAAGTGTTCCTTCATGCAAAGCGAAGTCCAATTCTTGGGCTATATCATCTCTAGCCGAGGTATACTAGTGGATCAAGAGAAAGTGGAGGCTATCAAATCATGGCCCATTCCGAAGAACATAACCGAGGTGAGAAGCTTTCATGGCTTGGCTTCTTTTTATCGACGATTTATCAAGGATTTTAGCACCGTCATGGCACCCATCACCGAGTGTATGAAGAAAGGGGAATTCAAGTGGAGTGAGGGGGCCGAGATTTCCTTCAATAAAATCAAGAAGTTGTTGTGTGATTTACCTATTCTTACACCACCGGATTTCAATAAGCTTTTTGAAGTCGAATGTGATGCTAGTGGAGTTGGAATTGGGGCCGTTCTATTACAAGAACACAAGCCAATCGCTTACTTTAGTGAGAAATTGAATGGTGCCAAGCTCAATTATTCCACCTACGACAAAGAATTCTATGCCATCGTTAGGGCTCTCGCTCATTGGAGCCATTACCTCAAGCCCAAACCGTTTGTTCTTCATTCGGATCATGAGGCCCTCAAAATACATCAATGGACAACACAAGTTGAATCATAGGCACGCCAAGTGGGTAGAATTTCTTCAATCGTTCTCTTTCTCAAGCAAGTTCATTGAAGGAAAGAATAACGTGGTGGCCGATGCATTATCTCGGAGGCACACCATGCTAAGCTACATGGAGCAAAGAGTGTTGGGTTTTGAATTCATGAAAGAGCTCTATGTGGAGGATCCCGACTTCAAGGGTGAGTGGAGTTCCATTCGTGAGGGGCAATGCAAGGTAGGAAGCAAGTACACACTTCAAGAGGGATTCCTATTCTTGGGGAATCGGTTGTGCATTCCTAAGGGTTCCTATCGACTTCTCCTAGTGCGTGAGATTCACTCTAATGGTTTAGCCGGGCATTTTGGAATTCAAAAGACTTACGACATCCTCCAAGATCAATTCTATTGGCCCAAGATGCTTGGAGATGTCCAAGATGTGATCAAGAGATGCGCTTCGTGCCAACAATCCAAATCCTTCTTTCAAACGGGACCCTACACTCCTCTACCCATCCCAAATCGGCCATGGGAGGACGTTAGCATGGATTTCATCGTCGCTTTGCCTAGAACTCAACGAGGTAAGAACTCCATCATGGTTGTGGTGGATCGATTTAGCAAGATGGCTCACTTCATTGCGTGCAAGAAAACCGAAGATGCCATGAGTGTGGCCGAATTGTACTTCAAGGAAGTGGTCAAATTGCATGGAGTCCCCAAAACCATTGTATCCGATCGAGACACCAAGTTCATGAGCCACTTTTGGAAGACCTTGTGGAAGTTGCTAAAAACGAGGCTCTTGTTTAGCACAAGTCACCATCCGCAAACGGATGGCCAAACCGAGGTCACTAATAAAACCTTGGGGAGGATCCTTAGGAGCATCGTTTCCAAATCCTTGAAAGATTGGGATCTCAAGCTTGCCCACGCCGAATTCGCTTTTAACCGTGCCCCTTCTTCTAGCACGGGACAATCACCGTTTGAAGTGGTCTATGGAGCCAACCCTCTCATGCCCACGGACCTAGCCCCCGTCAAGAGCAAGGAGATGAGTTACGATGCCAAGAAGCGTGTTGAGTTCATGATGAGCATCCACAACCAAGTCAAGAAACAAATCGAGAAGTCGAATGAGACCTACAAGACTAGGTCAAAGGGCCGAAAGACTCCAAAAGAATTCGAGCCGGGAGATTTGGTATGGTTGCACTTGAGGAAGGAAAGGTTTCCGGATAAGAGAAAGAACAAGCTCATGCCTAGGGCCGAGGGCCCCTTCGAGATACTTGAGAAAATTGGACCGAATGCTTACAATGTTGATTTACCGGGAGAGTACGGAGTCCATGGCACGTTTAACGTGGGAGACCTTAGCCCGTATCTTGAAGACTTGGAGGATGAAGAAGGAGAGGATTTGAGGGAAAATCCTTTTCAACCCGGGGAGATTGCAACGGGAGTTGAGAGTTCGCAATCCATTGACCTAGGGCCCGCTTCCAACCTTAGGTCCAAAGGTCAACCTCAAGTCAATTAAATTATCAAGAGCCAAAGTCAAGTGGGAGAGACCCAAAACAGCCGAAAATAGATCACAAAGAAGCTTCACATGTGTTCCTCAATAAGTCCCTTTCAACACATGTCACTATCTACCTTTTGTGCTTTATGCTTTAAGCTTTATGTATTTGTTGTTTTCCTTTCAAATTTTCAGCTCATGTGAGCCTTGAGGACCGAGTATTATGTTGTTTTTGTGGGTTATTTGTGACCCTTAGATTAGCTTGAAATGTAAGGCCAAGATTAGAGCAAGGGTCCTATATAAACCCTCACTCTAACATCATAATTTTTCAGATTTGATTGAAGAGAAAAAACCCTAGTGTTTATTTGAGTTTCCTCATTATCCTCTTTGCTTTGTGCTTGAGTTAATGTTAGTGGCTTAGTGCTTAACTAATTAAACCCCTAAATCTATTACTTTGTGTTTAGATTTAGGTACTATCTTTTATGTTTCCTTGCTTACAAAATTTCAGAAAATTATCTCACAAAAAACAACACTTTGGCCGAAATTCTCAAGGGTTTCACAAGTCGATTTTAGTTCATCCTTTGAGTGAAACTTGTTCCACTTAGTTTCACTCCATTAGGCCCTCGACAAATCTTGCAATCTTTTGCTCGAGTTTTTCACTCATCTCACATTGTAGGGTGAGTTGTTCAAAGTCCCTAAGGTAGGATTCGATGGGTTGTGTTTCTTGTTTGAGTTGAGCCAACCTAAGAAACATGTCTTGGGTGTAATCCTTGGGAACGAACTTATCTTTGAGCTTTTTCTTGAGTTTGAGCCATGACTTAATGGGTTCCTTTCCCTCACGATTTCTTTGGTTCTTAAGGTTCTCATACCAAAGTGAGGCATATCCTTTGAATTTCATGATGACCACCTTAAAACACTTTCTATCGGGGTATTCCTTGAATTCAAAGATTCTTTCAACCGACCTAAGCCAATCTAGTAGATCCTCGGGATTCAAACTACCATAAAAGTCGGGAATATCTACCTTGATGTCTCGGTCATGATCTCTTGGGTGAGCTTCAATGGACTCCTCCGAATCCGAGTAGTGATCTTCCATGTGAGGAGGTGGTTGCCCCCTTCCTTGGCCACCAAACCCACGGCCTCTTCCTCCACCCCTTGGTGGTGGTCTTGGTTCATGAAGGTTTTGGTCCAAGAGAGTGTTTAGAGCATTCATCATTGTATTACAACTACCGGCGAGTTGAGTCAACTTCTCTTCTAAATCCGAAAGCCTCTTATCCCCATCGATTTTGTGAAAATTTTGTGAGAGTTTTGTGAAAGTTTTGTGGAATAACAAGTAAAAAGAAAGAAGGAAAAAAACGAAAAATTGAAAAGAAAACAAGGGTGAAACCGAGAAAAACAAAGATCAAATCGAAAACAAGAACATACCTAGGCTTTGATGACCAATTTGGAATGAAACTTAATGGGTTAAGTTTCACTCAAGAAACTAACAAAAATCAACTTGAAATTGTGATGAAAATCTCGGCCAAAGTGTTGTTTTTGTGTGATAAATTTTCTGATTTTTTTGAAAGTAAAAGAAAACATAAAGGGATAGACTAAATCTAAGCACAAAGCAAGAGATTTAGGTTTTGATTAATCAAGCACAAAGCCACTAATTAATCACTAATACTCTCATGCACTAAGCTAGGAGAATACAAGTTGAAAGCTCTCAAATTTAGGGTTTATCATTCAATATCAAATCTGAAAAATACAAGGGGAGAGTGAGGGTTTATATAATACCCACACTCTAATCTTGACCTTACAATTCAAAGATGATCTAAGGGCTCATAGAGACCCATGAATACTACCAATAAAAACGGCTCTATGGCCTTACAAGAGCTGAAATTTTCAAGGAAAAAACAAACAACAAAAGCATAAAGTTTGATGGTGACAAGTGACTCAATCCTAGCCTTGATCTTTAGGTGATCATCCAAGGGTCTTAATAGAGCCTTGGGGTTCAAGGGGGACGGTCCACCCTCCCAACAAATCTGAAATTTGAAGACTAAAAACAATAAAGCATAAAGCATGAAAATGACATGAATGAAAGGGACTTAAAGCACAAAATAATGTGGGACTTGTTGACTTGTTAGAGCCGGCTCCTAGGGCCTCCATGAGCTGACTTTTCAAGCCATGTGGGTCATGATTATTAGAGGACTTAACCCACATGGGTGCACCCAAAGTTCACATTTCAAAAATAGCACATGTATTGACTTTTTTGGTTGCTCTCCATCTTCACTTTCCCTTGACTTCCCTTGACTCACTAAGTTTGGCTAAATTGACCATTAGATTGACTTGACTTAGCACTTAGTGGTCCCTAAGTCCTAGACTTAGGCTAGGGTTTGAGCCCATGGTCCCGACCCATGGTCTAACTCCTCTCCATCCTTGATTGCCTTGACCATTCTTGGTCCAGCTAAATTCTTGAAAGACATCCTTACTCGTAAACGATCTTTCAATGAGGTCGAGACTGTCAAAGTTGGTAAGTTTTTCATCCCCGTTGACTTTATCGTTCTTGACATGGCCGAGGACTCCCAAATTCCTATCATATTGGGTCGGCCCTTCTTGCACACTGTTGGTGCAATTATTGACGTCAAGAACGGAAAGTTAACGTTGGATGTTGGAGGTGATTCGATTACATTTATCTTGTCTAACGCTTTAAAGCGCCCAATGTTGGAGGAGACGGTCTTTGCTGTTGATATTATTAATGATTGTGTAGACGAGCACTTACCGCAAGTCCTCGAGAGAGACCCTCTTGAGGCCGTGCTTTGTTGTGATGTGATCGCAGGTACTTTAGGGCGGACGGATGCGGGTAAAGTTGTGATCAAAGACAACGTGCATGCTGTTGCGAGTGTTGTTGGCAGAAATGATGATGATGGCCGAGCTGTGGATGATGACGATGGAGACGAAGAGGATGATGGAAGCGGATTCGTCTATGACGAGACCCATGGATGGTGGTACTTCTAGTACCCTCTGCTGAGCCCCCCGTTTTATGTTGGTTTTTTTTTTGGGGGGGGGGGGGGGGGGCGTTTTTCATTGTAAATATCATGTATGTACTTTGTTCTTTTGAGACTTTTATCGTTTTTCTTCCCTATATTATTGGTTCCCGCGTTGATGTGCTTAGGACACATTGGGGACAATGTGTTGTTTGGTTTGGGGGGAGGAACGCTTTGCTTTATTTTTGCGTTTTCTTTTTCGTTTTTCATTTTTCAAAAACTTTATTTTTGCGTTTTCTTTTTCGTTTTTCATTTTTCAAAAACATTCACAAAATCCAAAAAAATCAGAAAATTTCAAAAAATCACAAAAATACGTATCATGAATCGTTGTTAGCGAGCTAGTTTTTGTCTTGTTTTTTTCCCGACATCCCTTCCCTTGCATGCTTTGAGCTTTGGCATGATTTTTATTGTGTTGGATTAGCGCTACGGGGATGTTGAGACGCTTGTAGATGATGGTGGACCAAGAATGGTCAAGACGCTTGTAGATGATGGTGGACCACTAAGTGCTAAGTCAAGTCAATCTAATGGTCAATTTAGCTAAACTTAGTGAGTCAAGGGAAGTCAAGGGAAAGTCAAGATGGAGAGCAACCAAAAAGTCAATACATGTGCTATTTTTGAATGTGATCACCTTGGGTGCACCATGTGGGTTAGTCCTCCAATAAACTAGACCCACATGGCTCGAAAAGTCAGCTAGAGGAGGCCTTAGAGCCGGCTTGATCAACCACTCACCACAATCACATTATTTTGTGCTTTATGTCATTTTCACTTATGTCGCTTTCATTACTTTATGCTTTATTGTTTTTTAGTTTACAAAATCAGATTTGAAGGAGCTTGGACCGTCCCCTTGAACCCAAGGCTTAATCAAGACCCTTGGATGATCATCTAAACAAAGCAAGGAGAGGATTGAGTCAAGTGTCTCCATCAAACTTTATGCTTTTGTAGTTTGTTGTTTACTTAGAAAATTTCAGCACATGTAAGGCCTTGGAGCCGTTTTATTGTTGTTTTTCAAGGGCCTCTATGAGCCCTTAGATCAAACTTGAATTGTAGGGTGTAGATTAGAGATTGGGTATTATATAAACCCTCTCTCTCACAATGTATTTTTGACATTTGATGAAATGAAAAGAAACCCTAAATTTGAGAGTTCTAACTTGTATTCTCCTAACTAAATGTAAGAGAGTGTGAGTGATTAATTAGTGGCTTTGTGCTTGATTAATCAAAACCTAAATCTATTGCTTTGTGCTTAGATTTAGCCTATCCTTTTATGTTTTCCTTTGTCTTACAAAAATTCAGAAAATTTATCACAAAAAAACATCACCTTGGCCGAAATTATTTCAAGTATTATAAATCGATTTTAGTTGTTCTCTTGAGTGGAACTTAACCCATTAAGTTTCATTCCAAATTGGTCATCAAAGCCTAGGTTTGTTCTTGTTTTCGATTTGATCTTTGTTTTTCGGTTGTACTCTTGTTTTTCCTCTTTTATTTTTCGTTTTTTCTCTTTTATTTTTACTTGTTATTTCACAAAACTTCCACAAAATTCTCACAAAATTTTCACAAAATGGATGGGGATAAGAGGCTTTCGGATTTAGAAGAGAAGTTGACTCAACTCGCCGGTAGTTGTAATACAATGATGAATGCTCTAAACACTCTCTTGGACCAAAACCTTCATGAACCAAGACCACCACCAAGGGGTGGAGGAAGAGGCCGTGGGTTTGGTGGCTGAACCAAATCAAGCAAGCTCGATTTTGTTCGGTTTGAAAGTAAGGGTTGGTTTGGGTCCATGGGCTCAAACCCAAGCCTAGGCCATGACCCTAGGGGCCACTAAGAGCTAAATCAAGTCAATTCTATGGTCAAATCTAGCCATACTTAGTGGTCAAGGGAAGTCAAGAAAAGTCAAGTTGGAGAGCAATCGAAAAGTCAATGAATGTGCTATTTTTGAAGTGTGAACTTTGGGTGCACCCATGTGGGTTCGAACCACAACTCAATTAGATCTTCAAGAGCAAAAATCAAGTGAGAAAAGGGTCCCAAGTCAGCCGAAAATAATCAAATGGAGGCTCACATGTTGTTCCACAATATGTCCCTTTCCCACATGTCACTATCCACCTTTATGCTTTATACTTTAGTTGTTGTTGTTTTCTTTCAAAATTTTCAGATTTGTGTAAGGCCTTTTGGCCGTTTTCTTTGATGTTTTTCAACGCTCATGTGAGCCCTTAGATGGTCTTTGAAATGTATGGTTAGGATGTAAAGTCTTGGTCTATATAAACCAAGCTCAACCCCTTGTATTTTTCAGATTTGAATGATTAAGAGGTTGAACCCTAAAAACTTGAGTATTTTCCTTTTCTGTTAGCTTTGTGCTTGAGTTTAGAGAGCAATTAGTTAGTGGCTTAGTGCTTAACTAATTAAAAACCTAAGTCTATTACTTTGTGTGTAGATTTAGTTACTATCTTTATGTTTTCATTTGTTCACAAAATTTCAGAAAATTATCCCACAAAAATACTTCATTTAGCCGAGATATTCAAGACACATCAAGTTCGATTTTAGTTCATCCCTTGAGTGAGACTTAACCCATCAAGTTTCATTCCAAATTGGTCATCAAAGCCTAGGTTTGTTCTTGTTTTTTCGATTTGTTTTTGTTGTCGGTTTGATCTTGTTTTTCGGTTATACTCTTGTTTTTCATCTTTTATTTTCGTTTTTCTCTTTCATTTTTCCTTGTTTATTTACACAAAACTTCCACAAACATTCTCACAAAATTTTCACAAAATGGTTGAAGATCTACACTTGTGTTAGTGTTGGTTTCGGTTCTTACACTTAAAGGTCCAAACTTTGCTCGAATTTTTCAGATTTGTGTCTTTGTTTTCTCAATGAGTATGCCTCTTTCTTATGATACTACTCTTGAGGGAACCATGTATTCTATGGAGAAATTGAGGAGGGAATTAGAAGCTAAGTTGAGTCGAATGAGGGGTAGACTTAATCCTAACCCTAACCTTGATCTTGTGACTTTGAGGGTTCAAAGGGAATTAGAAGCTAGAATGGCTCGGTTAGGAGGAGAGCCACCTCCTAGCCATGGCCGTGTGACTTGTAGAGCAATACATGCTCAAACCCTAACCCTAGAAGAGAATCACCAAGTCCAAAACTTTAGGTCTAGGTGTACCATTATGGGAAGGGTTTGTAATTTGAGTGTTGATGGGGAAAGTTGCAATAATGTTGCCTCAAATACTCTCATTGAAAAACTAGCCTTACCTACACAAGATCACCCTAACCCTTACAAGATGAAATGGCAAAAAAATGGAGCCGAGATGAGTGTGATGGTGGATAGACAATGCTTGGTTTCTTTCTCTATTGGAGGGGATTACATGGATGAAGCTTTGTGTGATGTGATTCCCATGGATGCTTGTCACATTCTTTTAGGGAGACCATGGAAGTTGAAAAGAAATTCTAGTCATGATGGGAGGGACAACACTTATAATTTTAAGATTGGAGCTAAGAATATCAAGCTTACACCCTTACATCCAATTTTGAAGAACCCTAATCCACCCTCCTTGGTTGAGTCACCCGAAAATGCAAAGGATGACGGGGGACCAGAAATGGAACTTGGGGTTAATCATGGGAAGGATGAGTTTGTTCTCCTTGTTAAAGAGACCCCGAAAGATCAAGAAGGGCTGCCCTCAAGAGAAGCACAAGCCATGCTAGATTCTCATGGAGTTAAGCATGTTGTCCTAGCTCCATTGCCTCCTACCTTGGGGTCCAAGGCTGCCCCTTGCTTGTTTGAGGCTCCCAAGAGAGTGTTAGTGAGTGAAGAGGCCGAAATAAGTGATGGGATGAATGTTGGTGAGAAATTGGCCATTCACTTTGCTAAGGATGATCCTAACAATCAAGAGGAAAGCATGGGGTACAATGTCAAGCATGGGAATGAGTTTGATTCTATGTGGGATTTAACCAAGGTCAAGAGGAAGTTGTTCAACGAAATGCAATGTGGTTATCGTAATCAAATCGATTCAAGTGGTTTCATGAAATGGGGATTCAAGGGAGGAACTAAGCTTGAACTAAAAGAGCTAAGCGATGATCTCCTACAATCCTCACCTAAGTTCAAGAAGGAAGACCTTAAGAATGTACTAGGGTTAGAACTCGAGCCAAGGGAAACCAAGAGTGTTGGAGAAGAAAGATCAATCCTTATGGTCAAGAACGACCCCAAGACACTAAGGAGAAAACAAGAAGAGGAGCTTAATGATGACTCCTTTCAAGCCTACCCTAGACTCGAGTGTGAGGAGCATAAGATCATGCTAGGGAGTGGCTACAACTTAAAGGCCCCTATGAAGAAGAAGAAGAACACGGCCAAACAAGATCAAACGAGCCAAGCCAAAGGTGTTCAATCTTTCATCCGTAATTTATGTCAAGGTTGTTCTTTGAGGCCAAAACCTATTAAGACCAAGGTTGGTTATGGGTCTAATGAGGTGCCTCTCCTTGGAGGTTATGATCAATGTCAAAATGAAACTCTTGTTAAGAACCCCAAGGATTTGAGGACAAATCCTTTTCAAGAAGAGGAGATTGAACCAAATCAAGCAAGCTCGATTTTGTTCGGTTTGAAAGTAAGGGTTGGTTTGGGTCCATGGGCTCAAACCCAAGCCTAGGCCATGACCCTAGGGGCCACTAAGAGCTAAATCAAGTCAATTCTATGGTCAAATCTAGCCATACTTAGTGGTCAAGGGAAGTCAAGAAAAGTCAAGTTGGAGAGCAATCGAAAAGTCAATGAATGTGCTATTTTTGAAGTGTGAACTTTGGGTGCACCCATGTGGGTTCGAACCACAACTCAATTAGATCTTCAAGAGCAAAAATCAAGTGAGAAAAGGGTCCCAAGTCAGCCGAAAATAATCAAATGGAGGCTCACATGTTGTTCCACAATATGTCCCTTTCCCACATGTCACTATCCACCTTTATGCTTTATACTTTAGTTGTTGTTGTTTTCTTTCAAAATTTTCAGATTTGTGTAAGGCCTTTTGGCCGTTTTCTTTGATGTTTTTCAAGGCTCATGTGAGCCCTTAGATGGTCTTTGAAATGTATGGTTAGGATGTAAAGTCTTGGTCTATATAAACCAAGCTCAACCCCTTGTATTTTTCAGATTTGAATGATTAAGAGGTTGAACCCTAAAAACTTGAGTATTTTCCTTTTCTCTTAGCTTTGTGCTTGAGTTTAGAGAGCAATTAGTTAGTGGCTTAGTGCTTAACTAATTAAAAACCTAAGTCTATTACTTTGTGTGTAGATTTAGTTACTATCTTTATGTTTTCATTTGTTCACAAAATTTCAGAAAATTATCCCACAAAAATACTTCATTTAGCCGAGATATTCAAGACACATCAAGTTCGATTTTAGTTCATCCCTTGAGTGAGACTTAACCCATCAAGTTTCATTCCAGTGGCCGAGGAAGGGGGCAACCACCTCCTCACATGGAAGATCACTACTCGGATTCGGAGGAGTCCATTGAAGCTCACCCAAGAGATCATGACCGAGACATCAAGGTAGATATTCCTGACTTTTATGGTAGTTTGAATCCCGAGGATTTACTAGATTGGCTTAGGTCGGTTGAAAGAATCTTTGAATTTAAGGAATACCCCGATAGAAAGTGTTTTAAGGTGGCCATCATGAAATTCAAAGGATATGCTTCACTTTGGTATGAGAACCTTAAGAACCAAAGAAATCGAGAGGGAAAGGAACCCATTAGGTCATGGCTCAAACTCAAGAAAAAGCTCAAAGATAAGTTCGTTCCCAAGGATTACACCCAAGACATGTTTCTTAGGTTGGCTCATCTCAAACAAGAAACACAACCCATCGAATCCTACCTTCGGGTCTTTGAACAACTCACCCTACAATGTGAGATGAGTGAAAAACCCGAGCAAAATATTGCAAGATTTGTCGAGGGCCTAAACCCTAGAATAGCAAACCGGGTAAAGATGCAAAATTTATGGTCATTCGATGAGGCCGTCACTACGGCCATGAGAGTTGAGAGGCTAGAGAAGGGGAGAGGAGATTCGGCCAAACACACCACCAAGGCCACTCCTAACACGAGCCAAGGAGGGGTCAAAATAGTCGAGCCTTGCCCTACTACCAAGCCATCAAGTGTTGACATGGGGAAGGGAATTGACTTTGGCCCTAAAAAAACGATTCCTCTCAAGAAGTGCTACCAATGTCAAGGATATGGTCATTTTGCTAAGGAGTGCCCTAGCTAGAGGGCCTTGAACACAAGTGAGGTGGTGCATTGGGGAGACGATGAGGTCTTAGTTTGTGAGGATGAAAAAAAAGAGGGAGTAGTGGAGTTGAAGGAGGCCGAAACCCTAGTTCCCCCGGACTCGGGGTTGAGCTTAGTCATATGGCGAGTGATGCACACTCAAGAATCAAGTGAGAGCATAGACCAAAGGCAACAAATATTTCTGTCTAAGTGTACGATCATGGGGAAAGTGTGCAACCTAATCATCGATGGTGGAAGTTGTACTAATGTGGCTTCCAAAATGCTTGTGGAGAAGCTAAACCTACCCACTTTGGAGCACCCTAGCCCCTACAAACTAAGGTGGCTCAACAAGGGAGCCGAAGTGAAGGTTAAGAAACAATGCAAGGTGCCATTTTCAATTGGTCAAGATTACAAAGATGAGGTTACTTGTGAATTCTCGACTTGGATGCATGTCACTTGTTGCTTGGGAGGCCATGGGAGTATGTGAGGGACTCTTCTCATCATGGAAGGAGTAACACTTACTCCTTCAAATACAAGGAGAAACTCATTGTACTCACACCTTTACCTCCTATGATGGGATACAAGACTAACTCATGCTTGTTTGAATCAATCAATGAGGAGAACTCTAGCAAAGAAATGAATGAGGAGCCGAGTATGAGCATGGAAGAGGAAATGGTGAGCCTAGAGCTTGACGGAAACCCTAGAGCAACAAGGAGGATTCTAGGAGAGGAGAAATATGAGGGTGATGCATCAACCAACAATGAAACAACCGACTACAACAAGAATGTGGTCAAAGAAAGAGCAAAAATTGATGGCAAGGAAAGATCAAGTGGATCTTTGAGATGGAAAATCATTGATGGGCTCGATCATGAGCAAGAATGGATGGATGGCATGGCTATGAGTCGTGGGCTCAAAGAGATGCTCGAGGAAGAATGTGTAGACAAGCAAGCCATGATCAAGGATGAAAACGTGGTCAATCACACGAGCCAAGCCAAAGGGGTCCATCCTCTTCTCCAAACTTTGATCAAGTGGTGTCCTTGGAAGCCTAGGGTCGTGAGAGCCAAGGTTAGCCGAGGGTTAAGTCGAGAATCAAGCATGAAATCGAGCCAAGGGGGAAGCAAAAGGATCTCCAAGGATTTGAGGGCAAATCCTTTCCAAGGAGAGGAGATTGGACCAAGAATGGTCAAGGCGATCAAGGATGGGGAGGAGTTAGACCATGGGTTGGGTCCATGGGCTCAAACCCTAGCCTAGGTCTTGGACTTAGGGACCACTAAGTGCTAAGTCAAGTCAATCTAATGGTCAATTTAGCTAAACTTAGTGAGTCAAGGGAAGTCAAGGGAAAGTCAAGATGGAGAGCAACCAAAAAGTCAATACATGTGCTATTTTTGAATGTGATCACCTTGGGTGCACCAGTGGGTTAGTCCTCCAATAAACTAGACCCACATGGCTCGAAAAGTCAGCTAGAGGAGGCCTTAGAGCCGGCTTTGCACAAAAATGGATAAGCTCATTTTTGCTCGATTTAAGGCTTGGGCTAACCTGGGTCCTATGGCTCGAGCCATGGCTTAGTTTGTGATCATTAGGATCAAACGAAGTGAAATGTACAAGGAGGAACAAAGGAAATCAGCCCACACAAGGAAAACAACAATCTAGGCCATCAACCATGAACCTCATTTTGACATGTCGGTAAAGATTTTAACATAACTCCCAATATGCTAATCCAATTGAGATGAAACCACTTTCATATGAAAGCTAGCTCAAAGAGCTTTCATTTGACATATGGTTGGCTATCTGGTTCAAAGGGAGCTGAGAGTTATGACTTCTACAAGTCAGGGGTCAGATAGTGAAAACTCAGTCCATAGGCTGTTTTGACATGTCCGTACTAAAAGCTCCATATCTTGAGGTTTAGGCCATATTCTTGGGTGATTCTTTTTGCATTGGATAGCTAGCTCAATTACCTTTCCAATGACATATCATAGGCCTTCTAATTCAACGTGAGCGAGAAATGGTGAAGCCTGCAAGTCACTTCAATCTCAAGAATCTCGGTTAGGAACTGTTTTGTAGTAATGAGCCATGAACTTAACCTACTTCATTCTCTTTGGGTGAGCTCACTTTGGGGACCATTTGGGAGTCTCCTAATGAGCCATGGACTCACATGGGACGTGGGATACACAAGAAAAGACCAAGAGATCAGCTGAATTCTAATTCAAACAACAAGCTCAACTTTAGATGCAAGTCACTATCAATAAAGAGCCTTTCTACTTTATGTCCTTTTCCACTTTATATTGTTGTTGTTTGTATGCTAAAATCAGATTAGAAGGGGCCTTGAACCAAGTACACCTTGCTCTCCAAGATTTAAATCTTGACCTTTGGATCTCTACCTAATGCAAAGGTGTAGATGGCCTCAAGTGTCATTGTCTACTTTATACTTTAGTTGTTAAGTTGTGATCAGATTTTGTAAGGCCAATAGGGCCGAGTATTTGGCTGTATTTTTAGAGTCTTTTGTAGCCCTTAGATTAGATATTAGATGTAGGGCTTAGATGTAAGCATGGGTCTTATAAAAACCCACTTATCTCCCTTGTAAAAATCAGATTTGTTGAATGAGAAAAAACCCTAGAGTTTGAGTGTGTTCTTCATTTTCTCTTAGCTTAGTGCTTGAGTTAGTGAGTGATAAATCGATTTTAGTTGTCTTCTTGAGTGAAATCAACCCCCATAGGTTTCACTCCAGGCTTGATCAACCACTCACCGCAATCTCATTATTTTGTGCTTTATGTCATTTTCACTTATGTCGCTTTCTTTACTTTATGCTTTATTGTTTTTTAGTTTACAAAATCAGATTTGAAGGAGCTTGGACCGTCCCCTTGAACCCAAGGCTTAATCAAGACCCTTGGATGATCATCTAAACAAAGCAAGGAGAGGATTGAGTCAAGTGTCTCCATCAAAATTTATGCTTTTGTAGTTTGTTGTTTACTTAGAAAATTTCAGCACATGTAAGGCCTTGGAGCCGTTTTATTGTTGTTTTTCAAGGGCCTCTATGAGCCCTTAGATCAAACTTGAATTGTAGGGTGTAGATTAGAGATTGGGTATTATATAAACCCTCTCTCTCACAATGTATTTTTGAGATTTGATGAAATGAAAAGAAACCCTAAATTTGAGAGTTCTAACTTGTATTCTCCTAACTAAGTGTAAGAGAGTGTGAGTGATTAATTAGTGGCTTTGTGCTAGATTAATCAAAACCTAAATCTATTGCTTTGTGCTTAGATTTAGCCTATCCTTTTATGTTTTCCTTTGTCTTACAAAAATTCAGAAAATTTATCACAAAAAACATCACTTGGCCGAGTATATTCAAGGGTTTTACAAGTTTGATTTTTGTTGTTCTCTTGAGTGAAATCAAACCCCTTAGGTTTCACTCCAGATGGCATGCTTTTACTTTGTTGGCTTTATCATTCGCGGACTATAGCTACTCTTTTGTGAGGTTTTTAGCCTCCAGAGGCCGGTTCATCTATTCCGGTCCCCTTGCTTTGATTGTGAGTAGTTCTCCTCGTGGGGTGCGTAACATTAACGCGCATAAGTGTGGCCCCTATCCCGTTATTCCCCGCGATTTTGTCACATGTTTAGCATATGAGGCTTTAGTTGATTGCTTATTATTCACCTTGATCTTATTGTTTTTATCCTCTCATATTTGATCCTAATACCCTTTATCCACATGAGTTTGCTAGCTACATTGCCAAAATAGCCTACCCTAGCCTGGCTAGTTACCGCTTTTGCTTACTCTTGTGCTCGTTCTATGGGTTATGATCGTTGCTACGGCTTGCTGATGTCGTTTGCTTGGAGAGTGTTGGTGAATATGTGTCGGGATTGCTGTTTCCCCGACCTTTTATGAGGTTTTCTGCAACTATACTTGTTAGTGTGCTCTTTACTCAAGAAAAAAAAAAAGAAAAAAAATCAGGAAAAAACAAACACAACACAAAAATACATAGAAAAGAAAAGAATGTGTGCACAAAAATGAAGAAGTTGTTCTTGTTACATGAGTAAGCACTTGAAATTTGTTTTCTATGTTGCAATGATGTGTAAAAGAGACCGATATGCTGCTTTCGGTCCGTTTTTTATGAGAGTTGGGTCCTTTGTTGGCTTGGATGAGCACTTGAGTAGTACTAGTGGTTTCTAGTGGCCTAGCTCCACGATTCCATAACTATTAGTCCACCTTCTTACCCTTACCCTCTCTTTGGCCTATACACTCCTCAGTTCCTATGTAAGCCCTCATGTTTGTATCGTTTTTGTGACATTATGCGCGTACGGGAATGCGAGATTTGGTCCACATTAGATTGCGGGCGTGCTTCCACTAGTCGAGTAGGTGAGTGTCATCACATATATCACCTTGTTCATCATTTGTGCTAGAGTGGAAACCGCGAGAGGTCCGTGATTTGATTGCTAGAGAGCCTTTGTTTAAGCCATGCTATTCATTCTGCGCCGTCTTGTAATTCTCATCCGTTAGCTTGCTATTTCCATATGTCCCATGCTGTTTCGGGATTGATAGCCATTTGCTTGAGCTACTTGCGGTTTGGTGATTGTTGGGGAAGTCTTCTTTTCTCGCTCTGTCCTCCGTTTTCTGTCATGCTTTGTTGCTTGAGGACAAGCAACGGTTCGGTTTGGGGGAGTTTGATGTGTCATATATTTACGTACTTATAGCCCCTTGTTCGTTAGCGTTTCTTTGCGATTCTCGTGCTTTTATATGCGTTTCAGCTCCTATTTCTCTCCGTATTGGCCCTGCTGCGTTTTTATGTCTATTTTGTAGGGAAATGAACTTATTTGGAGTATATGATGCTTGTCGAGAAGTTTCGTGAAGTTTCGTGAAGTTTCGTGATGATTCGAGTAGGTTTCGTTGCGTTTCGCTTGTGTACGAGCCTCGTTTCAATGAATGAAGGTGTCCCGGGACCTTGGGTCGGGATTTGAAGCTCTCATATTCATCCTAAGACTCGTCCTACTCCTAGGCCTCGTCCCTTAGCCTTGGGACGACAAATATTGCAAATTTAGCTAAATTAGCAGCGGAATTTGTAACTGTGAATATGTATGCAACGAGAGGTTGCTGTTTTTGGGTGGAAACGCAACGTGAGGTTGCAAATAAGATGGATAATGCAAGTTCTTGATAACAAGAACGGATAAGCAAGCAATCTAGATCAATCCTCGCAAGGAAATCACTTGATTAGCTAAATCTCAACCTCGCAAGGAAGAGTATGAAATCAATCTCGCAAGAAAGAATTCAAGGGTTAAACTCGCAAGTTTAGGCAAAGTATAAAACTTTATTGATAATTCATTGTATGATAAGATATGAAAAATAAGGTCACAATCCAACCTTATTTATAGTACTCTAAGCAACTATATTGGCCCTAATATAATTAGGAAACCAAATTATTCATCAACTAAGACTTTCCTAATTCTATTTAGGAAACATACTAACAAAATTAAATAAAATCAACTAGATTATTCCTAACACAATTAGGAAATTTTCCTACTTTATTTGCAAGTAAATAAAGAAAATAAACTAAGAATAATTAAAGTTATACTAGCTGATTCCTACGGACTAATTTAAGGAAAGCGTGTTGAACTTTACACGTTTTCCAGCGTTTCCAGCTAGTCTGTGGGAAACGCGTCTGTGTTTCCTGTGAGTTTCCAGGAACCTTCAAAGTCTGCGTCTCCTTCTGCGTTTCCAGCTTCCATACCTGCGTTTCCAGCTTCTCCGTCTGCGTTTCCAGTTAGACAGTGGAAAACGCGTCTGCGTTTCCTGCCAGACAGTGAGAAACGTGCCTGCGTTTCTACTGTGGTTCCATTCAGATGATCGGAATCGTGCCCTCCAAAGCTTTGTTATTACTGTGTTTCCAATGCTCCCGCACCATGTGCTCTCCAAGGCATCGTTTCCATTGTGTTTCCACTGCTCCCGCATCAAAGGCGAGCTAAAAGAAGAGGATACGATATACGTTGAAGAGAACGAAGAATAACTCGTTTTTGCTACGAATAAGGTAACAAGATGTAGCCCTAGTGATATTTTGACATGTATGAGGCCATAGTTGTTGTTTAGGATGTTGTTGTTGATTGTATGATAGTAAAGTTGCGAGCTTTCGTATGTTTGACTGTGAATTATGCGATTGTGACAATATGTGGTGTCGGCATCATACACTATGAGTCTAGGAGCATGTTTTAGGCTATTTGAACAAATGTTTGTAGATGGTTGTGTTATTATGGTGCCTAAAGTCGATAACTTGGATTGTTAACAAACTCCATTATGATCATTTAATAGTTATTGTAATTAATACTCCGTATATAATTGTTATGCATCGTTAACATGGATTATGTTGAAAATGGTAGTGATGATGGTTTGGAATAACATTGTTGAATTATGGATGATTCTATAATGATTGTTTGAGTTGGTTTGTAAGCTTGCGACTAGTGTGCGTACGGGTACGGTGATGGCTCGTGCGTGAGGAGCTACGACGTCCTAGTTTGGAGGGAGACCGCCCTTTGGGTTCTGAACCGGTTATGGTTAGAGACTATGGTAATGATTATGTCGTCACCGGTTATGGTGAGGTTTGGCCAAATTTAGAGAGTATTGACGGAATTCACGGTTATGTGGTTCCATAAAAGTGAACTCACGGTTATGTGGTTCCGCCATAGGGTTTGCAGGCATCTCCGGTTTGGGTGAGATCCGGGGTAATTCATGGTTATGTGGTTGCCCAGTGCTCTGTGCTATCTCTTGTATTGTTGTTTGATTTTTGAGCTAAGGTTGGTGGTTTGGACATTTGGGAATATAATGGTTTGAGTTTGTTTATGGAATGAAACCTAATGGGTTAGATTTCACTCAAGAGAACAACTAAAATCGATTTGTGAGTGTCTTAAAAATCTCGGCCAAATGACTATAAATTGTGTTTGATTTTTCTTATTTTTGTAAGTGAAATGAAAACATAAAAGGATAGGCTAAATCTAAGCACAAAGCCAAAGATTTAGGGTTGAGTAATTAAGCACTAAGCCACTAATTAACTCGATAATCATTCAAGCACAAAGCAATGAAAATAAGGAAGAGTATGAACTCAAACTTAGGGTTTTTTTTTTATCAAAAGCAAATCTGAAAATTACAAGCAATGAGAGAGGGTTTATATAATACCCAATCTCTAATCTCTACCCTACAATTCAAGTTTGATCTAAGGGCTCATAGAGGCCCTTGAAAACAACAAAAAAACGGCTCAAAGGCTTTACTGGAACGAAACGGCTTGGCGATTTGGCCCCGATTTTTGGTCTACGATCTAACCATGGTCCTTGGACTAATGGTCAAGAAAAGTCAGCCCAAATAGGCTCCAAATTCGGCTGATTTGGTGTTCAAGTGATACACACTAATTCAAACACAAGTCCCTTTCAATAAAGTTTGCTTTATACTTTATGTCTTTGTCACTTTTTGTATGTTGTAAGGAAGCATGAGAAAATCAGCATGGGGGCCGAAATGGGACGTCCCACTTGCTCTCCAAGGACCAATCAAGACCCTTGGATGAACAACAACAATGAAGGGAGAGGATGCATCCAAGAGTCGCTTTCTACTTTAGTTGTTGTTGAACTTTTGTATGCTGATTTTGTAACATCTTGTGGGCCGATTTTATTGTTGTTTTGTAAGTCATTTTGTAGCCCTTAGATCTTAGGGAAGATGTATGGCTAGGATGAAAGCCTTGGTCTTATATAAACCAAGCATTCCCTCATGTAAATTTTTAGATTTGAAGTTTATAAAAAGATGAGTTTTAAAAGTGAGTTTTTCTCTTGGAAACCCCCTTAGCTTAGTGCTTGGAGTATCCTTGGGTGATGACCCTAGCTTAGTGCTTGGTCGGAACCTTAGTCTTAGGCCCTAGCTTAGTGCTCGGTCTAATTCATACCCTTTATCTTTGTTTTATGTTTTTCAAATAAATTTCAGAAACTTAACCACCCATTTTCAGCCCTAAAAAACGTGTGATTGAAAGGATGTTCATGAGTGAACCGAGTTTAGGGTGAGTGTGGTTACAAGGTACAAAGAGGCCCGCTTCGAATCGCTCCAGTTTCCTTCCTTCTTTTTTTCCTTGTTTCTTCCACAAAACTTCCACAAAAATTCTCACAAAATTTTCACAAAAATGGATGGGGATAAGAGAATTTCGGATTTAGAAGAAAAGATGAATCAACTCGCCGGTAGTTGCAATACAATGATGAATGCTCTAAACACCCTCTTGGAGCAAAATGTAACACCCCGTGTTTATTTAACTCAAATTAATTATTTTAACAAAATTCTTAAATTAAAATTTATATTATTGAACTTTTATTCAATTACTTTAAAAACGCGGCTGAAAAATTTCGATTAAATAAACTTTTTCAAGATATTTCTAATACAACTTTCTCGATTTTTATATTAACCCATATTATATTTTCATTTCTAAAATACTTGTCAAACTAAAATCTTGATTTATTTGGTTTTATTAAACTTAATAAATTTGCATTTTACTTTAAAAAAATTATTATTACTTAAATAAATAATTTTATCGAAATCTGTCCTTGCAAATAAGCAGACCGTTTGAAAATTTGTGAGACCGTAATACAATTTATAACTGACAACTTTTATACATTTATATTTTTGAACTATAAAATTTATAATATGAAAAATGAAATTAAAATTTAAAACAAATAATTTAAAACTTAATATATTTTATAAATTATTTTGGTTTTATAAATAAGAGTAAATAAAACGGAGCAAACAAAATCAAACTGACCCATAAATATACTACACTCGTTTCCCTCGCTTGCAAGCATCAGGTTGTAATAATAATAGCACTAATAATTATAATAATACTTATAATAATAATAATAATCATAATGATAATTAATAATAATAATAATACGAGTAGCGACAACAAAGCAACAAAGCGTAAGCGGTAAAGCGGCGATTATAATAATAATAATAATATAATAATAATAACAATTACAACTACTACAAATAACAAACATGAACAACAATGACGACACAACGGCGAGCTCGAAGCTCGGCCATGTCGGCCACCTCAGCCGCCTCTTCCGAGCTCACCACCACCGTCACCTACACCGTGGACCACCATGGCCATGCTCCTCCTCGAGTTTCACCCGTTCTTTTCCCTGTTTTTCGTCACCGAAGCCGAGCTCCACCTTTGAGCCGCCATTAATGGTGACCTTGGGAGCTCGACAACCACCTCAGGTCATCTTCATCATCATCAACGTCTTTAGCATCATCATCGCCATCATCACCGTGCTCTGCTCTCCTCTTCCCTTTCTTTTCGGTTTACGCCGAGTCGAGCTCAAGCTTGAGCTCTACACCGCCACCACCGTGACACCACCACCATGACCACCGCTACTTCCGACGTAACCACCGTAGCCACGGTCACCAGAGCCACGACCTCGACAACCACCACGTCAACCTCCTTCTTTTTCCTCTCGCTTCGCCTTCCTCGAGCTCGGGGCAGCCACCACCGTGGCCTTACTCACGTAGCCCTTGCTCTACTTGCCGTCGTATTTTATCGTCGGTAAGTTAAACCGTTTTCGGTCCATAAATTTACCGTTAATTATTTTGCCGACTTTAATTCATTGGGCCGTCTTTAATGCCCTGCGTTTTTGTTCACTTGCCGAGGACGGAGTCGACTCGAGCTTGACGCCCCTGCCTCTGTCGAGTTGGGTCGGACCAGAATTGTCGTGCCTTGGAAATCATTTAAATCGGGTTTTATTTGGAGGCCCTCGGTTCGTGAGCCAATTTTAGGTGACTCGATTTCTTCCTCAAAATCTCTAACATTAACGTTTTGGTTTTACTTAAATTAATTTGTTATTAAAAGTGAGCTAGTATGCATTAGGCACTTATACCTCCCGTACCATTTTATTTAATAACTTTGTATGAATCGCTATAGTATGAAATTGAATGTTAATTTTGGTTATAGTATAATGTTGAATTGATTTGTGAAATATGATATTTATATGATTTAGTGATAATATGTTTTGGGTGAAAAATGTGTTGTTGAATTAATGTTGATTTTAATTGTAATATTATCATGTTAAAATTATTTGTTATGTATAAATTAAAATATATAAAGTATAAGTATTACAAATATAAAATAAGACTAAAAATATTACCAAAATAACTAAAGTAAATAAATTAAACTAATATAAAATATTTATGGAAATAAAGTATTTATCGGCACTAAAAATGTTTAAATAAAACACAACTAAAAATTATGAGTTAAATAAAAAAGAGTATTAAGTTTATATTAGTATTAAATAAATTTAAAAGTAAAAATATAAATTAAGTTACTCACATTAAAGTTTCTAAAATAAATAATTATATAAAAAGTCATATATCACAATTAATATAAAGATTACTTTATTAAAACTTTAAAGTTTACAATGAACTTAAAATATACTAAATAAGTATTTAGTTAAAATAATAATAAGAAATTGGGCACTTTAAGATTTAAAATGAATCTAGGTAAAACTATTACTAAATAAAGCTAAAAATTAGAATTACAAATAAGAATTAACAAAAAGGTAAATTGTTAAAATCATATAAAGATCGACTAAAAATTTACTAAGTATAGCTATACAAAAATGATGAATAATATATTTATATATGTAAATACAAAACCTAACTAAGTTTTTGAATTATAAAGTTTTTGACATTTTTAAAAGTTATAAATAACTAAGTGAATTAAACTTAAGTGAATATTACTAAAATTTAAATATTAATAATTTCACGATCGAATTATTAAATCACCTAATACGACCACGTAAGAGTTACATAAATAAAAATCGTATTAAGGAATTAGGCCACCTAAATGAATAGTTCCTAAATGTCCTTATATTATATTTTATTAAACATACTAAATTTTACTAAGTACCATCACGATATTTTTACAAGTTAAAATAAATGTTAAAACTACTAAAACGCTAAACACTTTTCAATTTAAATAAAAAGGATGAAATAAATGTGAGTTATAATGAAATTCAATTATTTATGATACTAATCACTAATCTATCTTAAGTACTTAAAGTTTAATTGAAACTTAATCAAGCTTACAAATAAAATGAACTATTATTATTTACTAAATATAAACTATAAAAATACGTACCAAGTATAAAAATACGCATACGTATAAAAATACGTACAAAATAATGAATGGTGAAAATATTTAAAATCTACGAACGGACTCAAAATAAATATTTAAGTTCTTCTATGTGTTTACATTTACCTGAAGAACTGCTAGAACTAATATTTCATTTACAAAGTTCGACGATATTATTTAAGTTTTAGAATTTTCATTTGTTACGATTGAACGAGGAAATAAGAATTTGAGAAAACGAGCTACTTGAATAAAATACTTGGATTGTTTGCCATGTTGCGACTCTTGAAATTCGAAGTTAATGAGGTAGCTATCTATGGGGACTTGGGCTCCCTATCAGAGTTGCCCAAGGCGAAATAACGATCTTAAGATTGCTACTCGACACGGTATATACAACCTCAGAGATGGGGCATCCTTGATATTTCCGTGGGCCCATATATTAGTAATTGGAAATTCCAGCCCCATCCGGGGGTACCCGTCTCTGGTGATAGTCGAACATTTTCTTGGAGAATACCTTTTGAATAGCGAATAAGTATGATCCTCGATAGGTGGTGTATGCATACATTAGACAAGGGATTGAATCGTCCTTATTACCTTAGATATCTTTAAGCCTGGCAGTCATGTCCAAGTTATGTTGGCCCTGCCGGCCATCACTTGATTATGTCTCAGATAAGCTCCGCCTTTACTAACGAAGACTCATTAGTTAACGTATGATGAATGTATTTCCTTGTTTGATTGATTTTTGTCTTGAATGACTTGGCTTCGTGAGTTTTGAAATACGACTTGTTGAGAGTAATCATTGATGAGTGTAGTGTATTATATGATTTGAATCATACTCATGTTTGTATCATCACCTTTCCTTATATGTTTTTGCTTGCCTGTTTGCAAGGTGTTTTATTTATTTATTTTCTATATTCTATGTTACGTTTTATGAACTGCATGTTGTATGAGATTTAAATATCTATATGTGAGAACTGATATTATATGCTATTTGTCCAATTTTATTAACATAAGGTGACTACTGGAGTTATACGCGTTTAGTGCTGCCAAGTTACTTTTAATCATAGGTTAAATAAACCAAAACTGTGGTTTAGAGGTTGTTGGTTAGAACAGTCACTTCCCGCCTCTGAGCGGGAGATCCTCCTATTTTGTGTTTTTGTCTCCGTTGCAGGCAATTCTCGAGACTCAGGATTATCGGGACGATTGGGATGTTTCATTTGATTTCTTTGAGAGATTGTAACATATATTTGTATCCTATGCCATTTGAATGTAATTTAATTAACATCCGGCATGTATTAGACTTAATTAATTTTCCGCCTTAGTTTAATTAAGTCACGAAAAACCGGGTTGTTACACAAAACCTTCATGAACCAAGACCACCACCAAGGGGTGGAGGAAGAGGCCGTGGTGTTGGTGGCCGAGGGAGGGGGCAACCGCCTCCTAACATAGGTGGTATCACTCGGACTCGGAGGAATCCATTGAAGTCCAACCAAGGGAGCAAGACCGAGACATCAAGGTAGATATTCCCGATTTCTATAGTAGTCTTAACCCCGAAGACTTACTAGATTGGCTTTGGTCAGTTGAAAGAGTCTTTGAATTTAAGGAATACTCGGATAGGAAATGTTTTAAGGCTGCCATCATGAAATTCAAAGGGTATGCTTCACTTTGGTATGAGAACCTTAAAAACCAACGAAATCGAGAGGGAAAAGAGCCCATTAGGTCGTGGCTCAAGCTCAAGCTAGAAGAAGCTCAAGGATAAGTTTGTTCCCAAGGATTATACACAAGATATGTTTCTTAGGTTGGCCCAACTTAAGCAAGAAACACAACCCATCGAATCCTACCTTAGGGACTTTGAACAACTTACCCTTCAATGTGAGATGAGTGAAAAACCCGAGCAAAAGATTGCGAGATTCGTCGAGGGCCTAAACCCTAGAATAGCCAACCGGGTAAAGATACAAAATTTATGGTCATTCGATGAGGCCGTCACTATGGCCATGAGAGTAGAGAGGCTAGAGAAGGGAAGGGGAGACTCGGCCAAGCACTCCACCAAGGCCAACCCTACCACGAGCCTAGGAGGGGTAAAGATAGTCGAGCCTAGCCCTACTACAAAGCCATCAAGTGTTGACAAAGGGAAAGGAATCGACTTTGGCCCTAAAAGAACGATTCCTCTCAAGAAGTGCTACAAATGTCAAGGATATGGCCATTTTGCTAAGGAGTGCCCTAGCAAGAGGGCCTTGAACACGTGTGAGGTGGTGCATTGGGGAGACGATGAGGTCTTAATTTGTGAAGAAGAAAAGCAAGAGAGCAAAGTGGAAGAGAAGGTGGCCGAGACTTTGGTGCCCCCGGACTCGGGGTTGAGCTTAGTCATATGGCGTGTGATGCACACTCAAGAATCAAGTGAGAGCACAGACCAAAGACAACAAATATTTCGGTGTAAGTGTACGATCATGGGGAAAGTTTGTAACTTAATCATTGATGGTGGAAGTTGTACTAATGTGGCTTCCAAAATGCTTGTGGAGAAGCTAAGTCTACCCACTTTGGAGCACCCTAGCCCCTACAAACTAAGGTGGCTCAACAAGGGAGCCGAAGTGAAGGTCAACAAACAATGCAAGGTGCCATTTTCGATTGGTCAAGATTATAAGGATGAGGTCACTTGTGAAATTCTCGACATGGATGCATGTCAATTGTTGCTAGGGAGGCCATGGGAGTATGAGAGGGACTCTTCTCATCATGGAAGGAGTAATACTTACTCCTTCCAATACAAGGAGAAACTCATTGTACTCACACCTTTACCTCCTATGATGGGATACAAGACTAACTCGTGCTTATTTGAATCAATCAATGAGGAGAACTCTAGCAAAGAGATGAATGAGGAGCCGAGTATGAGCATGGAAGAGGAAATGGTGAGCCTAGAGCTTGAGGGAAACCCTAGAGCAACAAGGAGGATTCTAGGAGAGGAGCAACAAGAGAGTGGCAAACCAATCAACCATGAGATGAACACAACCGACTACAATGAGAGTGAGGTCCAAGAGAGGGCTAAAATTGATGGCATGGAAAGATCAAGTGGGTCTTTGAGATGGAGAATCATTGATGGGCTCGATCAAGAGCAAGAGTGGATAGAGGGAATGTTTATAAACCGTGGGCTCAAGGGAGTGCTCGAGCGAGAATGCATAGACAAAGAAACCGTGAGCAAAGAAGAGAACTCGGCCCTTCACACGAGCCAAGCCAAGGGTGTCCAACTTCTTCTCCGAACTTTGATCAAATGGTGTCCTTGGAAGTCTAGGGTCGTAGGGCCCAAGGTTAGCCGAGGTTTAAGTCGAGAATCGAGCAGGAGATCAAGTCAAGAGGGAAGTAAGAGGATCTCCAAGGATTTGTGGGCAAATCCTTTCCAAGGAGAGGAGATTGGACCAAGAATGGTCAAGTCGATCAAGGATGGAGTGGAGCTAGACCACGGGTTGGGTCCTTGGACCCAAACCCTAGCCTAGGCCTTGGACCTAGGGTCCACTAAGTGCTAAGTCAAGTCAATCCAATGGTCATTTTAGCCAAACTTAGTGGGTCAAAGGAAGTCAAGGGAAAGTCAAGAGGGAGAGCAACCAAAAAGTCAACAAATGTGCTATTTTGAATGTGATCACCTTGGGTGCACCTATGTGGGTTAATCCTCCAATAAACAAGACTCACAAGACTCAAAAAAGTCAGCTCAAGGAGGCTAGGAGCCGGCTCCCACAAGCTCACCAAGTCCCACATTATTTTGTGCTTTAAGTCATTTTCACTCATGTCGCTTTCTTACTTTATGCTTTATTGTTTTTTTAGCCTACAAAATCTGAAATATTGGAGCATGGACCGTCCCCCTTGAACCCCAAGGCTCTATCAAGACCCTTGGATGATCACCTAAAGAAAGCAAGGAGAGGATTGAGTCAATTGTCACCATCAAACTTTATGCTTTTGAAGATGTTTGTTTGCTTGTAAAATTTCAGCTCTTGTAAGTGCACAAAAATGGTTAAGCTCATTTTTTGCTCGGTTTGAGGCTTGGGCTGACTTGGGTCCTATGGCTCGAGCCATGGCTTAATTTGTGATCATTAGGGTCAAACCAAGTGAAATGAACAAGGAAGAACAAAGGAAATCAGCCCACACGTGGAAAACAACAACCTAGGCCATGAACCATGAAGCTTATCTTGACATGTCGGTAGAGATTTTCACATAACTCCCAATCTGCTTATCCAATTGAGTTGAAACCACTTTCATATGAAAGCTAGCTCAAAGAGATTTCATTTGACATATGGTTAGCTATCTGGTTCAAAGGGAGCTGAGAGTTATGACTTCTACAATTCATGGGTCAGATTGTGAAAACTCAGTCCAAAGGAGGATTCGACATGTCCGTACTAAAAGTTGCATATCTTGAGCTCTAGACAATAGTTTTGGGTGATTCTTTTTGCATTGGATATCCAACTCAAATAACTTTCCAATGACATATCATGGGCCTTCTAATTCAACGTGAGCGTGAAAAGGTGAAGCGTACAAATCACTTCAATCTCAGGAAATCCGGTCAGAAACTGTTTTGGGGTTAATGAGCAATGCACTTGTCCTACCTTCTCCTCCTTGGATGAGCTTACTTTGGGGACCATTTGGGAGTCTTCCCATAAACCCAAGCTCACATGGACGTGGAACACACAAGAGAAAGGGCCAAGATGTTCAGCTGATTTCAAGTTCAAAACAAAAGCTCAACTTTTGCTAGTGTCATTGTCAATGTATTGCTTTATGTCTTTATCTACTTTATACTTTGTTTCCTTTTGTTTATGATCAGATTTAGAGACCTTTGTACCATCACTCCTTGCTCTCCAAGGCTTAGATCTCAGCCCTTGGATTTGAACCTAAATGCAAGGAGAGGATGTAGTCACAAGTCCTTGTCTTACTTTATGCTTTTTAGTTTGTTTGCATCAACTTTTGTAAGGTCCTTTGGACCCTTTTTTTTAGCTGATTGTAAGGCTCCTTAGCATCCCTTAGATCAAGTAATAATGTAGGGCTTAGATGCAAGCATGGGTACTATATAAACCCACATCCTACAATGTAAGAAATCAGAATTTGATGAATGAAGAAAAACCCTAGTTTGAGTGTTTGCTCAACTAAACTCTCTTGCTTTGTGCTTTGAGTGTATTTTCGAGTTAATTAGTGGCTTTGTGCTTAATTACTCATCCCTTCTATCCTTGGCTAAGTGCTTGGAAGAAGACTATCTTTATTGTTCAATTAGTTTACTCACAAAAATCAGAAAAATCAAACACAAAACATCACAAATCAGCCGAGTATTTATAAGTTTGTTCATGCTTGTTTTGATTAAGTTATTGAGTGATTCTTAGCCCATAAGTTTCACTCCAGAAACAAAAAAATAAAAGAGGAAAACAAGAGCAAACCGAAAAAACAAAGAACAAACCGAAAAACAAGAACAAACCTAGGCTTTGATGACCAATTTGGAATGAAACCTAAGGGGTTAGATTTCACTCAAGAGAACAACTAAAATCGGTTTATAAAAGTTATGAAAATCTTGGCCAACTAGTGTAGTATTGTGTTTGATTTTCTGAAATTTGTGAGATAAATGAAAACATAAAAGGATAAACTAAATCTAAGCACAAAGCCAACGATTTAGGGTTTGATTAGCCAAGCACTTAGCCACTAGTTAATCATAAACACTCTCTTGCACTTAGCTAAGAGGAAACAAGATGAGTTGCACTCAAACTTAGGGTTTTTTTATCAAAAGCAAATCTGAAAATTACAAGCAATGAGAGAGGGTTTATATAATACCCAATCTCTAATCTCTACCCTACAATTCAAGTTTGATCTAAGGGCTCATAGAGGCCCTTGAAAACAACAAAAAAAAAAACGGCTCAAAGGCCTTACAAGAGCTGAAATTTTACAAGCAAACAAACATCTTCAAAAGCATAAAGTTTGATGGTGACAATTGACTCAATCCTCTCCTTGCTTTCTTTAGGTGATCATCCAAGGGTCTTGATAGAGCCTTGGGGTTCAAGGGGGACGGTCCATGCTCCAATATTTCAGATTTTGTAGGCTAAAAAAACAATAAAGCATAAAGTAAGAAAGCGACATGAGTGAAAATGACTTAAAGCACAAAATAATGTGGGACTTGGTGAGCTTGTGGGAGCCGGCTCCTAGCCTCCTTGAGCTGACTTTTTTGAGTCTTGTGAGTCTTGTTTATTGGAGGATTAACCCACATAGGTGCACCCAAGGTGATCACATTCAAAATAGCACATTTGTTGACTTTTTGGTTGCTCTCCTTCTTGACTTTCCCTTGACTTCCTTTGACCCACTAAGTTTGGCTAAAATGACCATTGGATTGACTTGACTTAGCACTTAGTGGACCCTAGGTCCAAGGCCTGGGCTACGGTTTGGGTCCATGGACCCAACCCGTGGTCTAGCTCCACTCCATCCTTGATCGACTTGACCATTCTTGGTCCAGTTCATTCTTGTTGAACACGATGGTTTGGTTGAATGTTACTTTTGTACTCTGATATTAGGCCGTACGCCAGGTCAGAATGATCGTTGTATTGTTGGTAAAGTTTGTGATGTTAAAATATGATTGGGGAGCACCGAGTTACTCCCCACTGACTGTGGCTGTTGTATGTCTTTGCTGCAGGTATGCGCGGGGACGGGTTTGAAGTGTGAGGAGTTGTGAGGATTGACCCCGTAGCTAGCTTATTCGAGTAGTCTTGCTTTGGCTTCGTTAGACTTGGTTCTTTAGACTTATTTTATATTGTTAGAGTTATGTTTTTGGAGTTTCTGGATTGTACGTGGAGTGAAACTTCAAGGGCTCAAAGTTCACTCAAGACTCAATCAAAATCGGTTTGAACAACAAAGAAAAGACTCGGCTGATTTGTGTGGTTTTTGTGTTTGATTTTGTGATTTATGTGAACTAAAGGATAAAACAAAGGATAGTCTTCTTCCAAGCACTTAGCCAAGGATAGAAGGATCGAGTGTTTAAGCACTAAGCACTAAACACCCTAAGTTTTCAGCTCAAGCACTAAGCTAAGAGACTAAGTTGAGTAAACACTCAAACTAGGGTTCTTTCTCATTCATCAATTCTGATTTTTACAATGGGCAAGCTTGGTTTATATAGTACCAAAGCTTTGATCTACACCATACACTTCCTAACTAATCTAAGGGCTACAAATGAGCCTTACAATCAGCTAAAACTAATGGCTCTAAGGGCGTCACAAATCTGATGTAAAAACAAACTAAAGCATAAAGTAAGACAAGGACACTTGACTCTATCTACACCCTACAATGGTTGCTTTAATCCAAGGGCCGAGATTATGGCCTTGGAGAGCAAGTTGTTGATCAATCAAAGGTCCCCAATTCTGATCCTAAACTACCAAACAACACACACTAAAAGGAGAAAATGACATAAAGCAAAAAGGACTCCAATTGACAATGACTTGTGAGCTGATTTTGATTTGTGGTATGAGCTGAAGTTTTTTGGTCCCCTCTTGTGCTAGCCACGGTTCATGTGAGCCTTAGGATGATTATGAGGCTCCCAAATGGACCCCAAAGTGAGCTCACCCAAGGAGAATGAATTAGGTTAAGTTCAAGGATCATTACTCCAAATCAGTTCATAACCGAGCTTCCTGAGACTGAAGTGACTTGTAGGCTTCACCATTTCTCGCTCACGTTGAATTAGAAGGTCTATGATATGTCATTGGAAAGGTAATTGAGCTAGCTATCCAATGCAAAAAGAATCACCCAAGAATATGGCCTAAAACTCAAGACATGGAGCTTTTAGTACGGACATGTCAAAACAGCCTATGGACTGAGTTTTCACTATCTGACCCCTGATTTGTAGAAGTCATAACTCTCAGTTCCCTTTGAACCAGATAGCCAACCATATGTCAAATGAAAGCTCTTGGAGCTAGCTTTCATATGAAAGTGGTTTCATCTCAATTGGATTAGCAGATTGGGAGTTATGTTAAAATCTTTACCGACATGTCAAAATGAGGTTCATGGTTGATGGCCTAGATTGTGGTTTTCCTTGTGTGGGCTGATTTCATTTGTTCTTCTTTGTACATTTCACTAGGTTTGACCCTAATGATCACAAATTAAGCCATGGCTCGAGCCATAGGACCCAAGTCAGCCCAAGCCTCAAAATGAGCAAAAATGAGCTTATCCATTTTTGTGCAATCTCCTCTTCTTCAAAAGGATTTGTCCTCAAATCCTTGGGGTTCTTAACATTTCCTTGACCTTGACATGGACCAAGAACTCCGCATTTGACCAGCCGTCCCTTCCCCTTAGCTCCTCTTTTTGATTTCTACCTAGTGCCTTATGGTTGTTCTTGAAAAAGCATCTCATTTTGAATTTCCATTTCAAAAATCCTCTTGACCTTTTGCTTGTACCAAGCTTTCCATTCCACATGAGCATCTTCTTCTTGACATTAGCTAAACATCTCATAGGATCAATGCAACGGGAGTTGAAAGTTCACGATCCTTTGACCTTGGGCCCGCTTCCAACCTTAGGTCCAAAGGTCAACCTCAAGTCAACTAAGTCAACAAGAGAAAATCAAGTGGGAGTAATACCCAAGTCAGCCGAAAAAAACAATCAAATGAGGGTTCACATGTGTTCCTCAATAAGTCACTATCAACACATGTCGCTATCTACCTTTATTACTTTATGCTTTTTACTTTAAGTATTTGTTGTTTTCTCTTCAAAATTTCAGCTCATGTGAGCCTAAGAACACCGAGTATATTGATGTAATTGTGGGTTGATTGTAGCCCTTATATTAGCTTGTGATGGATGGTCAAGATTAGAATGAGGGTAATATATAAACCCACATTCTCACATCAAAATTTTCAGCTTTGTTTTGAATGAAAAAGAAACCCTAGTTTCCTTGAGTGTTCTTCATTTATCTCTTTACTTTGTGTTTGAGATTTGTGAGAGATTAGCTTAGTGGCTTTGTGCTTAAGCTAATCAAAACCTAAATCTATTACTTTGTGTGTAGATTTAGTTACTATCCTTTTATGTTTTCCTTGTTTACAAAATTTCAGAAAAATACTTCACCAAAAATAGTCACTTGGCCGAAAATTTCAAGGGTTTTCAAAGATCGATTTTTGTTGTCTCCTTGAGTGAAATCAAGCCTCATAGGTTTCACTCCAAATTGGTCATCAAAGCTTTGGTTTGAAGAGCACAAGACCCCACCTTTGTGCTAAGTTCATACGGTCCAAAGGAGTATATCAAGGTATTCGAAATTTTCAGATTTTCTTGTGTTTGATTTCTCAATGAGTATACCTCTTTCTTGTGATACTACTCTTGAGGGAACTATGGATGACTCTATGGAGGAATTGAGAAAGGAAATTGAGTCTAAATTGAGCCGAATTAATGGAGGAATTGGGTCAAAACTTGGTCTTGTAACTTGGAGGGTTATGCATACCCAACCCCATTCCTTGGAAGAAGGTCAAAAAAATCAGATTTTTAGGTCTAAATGTACCATTGGGAAGAGGGTTTGTAACCTAATTATTGATGGAGGGAGTTGTGTTAATGTTGCTTCAAAACCCTCATCGATAAACTTGCCTTACCCACACAAAAGCACCCAAACCCTTACAAGTTGAGGTGGTTGAATAGAGGCCGAAATTTTGGTGGATAGGAGATGTTTGATTTCTTTTTCCATGGGAAGAGACTATGTGGATGAAGTGTGGTGTGATGTGATTCCTATGGATGCTTGTCACCTCTTATTGGGAGACCTTGGGAATTTGATCGGAATGCGACTCATGAGGGAAGAGACAACACTTACACTTTCATGTTTGGTGACAAGAGGATCAAGCTCACACCCTTACCCCCACATATGGGTGGCCGAGCTAGCCCTGCCACGGCCAAACCTCTTGAGGAGTCCTAATGGTTGGCGAACAAGAGATGAAACAAGAGCTTAGCAAGGGAATGGTTGTTTATGCCCTCATTGCCAAAGAAACTCCTAAGGAAAGCGAAAAACCGATTCCATGTGAAGTTCAAGAGCTCTTAGAACTCTACAAGGATGTGTTTCCCCTTGAGCTACCACACGGCCTACCCCCTATTAGGGGCATTGAGCATCAAATTGATCTTGTTCCTGAGCTACACTACCTAATAAGGCCGCATATCAAGTGATCCTAAGGCTACACAAGAACTTCAACAACAAATTGGGGAACTCATGGAAAAGGGGTTTGTAAGAGAATCTCTTAGTCCTTGTGCCGTGCCTACACTCTTGGTACCTAAGAAGGATGGAACTTGGAGAATGTGTACGGATAGTCGAGCTATTAATAATATAACGGTCAAGTATAGGTTTCCTATACCTAGGCTTGATGACATTCTTGATGAGCTTAGTGGAGCTCGATTGTTTTCCAAGATTGATCTACGACAAGGTTACCATCAAGTGAGAATCAAAGAGGGTGATGAATGGAAGACGGCTTTTAAAACGAAGCATGGGTTATATGAATGGTTAGTCATGCCTTTTGGACTATCCAATGCTCCTAGCACCTTCATGAGATTGATGACCGAGGTTTTGAGACCTTACTTGGGAAGATTCATTGTGGTCTACTTTGACGATATCTTAGTGTATAGCCCTTCCAAGGAAGCTCACCTACATCATTTGCGAGTGTTGTTTGAGTCACTTAGAGATCACAAGTTGTATGGCAAGTTAGAGAAGTGTTCTTTCATGCAAAGCGAAGTCCAATTCTTGGGCTATATTATATCTAGCCGTGGTATATTAGTGGATCAAGAGAAAGTGGAGGCTATCAAATCATGGCCAATTCCGAAGAACATAACCGAGGTGAGGAGCTTTCATGGCTTGGCTTCTTTTTATCGACGATTTATCAAGGATTTTAGCACCGTCATGGCACCCACCACCGAGTGTATGAAGAAAGGAGAGTTCAAGTGGAATGAGGGGGCCGAGATCTCCTTCAATAAAATCAAGAAGTTGTTGTGTGACTCACCTATTCTTACACCACCGGATTTCAATAAGCTTTTTGAAGTCGAATGTGATGCTAGTGGAGTTGGAATTGGGGCCGTTCTATTACAAGAACACAAGCCAATTGCTTACTTTAGTGAGAAGTTGAATGGTGCCAAGCTCAATTATTCCACCTACGACAAAGAATTCTATGCCATCGTTCGGGCTCTCGCTCATTGGAGCCATTACCTCAAGCCCAAGCCGTTTGTTCTTCATTCCGATCATGAGGCTCTCAAATACATCAATGGACAACACAAGTTGAATCATAGGCACGCCAAGTGGGTGGAATTTCTTCAATCTTTTTCTTTCTCAAGCAAGTTCATTGAAGGGAAAAATAACGTGGTGGCCGATGCCTTATCTCGGAGGCACACCATGTTAAGCTACATGGAGCAAAGAGTGTTGGGTTTTGAATTCATGAAAGAGCTCTATGTGGAGGATCCCGACTTCAAGGATGAGTGGAATTCCATACGTGAAGGGCAAGGTAAGGTAGGAAGCAAGTACACACTTCAAGAAGGGTTCTTGTTCTATGGGAATCGGCTATGTATACCTAAGAGCCCTTATCGAAATCTCCTAGTGAGGGAGGTTCATTCTAATGGTTTAGCCGGGCATTTCGGAATTCAAAAGACTTATGACATCCTCCAAGACCAATTCCATTGGCCCAAGATGCTTGGAGATGTCCAAGATGTGATCAAGAGATGTGCTTCGTGCCAACAATCCAAATCCTTCTTCCAAACGGGGCCCTACACTCCCTTACCCGTCCCAAATCGGCCATGGGAGGATGTTAGCATGGATTTCATCGTCGCTTTGCCAAGGACTCAACGAGGTAAGGATTCCATCATGGTTGTGGTCGACCGATTTAGCAAGATGGCTCATTTCATTGCGTGCAAGAAAACCGAGGATGCCATGAGTGTGGCCGAATTGTATTTCAAGGAAGTGGTCAAGTTGCATGGAGTCCCGAAAACCATTGTGTCCGATCGAGACACCAAATTCATGAGCCACTTTTGGAAGACCTTATGGAAGTTGCTAAAAACGAGGCTCTTGTTTAGCACAAGTCATCATCCTCAAACGGATGGCCAAACCGAGGTCACTAATAAAACCTTGGGGAGGATCCTTAGGAGCATCGTTTCTAGGTCCTTGAAAGATTGGGATCTCAAACTCGCCCACGCCGAGTTTGCCTTCAACCGTGCCCCTTCTTCTAGCACGGGAAGTTCACCATTTGAAGTGGTCTATGGGACCAATCCCCTCATGCCCACGGACCTAGCCCCCGTCAAGAGCAAAGAGATGAGTTACGATGCCAAGAAGCGGGTTGAGTTCATGATGAGTATCCACAACCAAGTCAAGAAGCAAATCGAGAAGTCAAACGAAGCCTACAAGGCTAAGTCCAAGGGCCGAAAGAATCCAAGAGAATTTGAAGCGGGAGATTTGGTGTGGTTACACTTGAGAAGGAAAGGTTTCCGGATAAAAGAAAGAACAAACTCATGCCTAGGGCCGAGGGACCCTTCGAAATACTCGAGAAGATTGGACCGAACGCTTACAAAGTTGATCTACCGGGAGAGTACGGAGTCCATGGCACGTTCAACGTGGGAGACCTTAGCCCATACCATGAAGACTTGGAGGAAGAGGAAGTCGAGGATTTGAGGGCAAATCCTTTTCAACCCGGGGAGATTGCAACGGGAGTTGAAAGTTCACGATCCTTTGACCTTGGGCCCGCTTCCAACCTTAGGTCCAAAGGTCAACCTCAAGTCAACTAAGTCAACAAGAGAAAATCAAGTGGGAGTAATACCCAAGTCAGCCGAAAAAAACAATCAAATAAGGGTTCACATGTGTTCCTCAATAAGTCACTATCAACACATGTCGCTATCTACCTTTATTACTTTATGCTTTTTACTTTAAGTATTTGTTGTTTTCTCTTCAAAATTTCAGCTCATGTGAGCCTAAGAACACCGAGTATATTGATGTAATTGTGGGTTGATTGTAGCCCTTAGATTAGCTTGTGATGGATGGTCAAGATTAGAATGAGGGTAATATATAAACCCTCATTCTCACATCAAAATTTTCAGCTTTGTTTTGAATGAAAAAGAAACCCTAGTTTCCTTGAGTGTTCTTCATTTATCTCTTTACTTTGTGTTTGAGATTTGTGAGAGATTAGCTTAGTGGCTTTGTGCTTAAGCTAATCAAAACCTAAATCTATTACTTTGTGTGTAGATTTAGTTACTATCCTTTTATGTTTTCCTTGTTTACAAAATTTCAGAAAAATACTTCACCAAAAATAGTCACTTGGCCGAAAATTTCAAGGGTTTTCAAAGATCGATTTTTGTTGTCTCCTTGAGTGAAATCAAGCCTCATAGGTTTCACTCCAATCAAGCTCATCCTCATCCTTGAGATTGTATCCCATGCTCTCCTCTTGAACTTTCGGATCACCATTTGCAAATTGGATTGGTGCACTCTCAACAACATTGAACCCTTGATTTGCTTCTACCTCCTCCCATCCTGGAATGAAACTAGATGGATTAAGTTTCACTCAAAGGATGGACTAAAATCGACTTGTGAAACCCTAGAAATTTTCGGCCAAGTATGTTGTTTTTGTGAGATAATTTTCTGAAATTTTGTGAAAACAAGGAAAACATAAAAGATAGTACCTAAATCTAAACACAAAGTAATAGATTTAGGGGTTTAATTAGTTAAGCACTAAGCCACTAACTAATCAAAACATTAACTCAAGCACAAAGCAAAGAGGATAATGAGGAAACTCAAATAAACACTAGGGTTCTTTTTCTTCAATCAAATCTGAAAAATACAAGGGGTTGAGCTTGGTTTATATAGACCAAGTCTTTACATCCTAGCCATACATCTAACACATGATCTAAGGGCTACAAAGACTCTAAAAATCCTAAAGAAATTCGGCCAAAAGGGCCTTACAAATCTGATAGAAAACTTCAACAACTACAACTAAAGCATAAAGGAAGACAATGACATTTGACTACATCTACTCCCTACAATTGAGACCTTAATCTAATGGATGAAATTATTGGCTTGGAGAGAAAGGATGAGTGGTCCTATTGACCCTTTCAAACTGATCAAAGACTAAAGAAAACAAGACAATAAAGTGAACAAGGACATAAAGAAACTAAGCGACCACAATCGACAATGATAGCGTGAACAAAAGTTGATCTTCTCTTTTGAATTGTGGAATGAGCTGAATTCCTTGTCTCCTCTTGTGCTAGCCACGACTCATGTGAGCCTTAGGATGATTATGAGGCTCCCAAATGGTCCCCAAGGTGAGCTCACCCAAGGAGAATGATGTAGGTTAAGTTCATGGCTCATTACTCCAAAACCGAGTTCCTTGAGACTGAAGTGACTTGTAGGCTTCACCATTTCTCGATCACGTTGAATTAGAAGGCCCATGATATGTCATTGGAAAGGTAATTGAGTTGGCTTTCCAATGCAAAAAGAATCATCTAAAAATATGGCCTACAACTCAAGATATTGAGCTTTTAGTACAGACATGTCAAACAGCCTATGGACTGAGTTTTCACAATCTGACCCCTGACTTGTAGAAGTCATAACTCTCAGCTCCCTTTGAACCAGATAGCCAACCATATGTCAAATGAAAGCTCTTTGAGCTAGCTTTCATATGAAAGTGGTTTCATCTCAATTGGATGAGCAGATTGGGAGTTACGTTAAGCTCTCTACCGACATGTCAAGATGGGCTTCATGGTTCATGGCCTAGATTGTTGCTTTCCATGTGTGGGCTGATTTCCTTCGTTCCTCCTTGTACATTTCACTTGGTTTGATCCTAATGATCACAAATTAAGCCATGGCTCGAGCCATAGGACCCAAGTAAGCCCAAGCCTCAAAATGAGCAAAAATGAGCTTATCCATTTTGGTGCAATCTCCTCTTCTTCAGAAAAGTTTGTCCTCAAACTTTGGGGTTCTTAACATTTGCTTGAGCTCCTCTTCTTGATTCCTACCTAGTGTGTTAGGGATGTTCTTGACTAAGCTCCCCATTTGAATTTCCATCTCAAGAATCCTCTTGACCTCTTGCTTGTGCCAAGCTTCCCATTCCACATGAGCTTCTTCTTCTTGGCCTTAGGTGAACATCTCATAAGATCAAGCTCAACCTTTCCCTTGAGATTATTCCCCATGCTCTCCTCTTGAATCTTAGGATCATCATTAGTAATGTGGATGGTTAAACTCTCACCAACATTCACCCCTTGACTTCCATTTGAGTTCCCTTCATGACCAACCTCTTCATCCTCCTTGTGCTCCCCAACCTTATCAAAGAGGAGATGACAAGCATCCCTCACATCCACATCACACAAACCCTTATCATATTTTTCACTTATTACAACCTCTCTACAAGGCTCAACCATGGAGGGTGGGAAGGAACACTTCAAGGTATGAGGTAGGGTTTTAGGTATGACCAAATCATATGGCCTTGCCACCATCATTTCGGTTTGCTCTTGTTTCTCTTCCTCTATATCCTCATTAGCAAGGACCTCATTCCCCTTATCCTCACAAACAAGGATGCCACTCATCTCCCCATGAACAATCTCACACGAGTTCAAGGTTTTTTTTGTGGGACATTCTTTGGCATTGTGACCGTATCCTTGACATTGACAACATTTCTTAAGGGAGATGGTTGTTTTATGGCTAAGGTCAGCCCCCTTCCTCGTGTCTAGGGCTGGTGGTGTAGGATTTGGGGTGGGTTCAACAATTTTGGCTTTCATGGGTGGCTCATAAGGTGGTGTTTTTGTAGGAGAGTCAAGTAAAATAGCCATCCCTTTACTCAAACTCATTTGGACAGCCTTTCCCCTCATCCTAGCCAACTTGGCTTCTAACTCTTTTCTAGCCCTCTCCATAGACTCGAAAATGGTCTCAACACAAGGGGTTTCACATGAAGTACCATAAGAAAATGATGGAGAACCAAATCGAAAAGAAACATCCATTATACCTCAAAGAAACGAATCTGAAAAATGGAAGCAAAAGTGAGGATCTTTGAACGTGTGAATGAACCGACTTCTAGCACAATGTGGATCTTGTGTTCTTCAAACCCAACCAAAGCTTTGATGACCAATTTGGAATGAAACTAGATGGATTAAGTTTCACTCAAAGGATGGACTAAAATCGACTTGTGAAACCCTAGAAATTTTCGGCCAAGTATGTTGTTTTTGTGAGATAATTTTCTGAAATTTTGTGAAAACAAGGAAAACATAAAAGATAGTACCTAAATCTAAACACAAAGTAATAGATTTAGGGGTTTAATTAGTTAAGCACTAAGCCACTAACTAATCAAAACATTAACTCAAGCACAAAGCAAAGAGGATAATGAGGAAACTCAAATAAACACTAGGGTTCTTTTTCTTCAATCAAATCTGAAAAATACAAGGGGTTGAGCTTGGTTTATATAGACCAAGTCTTTACATCCTAGCCATACATCTAACACATGATCTAAGGGCTACAAAGACTCTAAAAATCCTAAAGAAATTCGGCCAAAAGGGCCTTACAAATCTGATAGAAAACTTCAACAACTACAACTAAAGCATAAAGGAAGACAATGACATTTGACTACATCTACTCCCTACAATTGAGACCTTAATCTAATGGATGAAATTATTGGCTTGGAGAGCAAGGATGAGTGGTCCTATTGACCCTTTCAAACTGATCAAAGACTAAAGAAAACAAGACAATAAAGTGAACAAGGACATAAAGCAAACTAAGGACCACAATTGACAATGACATGAACAAAAGTTGATCTTCTCTTTTGAATTGTGGAATGAGCTGAATTCCTTGTCTCCTCTTGTGCTAGCCACGACTCATGTGAGCCTTAGGATGATTATGAGGCTCCCAAATGGTCCCCAAGGTGAGCTCACCCAAGGAGAATGATGTAGGTTAAGTTCATGGCTCATTACTCCAAAACCGAGTTCCTTGAGACTGAAGTGACTTGTAGGCTTCACCATTTCTCGATCACGTTGAATTAGAAGGCCCATGATATGTCATTGGAAAGGTAATTGAGTTTGCTTTCCAATGCAAAAAGAATCATCTAAAAATATGGCCTACAACTCAAGATATTGAGCTTTTAGTACAGACATGTCAAACAGCCTATGGACTGAGTTTTCACAATCTGACCCCTGACTTGTAGAAGTCATAACTCTCAGCTCCCTTTGAACCAGATAGCCAACCATATGTCAAATGAAAGCTCTTTGAGCTAGCTTTCATATGAAAGTGGTTTCATCTCAATTGGATGAGCAGATTGGGAGTTACGTTAAGATCTCTACCGACATGTCAAGATGGGCTTCATGGTTCATGGCCTAGATTGTTGCTTTCCATGTGTGGGCTGATTTCCTTCGTTCCTCCTTGTACATTTCACTTGGTTTGATCCTAATGATCACAAATTAAGCCATGGCTCGAGCCATAGGACCCAAGTAAGCCCAAGCCTCAAAATGAGCAAAAATGAGCTTATCCATTTTGGTGCACATCCAACCATAAAGATGTAGTTGCTATCTTTCCCACCATGGACTAAATCACCTTCATAGTCCCATGGTTCGCAAGGCTCATCATGGTGGGGATGACAAGTACCCTTCTCAAGTACATCACCCAAAACCTCATCAGATTTGTTCCTCAACACGGCTTCTTTGTTTAATCTCCCTATCTTGCAAGGATTAGGATGCTCTTGTGTAGGTAAGGCTAACTCCTCAATATGAGTGTTAGGAGCCACCTTGATAGAGTTTCCTCCATCCATGACCAAATCACATGGCCTCACCTCCATCTCGGTTTCATTTTGATCTTGCTTCACATCCTCTTCATCCTTGATAGCAAGGATGTCTTCCTTCCCCAAGTCTAGGGCTGGTGGTTTAGGTGTAGGAGTAGGCTCAACAACTTTGACTCTCTTTGGTGGTTCATAGGGTTGTGTTTTAGTAGGAGGGTCAAGTAAAACGGTCAACCCTTTACCCATACCAAAATTTACAGCCTTTCCTTTTATCTTAGCCACCTTGGAATCCAACTCCTTTCTAACCCTCTCCATAGACTCGAAAATGGACTCAACATTAGGGGTTTCACATGTAGTACCATAGGAAAAAGTTGGAGAACCAAATCGAAAAGATAGGATCAAAATGGATAAGCTCATTTTTGCCCATTTTGAGGCTTGGGCTAACTTGGGTCCTATGGCTCGAGCCATGGCTTAATTTGTGATCATTAGGATCAAACCAAGTGAAATGTACAAGGAGGAACGAAGGAAATCAGCCCACACATGGAAAGCAACAATCTAGGCCATGAACCATGAAGCTTATCTTGACATGTCGGTAGAGATTGTAACATAACTCCCAATATACTCATCCAATTGAAGTGAAACCAATTGCATATGAAAGCTAGCTCAAAGAGCTTTCATTTGACATATGGTTGGCTATCTGGTTCAAAGGGAGCTGAGAGTTATGGCCTCTACAAGTCAGGGGTCAGATTGTGAAACTTCAGTCCATAGGCAAATTCGACATGTCCGTACTAAAAGTTGCATATCTTGAGTTCTATGCCATATATTTGGATGATTCTTTTTGCATTGGAAAGCTAGCTCAATTACCTTTCCAATGACATATCATGGGCCTTCCAATTCAACGTGAGCGAGAAATGGTGAAGCCTACAAGTCACTTCAGTCTCAAGGAACTCGGTTTTGGAGTAATGAGCCATGAACTTAACCTACATCATTCTCCTTGGGTAAGCTCACTTTGGGGACCACTTGGGAATCTCCTAATGAGCCATGGACTCACATGGGACGTGGGATACACAAGAGAAGACCAAGAGATCAGCTGAATTCTAATTCAAACAAAGAGCTCAACTTTTGTTCACGCTATCACAATCGATTGTGGTCCTTAGTTTGCTTTATGTCCTTGTTCACTTTATTGTCTTGTTTTCTTTAGTCTTTGATCAGTTTGAAAGGGTCAATAGGACCACTCATCCTTGCTCTCCAAGCCAATAATTTCATCCATTAGATTAAGGTCTCAATTGTAGGGAGTAGATGTAGTCAAATGTCATTGTCTTACTTTATACTTTTGGTTGTAGTTGTTGTAGTTTGTATTCAGATTTGAAGGGTTGTAGGGGCCGAAATTCTTAGGGCTTTTAGGGTCATTTGTGACCCTTAGATCATGTAATAGATGTAGGGTGGGGATCAAAGCTTGGGGCTTATAAAAGCCAAGCCAACTCATTGTAATTTTTCAGATTTAAATGAATGAAAAAAAACTCTAAGTTTGAGAGTTCTCAACTTATTTGAGTGTTCATTATCTCTTTGCTTAGTGCTTGAGTTAGTGACTTTCTAGTTAATTAGTGGCTTTGTGCTTGATTAACTAAACCCTAATTCTCTTGCTTAGTGCTTAGAATTAGTACTATCTTTTATGTTTTCATTTGTTTCACAAAAATCAGAAAATTGTCTCACAAAAACATCACATTTGGCCGAGATTTTTAAGGATATTTCAAATCGATTTTTGTTGTCTCCTTGAGTGAAATCAAACCCATCTAGTTTCACTCCAGATCCATTGTAACCCAAGGAAACAAACCTGATTTTGTAACCAAGGTTAGGATCTTTGAATGTAGGAACCGAAACCAAAATTAACACAAGGATGGAACTTGTGTTTTCTAACCAAAGCTCTGATAACCAAGTTGGAGTGAAACTTCAAGGGCTCAAAGTTCACTCAAGACTCAATCGAAATCGGTTTGAACAACAAAGAAAAGACTCGGCTGATTTGTGTGGTTTTTGTGTTTGATTTTGTGATTTATGTGAACTAAAGGATAAAACAAAGGATAGTCTTCTTCCAAGCACTTAGCCAAGGATAGAAGGATCGAGTGTTTAAGCACTAAGCCACTAAACACCCTAAGTTTTCAGTTCAAGCACTAAGCTAAGAGACTAAGTTGAGTAAACACTCAAACTAGGGTTCTTTCTCATTCATCAATTCTGATTTTTACAATGGGCAAGCTTGGTTTATATAGTACCAAAGCTTTGATCTACACCATACACTTCCTAACTAATCTAAGGGCTACAAATGAGCCTTACAATCAGCTAAAACTAATGGCTCTAAGGGTCTCACAAATCTGATGTAAAAACAAACTAAAGCATAAAGTAAGACAAGGACACTTGACTCTATCTACACCCTACAATGGTTGCTTTAATCCAAGGGCCGAGATTATGGCCTTGGAGAGCAAGTTGTTGATCAATCAAAGGTCCCCAATTCTGATCCTAAACTACCAAACAACACACACTAAAAGGAGAAAATGACATAAAGCAAAAAGGACTCCAATTGACAATGACTTGTGAGCTGATTTTGATTTGTGGTATGAGCTGAAGTTTTTTGGTCCCCTCTTGTGCTAGCCACGGTTCATGTGAGCCTTAGGATGATTATGAGGCTCCCAAATGGACCCCAAAGTGAGCTCACCCAAGGAGAATGAATTAGTTTAAGTTCAAGGATCATTACTCCAAATCAGTTCATAACCGAGCTTCCTGAGACTGAAGTGACTTGTAGGCTTCACCATTTCTCGCTCACGTTGAATTAGAAGGCCTATGATATGTCATTGGAAAGGTCATTGAGCTAGCTGTCCAATGCAAAAAGAATCACCCAAGAATATGGCCTAAAACTCAAGATATGGAGCTTTTAGTACGGACATGTCAAAACAGCCTATGGACTGAGTTTTCACAATCTGACCCCTGATTTGTAGAAGTCATAACTCGCAGCTCCCTTTGAACCAGATAGCCAACCATATGTCAATTGAAAGCTCTTTGAGCTAGCTTTCATATGAAAGTGGTTTCATCTCAATTGGATTAGCAGATTGGGAGTTATGTTAAAATCTTTACCGACATGTCAAAATGAGGTTCATGGTTGATGGCCTAGATTGTGGTTTTCCATGTGTGGGCTGATTTCCTTTGTTCTTCATTGTACATTTCACTAGGTTTGACCCTAATGATCACAAATTAAGCCATGGCTCTAGCCATGGGACCCAAGTCAGCCCAAGCCTCAAAATGAGCAAAAATGAGCTTATCCATTTTTGTGCAGTACGGGTATTTACTCCCGATCATTAGACCTCAAGGTCTACTTTGGTTTTTTGTTTGTTTTATTTAGATGGTTTCGTGAGTGACGATCCGGATTCACGGTGTTTCCGCCGCCGTGGTTTTCATATTTCTTTTCATTTTCTATTGTTAAACCTTTTAAAATCTTATTTTGTTTAATTTAAATAATCCGGGTTGTTACAGTCAGTATCAGAGCAACCCGGTCATCTTGTGGAGATCCTGTGTCTTGTAGGCCAGGTACGCACCTAGCTGGGGAGGATTCTGGAATGCTATACGGCGGGTAGCTACTAGGCGCAACAGGGACGTTGCGTTTTTCGAGTGGGGGTGTGTGTAGATACCCATATCCGTACCCTCCCAAACCAAACCCTATGATGTAACACGGACTTTTACTACGCATGTTTTAATGTTAGCTTAAACGGTTCTAACTATGTCGAATTCATATTAAGTCGTTTCAAATGTTAAAATGAGTCGGGTCGCTTCACATCACGCTTAAATAAATGTTCATTTTGTCCATTTAGAGTCTAGCTTGGTCCGCGTCCCGCTTCGTCTGGCAGGAGAGGCCAAAGACAGGAAGCCTAAGTCTTGGAATCCTAATGCTTTCTGTGCATACCACCGAGGCAAAGGACACGACACCGAGAATTGCTTTCGGCTTAAGAACGTTATTCAAGACCTTATCGACCAAGGTAAGCTCGAAAAGCCGACACCGCAGTCCAAACCGTCCAACTTTAATCCTAACCTCCTTATAACTGACGTCACTGAAAAGACTCTCAACAGATGGTGCAAGACTCTGAAGTGGACCGGCTCGTATGGCCGCACGTTCTAGCTCGTCACAGGAGGAGGACCCCTTTTTGACAACATCATGGCACACGAGGACGAAAACGAACAGGAGATTCTACTAGGATTTAATGTCTTAAATGTCGGGTTATCTATCAACCCATCTTTTTCTAGTCAAGAGTCTAGTCTTAGCTTAGATTTTCTCTTTTCAGAGGCTAGCTCCAAGCAATCTTCTAAATTGTTAGACATCTCTTTTGAAATGAATAATAAGAACAATGCTTATATCTTGTCTCAAGCTAAACCAAACAACAGCGAACAACAAACAAATAACAAAATTTAAAATACAACAAACAACATTAGCTCGTGTGATAAAAATGAACAAACTAATGAATCACTAAATAAATACATTGCAAAAATAATGGCACAACAAACGCATGATCCAATCATCGAGGACACCATAACCATCAATGTGGGAACCTCCGAGGAACCTAGAGAATTACAATTAGGCACCTCACTAAACGAGGACGAACGCGCCCAATACACTCAGCTGTTAACCGCATTCAAGGATGTGTTCGCATGGTCATTCAAAGACATGCCCAAAATCGATCGAAGCATCACCGAACACCGCATCCCCATTAAACCCGGTTTCAAACCCGTTAAACAAAAACTAACGCGACTACGACCCGAATGGTCCCTTATGGTGAAGAAAGAAATCGAAAAACAGTTATAAGCCGGCTTCATTCAAGTCGTTGTGATGTAGAACGGACTCGATATTTTGCAGCGGAAAATAAAAGATATGAATTAGCTAAGAAAATCTCGCAAGACCCCTCAACTAAGACTACAATTAAACTAGCAATCTCGCAAGACTACTCGATTAACTCGTTTTTGGTAACTCTCAACCTCGCAAGGAATCAAGTTAACAAGAATTCAACCTCGCAAGGAAGAATTAACAATCTTATAACTCGCAAGTTAATAAGAACACACAAGTATAAACTTGAATTTTATTTCTCAAAATAATCTGCAAAATAAGGTCACAATCCAACCTTATTTATAGTACTAATTAAATTAAGAATTTCCTAAACTAATTAGGAAACTTAAGCAATCTAATTCTACAACTTTCCTAAATAAATTAGGAAACACACTAATAAAAATCAGCTTTAAGAGCTTTATTAATCCTACTATGATTAGGAAAATTTCCTAAACTTATTTGCAACTAAATCAACATAATAAACTAAGAATAATAATATTATAGTAGCTAGTTTTGCATGGTCTAATATTAGGAAATTCGTGTCCAGCTGCTTGTTTCCATGCGTTTCCACCCTTTGTGCTAGCGTTTCCACTGTGGTTCCAATGCTCCCGCATCAAATTCCGTTTTTCCACTGTGGTTCCAACGCTCCCGCATCACGTTGAGTACTCAGATTAGATCTCAAACATGGTCCCGGTCTTAAAGAAGAATGGCAAAATTCGAGTGTGCGTCGACTTACGCGACTTAAATAAAGCAAGTCCTAAAGACGACTTTCCACTACCACACGTGAACGTATTGGTCGACAACACCGCCGATCATGCCCTTTTATCCTTCATGGATGGCTGGGCAGGCTACAATCAAATCGAGATGGCTCGTGAAGACATGGCAAAAACTACCTTCATTTCACCGTGGGGCACATACTATTACACGGTTATGCCTTTCGGTCTCATTAACGCAGGTGTAACATACCAACACACCGCTACAACTCTCCTACACGACATGATGCACAAAGAAGTCGAAGTATACGTCGACGACATGATCGTTAAATCCAAGGAGAGAAGTGATCATATCACTAACCTCCGCAAACTTTTCACACACATACGCCGATACAAAATGCGGCTCAATCCCCAAAAATGCACATTTGAAGTGAAATTCGGCAAACTAATGTTGGGATCGGATCCCATTCACTAATCAAGTATTAGTGTAAATCAAATTACTCTAATTTGATTTAGCAAGATCTATGTAGTACAAATTTACATTGTTAACAAGTTTAGAAATTTATACCTTTCTTGAAAAGGAAATTAGGGCACTAAACTAGAACTCCTTTCTAGTTTAGTTTCTTGAGTATGAGCTTAGGATGATCCTCCTTAAAAACCCAAGTTTCCAATAATAGAAAACCTCCTAAAGTTGCACCCAAGAACTTAACTCCAAAATACTAAGTATCTTGAACTAGAGATCACTTAGTATTACTTGATAATATGTAAAATATTAATACTAACTCTTAGTAATAATATTAAGGAGAATATTAGAGTTTTAGAGAGAATATGTATTGAGAGATATTAGAAGAAGTTAGGAGATGTATGCATCCCCTTTCTCTTTCTTTTTATGCTCTAATATAAGCCAAAATGAGAAAAGCAAAAATGGGTTCCAAAGACCATAATGGCCGGCCCCCTATGCATGGAGAGGAGAAGAGTTTTTCCTCATGGAATAGAACAATCTTATGCTTTGTAATGATGGTGCTTTTACATGCAAAAGTAGGATAAAAAGCAAAAGACAAAACAAAGCATCTCCTCTCCTTTTCCTTTGCATTTGGACGGCTAAATGGACCAAAAATGGTCAAGGCTAGCAAAGACGGTTTTTGTCCAAATCACGGTTTAGGTCCTTGGGCTCGAACCATGGGCTAGGTCACGATCCTAAGGTCCACCCAAGCTTATTTTGAGTGAATTTAAACAATAATATCTTGGTCAAGCTTGGTGGGTCAAGGAAGTCAAGAAAAGTCAAGACGGAGAGCAACCGAAAGTCAACTAAAGTGCTATTTTTGTTTGTGATCGCTCGAGTGCACCCATATGGGTTCGAACCACAAGTCAATTAAATTATCAAGAGGAACAAATCAAATGGGAAGAGCCACCATATCAGCCGAAAAATGATCAAAGGAAAGCTTCACATGTGTTCCACAATAAGTCGCTTTCAACACATGTCGCTATCTACCTTTACTACTTTATGCTTTTTACTTTAAGTATTTGTTGTTATATGTTCAAATTTTTCAGCTCAATAGAGCTTGATGGACCGAGTATATTGTAGGATTTGTGGGTTTATTGAAGCCCTTAGATTAGCTTGTAATGGATGGTCAAGATTAGAATGAGGGTAATATATAAACCCTCATCCTTGCCTCACATTTTTCAGATTTGGATTAATGAAAAGAAACCCTAGGTTTTACATTGAGTGTTCTTCATTTCTCATTACTTTGTGTGTGAGTGAGTGAAAGATTAGTTTAGTGGCTTAGTGCTTATGCTAATCACAACCTAATTCTCTTGCTAAGTGCTTAGAATTAGTCACTATCCTTTTATTTTCCTTGTTCATATAATTTTCAGAAAAATCATTTCACAAAAATATACAAAAGGGCCGAGATTTATCAAGGGTTTCAAGTTTCGATTTTGTTCATTCCTTTGAGTGATTCTTATCCCCATAAGTTTCACTCCAAATTGGTAATCAAAGCTTAGGTTTGTTCCTTGTTTTCGATTTGCTTTTTGTATTTTTTGTATTGACCGAGTTGTTCTTGTTACTCGGTTATATTCTTGTTTTTTTCATCTTTATTTTTTCGTTTTTCTCTTTTAATTTTCTTGTTTCCACAAAATCCACAAGCATACTCACAAAATTTTCACAAAATGGTTGAAGATCTACACTTGTGTTAGTGTTGGTTTTGATTTTCACACTCAAAAGTCCTTGCTTTACTCAAAAATTTTCAGATTTTTGTTCTTTGATTATTTCAATGGATGTGTTCCATCATTTTGGTGTTTCACTTGATACTACTCTTGGTGAAACCATGTATGATTCCATGGAGAAAGCTAGAAGAGAGCTTGAAATCAAAATGAGTCGAATGAGGGGTAGACTTAAACCTAACCCTAGCCTTGATCTTGTGACTTTGAGGGGTCAAAGGGAGTTAGAGGATAGAATGGCTCGGTTAGGAGGAAAACAACCCCCTAACCTTGGCCGAATGGTTTGTAGGGGCAAGCTTGCCCAAACCCTAACCCTAAACCTAGAAGAGAATCACCAAGTCGAAGCCTTTAGGTCTAGGTGTACCATTATGGGAAGGGTTTGTGATTTGATTGTTGATGAGGAGAGTTGTTCTAATGTGGCCTCAAGCACCCTCATTGAAAAATTAGCCTTGCCTACACAAGAACACCCTAAACCTTACAAGATGAAGTGGCTAAACAATGGAGCCGAGATGAGTGTAAGTGTGGTTAGACAATGCTTGGTTTTTTTCTCCATTGGTGGGGATTACATGGATGTGGTTTTGTGTGATGTGTTACCTATGGAGGCTTGTCATCTCCTCTTAGGGAGACCATGGAAGTTGGAAAGAAATGCTCATCATGATGAGAGGGACAATACCTACACTTTCAAGATTGGGGCTAAGAAAATCAAACTTGCACCCTTACCTCCGATTTTGAAGAACCCTAACCCACCCTCCTTGATCATGTCACACGAAACAATGGGGATTGATGGGGGACCAGAAATTGAGCTTGGGGTTGGTCATGGGAAGGATGAGATTAATGTCCTTGCTAAGGAGATCCCCAAAGAGCAATGCAAACCGCCCTCCATACTTGAGTCATCCAAAGAGGTTGTTTTAAGTGAGGAGGCCGAGACAAGTGAGGAAGTGAATGTTGGTGAGAGATTGACCATTCACTTTGCTAAAGATTATCCTAACCCTCAAGAGGAAAGCATGGGATACAATGCCAAGCCAAGGGATGAGTATGATCATGAGACGTGTTTGGCTAATGTCAAGAGAAAGGTGTTCATGTGGTATGAGAATGTTGATACAAGCAAAGAGTCAAGGGAATTTCTAAAATGGAAATTCAAAGTGAATAATAACAACAAGGAGCTACTATGTGATCATCCTACTCAAGTCTATTCGAGTGGTTTCATGAAATGGGGATTCAAAGGGGGAACTAAGCTTGAACAAAAAGAGCTAAGTGATGATCTTCTACAATCTTCATCTAAGCTCAAGATAGAAGATGGCTCAAGTGAAAGTCCAAAGATCGACTTGTGGGAGGAGAACACGGCCCTCAAGACCATAACCGACTTAATCACACTCCTCATGTCATCTAATTCCACAAGTGCCTTCATGATCGAGAGTGTAGCCCTCCATGTGATCAAAGACAACCCTAGAGCAATAAGGGGAAGTCAAGGAGAGGAGCTCAATGAGCTCAAAACCGAAAATTTGGGGAGCTTAATCAAGTGCAAGGGAAGTGAATCATTTGGAGATGCAAAGGTCGATATGCTAGAAAGTTCAAGTGAGTCCTTGAAATGGGAGAGAGACGTGGGACTCATCATTGACAAAGGGTGGCTAATTGACGGTCCTAAACATGAGGAACTTGAGTTGTGCTAGGGGTTAATTGTGAATCCAAAGAAACCATGAGTAAGGGAGAGAGCAAGTTCAATTCAATGAGCCGAAGTTTACAAGAATCAATCTCTCATTCAATCTCTAAGCAAGTGGAATTCTTGGAAGTCTAGAGCCATGGAGCCCAAGGTTGGTCATGGGGCTCATGGGGCACCCCTCATCATGTTCTACGATTCAAGTCATGAAGCCAACAAGAGTCCGAGTCGAGAAGGAGGCAAAGGATCAAGCCATGAGTCAAGCTATAGTCCAAACCGAGCAAGAGGAAGAGAGACCGAGGATTTGAGGACAAATCCTTTTCAAGGAGAGGAGATTGGACCAAAAATGGTCAAGGCTAGCAAAGACGGTATTTGACCAAATCACGGTTTAGGTCCTTGGGCTCGAACCATGGGCTAGGTCACGATCCTAAGGTCCACCCAAGCTTATTTTGAGTGAATTTAAACAATAATATCTTGGTCAAGCTTGGTGGGTCAAGGAAGTCAAGAAAAGTCAAGTCGGGGAGCAACCGAAAGTCAACTAAAGTGCTATTTTTGTTTGTGATCGCTCGAGTGCACCCATATGGGTTCGAACCACAAGTCAATTAAATTATCAAGAGGAACAAATCAAATGGGAAGAGCCACCATATCAGCCGAAAAATGATCAAAGGAAAGCTTCACATGTGTTCCACAATAAGTCGCTTTCAACACATGTCGCTATCTACCTTTACTACTTTATGCTTTTTACTTTAAGTATTTGTTGTTATATGTTCAAATTTTTCAGCTCAATAGAGCTTGATGGACCGAGTATATTGTAGGATTTGTGGGTTTATTGAAGCCCTTAGATTAGCTTGTAATGGATGGTCAAGATTAGAATGAGGGTAATATATAAACCCTCATCCTTGCCTCACATTTTTCAGATTTGGATTAATGAAAAGAAACCCTAGGTTTTACATTGAGTGTTCTTCATTTCTCATTACTTTGTGTGTGAGTGAGTGAAAGATTAGTTTAGTGGCTTAGTGCTTATGCTAATCACAACCTAATTCTCTTGCTAAGTGCTTAGAATTAGTCACTATCCTTTTATTTTCCTTGTTCATATAATTTTCAGAAAAATCATTTCACAAAAATATACAAAAGGGCCGAGATTTATCAAGGGTTTCAAGTTTCGATTTTGTTCATTCCTTTGAGTGATTCTTATCCCCATAAGTTTCACTCCACTAAATGGCCCTTATAATGGGTCCAATTTGTTTTCAATATTTGTCCCACAAATACTTATAATTTATCACTTAATCATCCAATATGATAAAGTACAAATTATCAAATTGAACTCACAACTCTTCTTAAACATATATGTACACTTACACATATTTAAGAATTGCTCTTTTACTAATCTCATTAGTAAAATATGTATGATTAGTGAATTAACAGTTAATCACTAATTCCCATCTCCTCAAATAATTTTATCGATATAAAATTAAATCACTCGAGTTCACAACTCGATTTCTCTCTAAATTAATTCACTGACTAACCGTTAGTCAATTTATCAAGTTACTAATCTAATCGTATCTCATACAATTAATTAGCTTAAACATTTGGAGTACGTTCCTATAGGTGTGACTTAAAGGGATCAATTGATTACCGCCGTTCTCACGACAATAACGTCAAACTCTAGTCAGCCAACCGTTATTGATTTACGTTAATCAATTGACAATAATACAGGATTACCCCCATGTATTCCTTAATTGAGATTTATTAAGTTTCGCACTATTGTGGAGGACACATACTCCAACAATCTCCCACTTGTCCGAGACAAGTTGTGCATTACCAATTCTCATGTCCGTTTCACATCTCCCACTCAATGCAAGGTGTCTTACAGGTCGTACTTGCATTCTAAGATATATATCATGAGTGGTTTCCTCGATAAGGAGAGTAGCTGTCTGACCGGGAATCTACCGTAGATTCTTCTGAGCGTGGCCACGCATTTTCAGCGACTACTCCTCGAGTGGCCCAAAGATGTTTTACCCTGACGAGGGTGGACATTTCCCTTCCACTCGATTGTACTGTATAATGCAGATCACCATGACCCCAAAGATGCCCTTATAACCCCCTTTCACGGCATGGCTTAGGACAAAAATGAAAGTCACTCGGAAACTGCACCGACTCAGACAATCAGCTCCAGTCAAAGAATCGACTCAAAGGAATACTATAGAATTCCCACCACGACCAGGTTTCAATCTCATTGAAAAGGAATTCTATAAGCGTCACTGCCCGACAGAGTGTTCTTCACAGTCTGTCTATGCAAACGATCAGTCATCACTCATGACCCTATGGTGTTGAACCCACCATCGATCGACTTGCAATCTAGTCTCTCCGAGACGTCACCTCATATGAGAGACCAGGGACCAAATACTTAGTTTATTCCGTTCACTTGAATACGTTCAAACTTGTCACACAAATATTCGGATAAACAAAGTATGCATTCAATAATGACTTAAGATAAAAACAATGAATGTTATTTTCATATAAGTAAAAAGATACATCGTTCAATTACATATTACGAAACTAAAGGAAATCTGGCATACGCCGCAACCCCATGGAGGCGGTGTGCGCGTCATGCTTAGCCCTCGATAGAGGCTTGGTTAAAGGATCGTGATGTTATCGTCATCCCAACCTTACAAATATCTATTTCCTTCCTTTCCACATTATCTCTAATAACGTGGTATTTCCTCAAAACGATGTCTAGACTTGTTGCTAGACTTGGGCTCCTTCGCTTGGAAAATAGCCCCACTGTTATCACAATAAGCGATCCACAGGATCCACGGCACTAGGGACTACTCTTAGTCCATCCAAGAATTGCCGAATCCACACAGCCTTCTTTAGCGACTTCAGATCTTTGCCAAATACTCGACTTGGTCGTAGAATCGCGGTGACACTCTGTTTGAAGCTCTTCCAACAAAGCGACTCCTCCATTCAACATAAAGACATAGCCGGATTGGGATTTGAGATCATCCCCATCGGTTTGGAAACTTGCATCCGTGTAACCCTTTACACGTAGCTCAAGTTCTCCTCCAAACACTAGAAAGCGAATCCTTAGTTCTTCTCAAGTACTTAAGGATGTTCTTCACAACTATCCGGTGACTCTCACCGGGATTAGCTTGATCTGGCTCGTCATGCTCAAGGCGAAAGCGACATCGGGACGAGTGCACATCATAGCATACATGATTGATCCTGGCCGGAAGCATAAGGGATCAATTTCATGCGCTCAATTTCATGCGGTCGTAGGACATTGAGATTTCTTCAATGTTATTCCTACACTCATCGGAAGAAAGCCTCTCTTGGAGTCTTTCATATTGAACCTATCAAGAATCTTATCGATATAAGTTTCTTGACTTAATGCTAGTATCCTTTTGGATCTATCTCTATAGATCCGGATACCCAAGATGCGTTGTGCCTCTCCCAAGTCCTTCATTTGGAAATGGTTTCCCAATTCCACCTTTACCGAGTTCAGACTTGGAATATCATTTCCAATCAATAGTATGTCATCCACATACAAAACAAGGAAGGTTACTTTACTCCCACTAAACTTCATGTACAAACAAGGTTCCTCGGCACTACGAGCGAAACCATGTTGTTTGATAACATGATCGAATCTGTGATTCCAACTCCTCGATGCTTGCTTAAGACCATAAATGGATCTCTTAAGCTTGCATACTTTCTTAGGGTTGGATGTATCTATAAAACCTTCAGGTTGTGTCATAAACACTTCCTCTTCTAGAATCCCATTCAAGAAGGCGGTTTTCACATCCATTTGCCATATTTCATAGTCATGAAATCACGGCAACCGCTAAGATTATCCTTATGGATCGAAGCATCGCGAATCGTGCAAAGGTTTCATCATAATGAATACCTTGGACTTGTGAAAAGCCCTTTGCCACCAATCTAGCTTTGTAAACATCAATATGTTTATCTATGCCGAGTTTGATTTTGAATATCCATTTACACTGAAGGGGTCGCACTCCTTCAGGTAAATCTACCAAGTCCCAAACTTGGTTCTCGTACATAGAATCCATTTCGGATTTCATGGCCTCAAGCCATTGTTCGGAGTTGGGGCTACTAATAGCCGCCTTGTAGGTTGAGGGTTCGTTGCTTTCGAATAACAACAAATCACCCTCCTCCTCGATGGTTCCGAGGTAGCGCTCAGGGTGTTGACTAACTCTTCCTGACCTCCTAGGGATTATAACCGTGTCAGACGACGAGGGAACGGTTTCCTCATTTTCTGTCTCGGTTTGTGGCTCTTGAACTTCATCAAGTTCAAATTTTCTCCCACTCTGTTTCTTAGAAATAAATTCATTTTCTAGGAAAACAGCATCACGAGCCACAAACACTTTGTTCTCGTGAGGGTTGTAGAAGTAATAACCACAGGTTTCCTTAGGATAACCTACAAATAGACATTTGTCAGACCTTGGAGCGAGTTTATCGTCAGTTTTATTCTTGACGAATGCCTCACATCCCCAAATTCTCATGAATGACAAATAGGGAACCGTTCCCATCCATATCTCATATGGAGTCTTATTGGCCGCTTTAGTCGGACTTCGATTTAGTGAAAATACAGCAGATAATAGCGCAAAGCCCCAAAATGATCCAGGAAGCTCAGTTTGACTCATCATAGACCGAACCATGTCAAGTAAGGTTCGGTTTCTCCTTTCTGCAACACCATTCAATTGTGGTGTGCCCGGAGGAGTCCATTGTGATATTATACCACAATTCTTAAGATGTGAATCAAACTCATTACTTAGATATTCGCCACCACGATCCGATCGTAGTGCTTTTATCCTTTTGTTTAATTGGTTCTCAACCTCATTTTGAAATTCTTTAAATTTCTCAAAAGCATCACTTTTATGCCTTATTAAGTAGACATAACCATATCTACTTAAATCATCGGTAAAAGTAATGAAGTAATGATATCCTCCTCTAGCGGTGATGTTTAATGGACCACACACATCGGTATGTATGAGTCCTAAAACCTCACTTGCTCGTGTCCCTTTACCGCTAAAGGGTTGACGAGTCATCTTGCCTAAAAGGCAAGCTTCGCATGTACCATATGATTCGCAATCAAATGGTTTGAGAACCTTGGTCTCAACAAGTCTCTTTATCGTCTTTCGTTTATGTGACCTAAACGACAATGCCAAAGGTAGGATTTGTTTGATTCATTCGTTTTGAGCCTCTTGTTCTCAACATGATAGACATCATTAACATCATTTAAAACATAAATACCTCCAATTGAAATAGCTTCACCATAAACCATTTCATTAAAAGAAAAAGTACAACGGTTGTTCTTAATCTCAAAACAAAAGCCTTCCGCATCAAGTACGGAGACGGAGATAATGTTTTTAGTTAGAGTTGGTACAAAATAACAGTTATTTAAATGCAACTCTAAACCACTAGCAAGAGAGAGTACAAAAGTTCCCACGGAAACGGCCGCTACTCTAGCTCCATTGCCCATGCGGAGATCTACATCACCCTTGGCTAGAGCTCGCACGTTTCTCATCCCCTGCAAATGATTACAAAGGTGAGATCCACATCCGGTATCCAATACCCATGTAGAAATGCAAGCATGATTGATGTCAATCATATAGAGATTAGAAGGAATACCTTTGGATGTCGCACATCCATTCTTGAGATCCTTCTTATACTTGAGACAATTGCGCATCCAATGACCCACCTCATTGCAATACTTGCAAGTATCTTTGAGGGGTCTTCCCTTGTTGATCTTGGGCTTAGGCTTATGTGGAACACCTTCCACAATAGCCTTACCCTTACCCTTGCCAATGTTAGATGGCCCCTTCTTGGCCACCTTCCCCTTCTTCACTCCCAAGTTCATGTTCTTCATTTTCATGGAGAGAACATCTTTCTTCTCCACCTCATTCACTTCCATATCCCTCTCGGCTTGGACCAAGAGTGCATGAAGTTCATGGTAACTCTTATCCATGTGGTTCATGTTATAGTTTACTCTAAAATGAGCAAACTTGTTAGGAAGAGAATGGAGGATGCGGTTGATCGCAAGAGCCTTGGGTATAGCACACTCTTGACGCTCAAGAGTGTCTATATGCTCAATCATTTTGAGCACATGAGGACCAACTTTTTGGTTCCTCTCAAGCTTTGCATCGAAAAACCGAACCGCGGCTTCATAAAGCCTAATTTGCGGTGCTTTGGAGAACATGGTTGTCACTCGAGTGAATATCGCATATGCACTCTTTTGAGTAACCATTCGGAGTTTGAGAGCGGGTGACATGGACCAAATTAAGACGTTTTTCACGTCATTGTCCACTTTCACATACTCATCATAGGCGGCACGAGCCGCCGGATCGAAGTGGGTTCGGCGGGTGGTTGATCGGTAAGGTGCTTGAGCACATTGTCGGATGTAGCGGCGCCCTTCATTGTCGAATCCCATTCGACGAAGTTGCTACCGTCATCCTTGAGGATACACTTATCCATCACGGTTCGCAACCATGAATCTTTGCCCAAAATAGGCGCGGAAGTTGATGATGATGCCATTGCGATAAACGATTCTACAATAAATATGAGGAAATATATAAGCATACATTGTTCATTTATAACATTTGCTAAAACTCATTTTTAAAACAAATGTCCATTTATATAATGATCTCCCACGAAATTATATAAATGATTCCAAGACTCGTTTTCCATATAAAATTAGACATCTCATGTTTCCTTTTATATAAAAGCGATAAGTCAACACTTGACTAATTCTACACTAGAATGCTTGGTTGATGATTTTCTTTAAAATGCATCTTTTAGCCCCAAATAACTCTTATTCGGTTGAGTCCAAACCAAATTAGCATGGGACTTCCTCCCACTACTTACCCATGGTAACAAGGTTCCACGTCGCGGAGGTCCTCACGAACATGGGGTTCATAGTTGCTAAATTTGGAAAGGCTTAATCTCAATTCATTTTGATAAAAATGTGGGTGATCTTGTCAATTTTAGTCATAAAATTCTTTATAAGTGAACTAATTTAGGAATCGTGACTTAAATCGACAATCATAGTGGGATATCGTGGCATGCATGGCGATTTTGGCATGTGAGCGGAATAAATAAGCAAACAAACAAGCAAGCATAAACCTAGTATGGCCACCTAAAAGTAATTAAAATACAAGGAGTTACAAATTGGAAACCAACTCCTTTGGTCCCTCTTCATTATGGATCTCATCCAAGGCTCCTCCTTGCAAGCTTTAGAACTCTTCTAAGGCTCCAAGTCGATCTCCATCACCGGTCTTCGATTTACAAATAGTTACAAGTATGATTTACAAATGAATACATAGCAATCCTATTATACATTTATAAATGAAATAAACTATTAAAAATTACAAACCGGCGATACGAGATCGCATTTAATTACAAACCACACGATATTCCCTTTCATTACGGGTAATATCGGTAAAAAATATAACAAACTATGGCCATACTAGTAAAAATAAACATTCATTCAACAATAAACATTCATTCAAACATGCAAGATGTAAAGCTTATAAATAAAAACATGCCAAAATCGCCCTAAACAAAAACGCATTTAATCGTTTCAAACCGATCTCATTTTTTAACCGATTAATCTTTTATTAATCAATAATGCTTAAAACACCTTTTAAGCTTGAACTAAACTTCTAAACTGATTTTAGAACACCCAACATTAGTTTATACTAACTTATGGTGATTTTAGTTCATAAACATGGTCATTTGCTAATTAGAAATACTTTAATCATAACCCTTTTATGAATAAAGCTTTATAAAATCAAAATAAAATAAAATAAAATTATTTTTATTTTGAAAAAATTTTGTATATTCTGGAACACTTCCAAAATATCAGAAAAGAAAAGTTTGGCCAGAAAAAATTTACGAATTATTTTATATAAAATAACATACGATTTCATCGATTTTAACTCATAAAATCAAGAAAACGTCTAAAACAGTGAGGTAAAATCCCAAATTTATACGAGAGCATCCTCATAATGTGAAAAAATATTGGTATAAATTTCATGTCCAGAAAACAACATTTACTATATTTTTGGACATAAAATGCAAACCATACCGATTTTAAACAAAAATATGAATAAATATTCAAAACTCAAAATATGACTTTGAAAATTTACATGCAGAATGTATAAATATGAAATATCACTGTGTAAAAATTTCGTGACCAGATTCAAACTATAACTATTTATAGTAATTATTTTAGCCAAAAACACACTTTTTGACTCGGTTTTGTATAAAAATCATTTAAATTAGCAAACAAATTCCAAAAATTACGAAATTTGACCAGAAATTTCATGAGACCAGAAACTTTGCATGCTATAAAAATCTCGTGTTAAAACCATTTTTAACACTATTTTCGGATTTTATGTTATTTATTCTCAATAAATACATAAAACTCCAAAAACAACAAAATAAATTTGTAACTACAAGCCTTGGCTCTGATACCACTTGTTGGGATCGGATCCCATTCACTAATCAAGTATTAGTGTAAATCAAATTACTCTAATTTGATTTAGCAAGATCTATGTAGTACAAATTTACATTGTTAACAAGTTTAGAAATTTATACCTTTCTTGAAAAGGAAATTAGGGCACTAAACTAGAACTCCTTTCTAGTTTAGTTTCTTGAGTATGAGCTTAGGATGATCCTCCTTAAAAACCCAAGTTTCCAATAATAGAAAACCTCCTAAAGTTGCACCCAAGAACTTAACTCCAAAATACTAAGTATCTTGAACTAGAGATCACTTAGTATTACTTGATAATATGTAAAATATTAATACTAACTCTTAGTAATAATATTAAGGAGAATATTAGAGTTTTAGAGAGAATATGTATTGAGAGATATTAGAAGAAGTTAGGAGATGTATGCATCCCCTTTCTCTTTCTTTTTATGCTCTAATATAAGCCAAAATGAGAAAAGCAAAAATGGGTTCCAAAGACCATAATGGCCGGCCCCCTATGCATGGAGAGGAGAAGAGTTTTTCCTCATGGAATAGAACAATCTTATGCTTTGTAATGATGGTGCTTTTACATGCAAAAGTAGGATAAAAAGCAAAAGACAAAACAAAGCATCTCCTCTCCTTTTCCTTTGCATTTGGACGGCTAAATGGCCCTTATAATGGGTCCAATTTGTTTTCAATATTTGTCCCACAAATACTTATAATTTATCACTTAATCATCCAATATGATAAAGTACAAATTATCAAATTGAACTCACAACTCTTCTTAAACATATATGTACACTTACACATATTTAAGAATTGCTCTTTTACTAATCTCATTAGTAAAATATGTATGATTAGTGAATTAACAGTTAATCACTAATTCCCATCTCCTCAAATAATTTTATCGATATAAAATTAAATCACTCGAGTTCACAACTCGATTTCTCTCTAAATTAATTCACTGACTAACCGTTAGTCAATTTATCAAGTTACTAATCTAATCGTATCTCATACAATTAATTAGCTTAAACATTTAGATGCGTTCTATAGGTGTGACTTAAAGGGATCAATTGATTACCGCCGTTCTCACGACAATAACGTCAAACTCTAGTCAGCCAACCGTTATTGATTTACGTTAATCAATTGACAATAATTCAGGATTATCCCCATGTATTCCTTAATTGAGATTTATTAAGTAATCGCACTATTGTGGAGGACACATACTCCAACAACTAATAGGACACGTAGTGAGCCAAAGCGGCATTGAGGTCGACCCCTCCAAAGTCAAAGCAATAATGGAGATGCAACCTCCTAAGAACCTCGACGAAATCCGGAGCTTCTTAGGACAAATCCAATACATTGCACGCTTCATAAGCAAACATACAATGATATGTGAGCCCGTTTTCAGAAAGTTAAAGAGGACATATCATGTTGTATGAGACGATGCAGGCCAAAAGACGTTCGACAGAGTCAAGGAGTTGCTATCTAACTCGCCGGGGCTATTGGACCAAGAATGGTCAAGGTGATCAATGATGGAGAAGAGGAAGGCCGTGGGTTGGGTCCTTGGGCTCAAACCCAAGCCTAGGCCTTGGACCTAGGGGCCACCAAGAGCTAAGTCAAGTCAATTCTATGGTCAAATCAAGCCATACTTGGTGGTGAAAGGAAGTCAAAGGAAGGTCAAGTTGGAGAGCAACTAAAAAGTCAATGAAAATGCTATTTTTGAATGTGGTCATTTTGGGTGCACCCATGTGAGTCAACCCTCCAATAAAAGGACTCACATGGCTCACAAAGTTAGCTCGAGGAGGTCCCAAGGAGCCGGCTTCAATCAATCCCCCATAACCATCACATTAGTTTATGCTTTAAGTCCCTTTCATTCATGTCACTTTCATTACTTTATGCTTTATGTTGTATTGAATGTAGACAAATGATCCTTGTAATAAGCCCCTTAGGACCGTTCCCCTTGATCCCCAAGTCTCCAAATCTTGGCCCTTGGATGCTCTTCAAAATGCAAGGATAGGATGGATCCCTAAGTCATTGTCTACTTTATGCTTTAGGATTTGTTTGTTAGCCTTCAAATTTTCAGCTCTTGTAAGGTCTTTGGACCGTTTTTTTTGTATTATACATGGGTCTCTATGAGCCCTTAGATCCTCTTTGAAATGTAAGGTCAAGATTAGAGTGTGGGTATTATATAAACCCTCACTCTACACATTATAATTTTCAGATTTGGATGATTGAATGAAAACCCTAATTTGAGAGCTCTTTCGTTTTTCTCTTAGCTTTGTGCTTGAGTTAGTGAGTTTATGATTAATTAGTGGCTTTGTGCTTAATTAATCAAACCCTAATTCTATTGCTTTGTGCTTAGAATTAGTCTATCCATTTATGTTGTTTGAATTTCAGCTGTTCTCCTTGGCCCTCTTTGCATTTAGCACGTCCCATGTGAGCCCTAGGCTCATGGGAAGACTTAAAATTGGTCCCCAAGTGAGCTCACCCAAGGAGGAGAAGGTAGGACAAGTGCATTGCTCATTAACCCCAAAACAGTTTCTAACCGGATTTCCTGAGATTGAAGTGACTTGTACGCTTCACCATTTCATGCTCACGTTGAATTAGAAGACACATTATATGTCATTGGAAAGGTATTTGCGTTGGCTATCCAATGCAAAAAGAATCACCCAAATATATTGCCTAGAGCTCAAGATATGTAACTTTTAGTACGGACATGTCGAATCCTCCTTTGGACTGAAGTTTCACAATCTGACCCCTGACTTGTAGAGGTCATACCTCTCAGATCCCTTTGAACCAGATAGCCAATCATATGTCAAATGAAAGCTCTTTGAGCTAGCTTTCATATGCAAGTGGTTTCACCTCAATTGGATGAGTCGATTTGGAGTTATGTTACAATCTCTACCGACATGTCAAAAAGAGCTTCATGGTTCATGGCCTAGGTTGTTGCTTTCCTTGTGTGGGCTGATTTCCTTTGTTCTTCTTTTGTACATTTCACTTGGTTTGACCCTAATGGTCACAAATTAAGCCATGGCTCGAGCCATAGGACCCAAGTAAGCCCAAGCCTCAAAATGAGCAAAAATGAGCTTATCCATTTTGGTGCAATCTCCTCTTCTTCAAAAGGATTTGTCCTCAAATCCTTGGGGTTCTTAACATTTGCTTGACCATGACATGGACCATAAACTCCACAAATGACCAGCCGTTTCATCCTTTCCCCTTAGCTCCTCTTCTTGATTTCTCCTTAGTGTCTTGGGGTTGTCCTTGAATGGCTTCCCATTTTGATCACTCTTATCCGGTGGTTTCTTCTCCCTAGGGTAAGCAAACTCTTTGGAAAAGTTTGACTCACCCTTAAACTCCCATTCCTTGAGCACCTTCTTCTTGAGTTTGGTTAAACAATTCCAAGGATCAAGCTCATCCCTTTCCTTGTGCTCTTCTCCCATACTTTCATCTTGATGATGGTGCTCCCACCCCTTGATTTCACTCGAGTTTCCTTCATGACCAGCCTTGTCATGCCCCTTGAGCTCTCTTTCTTTGGTCTTCATTTCTGATTCTTCACTTAACTCGGCTCCATTGTTTCTCCCAAGCTTGTAAGGATTAGGTTGCTCTTGTGAAGGTAAGGCTAACTCCTCAATTTGAGTGTTAGAAGCCACCTTGATAGAGTTTCCTCCATCCGTGACCAAATCATATGGCCTCACCTCCATCTCGGTTTCATTTCGATCTTGCTTCACATCCTCTTCCTCCTCATGAGCAAGGACCTCACTCCTTTCATCCTCACAATCAAGGATGTCACTCATCCCCCTATGAACAATCTCACACGAGTTCAAGGTCTCCTTTGTGGGACATTCCTTAGCATTGTGACCATATCCTTGACAATGACAACATTTTTTGAGGGTGATGGTTGTTTTTTTGTTACGGTCAGCCCCCTTCCTTGTGTCTAGGGTTGATGGTGTAGGAGTTGTGGTGGGTTCAGCAACATTGACCTCCAATGGTGGTTCATATGGTTGTGCTTTAGTAGGAGGTTCATGTAGAACGGCCAACCCTTTACCCATGCCAAAATTTCCAGCCCTTCCCCTCATCTTAGCCACCTTGGCATTCAACTCATTTCAAGTCCTCTCCATAGACTTGAAAATGGTCTCAACACAAGGGGTTTCACATGTGGTACCATAGGAAAAAAATGTGGAACCAAATCGAAAAGATAGAACCATTGTTACCTTAGGAAACAAAACTGATTTTGTAGCAAAGGTTGGATCTTTGCTTGCTAGAACCGAAACATAGACTAACACAAGGATGGAACTTGTGTTAATTAACCTAGGCTTTGATAACCAATTTGGAGTGAAACCTATGGGGGTTGATTTCACTCAAGAACACAACTAAAATCGATTTATAATACTTGTAAATATTTCGGCCAAGTGATGATTTTTTGGTGAGAATTTTCTGATTTTTGTAGGTAAATGAAAAACATAAAGGATAGAACTAAATCTAAACACAAAGTAATAGATTTAGGTTTTGATTAATCAAGCACTAAGCCACTAATTAATCATTCACTAACTCAAGCACTAAGCTAAGAGAATAATGAAGGAAACTCAACTCAAACTCTAGGGTTTTCTTTTCATTCATCCAAATCTGAAAATTTACAATGTTGGAGGCTTGGCTTATATATGCCAAGGCTTCTAATCTTAACCACACATCTAAGCTTGATCTAAGGGCCATAAGGGCCTTACAAATCAGCTGAAATTATGGTCCTAAAGACCTTACAAAATCTGAAAATAATACAACAACTAAAGTATAAAGTAGACAATGACACTTGAGGCCATCTACACCCTTGCTTTAGGTGGAGATCCAAAGGTCAAGATTTAAACCTTGGAGAGCAAGATGTACTTGGTTCAAGGCCCCCTCTAATCTGATTTTAGCATACAAACAACAACAATATAAAGTGGAAAAGGACATAAAGCATAAAGTAATACAATTGAAAGGGACATGCTTCACAAGATAATGTGTGACTTGTTGTTTGAATTTCAGCTGTTCTCCTTAGCCCTCTTTGCATTTAGCACGTCCCATGTGAGCCCTAGGCTCATGGGAAGACTTAAAATTGGTCCCCAAGTGAGCTCACCCAAGGAGGAGAAGGTAGGACAAGTGCATTGCTCATTAACCCCAAAACAGTTTCTAACCGGATTTCCTGAGATTGAAGTGACTTGTACGCTTCACCATTTCATGCTCACGTTGAATTAGAAGACACATGATATGTCATTGGAAAGGTATTTGCGTTGGCTATCCAATGCAAAAAGAATCACCCAAATATATTGCCTAGAGCTCAAGATATGTAACTTTTAGTACGGACATGTCGAATCCTCCTTTGGACTGAAGTTTCACAATCTGACCCCTGACTTGTAGAGGTCATACCTCTCAGATCCCTTTGAACCAGATAGCCAATCATATGTCAAATGAAAGCTCTTTGAGCTAGCTTTCATATGCAATTGGTTTCACCTCAATTGGATGAGTCGATTTGGAGTTATGTTACAATCTCTACCGACATGTCAAAAAGAGCTTCATGGTTCATGGCCTAGGTTGTTGCTTTCCTTGTGTGGGCTGATTTCCTTTGTTCTTCTTTTGTACATTTCACTTGGTTTGACCCTAATGGTCACAAATTAAGCCATGGCTCGAGCCATAGGACCCAAGTAAGCCCAAGCCTCAAAATGAGCAAAAATGAGCTTATCCATTTTGGTGCAATCTCCTCTTCTTCAAAAGGATTTGTCCTCAAATCCTTGGGGTTCTTAATATTTGCTTGACCATGACATGGACCATAAACTCCACAAATGACCAGCCGTTTCATCCTTTCCCCTTAGCTCCTCTTCTTGATTTCTCCTTAGTGTCTTGGGGTTGTCCTTGAATGGCTTCCCATTTTGATCACTCTTATCCGGTGGTTTCTTCTCCCTAGGGTAAGCAAACTCTTTGGAAAAGTTTGACTCACCCTTAAACTCCCATTCCTTGAGCACCTTCTTCTTGAGTTTGGTTAAACAATTCCAAGGATCAAGCTCATCCCTTTCCTTGTGCTCTTCTCCCATACTTTCATCTTGATGATGGTACTCCCACCCCTTGATTTCACTCGAGTTTCCTTCATGACCAGCCTTGTCATGCCCCTTGAGCTCTCTTTCTTTGGTCTTCATTTCTGATTCTTCACTTAACTCGGCTCCATTGTTTCTCCCAAGCTTGTAAGGATTTGGTTGCTCTTGTGAAGGTAAGACTAACTCCTCAATTTGAGTGTTAGAAGCCACCTTGATAGAGTTTCCTCCATCCGTGACCAAATCATATGGCCTCACCTCCATCTCGGTTTCATTTCGATCTTGCTTCACATCCTCTTCATCCTCATGAGCAAGGACCTCACTCCTTTCATCCTCATAGTCAAGGATGTCACTCATCCCCCTATGAACAATCTCACACGAGTTCAAGGTCTCCTTTGTGGGACATTCCTTAGCATTGTGACCATATCCTTGACAATGACAACATTTTTTGAGGGTGATGGTTGTTTTTTTTGTTACGGTCAGCCCCCTTCCTTGTGTCTAGGGTTGATGGTGTAGGAGTTGTGGTGGGTTCAGCAACATTGACCTCCAATGGTGGTTCATATGGTTGTGCTTTAGTAGGAGGGTCATGTAGAACGGCCAACCCTTTACCCATGCCAAAATTTTCAGCCCTTCCCCTCATCTTAGCCACCTTGGCATTCAACTCATTTCTAGTCCTCTCCATAGACTTGAAAATGGTCTCAACACAAGGGGTTTCACATGTGGTACCATAGGGAAAAAATGTGGAACCAAATCGAAAAGATAGAACCATTGTTACCTTAGGAAACAAAACTGATTTTGTAGCAAAGGTTGGATCTTTGCTTGCTAGAACCGAAACATAGACTAACACAAGGATGGAACTTGTGTTAATTAACCTAGGCTTTGATAACCAATTTGGAGTGAAACCTATGGGGGTTGATTTCACTCAAGAACACAACTAAAATCGATTTATAATACTTGTAAATATTTCGGCCAAGTGATGATTTTTTGGTGAGAATTTTCTGATTTTTGTAGGTAAATGAAAAACATAAAGGATAGAACTAAATCTAAACACAAAGTAATAGATTTAGGTTTTGATTAATCAAGCACTAAGCCACTAATTAATCATTCACTAACTCAAGCACTAAGCTAAGAGAATAATGAAGGAAACTCAACTCAAACTCTAGGGTTTTCTTTTCATTCATCCAAATCTGAAAATTTACAATGTTGGAGGCTTGGCTTATATATGCCAAGGCTTCTAATCTTAACCACACATCTAAGCTTGATCTAAGGGCCATAAGGGCCTTACAAATCAGCTGAAATTATGGTCCTAAAGACCTTACAAAATCTGAAAATAATACAACAACTAAAGTATAAAGTAGACAATGACACTTGAGGCCATCTACACCCTTGCTTTAGGTAGAGATCCAAAGGTCAAGATTTAAACCTTGGAGAGCAAGATGTACTTGGTTCAAGGCCCCCTCTAATCTGATTTTAGCATACAAACAACAACAATATAAAGTGGAAAAGGACATAAAGCATAAAGTAATACAATTGAAAGGGACATGCTTCACAAGATAATGTGTGACTTGTTGTTTGAATTTCAGCTGTTCTCCTTGGCCCTCTTTGCATTTAGCACGTCCCATGTGAGCCCTAGGCTCATGGGAAGACTTAAAATTGGTCCCCAAGTGAGCTCACCCAAGGAGGAGAAGGTAGGACAAGTGCATTGCTCATTAACCCCAAAACAGTTTCTAACCGGATTTCCTGAGATTGAAGTGACTTGTACGCTTCACCATTTCATGCTCACGTTGAATTAGAAGACACATAATATGTCATTGGAAAGGTATTTGAGTTGGCTATCCAATCCAAAAAGAATCACCCAAAAGTATTGCCTAGAGCTCAAGATATGTAACTTTTAGTACGGACATGTCGAATCCTCCTTTGGACTGAAGTTTCACAATCTGACCCCTGACTTGTAGAGGTCATACCTCTCAGCTCCCTTTGAACCAGATAGCCAACCATATGTCAAATGAAAGCTCTTTGAGCTAGCTTTCATATGCAAGTGGTTTCACCTCAATTGGATGAGTAGATTTGGAGTTATGTTACAATCTCTACCGAAATGTCAAAAAGAGCTTCATGGTTCATGGCCTAGGTTGTTGCTTTCCTTGTGTGGGCTGATTTCCTTTGTTCTTCTTTTGTACATTTCACTTGGTTTGACCCTAATGGTCACAAATTAAGCCATGGCTCGAGCCATAGGACCCAAGTAAGCCCAAGCCTCAAAATGAGCAAAAATGAGCTGATCCATTTTGGTGCAATTTGGAGTGAAACCTATGGGGTTTGATTCCACTCAAGAGAACAACAAAATCCAACTTGAAATACTAACAATATACTCGGCCAAAGTGATGTATTTTTGTGGGAAATTTTCTGATTTTTGTGTAAGTAAATGAAACATAAAAGATAGGTCTAAATCTAAACACAAAGTAATAGATTTAGGTTTTAATTAGTTAAGCACTAAGCCACTAACTAATTACTCACTAAACTCAAGCACAAAGCTAAGAGAAAAATGAAAGAGCTCTCAAATTAGGGTTTTCATTCAATCATTCAAATCTGAAAATTATAATGTGCAGAGTGAGGGTTTATATAATACCCACACTCTAATCTTGACCTTACATTTCAAAGAGGATCTAAGGGCTCATAGAGACCCATGTATAATACAAAAAAAACGGTCCAATGACCTTACAAGAGCTGAAAATTTGAAGGCTAACAAACAAATCCTAAAGCATAAAGTAGACAATGACTTGGGGATCCATCCTATCCTTGCATTTTGAAGAGCATCCAAGGGCCAAGATTTGGAGACTTGGGGATCAAGGGGGACGGTCCTAAGGGGCTTATTACAAGGATCATTATTCTACATTCAATACAACATAAAACATAAAGTAATGAAAGTGACATGAATGAAAGGGACTTAAAGCATAAACTAATGTGATGGTTATGGGGGATTGATTGAAGCCGGCTCCTTGGGACCTCCTTGAGCTAACTTTGTGAGCCATGTGAGTCCTTTTTTTGGAGGGTTGACTCACATGGGTGCACCCAAAATGACCACATTCAAAAATAGCATTTTCATCGACTTTTTAGTTGCTCTCCAACTTGACCTTCCTTTCACTTCCTTTGACCACCAAGTATGGCTTGATTTGACCATAGAATTGACTTGACTTAGCTCTTGGTGGCCCCTAGGTCCAAGGCCTAGGCTTGGGTTTGAGCCCAAGGACCCAACCCACGGCCTTCCTCTTCTCCATCATTGATCACCTTGACCATTCTTGGTCCAATCTCCTCTCCTTGGAAAGGATTTGCCCTCAAATCCTTGGAGATCCTTTTGCTTCCTCCTTGGCTCGATTTCATGCTCAAGTCTCGACTTAACCCTTGCTCTACCTTGGCTCTCACGGTTTTAAACTTCCAAGGGCACCACTTGATGATAGTTTGGAGGAAAGGTTGGACCCCCTTGGCTTGCCTCTTATGAATGGCCACGATTTCATCCTGGATCATGGCTTGCTTGTCCACGCATTCTTCCTCGAGCATTTCTTTGAGCCCATGACTCATAGCCATGCCATCCAACTATTCTTGTTCATGATCGAGCCCATCAATGATTCTCCATCTTAAAGACCCACTCGATCTTTCCATGCCATCAATTTTTGATCTTTCTTTGACCACATTCTTGTTGTAGTCGGTTGTTTCATTGTTGATTGATGTATCACCTTCATGTTGCTCCTCTCCTAGAATCCTCCTTGTTGCTCTAGGGTTTTCCTCAAGGTCTAGGCTCACCATTTCCTCTTGCCCTTCCCTTTTCGGTTCAAGGCGTCTCAAGCCTTCATACCCACTTAAACTCGGCTCCAATTTCATTTCCACGCTAGAGTTTCCTTCAATGATCGATTCAAACAAGCACGAGTTAGTTTTGTAGCCCATCATAGGAGGTAGTGGTGTGAGCACAATGAGTTTCTCCTTGTATTTGAAGGAGTAAGTATTGCTCCTTCCATGATGAGAGGAATCCCTCTCATACTCCCATGGCCTCCCAAGCAACAAGTGACATGCATCCATGTCGAGAATTTCACAAGTAACCTCATCTTTGTAATCTTGACCAATCGAAAATGGCACCTTGCATTGTTTGTTGACCTTCACTTCGGCTCCCTTGTTGAGCCACCTTAGTTTGTAGGGGCTAGGGTGCTCTAAAGTGGGTAGGTTTAGCTTCTCCACAAGCATTTTGGAAGCCACATTAGTACAACTTCCACCATCGATGATTAGGTTGCACACTTTCCCCATGATCATACACTTAGACCGAAATATTTGTTGCCTTTGGTCTATGCTCTCACTTGATTCTTGAGTGTGCATCACTCGCCATATGACTAAGCTCAACCCCGAGTCCGGGGGAACTAGGGTTTCGGCCATCTTCTCTCCCACAACTTCCTCTTTTTTTTCTTCCTCACAAACTAAGACCTCATCGTCTCCCCAATGCACTACTTCACTCGTATTCAAGGTCCTCTTGCTAGGGCACTCCTTAGCAAAATGACCATATCCTTGACATTGGTAGCACTTCTTGAGAGGAATTGTTTTTTTAGGGCCATAGTCAATTCCCTTTCCCTTATCAACACTTGATGGCTTGGTAGTAGGACAAGGCTCGACTATTTTGACCCCTCCTTGGCTCGTGTTAGGAGTGGCCTTGGTGGAATGTTTCGCCGTGTCCCCTCTTTCCTTCTCTAGCCTCTCAACTCTCATGGCCATAGTGACGGCCTCATCGAATGACCATAAATTTTGCATCTTTACCCGGTTTGCTATCCTAGGGTTTAGGCCTTCAACAAATCTTGCAATCTTTTGTTCGGGTTTTTCACTCATCTCACATTGAAGGGTGAGTTGTTCAAAGTCCTTAAGGTAGGATTCGATGGGTTGAGTTTCTTGCTTGAGTTGAGCTAACCTAAGAAACATGTCTTGGGTGTAATCCTTGGGAACAAACTTATCTTTGAGTTTTTTCTTGAGTTTGAGCCATGACCTAAAGGGTTCCTTTCCCTCTCGATTTCTTTGGTTCTTAAGGTTTTCATACCAAAGGGAGGCATATCCTTTGAATTTCATTATGGCCACCTTAAAACACTTTCTATCGGGGTATTCTTTAAATTCAAAGATTCTTTCGACCGACCTAAGCCAATCTAGTAGATCCTCGGGATTAAGACTACCTTAAAAATCGGGAATATCTACCTTGATGTCTCGGTCATGCTCTCTTGGGTGGGCTTCAATGGACTCCTCCGAATCCGAGTATTGATCTTCCATGTGAGGAGGTGGTTGTCCTCTCCCACGGCCACCATACCCACGGCCCCTTCCTCCTCCACCCCTTGGTGGTGGTCTTGGGTCATTAAGATTGTGGTCCAAGAGGGTGTTTAGAGCATTCATCATTGTATTACAACTACCGGCGAGTTGATTCAACTTTGCTTCTAAATCAGAAAGTCTCTTATCCTCTTCCATTTTGTGAAAATTTTGTGAGATTTTTGTGGAAGTTTTGTGGAAATAAACAAGGAAAAAGAAGGAAAGAAAAACGAAAAAATGAAGAGGAAAAACAAGGGTAAAAACCGAGAAAACAAAAGCAAATCGAAAACAAGAACAAACCTAGGCTTTGATGACAATTTGGAGTGAAACATATGGGGTTTGATTCCACTCAAGAGAACAACAAAATCCAACTTGAAATACTAACAATATACTCGGCCAAAGTGATGTATTTTTGTGGGAAATTTTCTGATTTTTGTGTAAGTAAATGAAACATAAAAGATAGGTCTAAATCTAAACACAAAGTAATAGATTTAGGTTTTAATTAGTTAAGCACTAAGCCACTAACTAATTACTCACTAAACTCAAGCACAAAGCTAAGAGAAAAATGAAAGAGCTCTCAAATTAGGGTTTTCATTCAATCATTCAAATCTGAAAATTATAATGTGTAGTGGAACGAAACGGCTTGACGATTTGGTCCCGATTTTTGGCCTACGACCTAACCATGGTCCTTGGACCCATGGTCACGAAATTTCAGCCAATTTAGGCCAAAAATCTCGGCTGAAATGATGTTCAAGTGTTACATTGTAATTCAATACATGTCCCTTTCATTATAGTTTGTTTTATCACTTTATGTCTTTGTCACCTTTTGGTCTTTTGTATTCAAATAACAAAAATCAGCTAAGGGACCTTGTGTGGACCGTATGACTTGAGCTCCAAGGAGAAATGAACGGCCTTGATTGAACAACACAAATGAAGGGAGGAGATGCACCAAGATGTCACCATCTACTTTAGTTGTTGTTGTATTTTAGTTTGCTGATTTTGTAAGCTCTATATGAGCCGTTTTTTTGTATGTTTTAGATCTTTAGGAAGATGTATGGCTAGGATGAAAGCCTTGGTCTTCTATAAACCAAGCTTTCCTCCTTGTATTTTTCAGATTTGTGATATATAAAAAAGATGAGTTTTAGAGAGGGTTTTCTCTTCAAACCTCCTTAGCTTTGTGCTTGGAGATTGGAGTATCCTTGGGTGATGGTCATCGCTTAGTGCTTGATCGGAACCTTAGTCTTAGGCTAGTGGCTTTGTGCTTAGTCTAATTCATATCCTTTTATTTTCGTTTTATGTTTTTTGCAAATAACAACCGAAATCAAATCCACAACAAAACAGCCCCTAAACCGTGTATTTTGAGTGAGTGTTCATGAGTGAACCGAGTTTAGGGTGAGTGTGGTTACAAGGTACAAAGAGGCCCGCTTCAAATCGCTCCAATTGGTATCAAAGCTTCGGCTCTTGTGTTTTCTTAAACCGAGACGATCTTGGGATGAGTTGGGTCTTGATGTTTTCGAGTGTCTCCTTACAAATTTGTGCGCGTCTTGATTTGTGAGTGTCGACTTGATTCGAGCACACATTGTGGGTGTTTGGGTCGAGTTGGCTAACAAGGGGATTCGATGAATTTGCTATGTGCTTTTCATAGGATTTGCTCTTGTTGTTTTACTCTTTTACATCCAACTTTACTTTATTTCAAAATCGTTTTATTTTTTGAAAATTTATCTTTTTGGATACCATTTTTTATTTGGCTAAAGTTTGAGGACAAACTTTTTTTGAAGAAGGGGAGAGTTGGAACGAAACGGCTTGACGATTTGGTCCCGATTTTTGGCCTACGACCTAACCATGGTCCTTGGACCCATGGTCACGAAATTTCAGCCAATTTAGGCCAAAAATCTCGGCTGAAATGATGTTCAAGTGTTACATTGTAATTCAATACATGTCCCTTTCATTATAGTTTGTTTTATCACTTTATGTCTTTGTCACCTTTTGGTCTTTTGTATTCAAATAACAAAAATCAGCTAAGGGACCTTGTGTGGACCGTATGACTTGAGCTCCAAGGAGAAATGAACGGCCTTGATTGAACAACACAAATGAAGGGAGGAGATGCACCAAGATGTCACCATCTACTTTAGTTGTTGTTGTATTTTAGTTTGCTGATTTTGTAAGCTCTATATGAGCCGTTTTTTTGTATGTTTTGTAAGGCCCTCATGGCCCTTAGATCTTTAGGAAGATGTATGGCTAGGATGAAAGCCTTGGTCTTATATAAACCAAGCTTTCCTCCTTGTATTTTTCAGATTTGTGATATATAAAAAAGATGAGTTTTAGAGAGGGTTTTCTCTTCAAACCTCCTTAGCTTTGTGCTTGGAGATTGGAGTATCCTTGGGTGATGGTCATTGCTTAGTGCTTGATCGGAACCTTAGTCTTAGGCTAGTGGCTTTGTGCTTAGTCTAATTCATATCCTTTTATTTTCGTTTTATGTTTTTTGCAAATAACAACCGAAATCAAATCCACAACAAAACAGCCCCTAAACCGTGTATTTTGAGTGAGTGTTCATGAGTGAACCGAGTTTAGGGTGAGTGTGGTTACAAGGTACAAAGAGGCCCGCTTCAAATCGCTCCATGTAGAGTGAGGGTTTATATAATACCCACACTCTAATCTTGACCTTACATTTCAAAGAGGATCTAAGGGCTCATAGAGACCCATGTATAATACAAAAAAACGGTCCAAAGACCTTACAAGAGCTGAAAATTTGAAGGCTAACAAACAAATCCTAAAGCATAAAGTAGACAATGACTTGGGGATCCATCCTATCCTTGCATTTTGAAGAGCATCCATGGGCCAAGATTTGGAGACTTGTGGATCAAGGGGGACGGTCCTAAGGGGCTTATTACAAGGATCATTTGTCTACATTCAATACAACATAAAGCATAAAGTAATGAAAGTGACATGAATGAAAGGGACTTAAAGCATAAACTAATGTGATGGTTATGGGGGATTGATTGAAGCCGGCTCCTTGGGACCTCCTTGAGCTAACTTTGTGAGCCATGTGAGTCCTTTTATTGGAGGGTTGACTCACATGGGTGCACCCAAAATGACCACATTCAAAAATAGCATTTTCATTGACTTTTTAGTTGCTCTCCAACTTGACCTTCCTTTGACTTCCTTTGACCACCAAGTATGGCTTGATTTGACCATAGAATTGACTTGACTTAGCTCTTGGTGGCCCCTAGGTCCAAGGCCTAGGCTTGGGTTTGAGCCCAAGGACCCAACCCACGGCCCTCCTTGAGCTAACGGTCAGGAATTTAGCTCGCCCACTAATCTGGATCGGCTTAAGAAATACTACCCTTAAGCACATTTGCAATGTATTCACTCGCGTGGGTGAACTACGCTCGGTTTGATTCCACACACAATGGATACGTAGGCAGCTTTGCAAAAAGCTTAACTGAAACACAGGAACTTGTAGGTACCGGGATTAACATGGAACCACTCGACGTCTTGCTAAGGGTGTAAAGTTAAAAAGATTAAGTACAAAAAACCTTTAAAAACTGTTTTGGAGCCGCCACTAAATTATGAGGGAAATTTAGAACCCGCCTCCGTGTCCTCATGCTCAAAGACACGTCTTAGAGTTCAAGGCACGTCGACACCCATCCGTCTAAGGCTATTGTGAAACCAGATTCGGATTCGGGTGAGGGTACTTTTCTAAAGTATAGTTCAAAATAATGTTTTTATGAAAGATCTTTTGGAAAAGCCTATCAAAAGATAGCCTCTACTAGACTTGAGAACAATGCAAAGAATGATACATGAGCCTAAGTAATTCGCTACGTACAAGTGCGATATAAATGTAAAAAGAATGCAAAAGGAGATTGTTTAAAACCCTCAGTTAAGCATGCTTAACTTATTAACGAAAACAGTTTAGTTTAATGACGAATTCATTTTAAGTGATTTAGATGCAAGGTGAGGATTTGCTAAATGCATACAATAAAATAAAGTTCAATTGGCCATTGATTTATTTTAGAGAGGTCAGTTGTTTATGCGACTTTGGAAAGGTCTTACGAATAGGGTGTGTATTCGAGGTGCATGGCCGCCTTATGAAAAGCAGACTTGCGTACCAAAGCCGGGGTGAGCCTAATGTAGGCTCTTGCTAGTCAAAGAACTAAAGAAGACCTTAATCCTTGTTAGGATTAAGACATACTTGTCTCAAGTCAGGAAACCGGCAGCGCTTCGCTTCAAAGGGAAGAATTCAACACTAGGAAAATGAAGAATTCAAAGGGTGTTTATGCGTGAGGCTTAGAGAGATTTGAGTTGTGATTTGTGTTAATTGTATTCTGAAATTGTGTGTTGAAACGAATGAATGGAGGGTTGTATTTATAGTGTAGAGCTCGTCAAGATTTAGGAAACCCAGGGGATAAAACCGGACTTAGGAATCGCAAGGCTCCTTGCGAATGCTTGGGGCAATCGCAAGGACCCTTGCAGCTGCCTGCCCTAATCGCAAGGACTCTTGCGATTGGTAGGGCGGGCATTATCCTTTTATTCCGTATATTTCCAAATTATATTTTAGGATATACGGTATAATCTTGCTTGAGCTCTAAGTTACGTTGTTGTGGCTGTGTTTTAGGGTTTGACTAGGTTATCCTGGACCTTGGGAAGCGGGCCAGGCATGGGTTTGGGCTCGGTTCTGGGCCCGAGCCCTGAAAAAGTAAGAAGGGTGTATTTTGTAGTGTTTTGTGAAATAGGACATTTCGTGAGACTATCCTAGGTGTTTGCCAGTCCTAAAATGTGGTTTTAGCGACTGGGCCTAAATTGAGGGATTTAGGAGAATCGAATTGAACCTTGTTAGTGTAAAAGGATCAATTAGGCTATGTGTTTAAAAAGGGGTGTGCGCAAGCCGATTAGGACCTGAACCTGAGACAAGCTAGACTCTAGACCTAAGGACACTAGGAGTGATGACCCATAAAGAAACCTCATTTGCATTTTAAAACATTTAACTCGAATTCGTCATAGTTAGAACCATTTAAGTTAACATAAAAGCATGCAACAAAAGTCCATTGTTACATCACTAGGTTTTTGGCGGGAGGTACAGATTTGGGTATCTACAGAGCCCCCAGTTTGACTGAGCTTAGGACTAAAGCGAAAGTCAAACTACACGACAACATCCGGACCATTACAGTCTCGATATCATCAGCGGTGCGGAGTATGTGTCCATGGGTGAGACGGGGACTCCGAACCGGGCTTATCCAGGGAGGGACAAACATGTTTAGGGACATGACGATCCTTGCATACATGTAAGGGCATGCCTGCCTGCCAAATGCCTTTGCGTGCTATTGCTTTTGCTTGGTCTCGTAAAAGAGCGCGTATGCTTGATCTCGTAAAAGAGCGTGGATGCTTCATGCTTCGTGCTAGCGCTTGTGCTGGTGCTTATCTCGTAAAGAGTGCTAACATCCGCCGGGAATTATCGTCCGAGGAAAATGCTTATGCTTGGTGTATACGCAAAGGTTGTGTATAATGCTTCAAACTCGTTCAAGAGTGTGGCGGACTTTAGGTGACGCCTTAACCGAGCGACGTAACGTGAGAAAGTGTCTACAAGGGCTATGAGTGGATTATAAATCCAAATTAGACCTAAAAATAGGAAAAACACGAAAATGCCCAAAGCTGGAATCGCAAGCGTCCTTGCGGCTCTTTCCCCAAATCGCAAGCGTCCTTGCGATTAGGGTCTTGGGCTTTTTGCTCATTATAAACACGGAAATACCGAGTTCTATACTTCATTTCCCAAACTCGACTCTTTCTCTCTAAAAACCGTTCCTTGCGATTTTCAAGACTGTTTTCGCTCGTTTTTCTTGCTTTGCTTCAAAATGGATCAAGGTAATACTCCATTTAACTTGTTTTTATGCGTTTTGATGTTGTAAATTGTTAGATCGCTCTTGAAATGTAGAAAAGACGTTTTTAACGAAAAACCGTCTTTTGTCTTGAAATTTGCCGTTTGATTACTAGAGAACAATACCATTCCCTTGTATTAAGCTATTCTTGAATGTATGTGTGAAATGTATATTGTTTAAGGCGTTTTTGGACCAATTTCGTGTGAAATGGTCCCGACCCAAAAATCGGACCCGGATTTTCGGTCTCGGAATTGCAATTAAACTTCGCCATAGGTTCCCCTTGGCTAGTATAGTATGTGTATGGTGTTAGTTTTTGAAAAAGGCTAGTAATCGGCCTTCAAATTGAGGTTTAAAGTCGATTAAAACGGAGAACTTAGGTCAAAATTAGGGGTTTTTGATCGACAAGTCCAAAATGCAATTAATTGTTCTGGGGTGTAATTGAAGGTTAATGTAGGGTATAGAAACCATCAAGTTGAAATTTTGATGTGTGTAGAGCGGCTTTCAGAGAAATTGTGAATTAAACCTCAAAGGGCCCTGTGAAGGGTGATTGTTGTTACTTGTGTGTCTTCGTCTTGTGTCTCCGTCTGGTGTCTTCGTCTTGCGTCTTGTAAATGTTTATGTTCTTGAAATGTTGCAGATGAGGGTTGGTCTGGACCTCCTACGACGAGGGCTCGGGCTCGTCGGAGTACTGGTTCTAGTGCTAAGGAGCCTACTACTCCTGGTGGTACGACTTTGCGTCGTACTTTTAGTGCGAGGGATCCTTCTCCTGGATCCGTTAACTTTCCGACCCGAAGGGGTCGTCGGCGAGGCGTGGGTGCTCGTGGCCACCATGGTGGTGTGGTTGGCGAGGAGGAGCGAGAGGTAGAGGCCATGGAGGAGGGTGAGTCTTCACAGGCTTCAGGGTCTCGTGCTAGGAGCCGTGCGAGTCATGGTCCGCGTGTTGACCGTCCTTTTGCGAAACATTGGGATGGTCACACCCTGTTGGCGGACCGTGAGCGTCACTTGTCGCACCGGGCCCTTATTGGGCTTGAGGTAGGGTATATGAGGACGTTTTCTGGCATTTCGTCCGTCATTTGGGCATATCGAGAGGTTCTATCTCCCAGGGCGAGGGAGAGGATAGAGAGGTGCGCTTTAGCCCCGTTGGTTGGGCGTTGGATCCAGATCATAGATTCGCGGACCACGGCGAACTTGAGGATCGTTCGTGCGTTCCTTGACCGGTATTGGGATACGACCACGACGTTCCATTTGCCGGGGTTCGAGGCAGGCATTACTTTGTCTGCGCATGCTATCATCACGGGTCTGCCCTTTGGCGACCGTGATATGGACTTCAGTTTGGCGCCGCCTATTGACAACAGTGCGGTGCTTGCGGCCATTGGAGCTGGTTTGGAGGTGCCTTATCAGGGAAAGGCGCCTAATTCCGTTAAGACGAGCTACATCATGGAATACTTCGAGAGGAAGACTGAGAATGGCCCCGGAGCTTGGAGTGACGAGCAGAATGCTCGTATGTGGCTTTGGTGGTTTGTTAGCTCTGCCTACTTTGGCGAGAAAGGAGAGCGGGCTTGCACAAAAATGGTTAAGCTCATTTTTGCTCGATTTGAGGCTTGGGCTTACTTGGGACCTATGGCTCGAGCCATGGCTTAATTTGTGATCATTAGGATCAAACCAAGTGAAATGTACAAGGGGGAACGAAGGAAATCAGCCCACACTTGGAAAACAACAACCTAGGCCATGAACCATGAAGCTTATTTTGACATGTCGGTAGAGATTGTAATATAACTCCCAATCTACTCCTCCAATTGTGGTGAAACCACTTGCATATGAAAGCTAGCTCAAAGAGCTTTCATTTGACATATGGTTGGCTATCTGGTTCAAAGGGAGCTGAGAGTTATGACCTCTACAAGTCAGGGGTCAGATTGTGAAACTCAGTCCATAGGCTGTTTGACATGTCTGTACTTAAAGCTCAATATCTTGAGTTGTAGGCCATTTTTTGTGGATGATTCTTTTTGCATTGGAAAGCCAGCTCAATTACCTTTCCAATGACATATCATGGGCCTTCTAATTCAACGTGAGCGAGAAATGGTGAAGCCTACAAGTCACTTCAGTCTCAAGGAACTCGGTTTTGGAGTAATGAGCCATGAACTTAACCTACATCATTCTCCTTGAGTGAGCTCACCTTGGGGACCATTTGGGAGCCTCATAATCATCCTAAGGCTCACATGAGTCGTGGCTAGCACAAGAGGAGACAAGAAATTCAGCTCATTTCACAATTCAAAAGAGAAGATCAACTTTTGTTCATGTCACTATCTCTAGATGTCTTTGTCTCACTTTATGCTTTATTGTATTTGTCTCCTTTAGTTTGTGATCTGAATTTTAGTGCTTTGTACCATCACTCCTTGCTCTCCAAGATTAAGATCTCAACCCTTGGATTTAAACTTAAATGCAAGGTGTGGATGTAGTCACAAGTCACTATCTACTTTAGTTGTTATAGTTTGTTTTATTTTCAGCTTTTGTAAGGTCTTTTAAGACCAAAATTTCGGCTGACTTGGGGACCCTTTTAGGACCCTTAGATCAAGCTTAGATTGTATGGTTAGGATGAAAAGCCTTGGTCTAAATAAACCAAGCACTCACATTGTAAAAATCAGATTTGAATGAGAAGAAAAAACCCTAGTGTTTATTTGTGTGTTCTTCATTATTCTCCTTGCTTTGTGCTTGAGATTGTGAATGATTAATTAGTGGCTTTGTGCTTGATTAATCACAACCTAAATCTATTACTTTGTGTTTAGATTTAGTACTATCTTTTATGTTTTCATTTTGTTACACAAAATTTCAGAAAATTTATCCCCCAAAAACACTACTTTGGCCGAGTAAACACAAGCCTCACAAGATCGATTTTAGTTAGTCTCTTGAGTGGAACTTAACCCATCAAGTTTCATTCCAGGGCTGCTACTTCAGTGCTTATGTATCTTCTGGACTGGAGTGCGATCAGGGCGTATGACTGGGTATCCCCGGCCTTGGGTTTGTGCATCCGTTTCTGCATGGATGCTGTGAGGCCACGGAAGATGGATGGGGGGTCTAGGATTCCCCTAGTGTCCCCTGGTTTGTTGATGGAGGTACGTTGTTCTTGTCTTCAGTTGATTTGCTCAAAATGTTGTTTACTCGTGCTAACTTGTTTATGTTTTTTGTGTAGTGCTGGATTTACAGTCACTTTCCTTTCTTCCTCCCTGAGTCGGCTATTGCTATGGAGAAGAAGTATCCCGCGGTGTGGACTTGGGGTACGTGCAGCCGTATCGGGTACGACTGGTCGTATGACTTCGTTCGGATTAAACTGAACGAGCTGAGGAGTGGTCAGGTATGTATTGAAACCTTCTAAATAGCATGTATTTAGATGATTTTGCTTTGATATGTGTTTGACGTGTTTCTTCTTTGACGCAGTTCCGCCCGCGTCCATGGGAGCAGTACACGGCGTTCCTGAGGGGTTGTGGGTGCGTTTCCGGGAGCGTGACTCCCAGCGGTTGTACTTAGCTACGCCGTATGGGTATGTTTGGTACTTGGGTGAGCGTCTGGCGGTTCAGACGAGGTACCCTGACTTCGTCGTGCCTCTTGATCCACCTAAGGTTCTTTTCGAGACGCGGGTCCTGAGTCGGCAGCAGAGGTAGCTGCACCTTGAGGGTGAGTCGGAGACTCTCCTCCTTCTTCAGCTGGATTATACGCAGTTTGCGTGGGGTAGGCTTGCTAGTGGGCCTATCGAGGTATGTCTTGTTCTTTTGTGTAGTGTAAAAATTTGTGAAAAATTTTCAACAAAATTTTCCTAACTTTGTTGTGAATCATGTTTTAGGTGCCAGACGCTGACTTGGCGTTCCAGCCCCCAGATTTCCCTACTACAGTGGAGTGGGATAACGCTGGGACACGGGAGACTTGGCACGTGCCCGAGTATCTGCCGTGATTCACGGATCTTTGGGATGGATAGTTGGGGCGACAAGGTGAAAAAGGTATGACTTCTTCGGTGGTATATCTTTGTAAGCCCCCAGTTTGACCGAGGTATGGATAACGAAGGGCAAACTTTTTAGCGTAGGCATGTTTTTGTGTTAGTCCCCTGAGTTTGACTGTAGTTTAGTGAAACCGTAGTCAAAATGGAGATCGAGGTGCGAGGTTGAGGTTTGCCCCCGGAGTTTGTCTTATAAAATTAAGGCAAAATGGAGCAGAGAGGGTTTTGTATGTAGAGAAAGGTTTGAAATTACCCCCGTAGTTTGACTTAAATTAGTGTATATTTAAGGCAAAATGGAGTAAAATGGTCGTGTTTTGGGTTTACCCCCGTAGTTTGACTTAAATTAGTGTATATTTAAGGCGAAATGGAGTAAAATGTGCTTGGAAACGTCCTGTGCAGGTTGCGAAGGATGTCCACTAGAAGTTGTGGCGACGACCCATCATTTGGAGGATGGCCTGGCAGAGCAGCGGCACAAATTGTCGTAGCTCGGGCGGAGGTGGCTCGTCTTCAGGCGGAGGTCGAGGAGCTTCGTCGCTTTCATCCTTAGTCGCTTCATGTCTTTGTAGCTTGAACTCGTAGTCGTTGTCGTTGTACTTTCTATTTCTTCATGTACCTATTTAGTTAGTAACTAGAAAAAATTTGAAAATGATTCCCGAGTGGGAGACTCTGTTTTGAAAATGCTTTGTTGAAAACGTGTTTAAAAATGTTCATTTTAGACGTTTAAAATTCGAAATGAGCTTTAACGAGCTATAAAATGAAGCGTGTTGTGATCGGATCAGTCATCGTTTTGTGATGGATCCATGTTTGATTATTGTTTAATTAGGCCCGAATTAGGGAGCCCCATTAGGATGTACGTCGTAATTGTATGCATGCTAGGATTTGGAAAGTCGAACATATGGAAATTTAGGGATAAAGCCGCCCTTAGGAATCGCAACACCTGTTGCGAATGGGACGAGTAATCGCAAGGTGTCTTGCGATTGGCACCTCCAATCGCAAGCCCTCTTGCGGCTTGGACTGCCGGTTTTATCGTCGAATTTTCCTAATTCGAGATTTTATTTTCCTATATAAAGAGGGGAGGTACGAGGTATGATCCTCATTCAATCTCAACTCTTTTCTTTGCTTTGTTTTGTATTCTCTTAAATAGCCTAGTATTTTTAAGAATATTTTTTGTGTTTTTGAAAGATGGACCATTTTGATGGTCTTTTGAAGCGGTGGACGTCTTCCCTTAGTGAGTCGGAGAAGAGGGCGTTGTCTTTGACTGGTGCGGGTGTCTTCATAGGTTTTAGGCAGATGCGCGTCGAGGTGGACTTCCTTGACGCTTGTCTTGATTATTGGGATCCTAGGGTGCATGTTTTCAGGTTCCCGGGAGGCGAGATATGTCCGTTGCTAGAAGAGTTTTCGGCCATTGCTGGATGGTCTAACCGTACTACCCCAGTAGCGGTTAGGAGTGAGTTTGGCTATAATGGGAGATTGCGACAGTATCTCTCAATGACCAATGCTCATGCGGATGGATTGTTTGAAGGAGGCGTAGTGAACATGCGACGTTTGTGCGAGCGTTACATGAACTTGAGTGACGTGAGCATTTCTGCTCGGTCTAGGAGGAGAGCTCTAGGGTTTTGCTTGCTACACCGGTATTGTTTTGCTGGGTCGATGGAAGATGGTGTGCATGGCCATGCTAGGTATGCACGGGTCATGGAGGAGATGGAGCTGGGTCACGATCCTTCAGCGTTGATCTTGGCTGAGACTATTTTTGTAACAACCCGGATTTTTCAACAAAATAAAATAAAGAAATAAAAAGGATTTATGAAATAAAAGAAAATAAAAGCGAGCCACGGTGGCGGAAACACTGTGTAATCCGAGTCGTCACTCACTAAACCAACTAAACAACGACAAAAAGGTAGGCCTTGAGGCCTAGAAGTGGGGAGTAAATACCCCTTACACATTCAAACTCCAAAATGAAAGTAAAATAACAATAATAAATCTAAACATCCTCGCAAGCCTAATCCAAAATCACTCCAAGGTTAGTTAAAGGTCATCCTCACGGCGTCCTCATTTGACAAACCCGATCCCGCGCATACCTATAAAAGAGAGGCAACAACCACAATCAGTGGGGAGTAACTAGGTGCTCCCCAGTCATATTTTAACATAACAAAACGTAAACAACAATGCAACCAGCTCATCTGGCCTACGGCCTAATAACAAAGTACAACAACATTTACAACCAACAAACAACCAAAGAACAACAATACGTAAACAACAAACAACACGGCACAACCAAAGTCGTGTCCAAACCAACTGAGCCTTCAAGACGATCTTTCTTCCAACCAATTGCGAGAGTAAGCGCGGAGAACTGGGTGAAGCAACAAGAATCACCCCGGGTGAAGCAACAAGAATCACCCAAACCCTATGGCGGAACAGCAACAAGAAGTTCCTCAATAATCACAAGTCTAAATTTGGCCAAATTCCACCGAGCAACAAGAACGGTGACGACATAAATAACCATAGTCTCTAACCCTTCTGGTTGAGAACCCATAGTCGCTCTAACTAAGCAACAAGAATAGTCGAGGGGATCATGGGTGGTATCCGTCCATCCTAGGACGTTGTATCTCCTCACACATGTGCCAGAACAGTACCCATGTGCAAACTTAACTCAAGCACAACCTGTTAACCTGTCTCCAACACTTCCAACACAACCACAACAACCATACTCATACATACACAAGCCTCATTACAATCATAACCAAGCATACATACGGAGTACAATATGAGTAACATACATTACAAGTCATACATTCAATTGACATGCTCATAATCCTTCATTTAGTGATCAAACAAAGTATAACTCGATTCATTATAGCATAGTTAACATCCTAAGACATGCTTAGACTCAAACAAGTGACAAACAAACCGACTCACACACACAAACCTCACGGCCTATGTGCACCCCACACGGCCACCACACACAACACCCATTTTCTTGCAACACAACCGATTCTTATGCGATCCATTAACAATTCATGTGATTAACTCAATTAAACACGCATTCAAACACTTCTAGACCTAATCAAATCATCATAATTCATAATTTAACTTTAGGTGATTCATTCAAACATCAAGATCTATTATAATTAAGCCAAAACAAGAAGAAAACGAGGGGAAACAAGAGACAAGGGCTACGGCCCTCATCACAACACACACGGCATCAACAACAACCAACACCAAATCGATTTCCAAGGATTTACAAACATGATTAGCAATAAACTAAGTGAAATATGCATTATAATATGATAGTATGACAACCCTAGTATGAGGCCCTAGATCTAGCATGACAACATGATGAAAACAACAATCAAACAACAAGATTTGCAAACACACAATGAACCGACAATGTAGACAACAAGATCCATAACAATTAGGCCTCATACATGCTAAAATACAACTAGATCACACCTAGTTACCTTATCAATATCCAAGTCTTGCTATTCTTCTTCTTCTTCAACCAAGATGGTGTCTCCTTCCTCAAAATCACCTTCTCCTTTGAAGATCCAAGCCAAACACACAAGCAATGAATACACCACATAATAACACATAAAATAATACAAAATCAGAAAAATAAAAGGACTAAAAGAGATCATATACCGAGAAAATAGACTAGGGAAGATTTAGGGCTAAAGGAATGCAAGAAAAGATGATCAACAATGGAGTTTGATGAGTTTTGAGAGAGTTTTATGATAAAATGTTCGAAATTAAACGAAAAATGTTTTATGACAATTAAACGAAAAATGTTCGAAATTGAATTTTATGAATAAAAGGTTTTACTTTTATTTTTATGAATAGTAAACATAACTTAACATTTTTGAAATTTGAAAGGCGATATTAATTTTGTATTGATTTTTATAAAATTTTGAAATGTGTTTCTTTTTCAATTCTAAAGATAATACAACAAATTTTATTTTTCAAAATTTTTAAATTTGGACTTAAGAAAATTTAGTACTTCCTCCATTCCATTTGATTCTATACATATTCCTTTTTTGGAAATTCCAATTAATTCTATACATTTCTATTTTGGTCCGTACTTTATTAAACTAAAAGACCAATATACCCTTCATTGATACTCCACCCAACCCACTTGCAATGTCCTTTTTTAAAGAATAAAGTAGGGGTAGTTTGGTAATTCTATTGTCCACCCCACTTGATTTTCTTCTACCTTAATTACCGTGTTTTGGTCAAATGTATAGAACCAAACGGAATGGAGGAAGTATTATTTAGCGAAAAAAAATTCAGACGCATTTTTATTATAATGAAAAAGGATGAATTTAATTTAAGGAATTAAATTCTATTATAATATTGTGTTAAAATAACACGGGGTGTTACACCTTCGGTGTCCGGTTGGGCAAATTCCTTGGTTACTTGGTCAGTTCAAGAGGGATTGACGCTAACCCTGAGAAGATCCAAGCAATACTAGATTTGCCTGCCCCAAGAAACATAAAAGACGTACAGACCCTGACAGGAAGAATGGCTGCGCTGTCTAGGTTCATATCAAGATCGGCTGATAACTCAACACCTTTTTTCCAAGTGCTGAAGGGAAACAAAAGATTCGAGTGGGGAGCAGAGCAGGAATTAGCGTTCGACCAGCTTAAGATGCATTTAACCACCTTACCGACGCTAGCACGCCCTACGACGGGTGAAACCCTGATCCTCTACATCGCCGTGGCGACAAACACAGTATCAGCCGTCATTCTAAGAGAAGAAGAAAGCGGCGGCCGATATACTTAAATCGACCACGCAGCGTTGGGGCGATCGAGAAGAATTACCCTTTGATAGAAAAGGCGGCATACGCCGTGGTTATTGCCGCGCGTAAGTTAAGACCATACTTCGACGCCCACCCCGTCAAGGTAAGAACGGATCAGCCGTTGGAAAAGGCCTTAGAAAGATTCGAGAAGTCTGGACAGCTGCTTAAGTGGGCGGTGGAGCTATCGTGCCAGATATCGCATCTCTGCAGACGGCAATTAAAGCCCAAGCATTGTCCGACTTCTTAGCTGAGTGCACACACCCGGCCGAAGGTGCCGAGTCGGACGGACAGTGGCAGGTGTACACTGACGGCTCAGCTACGATCCACGGATCCGGAGCCGGCGTCCTTATTATTAGCCCCCATGGTCATGAGTACGAGCACGCGTTGAGATTCGCCTTCCCTGCCACCAACAATGAAGCAGAATATGAAGCTGTACTAGCCGGGTTGGAGATCGCTCAGGCAATGTGGAATGAAACCTAATGGGTTAGATTTCACTCAAGAGAACAACTAAAATCGAGTTGTGATTGTGTGGAAAATCTCGGCCAAAGTAGTGTAGTATTGTGTTTGATTTTCTGATTTTTTGTAAGTGGAATTAAAAACATAAAGGATAGGCTAAATCTAAGCACAAAGCCAAAGATTTAGGGTTGAGTGATTAAGCACTAAGCCACTAATCAACTCGATAATCATTCAAGCACTAAGCTAAGAAAATAAGGAAGAGTATGAACTCAAACTTAGGGTTTATATTCAATGTCAAATCTGAAAAATACATTGTATGAGTGAGGGTTTATATAATACCCTTGCTATCATCTAAGCCCTACATTCCCTAAAGATCTAAGGGCTACAAAAGAGCCTTGAAATGCAACAAAGAACTCGGCCCTATTGGCCTTACAAATCTGACCAAAACAACAACTTAAAGCATAAAGGTAGAGAGTGACATCTAGGTTCATCTACACCTTGTGTTTAGGTAATCATCCAAGGGCTAGGATTGACACCTTGGAGAGCAAGGAGAGCTAGGTCACATGCTCCTTAAATCTGAAAATAAACTAACTTACAACATAACAAAATAAATGAAAATGACATAAAGTAAATAAGATAAAGACATAAAGCATAAAGGTGAAACTTGAAAGCGGCTTGTTTCAAAATAGTGTATCATGTGAGGACTTTTGGGTCAGCCGAATTGCTCCCCCATGGCTGACTTTCTTGGACCTTGTTGGCTCGTGTTTTATTGGGGTTCGAACCCACATGGGTGCACTCAAGTGATCACACTCAAAAATAGCTCATGGTTGCATTTGTTGCTCTCCTTGAACCATTCCTCGACTTTCCTTGACCCACCAAGCTTGGCCGAAATATATTGCTTAATTCACTCAAAATTAAGCTTGGGTGGACCCTAGGACCATGGTCCAGCCCATGGTTCGAGCCCAAGGACCCAAACCGTGTTCTTGACTAAAACCGCCTTTGCTCGACTTGACCATTCTTGGTCCAATCTCCTCTCCTTGGAAAGGATTTGCCCTCAAATCCACGGAGATCCTCTTGCTCGACTTATGAGTTGAACCTTTGCCTTCTTCTCGACTTGGACCCTTGTTGGCTTCATGACTTGATTCGTAGACCATGATGAGTGGCGCCCCATGAGCCCCATGATCAACCTTGGGCTCCATGGCTCTAGACTTCCGAGAATACCACTTGCTTAGAGATTGAATGAGAGATTGATTCTTGTAGACTCGGCTCATTGAATTGAGCTTGCTCTCTCCCTTACTCATGGTTTCTTTGGATTCACAATTATCCCCTAGCACAACTCGAAGTTCCTCATGCTTAGAATGGTCTCCTAGCCATCCCTTGTCACGTTTGAGCCCTACAATGATCTTCCATCTCAAGGACTCACTAGAACTTTGCAAAACATCAACCTTTGCATCTCCAAATGATTCACTTCCTTTGCAGTTGATTGAGTTTCCCAAATTTTTAGTTTTGACTTCATTGAGCTCCTCTCCTTGACTTCCCCCTATTGCTCTAGGATTGTCTTTGATCACAAGGAGGGCTACTTTCTCAATCATGAAGGTACTTGTTGATTTAGACGACCTAAGAAACATGATTAGCCCATGTATGGCCTTGAAGGCCGTTTCCCATTTCCACACATCCCCTTGTTTGGTTTTCATTTGGGGGTAACCTTGCCTCAATTCGATCTTGGGAGATAGCTCGGTTCCACTAAGCTCATCTAAAATGCCATCAAGTTTAGGTATGGGAAGCCTGTACTCGATTATGATGTCGTTGATGCCCCTACTATCCGTACACTTTCTCCATGACTCATCTCGTTTTGGTACCCAAAGTGTAAACACGGCACAAGGGCTAAGGGATTCCCTTACAAACTCCTTCTCCTTGAGTTTCCCAAACTGATTTTGAAGTCCTTGAGTAGCCCTAAGTTCACTTCCATGGATAGCCTTGTTGGGTAACAAAGCCTCGGAAACAAACTCATTTAGAAACTCAATGCCCCCAATGGATGACGACCCACTAAGTAGCTCAATAGGATAGGCATCCTCATAGATTTCCAACGGTTCTTGCTCTTCCTTGAGGGGCGGTTTGCATTGCTCTTTGGGGACTTCCTTAGCAAGGACATCAAAGCCATTCTTCCCCTTGCTAAACTCTTGCTTCATTTCTGGTTTCCCATCAATCTCCATTTTTTCGTGTGATTCAACCAAGGAGGGTGGGTTAGGGTTCTTCAAAATTGGAGGTAAGGGTACAAGTTTGATCTTCTTAGCTCCAACCTTAAAAGTATAAGTATTGTTCCTCCCATCATGATTAGCATTTCTATCAAACTCCCAAGGTCTCCCCAATAGAAGGTGACAAGCATCCATGGGAATCACATCACACAAAACCTCATCCATGTAATCCCCTCCAATGGAGAAAGAAACCAAGCATTGTCTATCCACCATCACCTCGGCTCCCATGTTTTGCCGCCTTAACTTGTAAGGGTTAGGGTGTTCTTGTGTAGGCAAGACTAGTTTTTCAATGAGGGTGTTTGAGGCAACATTAGAACAACTTTTTCCATCAATAGTCATATTACAAACCCTACCCATAATGGTACATTTTGACTTAAAGACTTGCTGATTTTGGACTTCCTTCAAGGGTTGAGGTTGGTTGTACATATACTTCAAGGTCATAGGATCAAGGTTAGGGTTAGGTTTAAGTCTACCCCTCATTCGACCCATTTTGGTTTCAAGTTCCCTTCTAGTTTTCTCGATAGAATCATACATGGTCTCACCAAGAGTAGTATCACAAGAAACATCAAAAGGAAGAAACATACCCATTGAAATAATCAAGGAAACAAATCTGAAAAATTTCGAGCAAATCAAGACCCCTTTGGAACGTGTGATTCCTAAGCACGAAGGTGGATCTTATGCCTCAAACCCAACCTAGCTTTGATACCAATTTGGAATGAAACCTAATGGGTTAGATTTCACTCAAGAGAACAACTAAAATCGAGTTGTGATTGTGTGGAAAATCTCGGCCAAAGTAGTGTAGTATTGTGTTGATTTTCTGATTTTTTGTAAGTGAAATGAAAAACATAAAGGATAGGCTAAATCTAAGCACAAAGCCAAAGATTTAGGGTTGAGTGATTAAGCACTAAGCCACTAATCAACTCGATAATCATTCAAGCACTAAGCTAATGGACCAAGAATGGTCAAGCCGAGCAAAGACGATTTTAGTCTAGAACACGGTTTGGGTCCTTGGGCTCGAACCATGGGCTAGGCCACGGTCCTAGGGTCCACCCAAGCTTATTTTGAGTAAATTAAACAATAATATTTTGGTCAAGCTTGGTGGGTCAAGGAAAGTCGGGGAATGGGTCAAGAAGGAGAGCAACAAATGCAACCACGAGCTATTTTTGAGTGTGATCGCTTGAGTGCACCCAAGTGGGTTCGAACCCCAATAAAACACGAGCCAACAAGGTCCAAGAGAGTCAGCTATGAGGGGAAATTCGGCTGACCCAAGAAGCCCTCAAATGATACATTATTTTGTGCTTTAAGTCGTTTTCACTAGTGTTACTTTCATTACTTTATGCTTTATTGTTTTTAGTTGATAAAAATCTGATTTGTGAGGAGTTTTGGACGTCCCACATGCTCTCCCAAGGTCTATCATGACCCTTGGATGATCACCTAAAAGCATGGAGAGGATTGAGCCACAAGTCGCTATCACACTTTATGCTTTTGTATTTTGTTTGTTTGCCTTAGTTTTTCAGATTTGTAAGGTCTTTTAAGACCAACTTTTTCGGCTGTTTTGAGGGCCTTTTAGGACCCTTAGATCAAGCTTAGATTGTATGGCTAGGATGTAAAGACTTGGTCTATATAATCCAAGCTCAAACCCTTGTAAAAATCAGATTTGAATGAATGATAAACCCTAGAGTTTGAGTTGAGTTTCCTTCATTATTCTCTTAGCTTAGTGCTTGAGTTAGTGAATGATTAATTAGTGGCTTAGTGCTTGATTAATCAAAACCTAAATCTATTACTTTGTGTTTAGATTTAGTTCTATCTTTTATGTTTTTCATTTACCTACAAAAACCAGAAAATTCTCACCAAAAAAATCATCACTTGGCCGAAATTTCTACAAGTTTTACAAATCAATTTTAGTTGTATTCTTGAGTGAAATCAAACCCCATAGGTTTCACTCCAAATTGGTATCAAAGCTTTGGTTGGGTTTGAAGAACACAAGATCCACATTGTGCTAAGGTTCACACGTTCAAAAGGGGTCCTTGTGTGGCTCGAATTTTTTTTTCAGATTTGTTTCTTTGGTTATTCCAATGGGTATGTTTCTTCCTTTTGATATTTCTTGTGATACTACTCTTGGTGAAACCGTGTTTGATTCTTTGGAGAGAGGTCAAAGGGAGTTAAAGGATAGATTGGCTCGGTTAGGAGGAGGACCAAACCCTAGTCTTGGCCGTGTGGTTTGTAATCCCATACATGCCCAAACCCTAACCCTAGGAGAGGGTCACCAAGTCCAAAATCAGCAAGTCTTTAAGTCAAAATGTACCATTATGGGAAGGGTTTGTAATTTGATTGTTGATGGGGAAAGTTGTAATAATGTTGCCTCAAGTACTCTCATTGAAAAACTAGCTTTACCTACACAAGATCACCCTAACCCTTACAAGATGAAGTGGCTAAACAATGGAGCCGAGATGAGTGTAAGTGTGGCTAGACAATGCTTGGTTTCTTTCTCCATTGGAGGGGATTACATGGATGAGGTTTTGTGTGATGTGATTCCCATGGATGCTTGTCACCTTCTATTGGGGAAACCTTGGAAGTTGGAAAGAAATGCTAATCATGATGGGAGGGACAATACCTATACTTCTAAGATTGGAGCTAAGAAAATCAAACTTGCACCCTTACCTCCGATTTTGAAAAACCCTAACCCACCCTCTTTGATTGAATCATACGAAAAAATGGGGGTTGATGGGAGACGCGAAATGAAACAAGTGCAAACTGAAATGGTGGTGGTAAGGCCGTGTGATATGATACTAGAGGACATACCAACACCCCAACCTTCTCCCTTGAAGTATTCCACCCCACCCTCCATGGTTGAGCCAAGCAAAGATGTTGTATTAAGTGGCGGAGCAGAAATGAAGCATGGGTATAGTGATGAGAAGGTTGAATGTGTTCTTCTTTTCAAAGACATCCCTAATGATCAAGAAGAGTGTGGAATAGAATGTCTACCTATGCTCAAGGAAGGGGATGAATGTGAGATAAGAAGTCTACCTAAGTTCATGGAAAGGAGATTCATTTGGAGTGGGAATGTTGATGCAAGCAAAAAGTCAAGGGATTTCCTAAAATGGAAATTCAAAGTGAATACTAACAACAACAAGGAGCTACTATGTGATTACCCGAATCAAGTCCTCCCAAGTGGATTCATGAAATGGGGACTCATCAAAGGAGAGGAGGACAAGGCCGATCATTTGAAGAATCCGAAACATTGCAAGGAGGATGAGTCCATTGAAAGTCCAAAATTTGATTTGTGGAAGAGAGGCACGACCCTCAAGGCCATACATGAATTGGTCACACTTCTTAGGTCGTCTAATTCAACAAGTACCTTCATGATTGAGAATGTAGCCCTCCATGTGATCAAAGACACTCCTAGAGCAATAAGGGGAAGCCAAGGAGAGGAGCTCCATGAAGTCAAAAGTGAAAATTTGGGAAACTCAATCAAGTGCAAGGAAAGTGAATCATTTAGAGATGCAAAGGTTGATGTTTTGCAAGGTTCAAGTGAGTCCTTGAAATGGAAGATCATTGTGGGGCTCGAACGTGATAAGGGATGGCTAGGTGACGATTCTAAGCATGAGGAACTTCGAGTTGTGCTAAGGGATAATTGTGAATCCGAAGAAACCATGAGTAAGGGAGAGAGCAAGCTCAATTCAATGAGCCGAGTCTACAAGAATCAATCTCTCATTCAATCTCTAAGCAAGTGGTATCCTTGGAAGGCTAGAGCCATGGAGCCCAAGGTTGGTCAAGGGGCTCATGGGGTGCGGCTCAACATGGTCTATGAATCAAGTCATGAAGCCAACAAGAGTCCGAGTCGAAAAGAAGGCATAGGTCCGAATCATAAGTCGAGCAAGAGGATCTCCGAGGATTTGAGGGCAAATCCTTTCCAAGGAGAGGAGATTGGACCAAGAATGGTCAAGCGGAGCAAAGACGATTTTAGTCTAGAACACGGTTTGGATCCTTGGGGTCGAACCATGGGCTAGGCCACGGTCCTAGGGTCCACCCAAGCTTATTTTGAGTAAATTAAACAATAATATTTTGGTCAAGCTTGGTGGGTCAAGGAAAGTCGGGGAATGGGTCAAGAAGGAGAGCAACAAATGCAACCACGAGCTATTTTTGAGTGTGATCGCTTGAGTGCACCCAAGTGGGTTCGAACCCCAATAAAACACGAGCCAACAAGGTCCAAGAAAGTCAGCTATGAGGGGAAATTCGGCTGACCCAAGAAGCCCTCAAATGATACATTATTTTGTGCTTTAAGTCGTTTTCACTAGTGTTACTTTCATTACTTTATGCTTTATTGTTTTTAGTTGATAAAAATCTGATTTGTGAGGAGTTTTGGACGTCCCACATGCTCTACCAAGGTCAATCATGACCCTTGGATGATCACCTAAAAGCATGGAGAGGATTGAGCCACAAGTCGCTATCACACTTTATGCTTTTGTATTTTGTTTGTTTGCCTTAGTTTTTCAGATTTGTAAGGTCTTTTAAGACCAACTTTTTCGGCTGTTTTGAGGGCCTTTTAGGACCCTTAGATCAAGCTTAGATTGTATGGCTAGGATGTAAAGACTTGGTCTATATAATCCAAGCTCAAACCCTTGTAAAAATCAGATTTGAATGAATGATAAACCCTAGAGTTTGAGTTGAGTTTCCTTCATTATTCTCTTAGCTTAGTGCTTGAGTTAGTGAATGATTAATTAGTGGCTTAGTGCTTGATTAATCAAAACCTAAATCTACTACTTTGTGTTTAGATTTAGTTTTATCTTTTATATTTTTCATTTACCTACAAAAACCAGAAAATTGTCACCAAAAAAATCATCACTTGGCCGAAATTTCTACAAGTTTTACAAATCAATTTTAGTTGTATTCTTGAGTGAAATCAAACCCCATAGGTTTCACTCCAGCTAAGAAAATAAGGAAGAGTATGAACTCAAACTTAGGGTTTATATTCAATGTCAAATCTGAAAAATACATTGTATGAGTGAGGGTTTATATAATACCCTTGCTATCATCTAAGCCCTACATTCCCTAAAGATCTAAGGGCTACAAAAGAGCCTTGAAATGCAACAAAGAACTCGGCCCTATTGGCCTTACAAATCTGACCAAAACAACAACTTAAAGCATAAAGGTAGAGAGTGACATCTAGGTTCATCTACACCTTGTGTTTAGGTAATCATCCAAGGGCTAGGATTGACACCTTGGAGAGCAAGGAGAGCTAGGTCACATGCTCCTTAAATCTGAAAATAAACTAACTTACAACATAACAAAATAAATGAAAATGACATAAAGTAAATAAGATAAAGACATAAAGCATAAAGGTGAAACTTGAAAGCGACTTGTTTCAAAATATTGTATCATGTGAGGACTTTTGGGTCAGCCGAATTGCTCCCCCATGGCTGACTTTCTTGGACCTTGTTGGCTCGTGTTTTATTGGGGTTCGAACCCACATGGGTGCACTCAAGTGATCACACTCAAAAATAGCTCATGGTTGCATTTGTTGCTCTCCTTCTTGAACCATTCCTCGACTTTCCTTGACCCACCAAGCTTGGCCGAAATATATTGCTTAATTCACTCAAAATTAAGCTTGGGTGGACCCTAGGACCATGGTCTAGCCCATGGTTCGAGCCCAAGGACCAGAACCGTGTTTTTGACTAAAACCGCCTTTGCTCGACTTGACCATTCTTGGTCCACAATGGGGGCCGAAAGGATAATCTTAAGAGTAGACTCTCAGCTGGTGGCGAACCAGCTGAGGGGGGAATATGAAGCGAAAGATGACAACATGAGCCAATATCTGGGCAAAGTAAAGCACCTCACGGCCAACCTAAAGTACTTTGAGATCCACCACATCCCAAGGTCAGAAAACGGCAAAGCCGATGCGTTGGCCAAGCTGGCCAGCGCAACCGCCGACAATAGAGCCACGACGGTAACTGTGGACATCAGGAACAAGAAAGGGGTGCTAACAATGAATGCAGTAATCGAAGACAGCGGCTGGATGGGGCCTATAAGACTCTACAAGCTGACAAGTGAGCTCCCAGCAGATAAGGCGGAGGCCGCCAAGATAAAACGAATCGCTCCTCGCTTCGTCATTCGACATGAGGAGCTGTACAGACGGTCCTTCACAGACCCAATTCTGAGATGTGTCGGCCCCAACGAGGCCGCCTTCATGTTAAAAAGCATCCATTCTGGTGTTTGCGGACACCATGTAGGGGGAAGGAACCTGGACCAAAAATGGTCAAGGCTAGCAAAGGCGGTTTTTGTCCAAATCACGGTTTAGGTCCTTGGGCTCGAACCATGGGCTAGGTCACGATCCTAAGGTCCACCCAAGCTTATTTTTGAGTGAATTGCATAATAATATCTTGGTCAAGCTTGGTGGGTCAAAGAGGTCAAGGAAAGTCAAGACGGAGAGCAACCGAAAGTCGACGATTGTGCTATTTTTGAATGTGGTCGCTCGGGTGCACCTAAGTGGGTTCGAACCACAAGTCAATTAAATTTTCAAAGAGCAAAAGTCAAGGGAAGAGCTACAAGTCAGCCGAAAAAATGATCAAGGAAGCTTCACATGTTTTTCCTCAATGTGTCCCTTTCACACATGTCACTATCCACCTTTTATGCTTTATGCTTTATATTTTTGTTTGTTTATCTTCAAATTTCAGCATTTTGTAGAGGCATTTCAGCCGTTTTTTTTGGTTGTTTTCAAAGGCTACTTTGAGCCCTTAGATCCTCTTTAGATTGAAGGGTCAAGATGTAAAGCCTTGGTCTATTTAAACCAAGCATATCCTCATTGTATTTTCAGATTTTAGTTGAATGATAAAAACCCTAAGCTTGAGAGTTCTCAACTTATTTGAGTGTTCTTCATTATCTCCTTGCTTAGTGCTTGAGATTAGTGATAGATTAGTTTAGTGGCTTTGTGCTTAAACTAATCACAACACTAAATCTATTACTTTGTGTTTAGATTTAGTGACTATCTTTTATGTTTTCATTTGTTCACAAAATTTCAGAAAATTTCACACAAAAATAGCTTCATTAGGCCGTGTATTTCAAGGGTGTTTGAGATCGATTTTTGTTCATCCTTTGAGTGAAACTTGATCCACTAAGTTTCACTCCAAATTGGTTATCAAAGCCTAGGTTTGTTTTTCATTTTCGATTTGTTCTTTGTGTTGCCGAGTTGTCTTGTTTTCGATTTGCTTTTGTTTCGGTTTGATCTTGTTATTTTCGGTTATACTTTTGTTGTCCTCTTTATTTTTTCGTTTTTTTTTCTTTTAAATTTTCTTGTTTCCTAAAAACTTCCACAAAATTCTCACAAATTTTCACAAAATGGTTGAAGATCTACACTTGTGTTAGTGTTGGTTTCGGTTCTCACACTCAAAGGTCCTTGCTTTACTCAAAAATTTTCAGATTTTGTTTCTTTGATTATATCAATGGGTGTGTTTCTTCCTTTTGATGTTTCTTGTGGTACTACTCTTGATGAGACCATGTATGATTCTATGGAGAAAGCTAGAAGAGAGCTTGAAATCAAAATGAGTCGAATGAGGGGTAGACTTAAACCTAACCCTAGCCTTGATCTTGTGACTTTGAAGGGTCAAAGGGAGTTAGAGGCTAGAATGGCTCGATTAGGAGGAGAGCCACCCCCTAGTCTAGGCCGTGTGGATTGTGGAGCATTACATGCTCAAACCCTAACCCTAACCCTAGAAGAAAATCACCAAGTCGAAACCTTTAGGTCTAGGTGTACCATTATGGGAAGGGTTTGTAATTTGATTGTTGATGGGGAGAGTTGTTCTAATGTTGCCTCAAGCACCCTCATTGAAAAATTAGCCTTGCCTACACAAGAACACCCTAACCCTTACAAGATGAAGTGGCTAAACAATGGAGCCGAGATGAGTGTGATGGTGGTTAGACAATGCTTGGTTTCTTTCTCCATTGGTGGGGATTACATGGATGAGGTTTTGTGTGATGTGATTCCCATGGATGCTTGTCATCTCCTCTTGGGGAGACCTTGGAAGTTGGAAAGAAATGCTCATCATGATGGGAGGGACAATACCTATACTTTCAAGATTGGAGCTAAGAAAATCAAACTTGCACCCTTACCTCCGATTTTGAAGAACCCTAACCCACCCTCCTTGATTATGTCACACGAAAAAATGGGGATTGATGGGGGACCAGAAATTGAGCTTGGGGTTGGTCATGGGAAGGATGAGATTAATGTCCTTGCTAAGGTGTTCCCCAAAGGGCAATGCAAACCGCCCTCCATATTTGAGTCGTCCAAAGAGGTTATTTTGAGTGAAGAGGCCGAAACAAGTGAGGAAATGCATGTTGGTGAGAGATTGACCATTCACTTTGCTAAAGATGATCCGAACACTCAAGAGGAAAGCATGGGGTACAATGCCAAGCAAAGGGATGAGTATGATCATGAGAAGTGTTTGGCCAATGTCAAGAGGAAGGTATTCATGTGGTATGAGAATGTTGATGCAAGCAAAGAGTCGAGGGAATTTCTAAAATGGAAGTTCAAGGTGGGGATTGTCAATACCCAAGGAATGCTATGTGGTTATCATAATCAAGTCTATTCGAGTAGTTTCATGAAATGGGGATTCAAAGGGGGAACTAAGCTTGAACAAAAAGAGCTAAGTGATGATCTTCTACAATCTTCATCTAAGCTCAAGATAGAAGATGGCTCAAGTGAAAGTCCAAAGATCGACTTGTGGGAGGAGAACACTGCCCTCAAGACCATAACCGACTTAATCACACTCCTCATGTCATCTAATTCCACAAGTACCTTCATGATCGAGAGTGTAGCCCTCCAAATGATCAAAGACAACCCTAGAGCAATAAGGGGAAGTCAAGGAGAGGAGCTCAATGAGCTCAAAACTGAAAATTCGGGACACTCAATGAAATACAAGGATGAGTCGAATGGGAGTGCAAGGAATGATGGCATGGAAAGGCCAAGAAGAACCGTGAAATGGAGGATCATGGAAAAGAATGACCGTAGCAAGGGGTGGCGTCATGGTGATCCTAAGCGAGTTTCAATTGAGTTTGGGTATGAAGAGCTTGAGGATGAGCTAGAAAGTGAATGTAGGTTCAAGGAGACCATGGTAAGAGAAGAGAGTAGGGTCATTTGCACGAGCCAAGCAAGGGAAAATTATTCTCTCAATCAATCTCTAGGTCTATGGTGTTCTTGGGCACCCACAATCATGAAGTCCAATTCTTGTCAAGAAGCAAAAGGGGTATCGATCAATCTCAACAACGATCAAAGTTCAAACCGAGCAAGAGGAAGAGAGACCGAGGATTTGAGGACAAATCCTTTTCAAGGAGAGGAGATTGGACCAAAAATGGTCAAGGCTAGCAAAGGCGGTTTTTGTCCAAATCACGGTTTAGGTCCTTGGGCTCGAACCATGGGCTAGGTCACGATCCTAAGGTCCACCCAAGCTTATTTTTGAGTGAATTGCATAATAATATCTTGGTCAAGCTTGGTGGGTCAAAGAGGTCAAGGAAAGTCAAGACGGAGAGCAACCGAAAGTCGATTTATCAGGCTATTTTTGAATGTGGTCGCTCGGGTGCACCTAAGTGGGTTCGAACCACAAGTCAATTAAATTTTCAAAGAGCAAAAGTCAAGGGAAGAGCTACAAGTCAGCCGAAAAAATGATCAAGGAAGCTTCACATGTTTTTCCTCAATGTGTCCCTTTCACACATGTCACTATCCACCTTTTATGCTTTATGCTTTATATTTTTGTTTGTTTATCTTCAAATTTCAGCATTTTGTAGAGGCATTTCAGCCGTTTTTTTTGGTTGTTTTCAAAGGCTACTTTGAGCCCTTAGATCCTCTTTAGATTGAAGGGTCAAGATGTAAAGCCTTGGTCTATTTAAACCAAGCATATCCTCATTGTATTTTCAGATTTTAGTTGAATGATAAAAACCCTAAGCTTGAGAGTTCACAACTTATTTGAGTGTTCTTCATTATCTCCTTGCTTAGTGCTTGAGATTAGTGATAGATTAGTTTAGTGGCTTTGTGCTTAAACTAATCACAACACTAAATCTATTACTTTGTGTTTAGATTTAGTGACTATCTTTTATGTTTTCATTTGTTCACAAAATTTCAGAAAATTTCACACAAAAATAGCTTCATTAGGCCGTGTATTTCAAGGGTGTTTGAGATCGATTTTTGTTCATCCTTTGAGTGAAACTTGATCCACTAAGTTTCACTCCAGAACCTGGCCCATAAAGCCCTCCGTGCTGGATTTCATTGGCCGACAATGGTAAGGGATGCCAAAGAGTTGACTCGAAAGTGCCATAATTGTCAAATCCACGGTCCTGATATCCATTTACCTGCTCGCGACCTCCGTATGGTGCTCAACCCCATCCCTTTTGATCAATGGGGAATGGACATTCTAGGTCCATTTGCAACGGCCACCGGGGGTAGGAAATATGTCGTCGCCGCCGTTGATTATTTCACAAAGTGGATAGAAGTAGTGGCCGTTGCATCTATAACTGAAGCAGCAGTTCGAAAGTTTATATGGAGAAATGTGATAACCAGGTTTGGAGTGCCTAAGGTTGTCGTTTTTGACCACGACCGGCAGTTCGACAACCCCTCCATCAGGTCTTGGTTGGGGGACAATGGTACCATCGTTGCATACTCATCTGTCACTCATCCTCAGAGTAATGGGCAAGCCGAGGCCGCAAATAAGCAAATGCTAAACGAAATGAAGAAACGACTGGAAGACCTGAAAGGAGCTTGGGCTGACGAACTCCCCAGTGTCCTATGGTCCATCAGAACGACTGAAAAGGAGGCCACTGGTCATACACCTTTCAACCTAGTTGTACGACCCCACCAGCAACGCCGCAGCAAGAAGAGACAACCTTGATTTTCTGGACGAAACGAGAGATGAAGCGAGACTCAACCTGGCCGTGTATCAAGCAAGGATGCGACGGATGTTTAACCGCCGCGTCAATCACAGAGAGTTCAAGACAGGAGATCTTGTCCTCAGGAAGGCTGCCGCAACAGGAAAGGGGAATGTACATGAAAAACTGTCAGCAAGATGGGAAGGGCCGTACAAAATCACCACTGTAAAACGTCCAGGCACGTATTTTCTGGAAGATATGGCCGGCTGCGACCTTCCAAATCATTGGAATGTGGACACACTCAAGAAGTATTACGTATAAAAACACTGTAAGCACGAGCGTGCGGATATGTCGCCGCCGCTGCATTTTGTATCCTTATTATTTTACTTAGCAGTTGTTATTTTCTGAGAAACTGTCAAAAGCTAAGCAGGGGGCAAGGAGAGGGGATCACCCTGACAAATCACATATTTTGATTCAAAACTGTTGTGAATTTACTTGCGCAGGAAAAACCTGTCGGCCGCCAAAAGTCTGTCCATGAGTCGTGTGCCTGGGCAGGACCGGCCGCAGATGCGCGCCGCTAAAAGTCTGTCCATAGACTGTGTGCCTGGGCAGCACCGGCCGCAGATGCGCGCCGCTAAAAGTCTGTCCATGGACTGTGTGCCTGGGCAGCACCGGCCGCAGATGCGCGCCGCTAAAAGTCTGTCCATGGACTGTGTGCGTCATAAAGACGGCCGCAGATGCGCTGCTAAAAGTCTCGCCATGGATCGTGTGTTCGGCAAAGACCGGCCGCAGATGCGAGCCGCTAAAAGTCTGTCCAAATATCGTTAAAACTGTCCGAAGATTTTTTGGCGCCAGAAGCCGATGAGGCACGCCGTCTAAAAACTAAAAGTTGTTCTTACAATGAAAGGCAGAATGTATGATCAAAGGACTAATTAAAAGAGAATCAAATCATTCCTACAAAGCTAAAAGAAACAAAAAGCAAAAAAGGCAGACGAGAACAGGAAGGATCTGATACGCTATAAAGCCGCTCGACGCAATATAAAGAAAACGACGCAGTGGCTGAAGAAGTAAGAATTAGATTGAACGATCGGAAGTTAAAATAAGTATTAAACAAATAAAGTACATCGGCAGAAGCCGTTAAATACAAATAGAGAAGAAAGCGAAGTCGGCGGCCGTCACCCAAAACAGTGACCGCCCGCTAAAACAGACTAGCGCAAAAGAGAGTACAAAGCTAGTAGAAGCCGAGGAACAGAAGCGAGGCAACTGCTCCGCTACTGCCCGATGTTAAGCGGCGGTTGAAAATTTGATGACCCTGTACAAGAGGAGTCCGATGACGACTGCCCGAGTTCCTATGCAGGCCCTGACCCAGGAGGGGCCATGGAGGACTAACCGTCACCTGTCTCATTTTCCGGTTCATCCTCACTATCATCGGCCGTCTTCAGCTCCCAACCAGGTACCGGCGTGTCAAGGCCAAGTCCCAGCCTCTCACGGTACTTATCCCTTTCCGCCTCAAGCTCCCTGTGCTTGTCAAAATCAAAATAGGGAGAAACCCTCTGGATAAGGGCCTTACCATCTTCATCCCCTTGTACGTACCCTCGTTCGAAGCCGTCTGCGAACCCTCGGTTGTAGCCTTCCTGAAGGAGCTGCTGCCTTTCCGCGTCGAAGGCAGCCACCTTATGTTGCAGCTCCTTAAGCTGAGCGTCCTTGTCCATCAAAAGGGACGCATCAGAGGCGGCCTTAGCTTCAACCTGCGGGAGCTTCTCCTTCAGCTCTGACAATCTTTTCTCCGCCTGGTTCGTCCTTGTCTCGAACTCGGCCACATTCCTTATCAACTTCTCGTTCTCAGAACGAAGAAGTACGAACTCAGTCTTAACTCGGCCGAGCTCTTTCTCAAGTTTTGAGACGGCCGCACGGCCCTCTTCATACCCGCAGAAATCGACCGTTGAAGTTGTGCGGCTTGATCGCTGATTTTATCAATGACGCCCCATGCTCCACCAGCTCCATCTGCCGCATGACAATCCTCAGACCGCTATTAGCTTATTCAGCTGGTCCCTGAACTGGCCGGCAGGTGTCAGAGGCTTGCCGCCAACCTTCGTACCCGCAGCCCCCACGGCGACGGTAACTTTCCCTTGATCTTGCCCAGCCACCTTCTGCAGACAAAAGAAAGAGTTCAGATCCATCTCACTGAACTTTGGAACTGATGACACGCTATCTGCCGGGACGTCCAGAACGTTACTCCCAGACAAAAACCCTTCAGAAAAGGGATCTGAACTAACCTTTCCTTTGTCATGTGGCCCAGGCTGGGGCATAGAAGTGGTAGTGGGATCAGGACGGCTGCTCTCCTCAAACTCATCCTCAAGGTTAACAAAGAAAGGCTGAGGGGTATAAGAGCGCTGAGGAGAAGGGGCCGGCTGATCTTTTGTCGAACGCTCGATCTTTGGCGGGGGAAGGTTCTCGGCCTTCTCTGTCTTTTGTCTCTTCGCCTCTTTGGACCTCTTGTTGCTGACTATCTTCCTCTTCGGGATAGACGACGGGTTCAGAGTAGGAGGTTTTGGTACGAAGTTCTCCATGATTGTTCTTAAAACTTCTTTTCGGTCGTTTTTATCAGCAACCGGCCGAGCAAGATTGAGAACCTTATTTGAATCAAGGCTGATGCGTTCGTAGTCAACGGCGGTAAGCTCACGGAAAGAATCTGCACGCAAACGACAGACGTTAGAAAACAAGAACGAAGCGCACAAAAGACAAAACATTATACAAGCCGGCCCCGGATTACCTGGATTCAGGGCCGGGATCAGGCCGACCCTGCCCAAAAACTCGTCTGTGAAAATGACCTCGGCCGGCGGTAGCCAATACCGAGGCTGATTCCCTTCGTCAAGTCGAAAGTAATCAAGAACTCGGTCCACATCGGCTGATCTGGGAACCTGTTTAGCCGAAAGCACCGTAATAGGACTAAACTCCTCGGCCGTCTCGAAACGACGGTGGACTTTATTCCTAAACCTTCGAGGGATGGTCCACGGCTTTGGGCTGTAGACGTTGAACCATCGGTCTTTCCAATTGTGAACGGACGATAGTTTCTTATGAACGGTCTGATACCCAGGCTCGTACTTTATTCCCCAGTAGCCCGAGTATTCATCGTTTGTCCCCTTGGACATTGTAAGCGAATGCATTATTCGAAACGCGTCCACGGACAGGGGAAGGTTAACAAACAGACACGTCCACGTAAATGCTACCATCGTACGGATGGCGAAAGGATTGAGCTGACATAGGGCCGCGTTCGCCCTCTGCAGAAGTAATTCTATAAAGGGGTGTAGAGGGAAACGAAGCCCAAATTCTAGGTGCTTTGTAAAGACGGCCGTATAGCCATCTGGGGGTTGTGTAACCGTATCATCGGCCTCGGGAATCGAAAATTTCCACCCATCACCCAAGTTATAGTGATCAGCGGCCAGCAGATGACCAGTCTTTATTAACATCAGATCTCTATAGGGACCCTCTGGTTTTTGTAGCATGGGGGCTCTATACAAGGCTCTATCTAGTTTATTTACCCTAGGCGGCGCGGCCTGTGACGTCGAGGCCTCAGGGATGTCGTCCACAGGAAATGCAGTACATAGGGGAATGGCATCGATCAATTCAGGGTCATCGACCTTAGAATCAGTCACATCTAAATAATCCTCTACACTACGGAGGGGGGGAGAATCCGGTTCGACGAAAGAAGTCATGATAAAATAAAGTATGGACGAATGAGTTATCTAAAACAAGAAGACGGCGGCAGGAAACACAGCAGGAACAGCGGGGGAGTTAGGGTTGCAGGAAGTACGAGAGATTCAAAGGAGTAGTGAGTTTTTAAGTAAATGAAAAAGATGAAGCGCAAATGAGGAATCCTTTGGGTATTTATAGAGAAAAGGTGAACAGTAACCGTTCAACCCCCACCACACACGTGTCACACATGTAGAGGAAGGAAGACAGAAAGCCCAGTCTAGAGCACAGGAAACAAGGCCCAAACAGATTGGCGCCAAAACCCAAACAATTCATAATGTTTTCAAATTCAAAAGCTTGCCAAGGAAGCAAATACCCAAGACAACGGCCCACCATGCATCAAGATCACGAACAGCTCCCACCTTCTGAGGAAGCCGTTCGGGGACAAGTTGATGGGGCATGGTTAGCCGGCCGACGTACCACCTTCCAGACTTTGGATCAACATGGAAGATGTCTCACCCTCGGTCGTACACTATCGGCCGGTCATGCTCAGAATGTTGAGAATAAGGGGACACGTGTCAAAGATTGTTCCCCACTTGACAGCAAAACTCCCTATAAAAGGAGGAAGAATCTCAAAGCTAGGGGACACTGACAATAACACCAAAAAAAGGTATAACTTAGATTTTCTCTCTCTACATCATAAACTTTACTTCACATCAACTTACTTAAGCATCGGTGGAGTTATCCTCGGAAGCTCCCGAGGCTAGGTTTGTCATTTGCGTAGGTCGACCAACGAGGGAAATTCAACCTCAAATCATTAGTCTCGAGTTGTAATCTATTTCATAAGAGTTTGTAACCCGAAACAGTGACAAATGTCGACCATAGAAACCATGATTTCTGCTTTATATATATATATATATTAGATTAGATTAAATTACAGAAAAATATATACAAAAAATATTTTAAACAAAACTAATAAAAATATATTTAAAAGATAAGTAAGTATAATCTTTATAGATGATCTGGATGGGTCCGGGCATGAAAATCAGTCTATAAGTTATTATAGAGTATAAAACTTACTCCCCATGATATATTTAAAATTTTAGAAAAAGAAAGATGTACTTTTGAAATTACATTTATGAATGGAATGGAATGGTACTCAAATTAAGTATCACAAGTGGCGTCAGCTCATTAATTCTTAACTTCATATATATATATATATATATATATATATATATACACAAACAAAAAGTTTCTTGTTCACTCACCCCATCACTCACTCCATTCATGCGTTAAGTTACAACATCTCACACAATTTTCCCATTAAATTGCGTGATCAAAGTCCACATAATTTTCCCGTCATATAAATTTATGGATTCAACGGATGAAGAATTCAACGGCTCAACAAGCTTCACGACAAAAGGAAGGCGAACCAAACGTCAACGGACCACCACCACGTCCATTTACGCCGGCGGTAGTGCTTACCTTGAAAACAGCTATGGTTCGTCCGCTTCAGCGACCCCTTCCGATTACCAGGATGTCGTTAGCGAGGTCTCAACTGAGGAGCAGGACCTCGCCAACTGTCTAATTCTCCTTGCACACGGCGTACAGAAGAAACGGTCATCCAAAAATAATATCACTACTAATAATAATATTAATATTAATGGTGTATACGATTGTAAGACGTGTAACAGAACGTTTCCGTCGTTTCAAGCGTTAGGCGGGCACCGTACAAGCCACAAGAAAACCATCAAACCGATCACGATCTCGACACCACCGAAACCCAAAGAGCAACCTCCGAAAGCTGGCAGTCAGAATTCATCCCCTGTTCCACCACCACACGCACACGCGACGACAAAACCTGTCAGAATATATCGCAACACCGATAAGACGTCGGGCGCGACAGCAAGGGTGCACGAGTGCTCAATTTGCGGGTCAGAATTTCCGTCAGGACAGGCCTTAGGAGGGCATATGAGAAGACACAGGCCAGCCACCACGCATCTCGACAGTCCGATCAATACCATCGATATCACTTCGACGACTAAGATAGATTTGGGTGGAGTCAATAATAATAATAATATATTGTCGTTGGATCTTAATCTCCCAGCACCATCTGATGATCATGATAATGAAGTAGTTCTTCTTGATGATGATGATCATGACGACGACGATGATGATGATGAGTGTTCTCACATGGTGGAGACCAAGTTCCATGTTATTCCATCACCAGCTTTACTCATGGATTGCCACTACTAATTTTTTTTTGTTTTCTAATTTAATCAAATATTTTATTGCTACATGGATATATTATACATATTGACTTTTACTGTGAATTATTGAGTCTCAGGATACGTTTTTTTTTGTAATTTATTTGGAGTTAATACATACTCGTTCATGATACATGACATTGTTTGTGACTATTCTTGCGATATTAATGAATCAAACTGAATTTTTTTGTACTCTTTAATTCTGTAAAATTGTAACTACGTAGTTATTATTCAATTACGTGTAGTTGTAAATTATTTGATAATAATTGATTAGGATGGAATTAGTTAGTAATTAGGGGAGTAAATAGTTGGTTTTGGGTTGGTTGAGTAAGTGATGAAGTTTTAGTGAAAGGGGGGGTAGATAGCAAGTTTGAAGTAAGAGTGTTTGCTTTGAGTAAGTGGCTAGCATTGGTGTTTGCCTTTCATTCACGAAAAGTAAGTGACGAGGGGTATCTACTTATTTTCCACCTTTTTATCGGTCTACTTTCCTTAATCCTTTTGCTTGCACTTCTTTTATACATTGATTTGTTATTTAGTGTACGGAGTAGCTATTAAGCAATCCATTCACTTATACTTCGATACAAATTCAAGATTCATACTCCCTCTATTTCAGTGAATTGTTTACAGTTTGATTTTTTTGTGAGGGGAAAAAAAGTCAAACTGTAAACAAATGACTGAGACAGAGGGAGTACAAAGTACTGGTATTTCCTTTTCTTATTATTCATAATTTCTACTTTCTCATTTTCTTCTAAAGCATCCATATTTAAATCTTTATTTTGTCGAACTTTTAAAATTTTGACAGTAAACATGTCAAAAATTATTAAAATTTATGTCATACACCCTCCATTTTACTCATTTTAGCTTCATTTATCTTTTTCAGCAATTTCACTCATTTAACTTTTTATTTTATTTTATTTTATTTTATTTAGAATCACCTTTAACATTGAAAGTAATAATTATACCCCTACAAATACACTCAATTTACCTAATTTCCACAAACTTTACTATTAAAATGGGTCCCACCAAGCCAAATTACCAATACTACCATTAAGTTTTACACTTTTCTTAATATTTGTACGAAAGTGAATGAGGTTATCTTATTGAAATAGAGTAATACTCTATAAAATAAGTTAGGCAAACCTTGCATAAATGCTCGTGCGATATATTATACACTAATCAAATTGTACATATATACGAAAGTGATTTACACCTATATAAATAAATTGAGTTATTTTTATTTTAGTCTAAGAACTTAAAAAATAAACTATAAGGAGGTAGAATTTAATAAACTCATATTGTAATTCAAACTCATAATGTCTAATTCAAACATGTTTTTGATACAGAGGTAGACTTTAGTAAATTCGTGTTGTAATTCAAATAACTAATAAATTCATCGCCGTTAAACTATTTGGTAACATTTTTGGGACATATTATCAATACTACTATAGTAACGTTTAAAATTTAGGATTATTTGCTAGGAATAATTCAAACTGGTTCTCTTATTTCATAAATAATCCAAACTATTAAAAATTCATTCCAATAATGTACTTTGACCAATTTTAACCTGCTTTAATCGATATAAAAAAAAAAAGAGGTGAAAGCGGTTTGAATTTTACTTAAAATAAAAGAGAGGTAAACTTAGAGTAGTTTTCACCAAAAACATGAGTCGATCAACGCCATCTCCTTGCGAAGTGGGACGAGCTATGATAGTCCGCCTATGCCTACTTTTGATGCTCCACCCGCTAAGGTGGTAAGTGAAGTAGACCCTACTCTTGTCTCTAATGATATGCATGCTACACGTAATGGTTTTGTAGGTGATGTGAGCAAGAAGAATGCCGAGCTAGGAGGGGCAGCCGTGGGGCCCCACTCGGCCAAGCAAGGAGCCGTGAGTAGTGGTGGTGTGCACGTGGAGAATAAGAGTGGTGTGCACGTGGAGAATAAGACCAAGGAGCAAGCGAAGGACAAGCCGGTTGAGCCACCAATTCAAATCAAATTGCCATTCCCAAGTCGAGTGGTAAAGTCAAAGCTTGACACACAATTCGGTAAGTTCATGCAAGTTGTCAAGGATTTAAAGGTAACGGTCCCTTTCACTGAACTTGACACACAAGTCCCTGCTTACGCTAAATTTTTGAAAGACATCCTCACCCGTAAAAGATCGTTTAGTGAGGTCGAGACTGTGGCTTTTACTGCGGAATGCAGCGCTCTCTTGCAAAACCAGTCTCCTCCTAAACTGAAGGATCCGGGTAGCTTCTCCATCCCTTGCACTATCGGAACTACTTTCATTGATAACGCCTTATGTGATTTAGGTGCAAGTGTGAGTGTCACTATCGGAACTACTTTCATTGATAACGCCTTATCGGAACTACTTTCATTGATAACGCCTTATGTGATTTATGTGATTTAGGTGCAAGTGTGAGTGTCATGTCATGTTGTAAAGGTTACGAACATCACGCTCCAAATGGCGGATCGTTCTGTCAAACGCCCTCTAGGTGTTTTGGAGGACGTTCCTGTCAAAGTGGGTAAGTTTTTCATTCCCGTCGATTTCATAGTTCTTGACATGGCCGAGGACTCCCAAATTCCTATCATTTTGGGTCGGCCTTTCTTCCACACTGCTGGTGCTATTATAGACGTAAAGAACGGCAAGTTGACTTTGGATGTAGGAGGTGATTCAATTACTTTTAATCTGTCAACCGCTTTAAAGCGTCCCATGTTGGAGGAGCATGTCTTTGCCATAGATGTCATTGATGATTGTGTGAACGAGAACTTACCTAGAGTCCTCGAGAGGAATCCTCTTGAGGTTGTGCTTTGTTGTGATTTGCATGCAGGTGAGCTAGGGAGGATGGACGAGGGTAGAGCTGTGATCAAAGATGATGTGCGTAGTGTTGCATGTGTTGGCCGAGATGGTGTGGGCCTTGACGATGATGACCGAGTTGCTAATGTGGATGATGATAATGGAAGAGTGGATGATGACGAGGATGACGGTAGCGGGTTCGTGTACGACGCGACCCACGGATGGTGGTACTTCTAGTACCTATGCTGAGCCCCCCGTTTGAAGCTGGATTTTTTTTTTTGGGGGGGGGGGGGGGGGGGGGGGGGCGTTTCTTATGTATATATCTTGTATGTACTTTATTTCTTTTTAGATTTTGCTCGTTTTTCTCCCCTATTTTATGGTTCCCGTGTTGATGTGCTTTAGGACACATTGGGGACAATGTGTTGTTTGGTTTGGGGGGAGGAACGCTTTGCTTTTCATTTTTGCGTTTTTCTTTTTCGTTTTTCTTTTTTTTTTTTCAAAAAATTTACAAAAAATCCAAAAAAAAAAAATATTCAAAAAAATCACAAAAATACGTATCCCGAATCGTTTTTGCGAGCTTGTTTTGACCTTATTCTTTCCTGACATCCCTTCCCTTGTATGCTTTTGGCTTTGGCTTGATTTATATTGATGGATTAGCACTACGGGGATGTTTAGACGCGCTAGTGGATGATGGCATGCTTTTACTTGTTGGCTTTATCACTTTGCGGACTTTAGCTACTCTTTTTGTGAGGTTTTTAGCCTCCAGAGGCCGGTTCATCTATCTCGGTCCCCGTGCTTATATTGTGAGTAGTTCTCCTCGTGGGGTACGTAACATTGACGCGCATAAGTGTGGCCCCTATCCCGTGTTCTCGGCGATTTTGTCACTTGTTTGTGCATATGAGGCTTTAGTTGATTTCATTCTAATAACCTTGTTCTTACATGGTTTTTATCCTCTCATATATGATCCTATTACCCTTATCCACATGAGTTTGCTAGCTACTTGCCATATAGCCTACCCTAGCCTAGCTAATTACCGCTTTTGCTTACTCTTGTGCTTGTCCTTCGGGTTTTGATCATTGCTACGACTTGCTGATGTCGTGAGCTTGAGAGTGTTGGTGAATATGAGTCGGGATTGCTGTTTCTCCGACTTTGATGAGGTATTTCCGCAACTTATGAGTGTGCTCTTTGCTCAAGAAAAAAAAAACAAAAATCTGAAAAAAACGAACACAACACAAAAATGCAAAAGAAAGAAATTGTGTGCACAAAATGAAGAGTTGTTGTTGTTACATGAGTGAGCACTTGTAATCAATTGTCTTGTTGCAATGATGTGTAGAGGAGGCCGATTTGCTGTTTTCGGTCCGTTTATCATGAGAGTTGGGTTCCGTATTAGTTGGACGAGCACTTGAGTAGTACAAGTGGTTTCTAGTGGCTTAGCTCCACGATTCCATAATCTATTAGTCCACCTTCCTACCCTTACCCTCTCTTTGGCCTTTACACACCTCATTTCCTATGTAAGTCCTCATGTTTGTTACGTTTATTGTGACATTATTTGTGTACGGAAATGCGAGATTTGGTCCACATTAGATTGCGGGCGTGCTTCCACAAGTCGAGTAGGTGAGTGTCATCACAGATATCACCTTGTTCATCATTTGCGCTAGAGTGGAAACCGCGAGAGGTCCGTGATTTAATTGCTAGAGAGCCTAAGTCTAAGTCATGCTATTCATTCTGCGCCGTCTTGTAATTCTCATCCGTTAGCTAGCTTTTTCCTACGTCCCATGTTGCTTCGAGATCGATTGCCATTTGCTTAAGCAACTTGCGGTTTGGTGATTGTTTGGGGAAGTCTTCTTTTTCTCGCTTTGTCCTCTATTTTCTGTCATGCTTTGTTGCTTGAGGACAAGCAACGGTTCGGTTTGGGGGAGTTTGATGTGTCTAATATTTATATACGTATAGCCCCCTTGTTCACGAGCGATTCTTTGCGTTTCCCGTGCTTTTACTTGCATTTCGCTTCCTATTTCTCTCTGTTTTGGCCCTGCTGCGTTTTTATGTCTATTTTGTCGGTAAAAGCGCTTATTTGGAGATTAGGATGCTTGTCGGGAAGTTTCGTGAAGTTTCATAAAGTTTCGTAAAGTTTCATGGTGTTTCGAGTTGGTTTCGTGCCGTTTCGGTTGCGCACGAGCCACGTTTCAACGTATGAAGGTGTCCCGGGACCTTGGGATGGAGTTTGAAGCTCTTATAATCATTTTGGAACTCGTCTCGACCCCTTGGGACGACATAGAAGCAAAATAAAGCTAAGTAAAGAAGTGCCAAAAAAAGAGAAGAAATCTGAACACCACGGGATGGCTTCCCGTGGCCTTGGGATGCACCTACCTCCTTGTCTCGGTCGGGACCTGGAGTGAAACTTATGGGGATAAGATTCACTCAAAGGATGAACAAAATCAAACCTTGAAATCCCTTGAAAATCTCGGCCACTATAATGTTTTTGTGAGATGATTTTTTCTGAAATTTTGAGAACAAGGAAAATAAAAGGGATAGTAACTAAATCTACACACTAAGTAATAGATTTAGGTTGTGATTAATTAAGCACAAAGCCACTAATTAATCTCTCACAAATCTCAAACACAAAGTAAAGAGATAAATGAAGAACACTCAATTTTGAAACTTAGGGTTTCTTTTTCTTTCAAAGCAAATCTGAAAAATGTGAGGCAAGGATGAGGGTTTATATAATACCCTCATCTAATCTTGACCATCCATTACAAGCTAATCTAAGGGCTACAATCAACCCCCAAATACTACAATATACTCGGTCAAATGAGGCTCACTTGAGCTGAAAATTTGAACATAAAACAACAAATACATAAAGTAAAAAGCATAAAGTAATAAAGGTAGATAAATGATACGAATGAAAATGACATTAACATAAAACAATGTGATTGTTTGTTGGGACTTTGTTGGGCCGGCTCCTATGGGACCTCCTTGAGCTAGCTTGTGAACCATGTGAGTCCTTTTATTGGAGGGTTAACTCACATGGGTGCACCCACTTTGACCACATTCAAAAATAGCACAATCTTGACTTTTTATTGCTCTCCATCTTTGACTTCTCCTTGACTTAGCTTGATCACTAGGGTTGGCTCGATTTGACCATAGAATTGACTTTACTTATCCCCTAGTGATGCCTTGACCCTTGGTCTAGGCTTGGGTTTGAGCCCATGGGTCTAACCCACGGCCCCCCTCGGCTTCACCCTTGGTTTCCTTGACCAATTTTGGTCCAATCTCCTCTCCTTGGAAAGGACTTGTCCTCAAGTCCTTGGAGATCCTCTTGCTTCCTCCCTTGCTCGATTTCAAGCTAGAATCTCGGCTCAACCTTTGCTCGATCTTGGCTTTCACGGTTTTAGTCTTCCACGGGCACCACTTAGCTAGAGTTTGTAGAAGTGGTTGGACTCCTTTGCCTTGGCTCGAAGAATTGATCACATTTTCATCCTTGGTCACGGTTTGCTTGACCACGCATTCTTCCTCGAGCATTTCTTTGAGCCCTCGACTCATAACCATGCCATCCATCCATTCTTGCTCATGTTCGAGCCCATCAATGATTCTCCACCTTAAAGATCCGCTTGATCTTTCCTTACCATCGATTTTTGTTCTTTCATTGACCACATTCTCAATGTAGTCGGTTGTTTCCTTGTTGATTGATGCTTCACCTTCATGAGGCTCCTCTCCTAGAGTCCTCCTTGTCATGCTACTGCTTCGCTCACATTCCGAGCTCACCTTTTCCCCTTGCTCTTCTCCACTGCCCAAGGCCCTTCAACTTCTCAAGCTCATGCAATTTCGGCCTTGACTTCATCTCCTTGCTAGGTTTCGGCTCAATGAAGGATTCAAATAGGCACGCATTGGATTTACAACCCATCATTGGTGGTAGGGGAGCTAAGACAATGAGCTTTTCACCATACTTGAATGAGTAGGTGTTGTCTCTTCCATGATGGGAAGAATTCTTTTCAAACTCCCAAGGTCTAGGAAGCAGCCCGTGGCAAGCATCCATGTCCAACACTTCACATACAACTTCATCCTTATAGTCTTGACCAATTGAGAACGAGACTTGGCATTGTTTGTCAACTTTGACCTCGGCTCCTTGATTGAGCCATCTAAGCTTGTATGGGTGAGGATGCTTCAAAGTAGGCAAGGCAAGCTTATCAATGAGGGTCTTGGAAGCAACATTAACACAACTTCCCCCATCGATAATCAAGTTACACACTCTCCCCATGATGGTACATTTGGACCGAAATATTTGGTGCCTTTGGTCCATATTCTCGTTTGATTCTTGGGTGTGCATCACTCGCCAAGTGACCAAGCTCAATCCCGAGTCCGGGGGAACAATGGTCTCGGCCATCTTCACTTCCTCAACTCCCTCTTTTTTTTCTTCCTCACAAACCAACACTTCATCGTCTCCCCAATGCACAACCTCACTTGTGTTCAAGGTCCTCTTGCTAGGGCACTCCTTAGCAAAGTGACCATACCCTTGACATTGGTAACACTTCTTGAGAGGGACGGTTCTCTTAGGGCCATAGTCGATTCCCTTTCCCTTGTCAACTCTTGATGGGTTAGTGGTAGGGCAAGGCTCAACAATTTTGATCCCCCCTTGGCTCGACATGGGGTTGGTCTTGGGGGTGCTCTTAGCCGACTCTCCTCTCCCCTTCTCTAGCCTCTCCACACGTGTAGCCATGGTAACCGCCTCATCGAATGACCACAAGTTTTGCATTTTGACTCGATTTGCTATCCTAGGGTTTAGGCCCTCAACAAACCTTGCAATTTTTTGTTCGGGTTTCTCATTCATTTCACATTGGAGGGTGAGTTGCTCAAAGTCCCTAAGATAGGTTTCAATGGGGTGTGACTCTTGTTTTAGTTGAGCTAGCTTGAGGAACATGTCTTGAGTGTAGTCTTTGGGAACAAACTTGTCTTTGAGTTTCTTTTTGAGTTTGAGCCATGACTTGATGGGTTCCTTACCCTCTCGGTTTCTTTGGTTCTTAAGGTTTTCATACCAAAGGGAGGCATAACCCTTAAACTTCATGATGGCTACCTTGAAACACTTCCTATCGGAGTACTCCTTGAATTCAAAAATTCTCTCAACCGATCTAAGCCAATCTAGGAGATCCTCGGGGTTCAAGCTACCATAAAAATCGGGTATGTCCACCTTAATGTCTCGGTCATGATCTCTAGGGTGGGCCTCAAGGGATTCTTCCGAGTCCGAAAATTGATCTTCCATGTGAGGAGGAACTTGTCCTCTCCCACGCCCCCATACCCCATCCCACTACCTTCCTCTTCCCCTTCACCCCTTCTTGGTTCATTCATGTTTTGTTCCAAGAGTGTGTTAATAGCATTCATCATCAAAGTGCAATTACCGGTGAGTTGAGTCAATTTCTCTTCTAAATCGGAAAGTCTTTTACCCTCTCCTCTATTCTCTTCCATTTTGTGAAAGTTTTGTGAGATCTTTTGTGGAAATTTTGTGGAAAATGAACAAGGAAAACAAAGAAAGAAAACGAAAAATTGAAGAGGAAAACAAACCCTAAAATTTCGGCTAACACAAGAACAAACCCAACCAATACTAACACAAGTGTAGATCTTTAACCATTTTTGTAAGATTTTGTGGAAAATAAAACAAGGAAATTAAAAGAGAAAACGAAAAATGTAAGAGAGAAACTTCAAACAATTCGACCCTAAACTTAGATAAACCGAAAAATTGAAAATGAAAATGAAAATCAAGAACAAACCTAGGCTTTGATAACCAATTTGGAGTGAAACTTATGGGGATAAGATTCACTCAAAGGATGAACAAAATCAAACCTTGAAATCCCTTGAAAATCTCGGCCACTATAATGTTTTTGTGAGATGATTTTTTCTGAAATTTTGAGAACAAGGAAAATAAAAGGGATAGTAACTAAATCTACACACTAAGTAATAGATTTAGGTTGTGATTAATTAAGCACAAAGCCACTAATTAATCTCTCACAAATCTCAAACACAAAGTAAAGAGATAAATGAAGAACACTCAATTTTGAAACTTAGGGTTTCTTTTTCTTTCAAAGCAAATCTGAAAAATGTGAGGCAAGGATGAGGGTTTATATAATACCCTCATCTAATCTTGACCATCCATTACAAGCTAATCTAAGGGCTACAATCAACCCCCAAATACTACAATATACTCGGTCAAATGAGGCTCACTTGAGCTGAAAATTTGAACATAAAACAACAAATACATAAAGTAAAAAGCATAAAGTAATAAAGGTAGATAGCGACATGAATGAAAATGACATTAACATAAAACAATGTGATTGTTTGTTGGGACTTTGTTGGGCCGGCTCCTATGGGACCTCCTTGAGCTAGCTTGTGAACCATGTGAGTCCTTTTATTGGAGGGTTAACTCACATGGGTGCACCCACTTTGACCACATTCAAAAATAGCACAATCTTGACTTTTTATTGCTCTCCATCTTTGACTTCTCCTTGACTTAGCTTGATCACTAGGGTTGGCTCGATTTGACCATAGAATTGACTTTACTTATCCCCTAGTGATGCCTTGACCCTTGGTCTAGGCTTGGGTTTGAGCCCATGGGTCTAACCCACGGCCCCCCTCGGCTTCACCCTTGGTTTCCTTGACCAATTTTGGTCCAGGACCACTGTCCCGGAGCCCAGGGACGGCTCCCGACTCCTCGTGTGCTTAAATTATTTCGTCTATTTGAAGGGGTTGAAAGCCTATTTTCGAGACACACTTTTTACAGCATTTTCTTAACACTTTAAAGTTCATTCTCAAGAAAACTGTCCACTCTTGGAGGAGTTTTCGGTTATTGTGGGATGGTCCACGCGTACGACCCCCGTAGTAGTGAGAAGTGAGTTTGGTTTTAACGGGAGACTACGACAATATCTCTCGAAGACCAATGCTCAAGCTGAGGGATTGTACGATGATGGTGTCGTCAACATGCGGCGCTTGTGTGAGCGCTACATGAACCTCAACGACGTGACCATTTCGGACCGCTCGAGGAGGAGAGCCCTTGGGTTTTGCTTGCTTCATCGCTATGGCTTTGCTGGGCGATGGATGATGGTGTGCATGGCCATGCACGGTATGCACGAGTGATGGAGGAGATGGAGCTAGGCCATGATCCTTCAGCTTTGATCCTAGCCAAGACCATACTGGGCTTGGACGACCGTCAGGCTAATCGTCTAAGTTCGTACCGTGGCTTTGCTAGGATTCTGCAGGTGTGGCTTATGGAGCGGTTGCGCATATTGGCTCCACCTGGGAGTGAATCGTACAAGACGGCAGGGATAACGACTCGTGCACTCCACTGGGTCGTGCCTCGGGAGCGTTCAGTGAACTACTTCCAAGGGTTTCTTCGAGAGAGGACCATTAGGTGGGTTGTGTCGTGGTGGTCCATTCGACACATCACGGCACCGTCGGTCACAGATGCTGCTAACGGCATCATGTTGTGCGGGTTCGAGCGAGGTGTATGGATCCACCCTCATCGGCTGAGGAGGCAGTTCGGTCAAGCTCAAGTTATTCCTACGGAGGACACCCATGTTCACGAGGCGGTTGTTATGAACAACCAAATCATTGAGGCATGGGCGCGAGGGTGGTCCGATCGAGTGACCTAGGCTAGGCCAGCCTGTTTCGAGACTACGCGCGTCTCAGACTTCTATCGTCGATGGTGCATTTCTCATCATCCTCGCGAAAGGGAGAACATGCGAAGGCGGGAATAGACGGGTCCGAGGCCTTCGTTGGCGCATGCAGCTGTGCGAGGGAACCGAGTTTATAGCGAGTTGGCGAGCTCGAGTGCGGGAGCGTTTGGATGAGAAGTCGAAGGATGTTGCTGAAGAAGACCCTGTCGAGCCCCCAGGATTTGAGAGGAATGTTCCAAATCCGGTGGTTGCGTCGGTGATCGTTATTGCGGATGCTTCCAAGGACGACGAGGAAGACAAGAATCCAAAGCGGCGTAGAAGCGACTCTTAGCTTTTAGATTTAAATGTTTTATTCAAAGAATGTTTTGTTTATTTACTTTGTTCAATGAATAAAATAGAGTTCGAAAGCTAGTTTTGAAACTCTTTGCCTAAAATGTGAACATTTCAAGATTAATGAATAATAAAGAAAAGTGTTTGCTTTTTGTCTCGTTTTGTTTGCTTTTGTTTTGTTTATCCTCGACCTTTTTAAGCTTCGGATATGCGTTTTTGTTCTAAGTCCTCGACCTTCTTAAGCTTTGGACGTGTATGTAAATACTCGACTTATGAAGCTTTGGATATGTTTGTTTTGTTGTAAATCCTTGACTTATGAAGCTTTGGATGTTAACTTTGTAAAAATTTGGGTTGTGCCTTTGCGAGTTGCCTACGTATCCGCGTGTGTTACGGAATCAAACCTAGCGTAGTTCGTGAATTTGGTTGAGTCTTTTGCAAGACTGCCTACGTATCCAAGTGTATGGAATCAAACCAAGCGTAGTTCATCATTTTGGTTGGGTCTTTTGCAAGACTGCCTACGTATCCAAGTGTATAGAATCAAACCAAGCGTAGTTCATCCTGCGAGTGTATGTGTGTATGTGTGTGTTCGTGTTCGTTTGAAATACACTGCAAAGTTGTGTAGAGCTTAAGGGTAGTATTTCTTAAGCTGATCGAGGTTTGTAGGCAAGTTGAATTCTTCACCGTCAAGGTCGGTTAGTTTTACCGCTCCTCCGGGAAGGATTTCCTTAACCAAGTACAGTTCGGCCCAATTTGGTTTGAATTTCCCCCTTGGATCGACCGGTAATGGTGCCCTTACTGATTTTAAGACCGGTGACCCACGTTGATGTTGCGTGGTTTGACTCGCTTGTTGAATGCGCGTTGTAGACATGATTGGTACATTCAAACTGTGCTTAGCGAATGTAAGCGTCTTTCGTGTAGGAGAATGAGTTGCTCGTATCGTTCGCGTGCCCATTCTGCTTCAGGTATGTCTGCTTCCACGAGAATTCGAAGTGATTGCATTTCGATTTCTACGGGTTGTACGACTTCCATGCCATAGGGTCAGGAAGTAGGGTGTTATCCCTGTTGGTGTGCGTATTGTGGTGCGGTATCCCCATAATGCAAAAGAAATTTTGTGTGACCAGTCATGGCAAGTGTCGATCATCTTTTTTGAGGATGGTTACGACGGTTTTGTTTGCAGCTTCTACCGCTCCATTGGTTTGAGGTTGGTAGGGTGACGATCTGTGTCGTTGAATTTTGTATTTTGTGATGAGTGGTTCGACTTCCCCTCGAAAATGTGAGCCTTGATCGCCGATCAGCTCGTGGGGTATACCGTATCTGCATATGATGTTGTTTTGTATAAACTTGACGACTTCTTTCGTGCCAAGCTTACGTTATGATGTGGCTTCGACCCATTTCGTGAAATAGTCGATGGCCACAAGGATGAAGGAGTGTCCTCCTGCGCCCACCGGATGTACTTTGCCTATAACGTCAATTCCCCATGTCGAGAATGGCCATGGCGATGTGAGGCTGTATAGAGGTGAAGGGGGTACATGTTGTACGTTTGCGAAGATCTGGCAATTGTGGCAATGCTTGACGTATTTCGTGCAATCGGCTTCCATGGTTGTCCAATACCATCCTAGCCTAAGGATTTGTTTGCATAAGGCTCGTGCGTTCATGTGTGGTCCGCATGGAGTGAAACTAAGTGGATCAAGTTTCACTCAAGGGATGAACAAAAATCGAACTTGAAACCTTGAAATAAAAACGGCCGAGAATGAGGTTTTTTGTGAGAAAATTTTCTGATTTTTTTGTGACAAATGAAAAAACATAAAGATAGTATCTAAATCCACACACAAAGTAATAGATTTAGGTTTGTAATTAGTTAAGCACTAAGCCACTAACTAATTGTTCACAAATCTCAAACACAAAGTAATGAGAAGAATGAAGAACACTCAATAAACACTAGGGTTTTCTTTATCATTCCAAATCTGAAAAATTTGATGTGAGAATGAGGGTTTATATACTACCCTCATTCTAATCATGACCATACATTACAAGAGGATCTAAGGGCTCACAAGAGTCCCTCAATTACTACAAAATAACGGCCCCTAAGCTCACATGTGAGCTGAAAATTTTCATCCTAAAAGACAAACTATAAAGCATAAAGGTGATGGTGACACTTGAGTCCATCCTCTCCCTTCTTTGTTGATGATCATCCAAGGGCCCTTGTGTGAGCCTTGGGGTTGGGTTTGGACGGTCCAAGTGACCAAAATACAAGGGACTATATTGTCTCCTTACATTAAAGCATAAAGTAAAAAGTAAAGAAAGCGACATGTATGAAAATGACATAAAACATAAAAACAATGTGATGGCTTGGGTGGCTTGATTGAGCCGGCTCCATGGGACCTCCTTGAGCTAGCTTGATGAGCCATGTGAGCCCATTTATTGGAGGGTTGACTCACATGGGTGTACCCTAATTGACCACATTCAAAAATAGCATAATCTCGACTTTTGTTGCTCTCCAACTTTGACTTCCTCTTGACTTTGCTTGATCACTAAGGTTGGCTCGATTTGACCATAGAATTGACTTTACTTAGCCCTTAGCGATCCCTTGGTCCATGACCTAGGCTTGGGTTTGAGCCCATGGCCCCAACCCATGGTCTCCCTCGACTTCACCCTTGACCATTTTTGGTCCAATCTCCTCTCCTTGGAAAGGACTTGTCCTCAAGTCCTTGGAGATCCTCTTGCTTCCTCCCTTGCTCGATTTCATGCTTGATTCTCGGCTCAACCATTGCTCGATCTTGGCTTTCACGGTTTTGGTCTTCCATGGGCACCACTTAGCTAGAGTTTGTAGAAATGGTTGGACCCCTTTGCCTTGGCTCGAAGAATTGATCATGTTTTCTTCCTTGGTCACGGTTTGCTTGACCACACACTCTTCCTCGAGCATTTCTTTGAGCCCACGACTCATAACCATGCCATCCATCCATTCTTGCTCATGATCGAGCCCATCAATGATTCTCCACCTTAAAGACCCACTTGATCTTTCCTTGCCATCAATTTTAGCCCTTTCATTGACCACATTCTTGTTGTAGTCGGTTGTTTCATTGTTGATTGAAGTATCTCCTTCATGTTGCTCCTCTCGAGAACTCTCCTTGTTGCTCTAGGGTTTCTCTCGATTTCCAAGCTCATCACTTCTTTTCCGAAGCCCACCTTCGGCTCTTCTCCCATCTCTTGGCTAGAGCTCACTCCATTGATTGATTCGAACAAGCATGAATTGGTTTTATAACCCATCATTGGTGGTAGGGGAGCTAAGACAATAAGCTTGTCACCATACTTGAATGAGTAGGTGTTATCTCTTCCATGGTGGGAAGAATTCTTCTCATACTCCCAAGGCCTACCAAGCAACACATGACATGCATCCATGTCCAACACTTCACACACAATTTCATCCTTATAGTCTTGTCCAATCGAGAACGAAACTTGACATTGCTTATCAACTCTTACCTCGGCTCCTTGATTAAGCCACCTTAGCTTGTAAGGATGAGGATGCTTCAAGGTTGGTAAGGCAAGTTTATCAATGAGGGTTTTCGAAGCAACATTAACACAACTTCCCCCATCGATAATGAGATTACACACTCTCCCCATGATTGTACACTTGGTTCGAAATAGTTGGTGTCTTTGATCCATGCTTTCGCTTGAATCTTGAGTGTGCATTACTCGCCAAGTAACCAAGCTCAACCCCGAGTCCGGGGGAACTAATGTTTCGGCCACCTTCACATCCTCAACTCCCTCGTTTTTTTCTTCCTCGCAAACTAACACCTCTTCGTCTCCCCAATGCACAACCTCACTTGTGTTCAAGGTCCTCTTGCTAGGGCACTCCTTAGCAAAATGACCATACCCTTGACATTGGTAGCACTTCTTGAGAGGAATTGTTCTCTTAGGGCCATAGTCAATTCCCTTCCCCTTGTCATCACTTGATGGCTTGATAGTAGGGCTAGGTTCGACAATTTTGACCCCTCCTTGGCTCGAGTTAGGGTTGGTCTTGGGGGTGCTCTTAGCCGACTCTCCTCTCCCCTTCTCTAACCTCTCCACACGTGTGGCCATAGTAACGGCCTCATCGAATGACCACAAGTTTTGCATCTTGACCCGATTTGCTATCCTAGGGTTTAGGCCCTCAACAAACCTTGCAATTTTTTGCTCAAGACTTCTCATTCATCTCACATTGTAGAGTGAGTTGCTCAAAGTCCCTAAGATAGGTTTCAATGGGGTGTGTCTCTTGTTTTAGTTGAGCTAGCTTGAGGAACATGTCTTGGGTATAATCCTTTGGAACAAACTTGTCTTTGAGTTTTTTCTTGAGTTTGAGCCACGACTTAATGGGTTCCTTACCCTCTCGGTTTCGTTGGTTCTTGAGGTTTTCGTACCAAAGGGAAGCGTATCCCTTGAACTTCCTGATGGCCACCTTAAAACACTTCCTATCGGGATATTCCTTAAATTCAAAGATCCTCTCTATCGACCTAAGCCAATCTAGGAGATCCTCGGGATTCAAGCTACCATAAAAATCGGGTATATCCACTTTGATATCTCGGTCATGGTCTCTTGGGTGGGTTTCAAGGGACTCCTCCGAATCCAAAAATTGATCTTCCATGTGAGGAGGAGGTTGTCCTCTCCCACGGCCCCCATACCCACGCCCTCTTCCCCCTCCACCCCTTCTTGGTTCATTAAGATTTTGGTCTAAGAGGGTGTTTAGAGCATTCATCATTAAAGTACAATTACCGGTGAGTTGAGTTAACTTCTCTTCTAAATCGGAAAGCCTTTTACCCTCCCCTCTATCCCCTTCCATTATGTGAAAATTTTGTGAGATCTTTTGTGGAAATTTTGTGGGAAATTTATAGAAAATAAACAAGGAAAAGGAAGAAGAAAACGAAAATTAAAAGATGGGTTAAGTTTCACTCAAGGGATTGACTAAAATCGATTTGTGAGACTTATGAAATTTTCGGCCAAGTGAAGTTATTTTTGTGAGAATTTTCTGATTTTTGTTGATAAATGAAAAACATAAAGATAGTACTAAATCTAAACACAAAGTAATAGATTTAGGTTTTGATTAGTTAAGCACTAAGCCACTAACTAATCACTCACTAAACTCAAGCACAAAGCAATGAGAAAAATGAAGAACACTCAACTTAAACACTAGGGTTTTCAATTCATTCAAATCTGAAAATTATGTTGTGAGAATGAGGGTTTATATAATGCCCTCACTCTAATCTTGGCCATACAATTCAAAGAGGATCTAAGGGCTCATATGAGCCTTTGAAAACAACAAAAAAAACGGCCAAGAGGCCTTACATGAGCTAAAATTTGAAGGCTAACAAACAAAATATAAAAGCATAAAGGTTGATGTTGACACTTGACTCAATCCTCTCCATTCTTTGTTTAGGATCATCCAAGGGTCTTTGAGTGAGCCTTGGGCTTGAGAAAGGACGGTCCATGTGCTCCACATTTTGATTTTTACAAACTAAAACAACAAAGCATAAAGTAACGAAATGATACGAATGAAAATGACATAAACATAAAACAATGTGATGGTTGTGGGGGTTGATTGTAGCCGGCTCCATGGGACCTCCTTGAGCTAACTTTTGTGAGCCATGTGAGTCCTTTTATTGGAGGATTGACTCACATGGGTGCACCCAATTTGACCACATTCAAAAATAGCATATTCATTGACTTTTGTTGCTCTCCAACTTGACCTACCCTTGACTTCTCTTGACCACCAAGTATGGCTTGATTTGACCATAGAATTGACTTCACTTAGCTCTTGGTGGCCCCTTGAACCATGGCCTAGGCTAGGGTTTGAGCCCAAGGACTCAACCCTTGGCTCAACTCCAACTCTTCCTTGACCACCTTGACCATTCTTGGTCCAATCTCCTCTCCTTGGAAAGGACTTGCCCTCAAATCCTTGGAGATCCTTTTGCTTCTCCCTTGGCTCGACTTCATGCTCAATTCTCGACTTAACCCTTGCTCGATCTTGGCTTTCACGGTTTTGGACTTCCAAGGGCACCACTTGATGATGGTTTGGAGGAAAGGTTGGACCCCTTGGCTTGGTTCTCGTGAATGGCCATGGTTTCATCTTTGATCACGGCTTGCTTGTCCACACATTCTTCCTCGAGCATTTCTTTGAGCCCACGACTCATAGCCATGCCATCCAACCATTCTTGCTCATGATCGAGCCCATCAATGATTCTCCATCTTAAAGACCCACTTGATCTTTCCTTGCCATCAATTTTCGCTCTTTCTTTGATCACATTCTCATTGTAGTCGGTTGTTTCATTGTTGATTGTTGTATCTCCCTCATGATGCTCCTCTCCTAGAGTCACCCTTGTTGCTCTAAGGCTCTCCTCTTCTTCACCCACACCCATTCTCGGCTCCTCTTCCACCACCTTGCTAGGATTCCCTTTCTCAAGTGATTCACACAAACACGCATTGGCTTTATATCCCATCATTGGTGGTAGGGGGGCTAGAACGATAAGCTTTTCACCGTACTTGAACGAGTAGGTGTTATCTCTTCCGTGATGGGAAGAATTCTTCTCATATTCCCATGGCCTACCAAGCAACACATGACACGCATCCATGTCCAACACTTCACACACAATTTCATCCTTATAGTCTTGTCCAATCGAGAACGAGACTTTGCATTGTTTATCAACCTTTACCTCGGCTCCTTGATTAAGCCACCTTAACTTGTAAGGATGAGGATGCTTCAAAGTAGGTAAGGCAAGTTTATCAATGAGGGTTTTTGAAGCAACATTAACACAACTTCCTCCATCAATAATTAGGTTGCACACTTGGACCAAAAATGGTCAAGACGAACAAAGGCGGTTTTCGACTAAATCACGGATTGGGTCCTTGGCTCGAACCATGGGCTAGGTCACGATCCTAAGGTCCACCCAAGCTTATTTTTGAGTGAATTGCATAATAATATCTTGGTCAAGCTTGGTGGGTCAAAGAGGTCAAGGAAAGTCAAGACGGAGAGCAACCGAAAGTCGACGATTGTGCTATTTTTGAATGCGGTCGCTCGAGTGCACCCAAGTGGGTTCGAACCACAAGTCAAATAAATTTTCAAGAGCAAAAGTCAAGGGAAGAGCTACCTACAAGTCAGCCGAAAAAAAATGATCAAGGAAGCTTCACATGTTTTTCCTCAATGTGTCCCTTTCAACACATGTCACTATCTACCTTTTATGCTTTATACTTTATGCTTTATGTTTTGTTGTTTACCTTCAAATTTTCAGCATTTGTAAGGCTTTAGAAGCCCCTAATTTCGGCTGGTTGTAAGGTCTTTTAGGACCCTTAGATCTAGTTTGAATTGTAAGGTGTGGATTAGAGATGAGGTATTATATAAACCCACTCACACACAACATAATTTTCAGATTTGATTGAAGAAAAAGAAACCCTAGTTTTATTTGAGTGTTCTTCCTTTTCTCATTACTTTGTGTTTGAGATTTGTGAAAGATTAGTTTAGTGGCTTTGTGCTTAAACTAATCAAACCCTAAATCTATTACTTTGTGTGTAGATTTAGATACTATCCTTTATGTTTTATTGTTTTCACAAAATTTCAGAAAATACTTCACAAAAATACATCATAGGGCCGAGATTTTCATCACCACTTCAAGTTCGATTTTGTTCATCCTTTGAGTGAAACTTGATCCACCTAGTTTCACTCCAAATTGGTTATCAAAGCCTAGGTTTGTTCTTCATTTTCGATTTGTTCTTTGTGTTGTCGAGTTGTTCTTGTGTTCCTTCTTTTATTTTCGTTTTTTTTTTCCTTCTTTTTACGTGTGTCTTCCACAAAATCCACAAACATACTCACAAAATTTTCACAAAATGGTTGAAGATCTACACTTGTGTTAGTGTTGGTTTCGGTTCTCACACTCAAAGGTCCTTGCTTTACTCAAAAATTTTCAGATTTTGTTTCTTTGATTATATCAATGGGTGTGTTTCTTCCTTTTGATGTTTCTTGTGGTACTACTCTTGATGAGACCATGTATGATTCTATGGAGAAAGCTAGAAGAGAGCTTGAAATCAAAATGAGTCGAATGAGGGGTAGACTTAAACCTAACCCTAGCCTTGATCTTGTGACTTTGAGGGGTCAAAGGGAGTTAGAGGCTAGAATGGCTCGATTAGGAGGAGAGCCACCCCCTAGTCTAGGCCGTGTGGATTGTGGAGCATTACATGCTCAAACCCTAACCCTAACCCTAGAAGAAAATCACCAAGTCGAAATCTTTAGGTCTAGGTGTACCATTATGGGAAGGGTTTGTAATTTGATTGTTGATGGGGAGAGTTGTTCTAATGTGGCCTCAAGCACCCTCATTGAAAAATTAGCCTTGCCTACACAAGAACACCCTAACCCTTACAAGATGAAGTGGCTAAACAATGGAGCCGAGATGAGTGTAAGTGTGGTTAGACAATGTTTGGTTTCTTTCTCCATTGGTGGGGATTACATGGATGAGGTTTTGTGTGATGTGATTCCCATGGATGCTTGTCATCTCCTCTTGGGAGACCTTGGAAGTTGGAAAGAAATGCTAATCATGATGGGAGGGACAATACTTATAACTTTAAGATTGGAGCCAAGAATATCAAGCTTACACCCTTACCTCCAATTTTGAAGAACCCTAGCCCACCCTCCTTGGTTGAATCACACGAAAACATGAAGGTTGATGGGGGACCCAAATGAAACAAGTGCAAACTGAAATGGTGGTGGCAAAGCCGTGGGATATGATACAAGAGGGCATACCAACACTCCTACCTTCTACCTTGAAGTATTCCACCCCACCCTCCATGTTTGAGCCTTACAAAGATGTGGTATTGAGTAAAGAGGCCGAAACAAGTGAGGAAATGAATGTTGGTGAGAAATTGACCATTCACTTTGCTAAAGATAATCCTAACACTCAAGAGGAAAGCATGGGGTACAATGCCAAGCAAAGGGATGAGTATGATCATGAGAAGTGTTTGGCCAATGTCAAGAGGAAGGTATTCATGTGGCATGAGAATGTTGATGCAAGCAAAGAGTCGAGGGAATTTCTAAAATGGAAGTTCAAGGTGGGGATTGTCAATACCCAAGGAATGCTATGTGGTTATCATAATCAAGTCTATTCGAGTGGTTTCATGAAATGGGGATTCAAAGGGGGAACTAAGCTTGAACAAAAAGAGCTAAGTGATGATCTTCTACAATCTTCACCTAAGCTCAAGAAAGAAGATGGCTCAAGTGAAAGTCCAAAGATCGATTTGTGGGAGGAGAACACGGCCCTCAATGCCATACGTGGGCTGTTCACGATCCTTAGGTCATCCAATTCAACAAGTACTTTCATGAATGAGAAGGTAGCCCTCCATTTGATCAAAGACAATCCTAGAGCAATAGGGGGAAGTCAAGGAGAGGAGCTCAATGAGCTCAAAACTGAAAATTCGGGGCACTCAATGAAATACAAGGAGAGTGAATCATTTGGAGATGCAAAGGACGATGTGATGGAAAGTTCAAGTAAGTCCTTGAAATGGGAGAAAAACGTTGGGCTCAATCATGACAAAGAGAGGCTAGGTGACGATTCTATGCATGAGGAACATCGAGTTGTGCTAGGGGATAATTGTGAATCCAAAGAAACCATGAGTAAGGGAGAGAGCAAGTTCAATTCAATGAACCGAGTTTACGAGAATCAATCTCTCATTCAATCTCTAAGCAAGTGGAATTCTTGGAAGACTAGAGCCATGGAACACAAGGTTGGTCATGGGGCTCATGGGGCACCCTCATCATGTTCTACGAATCAAGCCATGAAGCCAACAAGAGTCCGAGTCGAGAAGGAGGCAAAGGATCAAGCCATGAGTCAAACTATAGTCCGAGCCGAGCAAGAGAAAGAGAGACCGAGGATTTGAGGACAAATCCTTTTCAAGGAGAGGAGATTGGACCAAAAATGGTCAAGACGAACAAAGGCGGTTTTCGACTAAATCACGGATTGGGTCCTTGGCTCGAACCATGGGCTAGGTCACGATCCTAAGGTCCACCCAAGCTTATTTTTGAGTGAATTGCATAATAATATCTTGGTCAAGCTTGGTGGGTCAAAGAGGTCAAGGAAAGTCAAGACGGAGAGCAACCGAAAGTCGACGATTGTGCTATTTTTGAATGCGGTCGCTCGAGTGCACCCAAGTGGGTTCGAACCACAAGTCAAATAAATTTTCAAGAGCAAAAGTCAAGGGAAGAGCTACAAGTCAGCCGAAAAAAAATGATCAAGGAAGCTTCACATGTTTTTCCTCAATGTGTCCCTTTCAACACATGTCACTATCTACCTTTTATGCTTTATACTTTATGCTTTATGTTTTGTTGTTTACCTTCAAATTTTCAGCATTTGTAAGGCTTTAGAAGCCCCTAATTTCGGCTGGTTGTAAGGTCTTTTAGGACCCTTAGATCTAGTTTGAATTGTAAGGTGTGGATTAGAGATGAGGTATTATATAAACCCACTCACACACAACATAATTTTCAGATTTGATTGAAGAAAAAGAAACCCTAGTTTTATTTGAGTGTTCTTCCTTTTCTAATTACTTTGTGTTTGAGATTTGTGAAAGATTAGTTTAGTGGCTTTGTGCTTAAACTAATCAAACCCTAAATCTATTACTTTGTGTGTAGATTTAGATACTATCCTTTATGTTTTATTGTTTTCACAAAATTTCAGAAAATACTTCACAAAAATACATCATAGGGCCGAGATTTTCATCACCACTTCAAGTTCGATTTTGTTCATCCTTTGAGTGAAACTTGATCCACCTAGTTTCACTCCAACACTCTCCCATTGATTGTACACTTGGACCGAAAAATTTGGTGCCTTTGGTCCATGCTCTCATTTGATTCTTGAGTGTGCATTACTCGCCATGTGACCAAGCTCAACCCCGAGTCCGGGGGAACTATAGATTCGGCCACCTTTACCTCCTCTACTCCCTCTTTCTTTTCTTCCTCACAAACTAAGACCTCATCGTCTCCCCAATGCACTACTTCACTTGTGTTCAAGGCTCTCTTGTTAGGGCACTCCTTAGCAAAATGACCATACCCTTGACATTGGTAGCATCTCTTGAGAGGAATCGTTTTCTTAGGGCCATAGTCAATTCCCTTCCCCTTGTCAACACTTGATGGCTTGATGGTGGGGCTAGGCTCGACAATTTTGATCCCTCCTTGGCTCGATGTAGGGTTGGCCTTGGTGGTGCTCTTAGCCGAATCCCCTCTCCCCTTCTCTAGCCTTTCCACACGAGTGGCCATAGTGACGGCCTCATCAAACGACCATAAGTTGTGCATCTTCACCCGGTTAGCTATCCTAGGGTTTAGACCCTCGACAAATCTTGCAATCTTTTGCTCGGGTTTTTCGTTCATCTCACATTGTAAAGTGAGTTGTTCAAAGTCCCTAAGGTAGGATTCGATGGGTAGTGTCTCTTGTTTGAGTTGAGCCAATCTAAGGAACATGTCTTGAGTGTAGTCCTTGGGAACGAACTTATCTTTGAGCTTTTTCTTGAGTTTGAAACATGACCTAATGGGTTCCTTTCCCTCTCGATTTCTTTGGTTCTTAAGGTTTTCATACCAAAGGGAGGCATAGCCTTTGAATTTCATGATGGCCACCTTAAAACACTTTCTATCGGGGTATTCTTTAAATTCAAATATTCTTTCGACCAACCTAAGCCAATCTAGTAGATCCTCGGGATTAAGACTACCATAAAAGTCGGGAATTTCTACCTTGATGTCTCGGTCATGATCTCTTGGGTGAACTTCAAGGGACTCCTCCGAATCCGAGTATTGATCTTCCATGTGAGGAGGTGGTTGGCCTCTCCCACGGCCTCCAAGCCCACGGCCTCTTCCCCCTCCACCCCTAGGTGGTGGTCTTGGTCCATGAATGTTTTGTTCCAAGAGGGTGTTTATAGCATTCATCATTAAAGTACAATTACCAGGTGAGTTGAGTCAACTTCTCTTCTAAATCGGAAAGCCTCTTATCCTCTTCCATTTTGTGACAATTTTGTGAGATTTTTGTGGAAGTTTTGTGGAAATAAACAAGGAAAAGAAGGAAAGAAAACGAAAAAATGAAGAGGAAAACAAGAGTAAAAACCGAGAAACACAAAAACAAATCGAAAACAAGAACAAACCTAGGCTTTGATGACCAATTTGGAGTGGAACTAGATGGGTTAAGTTTCACTCAAGGGATTGACTAAAATCGATTTGTGAGACTTATGAAATTTTCGGCCAAGTGAAGTTATTTTTGTGAGAATTTTCTGATTTTTGTTGATAAATGAAAAACATAAAGATAGTACTAAATCTAAACACAAAGTAATAGATTTAGGTTTTGATTAGTTAAGCACTAAGCCACTAACTAATCACTCACTAAACTCAAGCACAAAGCAATGAGAAAAATGAAGAACACTCAACTTAAACACTAGGGTTTTCAATTCATTCAAATCTAAAAATTATGTTGTGAGAATGAGGGTTTATATAATACCCTCACTCTAATCTTGGCCATACAATTCAAAGAGGATCTAAGGGCTCATATGAGCCTTTGAAAACAACAAAAAAAACGGCCAAGAGGCCTTACATGAGCTGAAATTTGAAGGCTAACAAACAAAATATAAAAGCATAAAGGTTGATGTTGACACCTGACTCAATCCTCTCCATTCTTTGTTTAGGATCATCCAAGGGTCTTTGAGTGAGCCTTGGGCTTGAGAAAGGACGGTCCATGTGCTCCACATTTTGATTTTTACAAACTAAAACAACAAAGCATAAAGTAACGAAAGCGACATGAATGAAAATGACATAAACATAAAACAATGTGATGGTTGTGGGGGTTGATTGTAGCGGCTCCATGGGACCTCCTTGAGCTAACTTTTGTGAGCCATGTGAGTCCTTTTATTGGAGGATTGACTCACATGGGTGCACCCAATTTGACCACATTCAAAAATAGCATATTCATTGACTTTTGTTGCTCTCCAACTTGACCTACCCTTGACTTCTCTTGACCACCAAGTATGGCTTGATTTGACCATAGAATTGACTTCACTTAGCTCTTGGTGGCCCCTTGAACCATGGCCTAGGCTAGGGTTTGAGCCCAAGGACTCAACCCTTGGCTCAACTCCAACTCTTCCTTGACCACCTTGACCATTCTTGGTCCAATCTCCTCTCCTTGGAAAGGACTTGCCCTCAAATCCTTGGAGATCCTTTTGCTTCTCCCTTGGCTCGACTTCATGCTCAATTCTCGACTTAACCCTTGCTCGATCTTGGCTTTCACGGTTTTGGACTTCCAAGGGCACCACTTGATGATGGTTTGGAGGAAAGGTTGGACCCCTTGGCTTGGTTCTCGTGAATGGCCATGGTTTCATCTTTGATCACGGCTTGCTTGTCCACACATTCTTCCTCGAGCATTTCTTTGAGCCCACGACTCATAGCCATGCCATCCAACCATTCTTGCTCATGATCGAGCCCATCAATGATTCTCCATCTTAAAGACCCACTCGATCTTTCCTTGCCATCAATTTTCGCTCTTTCTTTGATCACATTCTCATTGTAGTCGGTTGTTTCATTGTTGATTGTTGTATCTCCCTCATGATGCTCCTCTCCTAGAGTCACCCTTGTTGCTCTAAGGCTCTCCTCTTCTTCACCCACACCCATTCTCGGCTCCTCTTCCACCACCTTGCTAGGATTCCCTTTCTCAAGTGATTCGAACAAACACGCATTGGCTTTATATCCCATCATTGGTGGTAGGGGGGCTAGAATGATAAGCTTTTCACCGTACTTGAACGAGTAGGTGTTATCTCTTCCGTGATGGGAAGAATTCTTCTCATATTCCCATGGCCTACCAAGCAACACATGACACGCATCCATGTCCAACACTTCACACACAATTTCATCCTTATAGTCTTGTCCAATCGAGAACGAGACTTTGCATTGTTTATCAACCTTTACCTCGGCTCCTTGATTAAGCCACCTTAACTTGTAAGGATGAGGATGCTTCAAAGTAGGTAAGGCAAGTTTATCAATGAGGGTTTTTGAAGCAACATTAACACAACTTCCTCCATCAATAATTAGGTTGCACACTTGGACCAAAAATGGTCAAGACGAACAAAGGCGGTTTTCGACTAAATCACGGATTGGGTCCTTGGCTCGAACCATGGGCTAGGTCACGATCCTAAGGTCCACCCAAGCTTATTTTTGAGTGAATTGCATAATAGTATCTTGGTCAAGCTTGGTGGGTCAAAGAGGTCAAGGAAAGTCAAGACGGAGAGCAACCGAAAGTCGACGATCAGGTTATTTTTGAATGCGGTCGCTCGAGTGCACCCAAGTGGGTTCGAACCACAAGTCAAATAAATTTTCAAGAGCAAAAGTCAAGGGAAGAGCTACCTACAAGTCAGTAGAAAAAAATGATCAAGGAAGCTTCACATGTTTTTCCTCAATGTCCCTTTCAACACACGTCACTATCTACCTTTTATGCTTTATACTTTATGCTTTATGTTTTGTTGTTTACCTTCAAATTTTCAGCATTTGTAAGGCTTTAGAAGCCCCTAATTTCTGTTGGTCGTAAGGGCTTCTTGGACCCTTAGATCTAGTTTGAATTGTAAGGTGTGGATTAGAGATGAGGTATTATATAAACCCACTCACACACAACATAATTTTCAGATTTGATTGAAGAAAAAGAAACCCTAGTTTTATTTGAGTGTTCTTCCTTTTCTCATTACTTTGTGTTTGAGATTTGTGAAAGATTAGTTTAGTGGCTTTGTGCTTAAACTAATCAAACCCTAAATCTATTACTTTGTGTGTAGATTTAGATACTATCCTTTATGTTTTATTGTTTTCACAAAATTTCAGAAAATACTTCACAAAAATACATCATAGGGCCGAGATTTTCATCACCACTTCAAGTTCGATTTTGTTCATCCTTTGAGTGAAACTTGATCCACCTAGTTTCACTCCAAATTGGTTATCAAAGCCTAGGTTTGTTCTTCATTTTCGATTTGTTCTTTGTGTTGTCGAGTTGTTCTTGTGTTCCTTCTTTTATTTTCGTTTTTTTTTCCTTCTTTTTACGTGTGTCTTCCACAAAATCCACAAACATACTCACAAAATTTTCACAAAATGGTTGAAGATCTACACTTGTGTTAGTGTTGGTTTCGGTTCTCACACTCAAAGGTCCTTGCTTTACTCAAAAATTTTCAGATTTTGTTTCTTTGATTATATCAATGGGTGTGTTTCTTCCTTTTGATGTTTCTTGTGGTACTACTCTTGATGAGACCATGTATGATTCTATGGAGAAAGCTAGAAGAGAGCTTGAAATCAAAATGAGTCGAATGAGGGGTAGACTTAAACCTAACCCTAGCCTTGATCTTGTGACTTTGAGGGGTCAAAGGGAGTTAGAGGCTAGAATGGCTCGATTAGGAGGAGAGCCACCCCCTAGTCTAGGCCGTGTGGATTGTGGAGCATTACATGCTCAAACCCTAACCCTAACCCTAGAAGAAAATCACCAAGTCGAAATCTTTAGGTCTAGGTGTACCATTATGGGAAGGGTTTGTAATTTGATTGTTGATGGGGAGAGTTGTTCTAATGTGGCCTCAAGCACCCTCATTGAAAAATTAGCCTTGCCTACACAAGAACACCCTAACCCTTACAAGATGAAGTGGCTAAACAATGGAGCCGAGATGAGTGTAAGTGTGGTTAGACAATGTTTGGTTTCTTTCTCCATTGGTGGGGATTACATGGATGAGGTTTTGTGTGATGTGATTCCCATGGATGCTTGTCATCTCCTCTTGGGGAGACCTTGGAAGTTGGAAAGAAATGCTAATCATGATGGGAGGGACAATACTTATAACTTTAAGATTGGAGCCAAGAATATCAAGCTTACACCCTTACCTCCAATTTTGAAGAACCCTAGCCCACCCTCCTTGGTTGAATCACACGAAAACATGAAGGTTGATGGGGGCCCCCAAATGAAACAAGTGCAAACTGAAATGGTGGTGGCAAAGCCGTGGGATATGATACAAGAGGGCATACCAACACTCCTACCTTCTACCTTGAAGTATTCCACCCCACCCTCCATGTTTGAGCCTTACAAAGATGTGGTATTGAGTAAAGAGGCCGAAACAAGTGAGGAAATGAATGTTGGTGAGAAATTGACCATTCACTTTGCTAAAGATAATCCTAACACTCAAGAGGAAAGCATGGGGTACAATGCCAAGCAAAGGGATGAGTATGATCATGAGAAGTGTTTGGCCAATGTCAAGAGGAAGGTATTCATGTGGCATGAGAATGTTGATGCAAGCAAAGAGTCGAGGGAATTTCTAAAATGGAAGTTCAAGGTGGGGATTGTCAATACCCAAGGAATGCTATGTGGTTATCATAATCAAGTCTATTCGAGTGGTTTCATGAAATGGGGATTCAAAGGGGGAACTAAGCTTGAACAAAAAGAGCTAAGTGATGATCTTCTACAATCTTCACCTAAGCTCAAGAAAGAAGATGGCTCAAGTGAAAGTCCAAAGATCGATTTGTGGGAGGAGAACACGGCCCTCAATGCCATACGTGGGCTGTTCACGATCCTTAGGTCATCCAATTCAACAAGTACTTTCATGAATGAGAAGGTAGCCCTCCATTTGATCAAAGACAATCCTAGAGCAATAGGGGGAAGTCAAGGAGAGGAGCTCAATGAGCTCAAAACTGAAAATTCGGGGCACTCAATGAAGTACAAGGAGAGTGAATCATTTGGAGATGCAAAGGACGATGTGATGGAAAGTTCAAGTAAGTCCTTGAAATGGGAGAAAAACGTTGGGCTCAATCATGACAAAGAGAGGCTAGGTGACGATTCTATGCATGAGGAACATCGAGTTGTGCTAGGGGATAATTGTGAATCCAAAGAAACCATGAGTAAGGGAGAGAGCAAGTTCAATTCAATGAACCGAGTTTACGAGAATCAATCTCTCATTCAATCTCTAAGCAAGTGGAATTCTTGGAAGACTAGAGCCATGGAACACAAGGTTGGTCATGGGGCTCATGGGGCACCCTCATCATGTTCTACTGAATCAAGCCATGAAGCCAACAAGAGTCCGAGTCGAGAAGGAGGCAAAGGATCAAGCCATGAGTCAAACTATAGTCCGAGCCGAGCAAGAGAAAGAGAGGCAGGGATTTGAGGACAAATCCTTTTCAAGGAGAGGAGATTGGACCAAAAATGGTCAAGGCAGACAAAGGCGGTTTTCGACTAAATCACGGATTGGGTCCTTGGCTCGAACCATGGGCTAGGTCACGATCCTAAGGTCCACCCAAGCTTATTTTTGAGTGAATTGCATAATAATATCTTGGTCAAGCTTGGTGGGTCAAAGAGGTCAAGGAAAGTCAAGACGGAGAACCGAAAGTCGACGATTGTGCTATTTTTGAATGCGGTCGCTCGAGTGCACCCAAGTGGGTTCGAACCACAAGTCAAATAAATTTTCAAGAGCAAAAGTCAAGGGAAGAGCTACAAGTCAGCCGAAAAAAAATGATCAAGGAAGCTTCACATGTTTTTCCTCAATGTGTCCCTTTCAACACATGTCACTATCTACCTTTTATGCTTTATACTTTATGCTTTATGTTTTGTTGTTTACCTTCAAATTTTCAGCATTTGTAAGGCTTTAGAAGCCCCTAATTTCGGCTGGTTGTAAGGTCTTTTAGGACCCTTAGATCTAGTTTGAATTGTAAGGTGTGGATTAGAGATGAGGTATTATATAAACCCACTCACACACAACATAATTTTCAGATTTGATTGAAGAAACGAAACCGTAGTTTAATTTGAGTGTTCTTCCTTTTCTAATTACTTTGTGTTTGAGATTTGTGAAAGATTAGTTTAGTGGCTTTGTGCTTAAACTAATCAAACCCTAAATCTATTACTTTGTGTGTAGATTTAGATACTATCCTTTATGTTTTATTGTTTTCACAAAATTTCAGAAAATACTTCACAAAAATACATCATAGGGCCGAGATTTTCATCACCACTTCAAGTTCGATTTTGTTCATCCTTTGAGTGAAACTTGATCCACCTAGTTTCACTCCAACACTCTCCCATTGATTGTACACTTGGACCGAAAAATTTGGTGCCTTTGGTCCATGCTCTCATTTGATTCTTGAGTGTGCATTACTCGCCATGTGACCAAGCTCAACCCCGAGTCCGGGGGAACTATAGTTTCGGCCACCTTTACCTCCTCTACTCCCTCTTTCTTTTCTTCCTCACAAACTAAGACCTCATCGTCTCCCCAATGCACTACTTCACTTGTGTTCAAGGCTCTCTTGTTAGGGCACTCCTTAGCAAAATGACCATACCCTTGACATTGGTAGCATCTCTTGAGAGGAATCGTTTTCTTAGGGCCATAGTCAATTCCCTTCCCCTTGTCAACACTTGATGGCTTGATGGTGGGGCTAGGCTCGACAATTTTGATCCCTCCTTGGCTCGATGTAGGGTTGGCCTTGGTGGTGCTCTTAGCCGAATCCCCTCTCCCCTTCTCTAGCCTTTCCACACGAGTGGCCATAGTGACGGCCTCATCAAACGACCATAAGTTGTGCATCTTCACCCGGTTAGCTATCCTAGGGTTTAGACCCTCGACAAATCTTGCAATCTTTTGCTCGGGTTTTTCGTTCATCTCACATTGTAAAGTGAGTTGTTCAAAGTCCCTAAGGTAGGATTCGATGGGTAGTGTCTCTTGTTTGAGTTGAGCCAATCTAAGGAACATGTCTTGAGTGTAGTCCTTGGGAACGAACTTATCTTTGAGCTTTTTCTTGAGTTTGAGCCATGACCTAATGGGTTCCTTTCCCTCTCGATTTCTTTGGTTCTTAAGGTTTTCATACCAAAGGGAGGCATAGCCTTTGAATTTCATGATGGCCACCTTAAAACACTTTCTATCGGGGTATTCTTTAAATTCAAATATTCTTTCGACCAACCTAAGCCAATCTAGTAGATCCTCGGGATTAAGACTACCATAAAAGTCGGAATTTCTACCTTGATGTCTCGGTCATGATCTCTTGGGTGAACTTCAAGGGACTCCTCCGAATCCAAGTATTGATCTTCCATGTGAGGAGGTGGTTGGCCTCTCCCACGGCCTCCAAGCCCACGGCCTCTTCCCCTCCACCCCTAGGTGGTGGTCTTGGTCCATGAATGTTTTGTTCCAAGAGGGTGTTTATAGCATTCATCATTAAAGTACAATTACCAGGTGAGTTGAGTCAACTTCTCTTCTAAATCGGAAAGCCTCTTATCCTCTTCCATTTTGTGACAATTTTGTGAGATTTTTGTGGAAGTTTTGTGGAAATAAACAAGGAAAAGAAGGAAAGAAAACGAAAAAATGAAGAGGAAAACAAGAGTAAAAGCAGAAACACAAAAACAAATCGAAAACAAGAACAAACCTAGGCTTTGATGACCAATTTGGAGTGGAACTAGATGGGTTAAGTTTCACTCAAGGGATTGACTAAAATCGATTTGTGAGACTTATGAAATTTTCGGCCAAGTGAAGTTATTTTTGTGAGAATTTTCTGATTTTTGTTGATAAATGAAAAACATAAAGATAGTACTAAATCTAAACACAAAGTAATAGATTTAGGTTTTGATTAGTTAAGCACTAAGCCACTAACTAATCACTCACTAAACTCAAGCACAAAGCAATGAGAAAAATGAAGAACACTCAACTTAAACACTAGGGTTTTCAATTCATTCAAATCTAAAAATTATGTTGTGAGAATGAGGGTTTATATAATACCCTCACTCTAATCTTGGCCATACAATTCAAAGAGGATCTAAGGGCTCATATGAGCCTTTGAAAACAACAAAAAAAGCGGCCAAGAGGCCTTACATGAGCTGAAATTTGAAGGCTAACAAACAAAATATAAAAGCATAAAGGTTGATGTTGACACTTGACTCAATCCTCTCCATTCTTTGTTTAGGATCATCCAAGGGTCTTTGAGTGAGCCTTGGGCTTGAGAAAGGACGGTCCATGTGCTCCACATTTTGATTTTTACAAACTAAAACAACAAAGCATAAAGAATGTAGCGGCATGAATGAAAATGACATAAACATAAAACAATGTGATGGTTGTGGGGGTTGATTGTAGCGGCTCCATGGGACCTCCTTGAGCTAACTTTTGTGAGCCATGTGAGTCCTTTTATTGGAGGATTGACTCACATGGGTGCACCCAATTTGACCACATTCAAAAATAGCATATTCATTGACTTTTGTTGCTCTCCAACTTGACCTACCCTTGACTTCTCTTGACCACCAAGTATGGCTTGATTTGACCATAGAATTGACTTCACTTAGCTCTTGGTGGCCCCTTGAACCATGGCCTAGGCTAGGGTTTGAGCCCAAGGACTCAACCCTTGGCTCAACTCCAACTCTTCCTTGACCACCTTGACCATTCTTGGTCCAATCTCTCTCCTTGGAAAGGACTTGCCCTCAAATCCTTGGAGATCCTTTTGCTTCTCCCTTGGCTCGACTTCATGCTCAATTCTCGACTTAACCCTTGCTCGATCTTGGCTTTCACGGTTTTGGACTTCCAGGGCACCACTTGATGATGGTTTGGAGGAAAGGTTGGACCCCCTTGGCTTGGTTCTCGTGAATGGCCATGGTTTCATCTTTGATCACGGCTTGCTTGTCCACACATTCTTCCTCGAGCATTTCTTTGAGCCCACGACTCATAGCCATGCCATCCAACCATTCTTGCTCATGATCGAGCCCATCAATGATTCTCCATCTTAAAGACCCACTCGATCTTTCCTTGCCATCAATTTTCGCTCTTTCTTTGATCACATTCTCATTGTAGTCGGTTGTTTCATTGTTGATTGTTGTATCTCCCTCATGATGCTCCTCTCCTAGAGTCACCCTTGTTGCTCTAAGGCTCTCCTCTTCTTCACCCACACCCATTCTCGGCTCCTCTTCCACCACCTTGCTAGGATTCCCTTTCTCAAGTGATTGAACAAACACGCATTGGCTTTATATCCCATCATTGGTGGTAGGGGCTAGAATGATAAGCTTTTCACCGTACTTGAGCAGTAGGTGTTATCCCTTCCGTGATGGGAAGAATTCTTCTCATATTCCCATGGCCTACCAAGCAACACATGACACGCATCCATGTCCAACACTTCACACACAATTTCATCCTTATAGTCTTGTCCAATCGAGAACGAGACTTTGCATTGTTTATCAACCTTTACCTCGGCTCCTTGATTAAGCCACCTTAACTTGTAAGGATGAGGATGCTTCAAAGTAGGTAAGGCAAGTTTATCAATGAGGGTTTTTGAAGCAACATTAACACAACTTCCTCCATCAATAATTAGGTTGCACACTTGGACCAAAAATGGTCAAGACGAACAAAGGCGGTTTTCGACTAAATCACGGATTGGGTCCTTGGCTCGAACCATGGGCTGGGTCACGATCCTAAGGTCCACCCAAGCTTATTTTTGAGTGAATTGCATAATAATATCTTGGTCAAGCTTGGTGGGTCAAAGAGGTCAAGGAAAGTCAAGACGGAGAGCAACCGAAAGTCGACGATTGTGCTATTTTTGAATGCGGTCGCTCGAGTGCACCCAAGTGGGTTCGAACCACAAGTCAAATAAATTTTCAAGAGCAAAAGACAAGGGAAGAGCAACCTACATGTCAGCCGAAAATAAATGACCAAGGAAGCATCACTTGTTTTTCCTCAATGTGTCCCTTTCAACACATGTCACTATCTACCTTTTATTCTTTATACTATATGCTTTATGTTTTGTTGTTTACCTTCAAATTTTCAGCATTTGTAAGGCTTTAGAAGCCCCTAATTTCTTTGGTTGTAAGGTCTTTTAGGACCCTTAGATCTAGTTTGAATTGTAAGGTGTGGATTAGAGATGAGGTATTATATAAACCCACTCACACACAACATAATTTTCAGATTTGATTGAAGAAAAAGAAACCCTAGTTTTATTTGAGTGTTCTTCCTTTTCTCATTACTTTGTGTTTGAGATTTGTGAAAGATTAGTTTAGTGGCTTTGTGCTTAAACTAATCAAACCCTAAATCTATTACTTTGTGTGTAGATTTAGATACTATCCTTTATGTTTTATTGTTTTCACAAAATTTGAAAATACTTCACAAAAATACATCATAGGGCCGAGATTTTCATCACCACTTCAAGTTCGATTTTGTTCATCCTTTGAGTGAAACTTGATCCACCTAGTTTCACTCCAAATTGGTTATCAAAGCCTAGGTTTGTTCTTCATTTTCGATTTGTTCTTTGTGTTGTCGAGTTGTTCTTGTGTTCCTTCTTTTATTTTCGTTTTTCCTTCTTTTTCGTGTGTCTTCCACAAAATCCACAAACATACTCACAAAATTTTCACAAAATGGTTGAAGATCTACACTTGTGTTAGTGTTGGTTTAGGTTCTCACACTCAAAGGTCCTTGCTTTACTCAAAAATTTTCAGATTTTGTTTCTTTGATTATATCAATGGGTGTGTTTCTTCCTTTTGATGTTTCTTGTGGTACTACTCTTGATGAGACCATGTATGATTCTATGGAGAAAGCTAGAAGAGAGCTTGAAATCAAAATGAGTCGAATGAGGGGTAGACTTAAACCTAACCCTAGCCTTGATCTTGTGACTTTGAGGGGTCAAAGGGAGTTAGAGGCTAGAATGGCTCGATTAGGAGGAGAGCCACCCCCTAGTCTAGGCCGTGTGGATTGTGGAGCATTACATGCTCAAACCCTAACCCTAACCCTAGAAGAAAATCACCAAGTCGAAATCTTTAGGTCTAGGTGTACCATTATGGGAAGGGTTTGTAATTTGATTGTTGATGGGGAGAGTTGTTCTAATGTGGCCTCAAGCACCCTCATTGAAAAATTAGCCTTGCCTACATAAGAACACCCTAACCCTTACAAGATGAAGTGGCTAAACAATGAAGCAGTGATGAGTGTAAGTGTGGTTAGACAATGTTTGGTTTCTTTCTCCATTGGTGGGGATTACATGGATGAGGTTTTGTGTGATGTGATTCCCATGGATGCTTGTCATCTCCTCTTGGGGAGACCTTGGAAGTTGGAAAGAAATGCTAATCATGATGGGAGGGACAATACTTATAACTTTAAGATTGGAGCCAAGAATATCAAGCTTACACCCTTACCTCCAATTTTGAAGAACCCTAGCCCACCCTCCTTGGTTGAATCACACGAAAACATGAAGGTTGATGGGGGACCCGAAATGAAACAAGTGCAAACTGAAATGGTGGTGGCAAAGCCGTGGGATATGATACAAGAGGGCATACCAACACTCCTACCTTCTACCTTGAAGTATTCCACCCCACCCTCCATGTTTGTGCCTTACAAAGATGTGGTATTGAGTAAAGAGGCCGAAACAAGTGAGGAAATGAATGTTGGTGAGAAATTGACCATTCACTTTGCTAAAGATAATCCTAACACTCAAGAGGAAAGCATGGGGTACAATGCCAAGCAAAGGGATGAGTATGATCATGAGAAGTGTTTGGCCAATGTCAAGAGGAAGGTATTCATGTGGCATGAGAATGTTGATGCAAGCAAAGAGTCGAGGGAATTTCTAAAATGGAAGTTCAAGGTGGGGATTGTCAATACCCAAGGAATGCTATGTGGTTATCATAATCAAGTCTATTCGAGTGGTTTCATGAAATGGGGATTCAAAGGGGGAACTAAGCTTGAACAAAAGAGCTAAGTGATGATCTTCTACAATCTTCACCTAAGCTCAAGAAAGAAGATGGCTCAAGTGAAAGTCCAAAGATCGATTTGTGGGAGGAGAACACGGCCCTCAATGCCATCGTGGGCTGTTCACGATCCTTAGGTCATCCAATTCAACAAGTACTTTCATGAATGAGAAGGTAGCCCTCCATTTGATCAAAGACAATCCTAGAGCAATAGGGGAAGTCAAGGAGAGGAGCTCAATGAGCTCAAAAGCGAAAATTCGGGGCACTCAATGAAATACAAGGAGAGTGAATCATTTGGAGATGCAAAGGGCGATGTGATGGAAAGTTCAAGTAAGTCCTTGAAATGGGAGAAAAAGCGTTGGGCTCAATCATGACAAAGAGAGGCTAGGTGGCGATTCTATGCATGAGGAACATCGAGTTGTGCTAGGGGATAATTGTGAATCCAAAGAAACCATGAGTAAGGGAGAGAGCAAGTTCAATTCAATGAACCGAGTTTACGAGAATCAATCTCTCATTCAATCTCTAAGCAAGTGGAATTCTTGGAAGACTAGAGCCATGGAACACAAGGTTGGTCATGGGGCTCATGGGGCACCCCTCATCATGTTCTACGAATCAAGCCATGAAGCCAACAAGAGTCAGGAGTCGAGAAGGAGGCAAAGGATCAAGCCATGAGTCAAACTATAGTCCGAGCCGAGCAAGAGAAAGAGAGACCGAGGATTTGAGGACAAATCCTTTTCAAGGAGAGGAGATTGGACCAAAAATGGTCAAGACGAACAAAGGCGGTTTTCGACTAAATCACGGATTGGGTCCTTGGCTCGAACCATGGGCTGAGTCACGATCCTAAGGTCCACCAAGCTTATTTTTGAGTGAATTGCATAATAATATCTTGGTCAAGCTTGGTGGGTCAAAGAGGTCAAGGAAAGTCAAGACGGAGAGCAACCGAAAGTCGACGATTGTGCTATTTTTGAATGCGGTCGCTCGAGTGCACCCAAGTGGGTTCGAACCACAAGTCAAATAAATTTTCAAGAGCAAAAGTCAAGGGAAGAGCTACAAGTCAGCCGAAAAAAAATGATCAAGGAAGCTTCACATGTTTTTCCTCAATGTGTCCCTTTCAACACATGTCACTATCTACCTTTTATGCTTTATACTTTATGCTTTATGTTTTGTTGTTTACCTTCAAATTTTCAGCATTTGTAAGGCTTTAGAAGCCCCTAATTTCGGCTGGTTGTAAGGTCTTTTAGGACCCTTAGATCTAGTTTGAATTGTAAGGTGTGGATTAGAGATGAGGTATTATATAAACCCACTCACACACAACATAATTTTCAGATTTGATTGAAGAAAAAGAAACCCTAGTTTTATTTGAGTGTTCTTCCTTTTCTAATTACTTTGTGTTTGAGATTTGTGAAAGATTAGTTTAGTGGCTTTGTGCTTAAACTAATCAAACCCTAAATCTATTACTTTGTGTGTAGATTTAGATACTATCCTTTATGTTTTATTGTTTTCACAAAATTTCAGAAAATACTTCACAAAAATACATCATAGGGCCGAGATTTTCATCACCACTTCAAGTTCGATTTTGTTCATCCTTTGAGTGAAACTTGATCCACCTAGTTTCACTCCAACACTCTCCCATTGATTGTACACTTGGACCGAAAAATTTGGTGCCTTTGGTCCATGCTCTCATTTGATTCTTGAGTGTGCATTACTCGCCATGTGACCAAGCTCAACCCCGAGTCCGGGGGAACTATAGTTTCGGCCACCTTTACCTCCTCTACTCCCTCTTTCTTTTCTTCCTCACAAACTAAGACCTCATCGTCTCCCCAATGCACTACTTCACTTGTGTTCAAGGCTCTCTTGTTAGGGCACTCCTTAGCAAAATGACCATACCCTTGACATTGGTAGCATCTCTTGAGAGGAATCGTTTTCTTAGGGCCATAGTCAATTCCCTTCCCCTTGTCAACACTTGATGGCTTGATGGTGGGGCTAGGCTCGACAATTTTGATCCCTCCTTGGCTCGATGTAGGGTTGGCCTTGGTGGTGCTCTTGGCGAATCCCTCTCCCCTTCTCTAGCCTTTCCACACGAGTGGCCATAGTGACGGCCTCATCAAACGACCATAAGTTGTGCATCTTCACCCTAGGATAGCTATCCTAGGGTTTAGACCCTCGACAAATCTTGCAATCTTTTGCTCGGGTTTTTCGTTCATCTCACATTGTAAAGTGAGTTGTTCAAAGTCCCTAAGGTAGGATTCGATGGGTAGTGTCTCTTGTTTGAGTTGAGCCAATCTAAGGAACATGTCTTGTGTGTAGTCCTTGGGGTCGAACTTATCTTTGAGCTTTTTCTTGAGTTTGAGCCATGACCTAATGGGTTCCTTTCCCTCTCGATTTCTTTGGTTCTTAAGGTTTTCATACCAAAGGGAGGCATAGCCTTTGAATTTCATGATGGCCACCTTAAAACACTTTCTATCGGGGTATTCTTTAAATTCAAATATTCTTTCGACCGACCTAAGCCAATCTAGTAGATCCTCGGGATTAAGACTACCATAAAAGTCTGAATTTCTACCTTGATGTCTCGGTCATGATCTGTTGGGTGAACTTCAAGGGACTACTCCGAATCCGAGTATTGATCTTCCATGTGAGGAGGTGGTTGGCCTCTCCCACGGCCTCCAAGCCCACGGCCTCTTCCCTCCACCCCTAGGTGGTGGTCTTGGTCCATGAATGTTTTGTTCCAAGAGGGTGTTTATAGCATTCATCATTAAAGTACAATTACCGGTGAGTTGAGTCAACTTCTCTTCTAAATCGGAAAGCCTCTTATCCTCTTCCATTTTGTGACAATTTTGTGAGATTTTTGTGGAAGTTTTGTGGAAATAAACAAGGAAAAGAAGGAAAGAAAACGAAAAAATGAAGAGGAAAACAAGAGTAAAAACCGAGAAACACAAAAACAAATCGAAAACAAGAACAAACCTAGGCTTTGATGACCAATTTGGAGTGGAACTAGATGGGTTAAGTTTCACTCAAGGGATTGACTAAAATCGATTTGTGAGACTTATGAAATTTTCGGCCAAGTGAAGTTATTTTTGTGAGAATTTTCTGATTTTTGTTGATAAATGAAAAACATAAAGATAGTACTAAATCTAAACACAAAGTAATAGATTTAGGTTTTGATTAGTTAAGCACTAAGCCACTAACTAATCACTCACTAAACTCAAGCACAAAGCAATGAGAAAAATGAAGAACACTCAACTTAAACACTAGGGTTTTCAATTCATTCAAATCTGAAAATTATGTTGTGAGAATGAGGGTTTATATAATACCCTCACTCTAATCTTGGCCATACAATTCAAAGAGGATCTAAGGGCTCATATGAGCCTTTGAAAACAACAAAAAAAACGGCCAAGAGGCCTTACATGAGCTGAAATTTGAAGGCTAACAAACAAAATATAAAAGCATAAAGGTTGATGTTGACACTTGACTCAATCCTCTCCATTCTTTGTTTAGGATCATCCAAGGGTCTTTGAGTGAGCCTTGGGCTTGAGAAAGGACGGTCCATGTGCTCCACATTTTGATTTTTACAAACTAAAACAACAAAGCATAAAGTAACGAAAGCGACACGAATGAAAATGACATAAACATAAAACAATGCGATGGTTGTGGGGGTTGATTGTAGCGGCTCCATGGGACCTCCTTGAGCTAACTTTTGTGAGCCATGTGAGTCCTTTTATTGGAGGATTGACTCACATGGGTGCACCCAATTTGACCACATTCAAAAATAGCATATTCATTGACTTTGTTGCTCTCCAACTTGACCTACCCTTGACTTCTCTTGACCACCAAGTATGGCTTGATTTGACCATAGAATTGACTTCACTTAGCTCTTGGTGGCCCCTTGAACCATGGCCTAGGCTAGGGTTTGAGCCCAAGGACTCAACCCTTGGCTCAACTCCAACTCTTCCTTGACCACCTTGACCATTCTTGGTCCAATCTCCTCTCCTTGGAAAGGACTTGCCCTCAAATCCTTGGAGATCCTTTTGCTTCTCCCTTGGCTCGACTTCATGCTCAATTCTCGACTTAACCCTTGCTCGATCTTGGCTTTCACGGTTTGGACTTCCAAGGGCACCACTTGATGATGGTTTGGAGGAAAGGTTGGACCCCCTTGGCTTGGTTCTCGTGAATGGCCATGGTTTCATCTTTGATCACGGCTTGCTTGTCCACACATTCTTCCTCGAGCATTTCTTTGAGCCCACGACTCATAGCCATGCCATCCAACCATTCTTGCTCATGATCGAGCCCATCAATGATTCTCCATCTTAAAGACCCACTCGATCTTTCCTTGCCATCAATTTTCGCTCTTTCTTTGATCACATTCTCATTGTAGTCGGTTGTTTCATTGTTGATTGTTGTATCTCCCTCATGATGCTCCTCTCCTAGAGTCACCCTTGTTGCTCTAAGGCTCTCCTCTTCTTCACCCACACCCATTCTCGGCTCCTCTTCCACCACCTTGCTAGGATTCCCTTTCTCAAGTGATACGAACATACACGCACTGGCTTTATACTCCATCATTGGTGGTAGGGGGGCTAGAACGATAAGCTTTTCACCGTACTTGAACGAGTAGGTGTTATCTCTTCCGTGATGGGAAGAATTCTTCTCATATTCCCATGGCCTACCAAGCAACACATGACACGCATCCATGTCCAACACTTCACACACAATTTCATCCTTATAGTCTTGTCCAATCGAGAACGAGACTTTGCATTGTTTATCAACCTTTACCTCGGCTCCTTGATTAAGCCACCTTAACTTGTAAGGATGAGGATGCTTCAAAGTAGGTAAGGCAAGTTTATCAATGAGGGTTTTTGAAGCAACATTAACACAACTTCCTCCATCAATAATTAGGTTGCACACTTGGACCAAAAATGGTCAAGACGAACAAAGGCGGTTTTCGACTAAATCACGGATTGGGTCCTTGGCTCGAACCATGGGCTAGGTCACGATCCTAAGGTCCACCCAAGCTTATTTTTGAGTGAATTGCATAATAATATCTTGGTCAAGCTTGGTGGGTCAAAGAGGTCAAGGAAAGTCAAGACGGAGAGCAACCGAAAGTCGACGATTGTGCTATTTTTGAATGCGGTCGCTCGAGTGCACCCAAGTGGGTTCGAACCACAAGTCAAATAAATTTTCAAGAGCAAAAGTCAAGGGAAGAGCTACCTACAAGTCAGCCGAAAAAAAATGATCAAGGAAGCTTCACATGTTTTTCCTCAATGTGTCCCTTTCAACACATGTCACTATCTACCTTTTATGCTTTATACTTTATGCTTTATGTTTTGTTGTTTACCTTCAAATTTTCAGCATTTGTAAGGCTTTAGAAGCCCCTAATTTCGGCTGGTTGTAAGGTCTTTTAGGACCCTTAGATCTAGTTTGAATTGTAAGGTGTGGATTAGAGATGAGGTATTATATAAACCCACTCACACACAACATAATTTTCAGATTTGATTGAAGAAAAAGAAACCCTAGTTTTATTTGAGTGTTCTTCCTTTTCTCATTACTTTGTGTTTGAGATTTGTGAAAGATTAGTTTAGTGGCTTTGTGCTTAAACTAATCAAACCCTAAATCTATTACTTTGTGTGTAGATTTAGATACTATCCTTTATGTTTTATTGTTTTCACAAAATTTCAGAAAATACTTCACAAAAATACATCATAGGGCCGAGATTTTCATCACCACTTCAAGTTCGATTTTGTTCATCCTTTGAGTGAAACTTGATCCACCTAGTTTCACTCCAAATTGGTTATCAAAGCCTAGGTTTGTTCTTCATTTTCGATTTGTTCTTTGTGTTGTCGAGTTGTTCTTGTGTTCCTTCTTTTATTTTCGTTTTTTTTTCCTTCTTTTTACGTGTGTCTTCCACAAAATCCACAAACATACTCACAAAATTTTCACAAAATGGTTGAAGATCTACACTTGTGTTAGTGTTGGTTTCGGTTCTCACACTCAAAGGTCCTTGCTTTACTCAAAAATTTTCAGATTTTGTTTCTTTGATTATATCAATGGGTGTGTTTCTTCCTTTTGATGTTTCTTGTGGTACTACTCTTGATGAGACCATGTATGATTCTATGGAGAAAGCTAGAAGAGAGCTTGAAATCAAAATGAGTCGAATGAGGGGTAGACTTAAACCTAACCCTAGCCTTGATCTTGTGACTTTGAGGGGTCAAAGGGAGTTAGAGGCTAGAATGGCTCGATTAGGAGGAGAGCCACCCCCTAGTCTAGGCCGTGTGGATTGTGGAGCATTACATGCTCAAACCCTAACCCTAACCCTAGAAGAAAATCACCAAGTCGAAATCTTTAGGTCTAGGTGTACCATTATGGGAAGGGTTTGTAATTTGATTGTTGATGGGGAGAGTTGTTCTAATGTGGCCTCAAGCACCCTCATTGAAAAATTAGCCTTGCCTACATAAGAACACCCTAACCCTTACAAGATGAAGTGGCTAAACAATGGAGCCGAGATGAGTGTAAGTGTGGTTAGACAATGTTTGGTTTCTTTCTCCATTGGTGGGGATTACATGGATGAGGTTTTGTGTGATGTGATTCCCATGGATGCTTGTCATCTCCTCTTGGGGAGACCTTGGAAGTTGGAAAGAAATGCTAATCATGATGGGAGGGACAATACTTATAACTTTAAGATTGGAGCCAAGAATATCAAGCTTACACCCTTACCTCCAATTTTGAAGAACCCTAGCCCACCCTCCTTGGTTGAATCACACGAAAACATGAAGGTTGATGGGGGACCCGAAATGAAACAAGTGCAAACTGAAATGGTGGTGGCAAAGCCGTGGGATATGATACAAGAGGGCATACCAACACTCCTACCTTCTACCTTGAAGTATTCCACCCCACCCTCCATGTTTGAGCCTTACAAAGATGTGGTATTGAGTAAAGAGGCCGAAACAAGTGAGGAAATGAATGTTGGTGAGAAATTGACCATTCACTTTGCTAAAGATAATCCTAACACTCAAGAGGAAAGCATGGGGTACAATGCCAAGCAAAGGGATGAGTATGATCATGAGAAGTGTTTGGCCAATGTCAAGAGGAAGGTATTCATGTGGCATGAGAATGTTGATGCAAGCAAAGAGTCGAGGGAATTTCTAAAATGGAAGTTCAAGGTGGGGATTGTCAATACCCAAGGAATGCTATGTGGTTATCATAATCAAGTCTATTCGAGTGGTTTCATGAAATGGGGATTCAAAGGGGGAACTAAGCTTGAACAAAAAGAGCTAAGTGATGATCTTCTACAATCTTCACCTAAGCTCAAGAAAGAAGATGGCTCAAGTGAAAGTCCAAAGATCGATTTGTGGGAGGAGAACACGGCCCTCAATGCCATACGTGGGCTGTTCACGATCCTTAGGTCATCCAATTCAACAAGTACTTTCATGAATGAGAAGGTAGCCCTCCATTTGATCAAAGACAATCCTAGAGCAATAGGGGGAAGTCAAGGAGAGGAGCTCAATGAGCTCAAAACTGAAAATTCGGGGCACTCAATGAAATACAAGGAGAGTGAATCATTTGGAGATGCAAAGGACGATGTGATGGAAAGTTCAAGTAAGTCCTTGAAATGGGAGAAAAACGTTGGGCTCAATCATGACAAAGAGAGGCTAGGTGACGATTCTATGCATGAGGAACATCGAGTTGTGCTAGGGGATAATTGTGAATCCAAAGAAACCATGAGTAAGGGAGAGAGCAAGTTCAATTCAATGAACCGAGTTTACGAGAATCAATCTCTCATTCAATCTCTAAGCAAGTGGAATTCTTGGAAGACTAGAGCCATGGAACACAAGGTTGGTCATGGGGCTCATGGGGCACCCCTCATCATGTTCTACGAATCAAGCCATGAAGCCAACAAGAGTCCGAGTCGAGAAGGAGGCAAAGGATCAAGCCATGAGTCAAACTATAGTCCGAGCCGAGCAAGAGAAAGAGAGACCGAGGATTTGAGGACAAATCCTTTTCAAGGAGAGGAGATTGGACCAAAAATGGTCAAGACGAACAAAGGCGGTTTTCGACTAAATCACGGATTGGGTCCTTGGCTCGAACCATGGGCTAGGTCACGATCCTAAGGTCCACCCAAGCTTATTTTTGAGTGAATTGCATAATAATATCTTGGTCAAGCTTGGTGGGTCAAAGAGGTCAAGGAAAGTCAAGACGGAGAGCAACCGAAAGTCGACGATTGTGCTATTTTTGAATGCGGTCGCTCGAGTGCACCCAAGTGGGTTCGAACCACAAGTCAAATAAATTTTCAAGAGCAAAAGTCAAGGGAAGAGCTACAAGTCAGCCGAAAAAAAATGATCAAGGAAGCTTCACATGTTTTTCCTCAATGTGTCCCTTTCAACACATGTCACTATCTACCTTTTATGCTTTATGCTTTATGTTTTGTTGTTTACCTTCAAATTTTCAGCATTTGTAAGGCTTTAGAAGCCCCTAATTTTACTGGTTGAAAGGTCTTTTAGGGCCCTTAGATCTAGTTTGAATTGTAAGGTGTGGATTAGAGATGAGGTATTATATAAACCCACTCACACACAACATAATTTTCAGATTTGATTGAAGAAAAAGAAACCCTAGTTTTATTTGAGTGTTCTTCCTTTTCTAATTACTTTGTGTTTGAGATTTGTGAAAGATTAGTTTAGTGGCTTTGTGCTTAAACTAATCAAACCCTAAATCTATTACTTTGTGTGTAGATTTAGATACTATCCTTTATGTTTTATTGTTTTCACAAAATTTCAGAAAATACTTCACAAAAATACATCATAGGGCCGAGATTTTCATCACCACTTCAAGTTCGATTTTGTTCATCCTTTGAGTGAAACTTGATCCACCTAGTTTCACTCCAACACTCTCCCATTGATTGTACACTTGGACCGAAAAATTTGGTGCCTTTGGTCCATGCTCTCATTTGATTCTTGAGTGTGCATTACTCGCCATGTGACCAAGCTCAACCCCGAGTCCTGGGAACTATAGTTTCGCCACCTTTACCTCCACTACTCCCTCTTTCTTTTCTTCCTCACAAACTAAGACCTCATCGTCTCCCCAATGCACTACTTCACTTGTGTTCAAGGCTCTCTTGTTAGGGCACTCCTTAGCAAAATGACCATACCCTTGACATTGGTAGCATCTCTTGAGAGGAATCGTTTTCTTAGGGCCATAGTCTATTCCCTTTCCCTTCTCAACACTTGATGGCTTGATGGTGCGGCTAGGCTCGACAATTTTGTTCCCTCCCTGCCTCGATGTAGGGTTGGCCTTGGTGGTGCTCTTAGCCGAATCCCTCTCCCCTTCTCTAGCCTTTCCACACGAGTGGCCATAGTGACGGCCTCATCAAACGACCATAAGTTGTGCATCTTCACCCTGTTAGCTATCCTAGGTTTAGACCCTCGACAAATCTTGCAATCTTTTGCTCGGGTTTTTCGTTCATCTCACATTGTAAAGTGAGTTGTTCAAAGTCCCTAAGGTAGGATTCGATGGGTAGTGTCTCTTGTTTGAGTTGAGGCAATCTAAGGAACATGTCTTGAGTGTAGTCCTTGGGAACGAACTTATCTTTGAGCTTTTTCTTGAGTTTGAGCCATGACCTAATGGGTTCCTTTCCTCTCGATTTCTTTGGTTCTTAAGGTTTTCATACCAAAGGGAGGCATAGCCTTTGAATTTCATGATGGCCACCTTAAAACACTTTCTATCTGGGTATTCTTTAAATTCAAATATTCTTTCGACCAGACCTAAGCCAATCTAGTAGATCCTCGGGATTAAGACTACCATAAAAGTCTGAATTTCTACCTTGATGTCTCGGTCATGATCTCTTGGGTGAACTTCAAGGGACTCCTCCGAATCCGAGTATTGATCTTCCATGTGAGGAGGTGGTTGGCCTCTCCCACGGCCTCCAAGCCCACGGCCTCTTCCCTCCACCCCTAGGTGGTGGTCTTGGTCCATGAATGTTTTGTTCCAAGAGGGTGTTTATAGCATTCATCATTAAAGTACAATTACCAGGTGAGTTGAGTCAACTTCTCTTCTAAATCGGAAAGCCTCTTATCCTCTTCCATTTTGAGACAATTTTGTGAGATTTTTGTGGAAGTTTTGTGGCAGTAAACAAGGAAAAGAAGGAAAGAAAACGAAAAATGGAAGAGGAAAACAAGAGTAAAAACCGAGAAACACAAAAACAAATCGAAAACAAGAACAAACCTAGGCTTTGATGACCAATTTGGAGTGGAACTAGATGGGTTAAGTTTCACTCAAGGGATTGACTAAAATCGATTTGTGAGACTTATGAAATTTTCGCCAAGTGAAGTTATTTTTGTGAGAATTTTCTGATTTTTGTTGATAAATGAAAAACATAAAGATAGTACTAAATCTAAACACAAAGTAATAGATTTAGGTTTTGATTAGTTAAGCACTAAGCCACTAACTAATCACTCACTAAACTCAAGCACAAAGCAATGAGAAAAATGAAGAACACTCAACTTAAACACTAGGGTTTTCAATTCATTCAAATCTGAAAATTATGTTGTGAGAATGAGGGTTTATATAATACCCTCACTCTAATCTTGGCCATACAATTCAAAGAGGATCTAAGGGCTCATATGAGCCTTTGAAAACAACAAAAAAAACGGCCAAGAGGCCTTACATGAGCTGAAATTTGAAGGCTAACAAACAAAATATAAGCGTAAAGGTTGATGTTGACACTGACTCAATCCTCTCCATTCTTTGTTTAGGATCATCCAAGGGTCTTTGAGTGAGCCTTGGGCTTGAGAAAGGACGGTCCATGTGCTCCACATTTTGATTTTTACAAACTAAAACAACAAAGCATAAAGAACGAAAGCGATACGAATGAAAATGACATAAACATAAAACAATGTGATGGTTGTGGGGGTTGATTGTAGCCGGCTCCATGGGACCTCCTTGAGCTAACTTTTGTGAGCCATGTGAGTCCTTTTATTGGAGGATTGACTCACATGGGTGCACCCAATTTGACCACATTCAAAAATAGCATATTCATTGACTTTTGTTGCTCTCCAACTTGACCTACCCTTGACTTCTCTTGACCACCAAGTATGGCTTGATTTGACCATAGAATTGACTTCACTTAGCTCTTGGTGGCCCCTTGAACCATGGCCTAGGCTAGGGTTTGAGCCCAAGGACTCAACCCTTGGCTCAACTCCAACTCTTCCTTGACCACCTTGACCATTCTTGGTCCAATCTCCTCTCCTTGGAAAGGACTTGCCCTCAAATCCTTGGAGATCCTTTTGCTTCTCCCTTGGCTCGACTTCATGCTCAATTCTCGACTTAACCCTTGCTCGATCTTGGCTTTCACGGTTTTGGACTTCCAAGGGCACCACTTGATGATGGTTTGGAGGAAAGGTTGGACCCCTTGGCTTGGTTCTCGTGAATGGCCATGGTTTCATCTTTGATCACGGCTTGCTTGTCCACACATTCTTCCTCGAGCATTTCTTTGAGCCCACGACTCATAGCCATGCCATCCAACCATTCTTGCTCATGATCGAGCCCATCAATGATTCTCCATCTTAAAGACCCACTCGATCTTTCCTTGCCATCAATTTTCGCTCTTTCTTTGATCACATTCTCATTGTAGTCGGTTGTTTCATTGTTGATTGTTGTATCTCCCTCATGATGCTCCTCTCCTAGAGTCACCCTTGTTGCTCTAAGGCTCTCCTCTTCTTCACCCACACCCATTCTCGGCTCCTCTTCCACCACCTTGCTAGGATTCCCTTTCTCAAGTGATTCGAACAAACACGCATTGGCTTTATATCCCATCATTGGTGGTAGGGGGGCTAGAACGATAAGCTTTTCACCGTACTTGAACGAGTAGGTGTTATCTCTTCCGTGATGGGAAGAATTCTTCTCATATTCCCATGGCCTACCAAGCAACACATGACACGCATCCATGTCCAACACTTCACACACAATTTCATCCTTATAGTCTTGTCCAATCGAGAACGAGACTTTGTGGAGTGAAACTAAGTGGATCAAGTTTCACTCAAAGGTTGAACAAAAATCAAACTCGAAAACCCTTGAGAATACTCGGCCAAATCAATGTTTTTTTGGGATAATTTTTCTGAAATTTTATGAACAAGGAAAATAAAAGGGATAGTAACTAAATCTACACACTAAGTAATAGATTTAGGTTGTGATTAGTTTAAGCACAAAGCCACTAAACTAATCTTTCACTAAACTCACACACTAAGTAATGAGAAAATGAAGAGAACTCAAGATAAACAACTAGGGTTTCATTCAATATCAAAGCTGAAAATTATGATGTTTGAGCTTGGTTTATATAGACCAAGTCTTTACATCTTGACCATTGAACAAAAATGGATGAGCTCATTTTTGCTCATTTTGAGGCTTGGGCTAACTTGGGTCCTATGGCTCGAGCCATGGCTTAATTTGTGATCATTAGGATCAAACCAAGTGAAATGTACAAGGAGGAACGAAGGAAATCAGCCCACACATGGAGAGCAACAATCTAGACCATGAACAATGAAGCCCATCTTGACATGTCGGTAGAGATCTTAACGTAACTCCCAATCTACTCATCCAATTGAGGTGAAACCACTTGCATATGAAAGCTAGCTCAAAGAGCTTTCATTTGACATATGGTTGGCTATCTGGTTCAAAGGGAGCTGAAAGTTATGGCCTCTACAAGTCAGGGGTCAGTTTGTGAAACCTCAGTCCATAGGCTGTTTGACATGTCTGTACTAAAAGCTCAATATCTTGAGTCGTAGGTCATATTTTTGGATGATTCTTTTGCATTGGAAAGCTAGCTCAATTACCTTTCCAATGACATATCATGGGCCTTCTAATTCAACGTGAGCGAGAAATGGTGAAGCCTACAAGTCACTTCAGTCTCAAGGAACTCGGTTTTGGAGTAATGAGCCATGAACTTGACCTACATCATTCTCCTTGGGTGAGCTCACCTTGGGGACCTTTTGGAAGTCTCCTAATGAGCCAAGGACTCAATAGGGACGTGGGAAGCACAAGGGAGGGCCGAAAATATCAGCTGATCACACATTAAAAGAGATGATCAACAACTTGTTCATGTCACTATCTCTAGATGTCCTTGTTTGCTTTATGTCCTTTTCTACTTTTAGTTTATGTTGTTTGTTAGTTTAGGATCAGATTTTGGGGACCCTTTTGGATGATCATACTTGCTCTTCAAGGCCTTAACCTTGGCCCTTAGATTAAAGCATCAATTGTAGGGTGTAGATAGAGTCAAGTGTCATTGTCTTCCTTTATGCTTTTAGTTGTTGTTTTTTTCAGATTTGTAAGGTCCCTTTGGACCGTTTTATTTGCTGATTTGTAAGGTCATTCTTGACCCTTAGATCCTTAGGAGATGTAGGGTTAGGATGTAAAGACTTGGTCTATATAAACCAAGCTCTACCCCTTGTATTTTTCAGATTTGGATTAATGAAAAGAAACCCTAGGTTTATATGAGTGTTCTTCATTTTCTCACTACTTTGTGTATGAGATTTATGAACTTAATTAGTTAGTGGCTTGGTGCTTAGCTAATTAAACCCCTAATTCTTTTGCTTAGTGCTTAGATTTAGGTACTATCCTTTATGTTTTTCAATTGTTCACACAAAAATCACAAAAATACATCACATATCATCACATTCGGCCGAGTTCTTTTACAAGGGATTGAGATCGATTTTGTTCATCCTTTGAGTGATTCTTATCCCCATAAGTTTCACTCCAAATTGGTATCAAAGCTTAGGTTTGTTCCTTGTTTTCGATTTGTTGTTTGTGTTCTTGAGTTGTTGTTGTTTTCTTCTTTTATTTTCGTTTTTTTTTTTTCTTTACTTGTTATTCCACAAAACTTCCACAAACATTCTCACAAAATTTTCACAAAATGGTTGAAGATCTACACTTGTGTTAGTGTTGATTTCGGTTCTTGCAAGATAAGGTACAAACTTTGTCACAAAATCAGTTTTTTGTTTTTGAGTTACAATGGGTCTATTTTCCCGATTTGGTTCTCCATCGTTTTCTTATGGTACTTCATGTGAAACCCCTTGTGTTGAGACCATTTTCGAGTCCATGGAGAGGGCTAGAAAGGAGTTAGAAGCCAAGGTGGCTAAGATGAGAGGAAAATCTGTCAATTTTGGTGTGGGTAAAGGAGTGGCCGATTTGTTTGAACCTACTACTAAAACACCACCCTATGAGCCACCAAAGAGAGCCAAAGTTGTTGAGCCAACCACTTCTCCTAAACCACTAACCCTAGACCAAAGGGAGTCGATTGACCCTAACCACAAAAAAACCATCACCCTCAAGAAATGTCATCAATGTCAAGGATATGGTCACAATGCCAAGGAATGTCCCACAAAGGAGACCTTGAACTCGTGTGATATTATTCATTGGGAGGAGATGAGATCCTTGTTTGTAAGGATGAGGAGAATGAGGTCCATACTAGTGAGGATAAAGAGGGTGTGAATCAAGAGCAAACTGAAAAATGTTGTGTAATCTGGTCCTTGAGGAAGATGGCACGACCAAGATGGCTTCTAAGCCTCTTATTGAGGAGTTAGAGTCACTTACACAAGAGCACCCTAATCCTTGCAAGATAGGAGGTCAAACATTGGAGCCGAGTTGAGGAACTATGGTGATAAGGCTATGGATGATGTGGTTGTGAGGGATGCTTGTCATCTCATCTTTGATAAACCTTGTGAGGGCATGGAAAAAGGTATCAAGGAAAGGAGTGAGCTTGATCCTTGGAGTTGTTCAACCAAACTCAAGAAGAAGGTGCTCATGAAATGGGAGTTTAAGGGTGAATCAAACTTTTCCAAAGAATTTGCTTACCCTAGGAAGAAAAAACCACCGGATAAGAATGATCAATATGGGAAGCTATTCAAGGACAACCCCAAGACACTAGGGAGAAATCAAGAAGAGGAGCTCAAGCTAATGTTAAGAACCCCAAGGATTTGAGGACAAATCCTTTTGAAGAAGAGGAGATTGAACAAAAATGGATGAGCTCATTTTTGCTCATTTTGAGGCTTGGGCTAACTTGGGTCCTATGGCTCGAGCCATGGCTTAATTTGTGATCATTAGGATCAAACCAAGTGAAATGTACAAGGAGGAACGAAGGAAATCAGCCCACACATGGAGAGCAACAATCTAGACCATGAACAATGAAGCCCATCTTGACATGTCGGTAGAGATCTTAACGTAACTCCCAATCTACTCATCCAATTGAGGTGAAACCACTTGCATATGAAAGCTAGCTCAAAGAGCTTTCATTTGACATATGGTTGGCTATCTGGTTCAAAGGGAGCTGAAAGTTATGGCCTCTACAAGTCAGGGGTCAGTTTGTGAAACCTCAGTCCATAGGCTGTTTGACATGTCTGTACTAAAAGCTCAATATCTTGAGTCGTAGGTCATATTTTTGGATGATTCTTTTTGCATTGGAAAGCTAGCTCAATTACCTTTCCAATGACATATCATGGGCCTTCTAATTCAACGTGAGCGAGAAATGGTGAAGCCTACAAGTCACTTCAGTCTCAAGGAACTCGGTTTTGGAGTAATGAGCCATGAACTTGACCTACATCATTCTCCTTGGGTGAGCTCACCTTGGGGACCTTTTGGAAGTCTCCTAATGAGCCAAGGACTCAATAGGGACGTGGGAAGCACAAGGGAGGGCCGAAAATATCAGCTGATCACACATTAAAAGAGATGATCAACAACTTGTTCATGTCACTATCTCTAGATGTCCTTGTTTGCTTTATGTCCTTTTCTACTTTTAGTTTATGTTGTTTGTTAGTTTAGGATCAGATTTTGGGGACCCTTTTGGATGATCATACTTGCTCTTCAAGGCCTTAACCTTGGCCCTTAGATTAAAGCATCAATTGTAGGGTGTAGATAGAGTCAAGTGTCATTGTCTTCCTTTATGCTTTTAGTTGTTGTTTTTTTCAGATTTGTAAGGTCCCTTTGGACCGTTTTATTTGCTGATTTGTAAGGTCATTCTTGACCCTTAGATCCTTAGGAGATGTAGGGTTAGGATGTAAAGACTTGGTCTATATAAACCAAGCTCTACCCCTTGTATTTTTCAGATTTGGATTAATGAAAAGAAACCCTAGGTTTATATGAGTGTTCTTCATTTTCTCACTACTTTGTGTATGAGATTTATGAACTTAATTAGTTAGTGGCTTGGTGCTTAGCTAATTAAACCCCTAATTCTTTTGCTTAGTGCTTAGATTTAGGTACTATCCTTTATGTTTTTCAATTGTTCACACAAAAATCACAAAAATACATCACATATCATCACATTCGGCCGAGTTCTTTTACAAGGGATTGAGATCGATTTTGTTCATCCTTTGAGTGATTCTTATCCCCATAAGTTTCACTCCAACCATACAATTTGAACTTGATCTAAGGGCCCTAATTGGCCTTACTACCAACCGAAATAAAGGGCTTCTAAAGCCTTACAAATGCTGAAAAATTGAAGGTAAACAACAAAACATAAAGCATAAAGTATAAAGCATAAAAGGTAGATAGTGACATGTGTTGAAAGGGACACATTGAGGAAAAGCATGTGAAGCTTCCCCTTGTTGATTTTCGGCTGACTTGGTGGCTCTTCCCATTTGATTTGTTCCTCTTGATAATTTAATTGACTTGTGGTTCGAACCCATATGGGTGCACTCGAGCGATCACAAACAAAAATAGCACTTTAGTCGACTTTCGGTTGCTCTCCGTCTTGACTTTTCTTGACTTCCTTGACCCACCAAGCTGGACCAAGATATTATTGTTTAAATTCACTCAAAATAAGCTTGGGTGGACCTTAGGATCGTGACCTAGCCCATGGTTCGAGCCCAAGGACCTAAACCGTGATTTGGACAAAAACCGCCTTTGCTAGCCTTGACCATTTTTGGTCCAATCTCCTCTCCTTGAAAAGGATTTGTCCTCAAATCCTCGGTCTCTCTTCCTCTTGCTCGGTTTGGACTATAGTTTGACTCATGGCTTGATCCTTTGCCTCCTTCTCGACTCGGACTCGTGTTGGCTTCATGACTTGAATCGTAGAACATGATGAGGGGTGCCCCATGAGCCCCATGACCAACTTTGGGCTCCATGGCTCTAGACTTCCAAGAATTCCACTTGCTTAGAGATTGAATGAGAGATTGATTCTTGTAAACTCGGTTCATTGAATTGAACTTGCTCTCTCCCTTACTCATGGTTTCTTTGGATTCACAATTAACCCCTAGCACAACTCGAAGTTCCTCATGTTTAGGACCGTCAATTAGCCACCCTTCGTCAATGATGAGTCCCACGTCTCTTTCCCATTTCAAGGACTCACTTGAACTTTCTAGCACATCGACCTTTGCATCTCCAAATGATTCACTTCCTTTGCACTTGATCGAGTTTCCCAAATTTTCAGTTTTGAGCTCATTGAGCTCCTCTCCTTGACTTCCCCTTATTGCTCTAGGGTTGCCTTTGATCACATGGAGGGCTACACTCTCGATCATGAAGGTACTTGTGGGATTAGACGACATAAGGAGTGTGAATAATTCGGGTGTGGCTTTGAGGGCCGTGTTCCCCTCCCACAAGTCGATCTTTGGACTTTCACTTGAGCCATCTTCTTTCTTGAACTTAGGTGAAGGTTGTAGAAGATCATCACTTAGCTCTTTTTGTTCAAGCTTAGTTCCCCCTTTGAATCCCCATTTCATGAATCCACTTGGAAAGACTTGAATAGGATGATCACATAGTGGCTCCTTGTTGTTATTGTTCACCTTGAATTTCCATTTTAGAAATTCCCTTGATTCTTGGCTTGTATCAACATTCTCATACCACATGAATACCTTCCTCTCGACATTAGCCAAACACGTCTCATGATCATACTCATCCCTTGGCTTGGCATTGTACCCCATGCTTTCCTCTTGAGTGTTAGGATTATCTTTAGCAAAGTGAATGGTCAATTTCTCACCAACATTCACTTCCTCACTTGTTTCGGCCTCCTCACTTAAAATAACCTCTTTGGATGACTCAAGTATGGAGGGCGGTTTGCATTGCTCTTTGGGGAACTCCTTAGCAAGGACATTAATCTCATCCTTCCCATGACCAACCCCAAGCTCAATTTCTGGTCTCCCATCAATCCCCATTCTTTCGTGTGATATAATCAAGGAGGGTGGGTTAGGGTTTTTCAAAATCGGAGGTAAGGGTGCAAGTTTGATTTTCTTAGCTCCAATCTTGAAAGTATAGGTATTGTCCCTCCCATCATGATGAGCATTTCTTTCCAACTTCCATGGTCTCCCCAAGAGGAGATGACAAGCATCCATGGGAATCACATCACACAAAACCTCATCCATGTAATCCCCACCAATGGAGAAAGAAACCAAGCATTGTCTAACCACCATCACACTCATCTCGGCTCCATTTCTTTGGCATTTCATCTTGTAAGGGTTAGGGTGATCTTGTGTAGGTAAGGCTAGTTTTTCAATGAGGGTATTTGAGGCAACATTAACACAACTTTCCTCATCAACAATCAAATTACAAACCCTTCCCATAATGGTACACCTAGACCTAAAGGTTTCGACTTGGTGATTCTCTTCTAGGGTTAGGGTTTGGGCAAGCATATCCCTACAACCCACACGGCTTGGGTTAGGGGGTGGTTCTCCTCCTAACCGAGCCATTCTAGCCTCTAATTCCCTTTGACCCCTCAAAGTCACAAGATCAAGGTTAGGGTTAGGTTTAAGTCTACCCCTCATTTGACTCATTTTGGTTTCAAGCTCTCTTCTAGCTTTCTCCATAGAATCACACATGGTCTCACCAAGAGTAGTATCATAAGAAACATCAAAAGGAAAAAACATACCCATTGAAATAACCAAAGAACAAAAATCTGAAAATTTTTGAGTAAAGCAAGGACCTTTGAGTGTGAAAATCAAAACCAACACTAACACAAGTGTAGATCCTCAACCATTTTTGTGAAAATTTGTGAGAAGTTTTGTGGAAACAAGAAAATAAACAAGGAAAGGAAGAAGAAAAAACGAAAAACTAAAAGAGAAAAACAAAAGAGTAACTCGACATTTCTAAGGGAAACCGAAAAAATAGAGAAAGAAAATGAAATCAAGAACAAACCTAGGCTTTGATGACCAATTTGGAGTGAAACTAAGTGGATCAAGTTTCACTCAAAGGATGAACAAAAATCAAACTCGAAAACCCTTGAGAATACTCTACCAAATCAATGTTTTTTTGGGATAATTTTTACGATATTTTATGAACAAGGAAAATAAAAGGGATAGTAACTAAATCTACACACTAAGTAATAGATTTAGGTTGTGATTAGTTTAAGCACAAAGCCACTAAACTAATCTTTCACTAAACTCACACACTAAGTAATGAGAAAATGAAGAGAACTCAAGATAAACAACTAGGGTTTCATTCAATATCAAAGCTGAAAATTATGATGTTTGAGCTTGGTTTATATAGACCAAGTCTTTACATCTTGACCATACAATTTGAACTTGATCTAAGGGCCCTAATTGGCCTTACTACCAACCGAAATAAAGGGCTTCTAAAGCCTTACAAATGCTGAAAAATTGAAGGTAAACAACAAAACATAAAGCATAAAAGATAAAGATAAAAGGTAGATAGTGACATGTGTTGAAAGTGACACATTGAGGAAAAGCATGTGAAGCTTCCCCTTGTTGATTTTCGGCTGACTTGGTGGCTCTTCCCATTTGATTTGTTCCTCTTGATAATTTAATTGACTTGTGGTTCGAACCCATATGGGTGCACTCGAGCGATCACAAACAAAAATAGCACTTTAGTCGACTTTCGGTTGCTCTCCGTCTTGACTTTTCTTGACTTCCTTGACCCACCAAGCTGGACCAAGATATTATTGTTTAAATTCACTCAAAATAAGCTTGGGTGGACCTTAGGATCGTGACCTAGCCCATGGTTCGAGCCCAAGGACCTAAACCGTGATTTGGACAAAAACCGCCTTTGCTAGCCTTGACCATTTTTGGTCCAATCTCCTCTCCTTGAAAAGGATTTGTCCTCAAATCCTTGGTCTCTCTTCCTCTTGCTCGGTTTGGACTATAGTTTGACTCATGGCTTGATCCTTTGCCTCCTTCTCGACTCGGACTCGTGTTGGCTTCATGACTTGAATCGTAGAACATGATGAGGGGTGCCCCATGAGCCCCATGACCAACTTTGGGCTCCATGGCTCTAGACTTCCAAGAATTCCACTTGCTTAGAGATTGAATGAGAGATTGATTCTTGTAAACTCGGTTCATTGAATTGAACTTGCTCTCTCCCTTACTCATGGTTTCTTTGGATTCACAATTAACCCCTAGCACAACTCGAAGTTCCTCATGTTTAGGACCGTCAATTAGCCACCCTTCGACAATGATGAGTCCCACGTCTCTTTCCCATTTCAAGGACTCACTTGAACTTTCTAGCACATCGACCTTTGCATCTCCAAATGATTCACTTCCTTTGCACTTGATCGAGTTTCCCAAATTTTCAGTTTTGAGCTCATTGAGCTCCTCTCCTTGACTTCCCCTTATTGCTCTAGGGTTGCCTTTGATCACATGGAGGGCTACACTCTCGATCATGAAGGTACTTGTGGGATTAGACGACATAAGGAGTGTGAATAATTCGGTGTGGCTTTGAGGGCCGTGTTCCCTCCCACAAGTCGATCTTTGGACTTTCACTTGAGCCATCTTCTTTCTTGAACTTAGGTGAAGGTTGTAGAAGATCATCACTTAGCTCTTTTTGTTCAAGCTTAGTTCCCCTTTGAATCCCCATTTCATGAATCCACTTGGAAAGACTTGAATAGGATGATCACATAGTGGCTCCTTGTTGTTATTGTTCACCTTGAATTTCCATTTTAGAAATTCCCTTGATTCTTGGCTTGTATCAACATTCTCATACCACATGAATACCTTCCTCTCGACATTAGCCAAACACGTCTCATGATCATACTCATCCCTTGGCTTGGCATTGTACCCCATGCTTTCCTCTTGAGTGTTAGGATTATCTTTAGCAAAGTGAATGGTCAATTTCTCACCAACATTCACTTCCTCACTTGTTTCGGCCTCCTCACTTAAAATAACCTCTTTGGATGACTCAAGTATGGAGGGCGGTTTGCATTGCTCTTTGGGGAACTCCTTAGCAAGGACATTAATCTCATCCTTCCCATGACCAACCCCAAGCTCAATTTCTGGTCTCCCATCAATCCCCATTCTTTCGTGTGATATAATCAAGGAGGGTGGGTTAGGGTTTTTCAAAATCGGAGGTAAGGGTGCAAGTTTGATTTTCTTAGCTCCAATCTTGAAAGTATAGGTATTGTCCCTCCCATCATGATGAGCATTTCTTTCCAACTTCCATGGTCTCCCAAGAGGAGATGACAAGCATCCATGGGAATCACATCACACAAAACCTCATCCATGTAATCCCCACCAATGGAGAAAGAAACCAAGCATTGTCTAACCACCATCACACTCATCTCGGCTCCATTTCTTTGGCATTTCATCTTGTAAGGGTTAGGGTGATCTTGTGTAGGTAAGGCTAGTTTTTCAATGAGGGTATTTGAGGCAACATTAACACAACTTTCCTCATCAACAATCAAATTACAAACCCTTCCCATAATGGTACACCTAGACCTAAAGGTTTCGACTTGGTGATTCTCTTCTAGGGTTAGGGTTTGGGCAAGCATATCCCTACAACCCACACGGCTTGGGTTAGGGGGTGGTTCTCCTCCTAACCGAGCCATTCTAGCCTCTAATTCCTTTGACCCCTCAAAGTCACAAGATCAAGGTTAGGGTTAGGTTTAAGTCTACCCCTCATTTGACTCATTTTGGTTTCAAGCTCTCTTCTAGCTTTCTCCATAGAATCACACATGGTCTCACCAAGAGTAGTATCATAAGAAACATCAAAAGGAAAAAACATACCCATTGAAATAACCAAAGAACAAAAATCTGAAAATTTTTGAGTAAAGCAAGGACCTTTGAGTGTGAAAATCAAAACCAACACTAACACAAGTGTAGATCCTCAACCATTTTTGTGAAAATTTGTGAGAAGTTTTGTGGAAACAAGAAAATAAACAAGGAAAGGAAGAAGAAAAAACGAAAAACTAAAAGAGAAAAACAAAAGAGTAACTCGACATTTCTAAGGGAAACCGAAAAAATAGAGAAAGAAAATGAAATCAAGAACAAACCTAGGCTTTGATGACCAATTTGGAGTGAAACTAAGTGGATCAAGTTTCACTCAAAGGATGAACAAAAATCAAACTCGAAAACCCTTGAGAATACTCGGCCAAATCAATGTTTTTTTGGGATAATTTTTCTGAAATTTTATGAACAAGGAAAATAAAAGGGATAGTAACTAAATCTACACACTAAGTAATAGATTTAGGTTGTGATTAGTTTAAGCACAAAGCCACTAAACTAATCTTTCACTAAACTCACACACTAAGTAATGAGAAAATGAAGAGAACTCAAGATAAACAACTAGGGTTTCATTCAATATCAAAGCTGAAAATTATGATGTTTGAGCTTGGTTTATATAGACCAAGTCTTTACATCTTGACCATACAATTTGAACTTGATCTAAGGGCCCTAATTGGCCTTACTACCAACCGAAATAAAGGGCTTCTAAAGCCTTACAAATGCTGAAAAATTGAAGGTAAACAACAAAACATAAAGCATAAAGTATAAAGCATAAAAGGTAGATAGTGACATGTGTTGAAAGGGACACATTGAGGAAAAGCATGTGAAGCTTCCCCTTGTTGATTTTCGGCTGACTTGGTGGCTCTTCCCATTTGATTTGTTCCTCTTGATAATTTAATTGACTTGTGGTTCGAACCCATATGGGTGCACTCGAGCGATCACAAACAAAAATAGCACTTTAGTCGACTTTCGGTTGCTCTCCGTCTTGACTTTTCTTGACTTCCTTGACCCACCAAGCTGGACCAAGATATTATTGTTTAAATTCACTCAAAATAAGCTTGGGTGGACCTTAGGATCGTGACCTAGCCCATGGTTCGAGCCCAAGGACCTAAACCGTGATTTGGACAAAAACCGCCTTTGCTAGCCTTGACCATTTTTGGTCCAATCTCCTCTCCTTGAAAAGGATTTGTCCTCAAATCCTCGGTCTCTCTTCCTCTTGCTCGGTTTGGACTATAGTTTGACTCATGGCTTGATCCTTTGCCTCCTTCTCGACTCGGACTCGTGTTGGCTTCATGACTTGAATCGTAGAACATGATGAGGGGTGCCCCATGAGCCCCATGACCAACTTTGGGCTCCATGGCTCTAGACTTCCAAGAATTCCACTTGCTTAGAGATTGAATGAGAGATTGATTCTTGTAAACTCGGTTCATTGAATTGAACTTGCTCTCTCCCTTACTCATGGTTTCTTTGGATTCACAATTAACCCCTAGCACAACTCGAAGTTCCTCATGTTTAGGACCGTCAATTAGCCACCCTTCGTCAATGATGAGTCCCACGTCTCTTTCCCATTTCAAGGACTCACTTGAACTTTCTAGCACATCGACCTTTGCATCTCCAAATGATTCACTTCCTTTGCACTTGATCGAGTTTCCCAAATTTTCAGTTTTGAGCTCATTGAGCTCCTCTCCTTGACTTCCCCTTATTGCTCTAGGGTTGCCTTTGATCACATGGAGGGCTACACTCTCGATCATGAAGGTACTTGTGGGATTAGACGACATAAGGAGTGTGAATAATTCGGGTGTGGCTTTGAGGGCCGTGTTCCCCTCCCACAAGTCGATCTTTGGACTTTCACTTGAGCCATCTTCTTTCTTGAACTTAGGTGAAGGTTGTAGAAGATCATCACTTAGCTCTTTTTGTTCAAGCTTAGTTCCCCCTTTGAATCCCCATTTCATGAATCCACTTGGAAAGACTTGAATAGGATGATCACATAGTGGCTCCTTGTTGTTATTGTTCACCTTGAATTTCCATTTTAGAAATTCCCTTGATTCTTGGCTTGTATCAACATTCTCATACCACATGAATACCTTCCTCTCGACATTAGCCAAACACGTCTCATGATCATACTCATCCCTTGGCTTGGCATTGTACCCCATGCTTTCCTCTTGAGTGTTAGGATTATCTTTAGCAAAGTGAATGGTCAATTTCTCACCAACATTCACTTCCTCACTTGTTTCGGCCTCCTCACTTAAAATAACCTCTTTGGATGACTCAAGTATGGAGGGCGGTTTGCATTGCTCTTTGGGGAACTCCTTAGCAAGGACATTAATCTCATCCTTCCCATGACCAACCCCAAGCTCAATTTCTGGTCTCCCATCAATCCCCATTCTTTCGTGTGATATAATCAAGGAGGGTGGGTTAGGTTTTTCAAAATCGGAGGTAAGGGTGCAAGTTTGATTTTCTTAGCTCCAATCTTGAAAGTATAGGTATTGTCCCTCCCATCATGATGAGCATTTCTTTCCAACTTCCATGGTCTCCCAAGAGGAGATGACAAGCATCCATGGGAATCACATCACACAAAACCTCATCCATGTAATCCCCACCAATGGAGAAAGAAACCAAGCATTGTCTAACCACCATCACACTCATCTCGGCTCCATTTCTTTGGCATTTCATCTTGTAAGGGTTAGGGTGATCTTGTGTAGGTAAGGCTAGTTTTTCAATGAGGGTATTTGAGGCAACATTAACACAACTTTCCTCATCAACAATCAAATTACAAACCCTTCCCATAATGGTACACCTAGACCTAAAGGTTTCGACTTGGTGATTCTCTTCTAGGGTTAGGGTTTGGGCAAGCATATCCCTACAACCCACACGGCTTGGGTTAGGGGGTGGTTCTCCTCCTAACCGAGCCATTCTAGCCTCTAATTCCCTTTGACCCCTCAAAGTCACAAGATCAAGGTTAGGGTTAGGTTTAAGTCTACCCCTCATTTGACTCATTTTGGTTTCAAGCTCTCTTCTAGCTTTCTCCATAGAATCACACATGGTCTCACCAAGAGTAGTATCATAAGAAACATCAAAAGGAAAAAACATACCCATTGAAATAACCAAAGAACAAAAATCTGAAAATTTTTGAGTAAAGCAAGGACCTTTGAGTGTGAAAATCAAAACCAACACTAACACAAGTGTAGATCCTCAACCATTTTTGTGAAAATTTGTGAGAAGTTTTGTGGAAACAAGAAAATAAACAAGGAAAGGAAGAAGAAAAAACGAAAAACTAAAAGAGAAAAACAAAAGAGTAACTCGACATTTCTAAGGGAAACCGAAAAAATAGAGAAAGAAAATGAAATCAAGAACAAACCTAGGCTTTGATGACCAATTTGGAGTGAAACTAAGTGGATCAAGTTTCACTCAAAGGATGAACAAAAATCAAACTCGAAAACCCTTGAGAATACTCGGCCAAATCAATGTTTTTTTGGGATAATTTTTCTGAAATTTTATGAACAAGGAAAATAAAAGGGATAGTAACTAAATCTACACACTAAGTAATAGATTTAGGTTGTGATTAGTTTAAGCACAAAGCCACTAAACTAATCTTTCACTAAACTCACACACTAAGTAATGAGAAAATGAAGAGAACTCAAGATAAACAACTAGGGTTTCATTCAATATCAAAGCTGAAAATTATGATGTTTGAGCTTGGTTTATATAGACCAAGTCTTTACATCTTGACCATACAATTTGAACTTGATCTAAGGGCCCTAATTGGCCTTACTACCAACCGAAATAAAGGGCTTCTAAAGCCTTACAAATGCTGAAAAATTGAAGGTAAACAACAAAACATAAAGCATAAAGTATAAAGCATAAAAGGTAGATAGTGACATGTGTTGAAAGGGACACATTGAGGAAAAGCATGTGAAGCTTCCCCTTGTTGATTTTCGGCTGACTTGGTGGCTCTTCCCATTTGATTTGTTCCTCTTGATAATTTAATTGACTTGTGGTTCGAACCCATATGGGTGCACTCGAGCGATCACAAACAAAAATAGCACTTTAGTCGACTTTCGGTTGCTCTCCGTCTTGACTTTTCTTGACTTCCTTGACCCACCAAGCTGGACCAAGATATTATTGTTTAAATTCACTCAAAATAAGCTTGGGTGGACCTTAGGATCGTGACCTAGCCCATGGTTCGAGCCCAAGGACCTAAACCGTGATTTGGACAAAAACCGCCTTTGCTAGCCTTGACCATTTTTGGTCCACTTTGCATTGTTTATCAACATTTACCTCGGCTCCTTGATTAAGCCACCTTAACTTGTAAGGATGAGGATGCTTCAAAGTAGGTAAGGCAAGTTTATCAATGAGGGTTTTTGAAGCAACATTAACACAACTTCCTCCATCAATAATTAGGTTGCACACTCTCCCATTGATTGTACACTTGGACCGAAAAATTTGGTGCCTTTGGTCCATGCTCTCATTTGATTCTTGAGTGTGCATTACTCGCCATGTGACCAAGCTCAACCCCGAGTCCGGGGGAACTATAGTTTCGGCCACCTTTACCTGCTCTACTCCCTCTTTCTTTTCTTCCTCACAAACTAAGACCTCATCGTCTCCCCAATGCACTACTTCACTTGTGTTCAAGGCTCTCTTGTTAGGGCACTCCTTAGCAAAATGACCATACCCTTGACATTGGTAGCATCTCTTGAGAGGAATCGTTTTCTTAGGGCCATAGTCAATTCCCTTCCCCTTGTCAACACTTGATGGCTTGATGGTGGGGCTAGGCTCGACAATTTTGATCCCTCCTTGGCTCGATGTAGGGTTGGCCTTGGTGGTGCTCTTAGCCGAATCCCCTCTCCCTTCTCTAGCCTTTCCACACGAGTGGCCATAGTAGTGACGGCCTCATCAAACGACCATAAGTTGTGCATCTTCACCCTAAGTTAGCTATCCTAGGGTTTAGACCCTCGACAAATCTTGCAATCTTTTGCACGGGTTTTTCGATCATCTCACATTGTAAAGTGAGTTGTTCAAAGTCCCTAAGGTAGGATTCGATGGGTAGTGTCTCTTGTTTGAGTTGAGCCAATCTAAGGAACATGTCTTGAGTGTAGTCCTTGGGAACGAACTTATCTTTGAGCTTTTTCTTGAGTTTGAGCCATGACCTAATGGGTTCCTTTCCTCTCGATTTCTTTGGTTCTTAAGGTTTTCATACCAAAGGGAGGCATAGCCTTTGAATTTCATGATGGCCACCTTAAAACACTTTCTATCGGGTATTCTTTAAATTCAAAGATTCTTTCGACCGACCTAAGCCAATCAAGTAGATCCTCGGGATTAAGACTACCATAAAAGTCTGAATTTCTACCTTGATGTCTCGGTCATGATCTCTTGGGTGAACTTCAAGGGACTCCTCCGAATCCGAGTATTGATCTTCCATGTGAGGAGGTGGTTGGCCTCTCCCACGGCCTCCAAGCCCACGGCCTCTTCCCCTCCACCCCTAGGTGGTGGTCTTGGTCCATGAATGTTTTGTTCCAAGAGGGTGTTTATAGCATTCATCATTAAAGTACAATTACCAGGTGAGTTGAGTCAACTTCTCTTCTAAATCGGAAAGCCTCTTATCCTCTTCCATTTTGTGACAATTTTGTGAGATTTTGTGGAAGTTTTGTGGAAATAAACAAGGAAAAGAAGGAAAGAAAACGAAAAATGAAGAGGAAAACAAGAGTAAAACCGAGAAACACAAAAACAAATCGAAAACAAGAACAAACCTAGGCTTTGATGACCAATTTGGAGTGAAACTAGATGGGTTAAGTTTCACTCAAGGGATTGACTAAAATCGATTTGTGAGACTTATGAAATTTTCGCCAAGTGAAGTTATTTTTGTGAGAATTTTCTGATTTTTGTTGATAAATGAAAAACATAAAGATAGTACTAAATCTAAACACAAAGTAATAGATTTAGGTTTTGATTAGTTAAGCACTAAGCCACTAACTAATCACTCACTAAACTCAAGCACAAAGCAATGAGAAAAATGAAGAACACTCAACTTAAACACTAGGGTTTTCAATTCATTCAAATCTGAAAATTATGTTGTGAGAATGAGGGTTTATATAATACCCTCACTCTAATCTTGGCCATACAATTCAAAGAGGATCTAAGGGCTCATATGAGCCTTTGAAAACAACAAAAAAAACGGCCAAGAGGCCTTACATGAGCTGAAATTTGAAGGCTAACAAACAAAATATAAAAGCATAAAGGTTGATGTTGACACTTGACTCAATCCTCTCCATTCTTTGTTTAGGATCATCCAAGGGTCTTTGAGTGAGCCTTGGGCTTGAGAAAGGACGGTCCATGTGCTCCACATTTTGATTTTTACAAACTAAAACAACAAAGCATAAAGTAACGAAAGCGACATGAATGAAAATGACATAAACATAAAACAATGTGATGGTTGTGGGGGTTGATTGTAGCCGGCTCCATGGGACCTCCTTGAGCTAACTTTTGTGAGCCATGTGAGTCCTTTTATTGGAGGATTGACTCACATGGGTGCACCCAATTTGACCACATTCAAAAATAGCATATTCATTGACTTTTGTTGCTCTCCAACTTGACCTACCCTTGACTTCTCTTGACCACCAAGTATGGCTTGATTTGACCATAGAATTGACTTCACTTAGCTCTTGGTGGCCCCTTGAACCATGGCCTAGGCTAGGGTTTGAGCCCAAGGACTCAACCCTTGGCTCAACTCCAACTCTTCCTTGACCACCTTGACCATTCTTGGTCCAATCTCCTCTCCTTGGAAAGGACTTGCCCTCAAATCCTTGGAGATCCTTTTGCTTCTCCCTTGGCTCGACTTCATGCTCAATTCTCGACTTAACCCTTGCTCGATCTTGGCTTTCACGGTTTGGACTTCCAAGGGCACCACTTGATGATGGTTTGGAGGAAAGGTTGGACCCCTTGGCTTGGTTCTCGTGAATGGCCATGGTTTCATCTTTGATCACGGCTTGCTTGTCCACACATTCTTCCTCGAGCATTTCTTTGAGCCCACGACTCATAGCCATGCCATCCAACCATTCTTGCTCATGATCGAGCCCATCAATGATTCTCCATCTTAAAGACCCACTCGATCTTTCCTTGCCATCAATTTTCGCTCTTTCTTTGATCACATTCTCATTGTAGTCGGTTGTTTCATTGTTGATTGTTGTATCTCCCTCATGATGCTCCTCTCCTAGAGTCACCCTTGTTGCTCTAAGGCTCTCCTCTTCTTCACCCACACCCATTCTCGGCTCCTCTTCCACCACCTTGCTAGGATTCCCTTTCTCAAGTGATTCGAACAAACACGCATTGGCTTTATATCCCATCATTGGTGGTAGGGGGGCTAGAACGATAAGCTTTTCACCGTGCTTGAACGAGTAGGTGTTATCTCTTCCGTGATGGGAAGAATTCTTCTCATATTCCCATGGCCTACCAAGCAACACATGACACGCATCCATGTCCAACACTTCACACACAATTTCATCCTTATAGTCTTGTCCAATCGAGAACGAGACTTTGCATTGTTTATCAACCTTTACCTCGGCTCCTTGATTAAGCCACCTTAACTTGTAAGGATGAGGATGCTTCAAAGTAGGTAAGGCAAGTTTATCAATGAGGGTTTTTGAAGCAACATTAACACAACTTCCTCCATCAATAATTAGGTTGCACACTCTCCCATTGATTGTACACTTGGACCGAAAAATTTGGTGCCTTTGGTCCATGCTCTCATTTGATTCTTGAGTGTGCATTACTCGCCATGTGACCAAGCTCAACCCCGAGTCCGGGGGAACTATAGTTTCGGCCACCTTTACCTCCTCTACTCCCTCTTTCTTTTCTTCCTCACAAACTAAGACCTCATCGTCTCCCCAATGCACTACTTCACTTGTGTTCAAGGCTCTCTTGTTAGGGCACTCCTTAGCAAAATGACCATACCCTTGACATTGGTAGCATCTCTTGAGAGGAATCGGTTTCTTAGGGCCATAGTCAATTCCCTTCCCCTTGTCAACACTTGATGGCTTGATGGTGGGGCTAGGCTCGACAATTTTGATCCCTCCTTGGCTCGATGTAGGGTTGGCCTTGGTGGTGCTCTTAGCCGAATCCCCTCTCCCCTTCTCTAGCCTTTCCACACGAGTGGCCATAGTGACGGCCTCATCAAACGACCATAAGTTGTGCATCTTCACCCGCCTAGCTATCCTAGCGTTTAGACCCTCGACAAATCTTGCAAACTTTTGCTCGGGTTTTTCGGTCATCTCACAGTGTAAAGTGAGTTGTTCAAAGTCCCTAAGGTAGGATTCGATGGGTAGTGTCTCTTGTTTGAGTTGAGCCAATCTAAGGAACATGTCTTGAGTGTAGTCCTTGGGAACGAACTTATCTTTGAGCTTTTTCTTGAGTTTGAGCCATGACCTAAGGGGATCCTTTCCTCTCGATTTCTTTGGTTCTTAAGGTTTTCATACCAAAGGGAGGCATAGCCTTTGAATTTCATGATGGCCACCTTAAAACACTTTCTATCTGGGTATTCTTTAAATTCAAAGATTCTTTCGACCGACCTAAGCCAATCAAGTAGATCCTCGGGATTAAGACTACCATAAAAGCTCTGAATTTCTACCTTGATGTCTCGGTCATGATCTCTTGGGTGAACTTCAAGGGACTCCTCCGAATCCGAGTATTGATCTCCCATGTGAGGAGGTGGTTGGCCTCTCCCACGGCCTCCAAGCCCACGGCCTCCTCCCCCACCACCCCTAGGTGGGGGTCTTGGTCCATGAATGTTTTGGTCCAACAGGGAGTGTATAGCATTCATCATTAAAGTACAATTACTGTGAGTTGAGTCAACTTCTCTTCTAAATCGGAAAGCCTCTTATCCTCTTCCATTTTGTGACAATTTTGTGAGATTTTTGTGGAAGTTTTGTGGAAATAAACAAGGAAAAGAAGGAAAGAAAACGAAAAATGAAGAGGAAAACAAGAGTAAAAACCGAGAAACACAAAAACAAATCGAAAACAAGAACAAACCTAGGCTTTGATGACCAATTTGGAGTGAAACTAGATGGGTTAAGTTTCACTCAAGGGATTGACTAAAATCGATTTGTGAGACTTATGAAATCTTCGGCCAAGTGAAGTTATTTTTGTGAGAATTTTCTGATTTTTGTTGATAAATGAAAAACATAAAGATAGTACTAAATCTAAACACAAAGTAATAGATTTAGGTTTTGATTAGTTAAGCACTAAGCCACTAACTAATCACTCACTAAACTCAAGCACAAAGCAATGAGAAAAATGAAGAACACTCAACTTAAACACTAGGGTTTTCAATTCATTCAAATCTAAAATTATGTTGTGAGAATGAGGGTTTATATAATACCCACACTCTAACCTTGGCCATCCAATCCAAGGAGAATCCAGGGTCTCATATGAGCCTTTGAAAACAACAAAAAACCCGGCCAGGAGGCCTTACATGAGCTGAAATTTGAAGGCTATCAAACAAAATATAAAAGATAAAGGTTGATGTTGACACTGACTCAATCCTCTCCATTCTTTGTTTAGGATCATCCAAGGGTCTTTGAGTGAGCCTTGGGCTTGAGAAAGGACGGTCCATGTGCTCCACATTTTGATTTTTACAAACTAAAACAACAAAGCATAAAAGAACGAAAGCGACATGAATGAAAATGACATAAACATAAAACAATGTGATGGTTGTGGGGTTGATTGTAGCCCGCTCCATGGCTCCTCCTTGAGCTAACTTTTGTGTGCCATGTGTGTCCTTTTATTGGAGGATTGTCTCACATGGGTGCACCCAATTTGACCACATTCAAAAATAGCATGTTCTTTGACTTTGTTGCTCTCCAACTTGACCTACCCTTGACTTCTCTTGACCACCAAGTATGGCTTGATTTGACCATAGAATTGACTTCACTTAGCTCTTGGTGGCCCCTTGAACCATGGCCTAGGCTAGGTTTGAGCCCAAGGACTCAACCCTTGGCTCAACTCCAACTCTTCCTTGACCACCTTGACCATTCTTGGTCCAATCTCCTCTCCTTGGAAAGGACTTGCCCTCAAATCCTTGGAGATCCTTTTGCTTCTCCCTTGGCTCGACTTCATGCTCAATTCTCGACTTAACCCTTGCTCGATCTTGGCTTTCACGGTTTTGGACTTCCAAGGGCACCACTTGATGATGGTTTGGAGGAAAGGTTGGACCCCCCTGGCTTGGGTCTGCGGAATGGCCATGGTTTCATCTTTGATCACGGCTTGCTTGTCCACACATTCTTCCTCGAGCATTTCTTTGAGCCCACGACTCATAGCCATGCCATCCAACCATTCTTGCTCATGATCGAGCCCATCAATGATTCTCCATCTTAAAGACCCACTCGATCTTTCCTTGCCATCAATTTTCGCTCTTTCTTTGATCACATTCTCATTGTAGTCGGTTGTTTCATTGTTGATTGTTGTATCTCCCTCATGATGCTCCTCTCCTAGAGTCACCCTTGTTGCTCTAAGGCTCTCCTCTTCTTCACCCACACCCATTCTCGGCTCCTCTTCCACCACCTTGCTAGGATTCCCTTTCTCAAGTGATTCGAACAAACACGCATTGGCTTTATATCCCATCATTGGTGGTAGGGGGGCTAGAACGATAAGCTTTTCACCGTACTTGAACGAGTAGGTGTTATCTCTTCCGTGATGGGAAGAATTCTTCTCATATTCCCATGGCCTACCAAGCAACACATGACACGCATCCATGTCCAACACTTCACACACAATTTCATCCTTATAGTCTTGTCCAATCGAGAACGAGACTTTGCATTGTTTATCAACCTTTACCTCGGCTCCTTGATTAAGCCACCTTAACTTGTAAGGATGAGGATGCTTCAAAGTAGGTAAGGCAAGTTTATCAATGAGGGTTTTGAAGCAACATTAACACAACTTCCTCCATCAATAATTAGGTTGCACACTCTCCCATTGATTGTACACTTGGACCGAAAAATTTGGTGCCTTTGGTCCATGCTCTCATTTGATTCTTGAGTGTGCATTACTCGCCATGTGACCAAGCTCAACCCCGAGTCCGGGGGAACTATAGTTTCGGCCACCTTTACCTCCTCTACTCCCTCTTTCTTTTCTTCCTCACAAACTAAGACCTCATCGTCTCCCCAATGCACTACTTCACTTGTGTTCAAGGCTCTCTTGTTAGGGCACTCCTTAGCAAAATGACCATACCCTTGACATTGGTAGCATCTCTTGAGAGGAATCGTTTTCTTAGGGCCATAGTCAATTCCCTTCCCCTTGTCAACACTTGATGGCTTGATGGTGGGGCTAGGCTCGACAATTTTGATCCCTCCTTGGCTCGATGTAGGGTTGGCCTTGGTGGTGCTCTTAGCCGAATCCCCTCTCCCCTTCTCTAGCCTTTCCACACGAGTGGCCATAGTGACGGCCTCATCAAACGACCATAAGTTGTGCATCTTCACCCGGTTAGCTATCCTAGGGTTTAGACCCTCGACAAATCTTGCAATCTTTTGCTCGGGTTTTTCGTTCATCTCACATTGTAAAGTGAGTTGTTCAAAGTCCCTAAGGTAGGATTCGATGGGTAGTGTCTCTTGTTTGAGTTGAGCCAATCTAAGGAACATGTCTTGAGTGTAGTCCTTGGGAACGAACTTATCTTTGAGCTTTTTCTTGAGTTTGAGCCATGACCTAATGGGTTCCTTTCCCTCTCGATTTCTTTGGTTCTTAAGGTTTTCATACCAAAGGGAGGCATAGCCTTTGAATTTCATGATGGCCACCTTAAAACACTTTCTATCGGGGTATTCTTTAAATTCAAAGATTCTTTCGACCGACCTAAGCCAATCAAGTAGATCCTCGGGATTAAGACTACCATAAAAGTCCTGAATTTCTACCTTGATGTCTCGGTCATGATCTCTTGGGTGAACTTCAAGGGACTCCTCCGAATCCGAGTATTGATCTTCCATGTGAGGAGGTGGTTGGCCTCTCCCACGGCCTCCAAGCCCACGGCCTCTTCCCCCTCCACCCCTAGGTGGTGGTCTTGGTCCATGAATGTTTTGTTCCAAGAGGGTGTTTATAGCATTCATCATTAAAGTACTATTACCAGGTGAGTTGAGTCAACTTCTCTTCTAAATCGGAAAGCCTCTTATCCTCTTCCATTTTGTGACAATTTTGTGAGATTTTTGTGGAAGTTTTGTGGAAATAAACAAGGAAAAGAAGGAAAGAAAACGAAAAATGAAGAGGAAAACAAGAGTAAAACCGAGAAACACAAAAACAAATCGAAAAACAAGAACAAACCTAGGCTTTGATGACCAATTTGGAGTGAAACTAGATGGGTTAAGTTTCACTCAAGGGATTGACTAAAATCGATTTGTGAGACTTATGAAATTTTCTACCAAGTGAAGTTATTTTTGTGAGAATTTTCTGATTTTTGTTGATAAATGAAAAACATAAAGATAGTACTAAATCTAAACACAAAGTAATAGATTTAGGTTTTGATTAGTTAAGCACTAAGCCACTAACTAATCACTCACTAAACTCAAGCACAAAGCAATGAGAAAAATGAAGAACACTCAACTTAAACACTAGGGTTTTCAATTCATTCAAATCTGAAAATTATGTTGTGAGAATGAGGGTTTATATAATACCCTCACTCTAATCTTGGCCATACAATTCAAAGAGGATCTAAGGGCTCATATGAGCCTTTGAAAACAACAAAAAAAACGGCCAAGAGGCCTTACATGAGCTGAAATTTGAAGGCTAACAAACAAAATATAAAAGCATAAAGGTTGATGTTGACACTGACTCAATCCTCTCCATTCTTTGTTTAGGATCATCCAAGGGTCTTTGAGTGAGCCTTGGGCTTGAGAAAGGACGGTCCATGTGCTCCACATTTAGATTTTTACAAACTAAAACAACAAAGCATAAAGAACGAAATGTGGCGACATGAATGAAAATGACATAAACATAAAACAATGTGATGGTTGTGGGGGTTGATTGTAGCGGCTCCATGGGGCCTCCTTGAGCTACCTTTTGTGAGCCATGTGAGTCCTTTTATTGGAGGATTGACTCACATGGGTGCACCCAATTTGACCACATTCAAAAATAGCATATTCATTGACTTTTGTTGCTCTCCAACTTGACCTACCCTTGACTTCTCTTGACCACCAAGTATGGCTTGATTTGACCATAGAATTGACTTCACTTAGCTCTTGGTGGCCCCTTGAACCATGGCCTAGGCTTGGGGTTGAGCCCAAGGACTCAACCCTTGGCTCAACTCCAACTCTTCCTTGACCACCTTGACCATTCTTGGTCCAATCTCCTCTCCTTGGAAAGGACTTGCCCTCAAATCCTTGGAGATCCTTTTGCTTCTCCCTTGGCTCGACTTCATGCTCAATTCTCGACTTAACCCTTGCTCGATCTTGGCTTTCACGGTTTTGGACTTCCAAGGGCACCACTTGATGATGGTTTGGAGGAAAGGTTGGACCCCCTTGGCTTGGTTCTCGTGAATGGCCATGGTTTCATCTTTGATCACGGCTTGCTTGTCCACACATTCTTCCTCGAGCATTTCTTTGAGCCCACGACTCATAGCCATGCCATCCAACCATTCTTGCTCATGATCGAGCCCATCAATGATTCTCCATCTTAAAGACCCACTCGATCTTTCCTTGCCATCAATTTTCGCTCTTTCTTTGATCACATTCTCATTGTAGCTCGGCTGTTTCATTGTTGATTGTTGTATCTCCCTCATGATGCTCCTCTCCTAGAGTCACCCTTGTTGCTCTAAGGCTCTCCTCTTCTTCACCCACACCCATTCTCGGCTCCTCTTCCACCACCTTGCTAGGATTCCCTTTCTCAAGTGATTCGAACAAACACGCATTGGCTTTATATCCCATCATTGGTGGTAGGGGCTAGAACGATAAGCTTTTCACCGCATTTGAACGAGTAGGTGTTATCTCTTCCGTGATGGGAAGAATTCTTCTCATATTCCCATGGCCTACCAAGCAACACATGACACGCATCCATGTCCAACACTTCACACACAATTTCATCCTTATAGTCTTGTCCAATCGAGAACGAGACTTTGCATTGTTTATCAACCTTTACCTCGGCTCCTTGATTAAGCCACCTTAACTTGTAAGGATGAGGATGCTTCAAAGTAGGTAAGGCAAGTTTATCAATGAGGGTTTTTGAAGCAACATTAACACAACTCCCTCCATCAATAATTAGGTTGCACACTCTCCCATTGATTGTACACTTGGACCGAAAAATTTGGTGCCTTTGGTCCATGCTCTCATTTGATTCTTGAGTGTGCATTACTCGCCATGTGACCAAGCTCAACCCCGAGTCCTGGAACTATAGTTTCGCCACCTTTACCTCCTCTACTCCCTCTTTCTTTTCTTCCTCACAAACTAAGACCTCATCGTCTCCCCAATGCACTACTTCACTTGTGTTCAAGGCTCTCTTGTTAGGGCACTCCTTAGCAAAATGACCATACCCTTGACATTGGTAGCATCTCTTGAGAGGAATCGCTTTCTTAGGGCCATAGTCAATTCCCTTCCCCTTGTCAACACTTGATGGCTTGATGGTGGGGCTAGGCTCGACAATTTTGATCCCTCCTTGGCTCGATGTAGGGTTGGCCTTGGTGGTGCTCTTAGCCGAATCCCCTCTCCCCTTCTCTAGCCTTTCCACACGAGTGGCCATAGTGACGGCCTCATCAAACGACCATAAGTTGTGCATCTTCACCCTGCTAGCTATCCTAGGTTTAGACCCTCGACAAATCTTGCAATCTTTTGCTCGGGTTTTTCGCTCATCTCACATTGTAAAGTGAGTTGTTCAAAGTCCCTAAGGTAGGATTCGATGGGTAGTGTCTCTTGTTTGAGTTGAGCCAATCTAAGGAACATGTCTTGAGTGTAGTCCTTGGGAACGAACTTATCTTTGAGCTTTTTCTTGAGTTTGAGCCATGACCTAATGGGTTCCTTTCGCTCGCGATTTCTTTGGTTCTTAAGGTTTTCATACCAAAGGGAGGCATAGCCTTTGAATTTCATGATGGCCACCTTAAAACACTTTCTATCGGGTATTCTTTAAATTCAAAGATTCTTTCGACCGACCTAAGCCAATCAAGTAGATCCTCGGGATCAAGACTACCATAAAAGTCTGAATTTCTACCTTGATGTCTCGGTCATGATCTCTTGGGTGAACTTCAAGGGACTCCTCCGAATCCGAGTATTGATCTTCCATGTGAGGAGGTGGTTGGCCTCTCCCACGGCCTCCAAGCCCACGGCCTCTTCCCCCTCCACCCCTAGGTGGTGGTCTTGGTCCATGAATGTTTTGTTCCAAGAGGGTGTTTATAGCATTCATCATTAAAGTACAATTACCGGTGAGTTGAGTCAACTTCTCTTCTAAATCGGAAAGCCTCTTATCCTCTTCCATTTTGTGACAATTTTGTGAGATTTTTGTGGAAGTTTTGTGGAAATAAACAAGGAAAAGAAGGAAAGAAAACGACAAAAGGAAGAGGAAAACAAGAGTAAAAACCGAGAAACACAAAAACAAATCGAAAACAAGAACAAACCTAGGCTTTGATGACCAATTTGGAGTGAAACTAGATGGGTTAAGTTTCACTCAAGGGATTGACTAAAATCGATTTGTGAGACTTATGAAATTTTCTACCGAGTGAAGTTATTTTTGTGAGAATTTTCTGATTTTTGTTGATAAATGAAAAACATAAAGATAGTACTAAATCTAAACACAAAGTAATAGATTTAGGTTTTGATTAGTTAAGCACTAAGCCACTAACTAATCACTCACTAAACTCAAGCACAAAGCAATGAGAAAAATGAAGAACACTCAACTTAAACACTAGGGTTTTCAATTCATTCAAATCTGAAAATTATGTTGTGAGAATGAGGGTTTATATAATACCCTCACTCTAATCTTGGCCATACAATTCAAAGAGGATCTAAGGGCTCATATGAGCCTTTGAAAACAACAAAAAAAACGGCCAAGAGGCCTTACATGAGCTGAAATTTGAAGGCTAACAAACAAAATATAAAAGCGTAAAGGTTGATGTTGACTCTAGACCCAATCCTCCCCATTCTTTGTTTAGGATCAACCAAGGGTCTTTGAGTGAGCCTTGGGCTTGAGAAAGGACGGTCCATGTGCACCACATTTTGATTTTTACAAACTAAAACAACAAAGCATAAAGTAATGTAGCGACATGAATGAAAATGACATAAACATAAAACAATGTGATGGTTGTGGGGGTTGATTGTAGCGGCTCCATGGGACCTCCTTGAGCTAACTTTTGTGAGCCATGTGAGTCCTTTTATTGGAGGATTGACTCACATGGGTGCACCCAATTTGACCACATTCAAAAATAGCATATTCATTGACTTTTGTTGCTCTCCAACTTGACCTACCCTTGACTTCTCTTGACCACCAAGTATGGCTTGATTTGACCATAGAATTGACTTCACTTAGCTCTTGGTGGCCCCTTGCACCATGGCCTAGGCCTCGGTTTGTGCCCAAGGACTCAACCCTTGGCTCAACTCCAACTCTTCCTTGACCACCTTGACCATTCTTGGTCCAATCTCCTCTCCTTGGAAAGGACTTGCCCTCAAATCCTTGGAGATCCTTTTGCTTCTCCCTTGGCTCGACTTCATGCTCAATTCTCGACTTAACCCTTGCTCGATCTTGGCTTTCACGGTTTTGGACTTCCAAGGGCACCACTTGATGATGGTTTGGAGGAAAGGTTGGACCCCCTTGGCTTGGTTCTCGTGAATGGCCATGGTTTCATCTTTGATCACGGCTTGCTTGTCCACACATTCTTCCTCGAGCATTTCTTTGAGCCCACGACTCATAGCCATGCCATCCAACCATTCTTGCTCATGATCGAGCCCATCAATGATTCTCCATCTTAAAGACCCACTCGATCTTTCCTTGCCATCAATTTTCGCTCTTTCTTTGATCACATTCTCATTGTAGTCGGTTGTTTCATTGTTGATTGTTGTATCTCCCTCATGATGCTCCTCTCCTAGAGTCACCCTTGTTGCTCTAAGGCTCTCCTCTTCTTCACCCACACCCATTCTCGGCTCCTCTTCCACCACCTTGCTAGGATTCCCTTTCTCAAGTGATTCGAACAAACACGCATTGGCTTTATATCCCATCATTGGTGGTAGGGGGGCTAGAACGATAAGCTTTTCACCGTACTTGAACGAGTAGGTGTTATCTCTTCCGTGATGGGAAGAATTCTCCTCATATTCCCATGGCCTACCAAGCAACACATGACACGCATCCATGTCCAACACTTCACACACAATTTCATCCTTATAGTCTTGTCCAATCGAGAACGAGACTTTGCATTGTTTATCAACCTTTACCTCGGCTCCTTGATTAAGCCACCTTAACTTGTAAGGATGAGGATGCTTCAAAGTAGGTAAGGCAAGTTTATCAATGAGGGTTTTTGAAGCAACATTAACACAACTTCCTCCATCAATAATTAGGTTGCACACTCTCCCATTGATTGTACACTTGGACCGAAAAATTTGGTGCCTTTGGTCCATGCTCTCATTTGATTCTTGAGTGTGCATTACTCGCCATGTGACCAAGCTCAACCCCGACTCCTGGGAACTATAGTTTCGCCACCTTTCCCTCCTCTACTCCCTCTTTCTTTTCTTCCTCACAAACTAAGACCTCATCGTCTCCCCAATGCACTACTTCACTTGTGTTCAAGGCTCTCTTGTTAGGGCACTCCTTAGCAAAATGACCATACCCTTGACATTGGTAGCATCTCTTGAGAGGAATCGTTTTCTTAGGGCCATAGTCAATTCCCTTCCCCTTGTCAACACTTGATGGCTTGATGGTGGGGCTAGGCTCGTCAATTTTGATCCCTCCTTGGCTCGATGTAGGGTTGGCCTTGGTGGTGCTCTTAGCCGAATCCCCTCTCCCCTTCTCTAGCCTTTCCACACGAGTGGCCATAGTGACGGCCTCATCAAACGACCATAAGTTGTGCATCTTCACCCGGTTAGCTAACCTAGGGTTTAGACCCTCGACAAATCTTGCAATCTATTGCTCGGGTTTTTCGGTCATCTCACATTGTAAAGTGAGTTGTTCAAAGTCCCTAAGGTAGGATTCGATGGGTAGTGTCTCTTGTTTGAGTTGAGCCAATCTAAGGAACATGTCTTGAGTGTAGTCCTTGGGAACGAACTTATCTTTGAGCTTTTTCTTGAGTTTGAGCCATGACCTAATGGGTTCCTTTCCCTCTCGATTTCTTTGGTTCTTAAGGTTTTCATACCAAAGGGAGGCATAGCCTTTGAATTTCATGATGGCCACCTTAAAACACTTTCTATCGGGGTATTCTTTAAATTCAAAGATTCTTTCGACCGACCTAAGCCAATCAAGTAGATCCTCGGGATTAAGACTACCATAAAAGTCGGGAATTTCTACCTTGATGTCTCGGTCATGATCTCTTGGGTGAACTTCAAGGGACTCCTCCGAATCCGAGTATTGATCTTCCATGTGAGGAGGTGGTTGGCCTCTCCCACGGCCTCCAAGCCCACGGCCTCTTCCCCCTCCACCCCTAGGTGGTGGTCTTGGTCCATGAATGTTTTGTTCCAAGAGGGTGTTTATAGCATTCATCATTAAAGTACAATTACCGGTGAGTTGAGTCAACTTCTCTTCTAAATCGGAAAGCCTCTTATCCTCTTCCATTTTGTGACAATTTTGTGAGATTTTTGTGGAAGTTTTGTGGAAATAAACAAGGAAAAGAAGGAAAGAAAACGAAAAAATGAAGAGGAAAACAAGAGTAAAAACCGAGAAACACAAAAACAAATCGAAAACAAGAACAAACCTAGGCTTTGATGACCAATTTGGAGTGAAACTAGATGGATTAAGTTTCACTCAAGGGATTGACTAAAATCGATTTGTGAGACTTATGAAATTTTCGGCCAAGTGAAGTTATTTTTGTGAGAATTTTCTGATTTTTGTTGATAAATGAAAAACATAAAGATAGTACTAAATCTAAACACAAAGTAATAGATTTAGGTTTTGATTAGTTAAGCACTAAGCCACTAACTAATCACTCACTAAACTCAAGCACAAAGCAATGAGAAAAATGAAGAACACTCAACTTAAACACTAGGGTTTTCAATTCATTCAAATCTGAAAATTATGTTGTGAGAATGAGGGTTTATATAATACCCTCACTCTAATCTTGGCCATACAATTCAAAGAGGATCTAAGGGCTCATATGAGCCTTTGAAAACAACAAAAAAAACGGCCAAGAGGCCTTACATGAGCTGAAATTTGAAGGCTAACAAACAAAATATAAAAGCATAAAGGTTGATGTTGACACTGACTCAATCCTCTCCATTCTTTGTTTAGGATCATCCAAGGGTCTTTGAGTGAGCCTTGGGCTTGAGAAAGGACGGTCCATGTGCTCCACATTTTGATTTTTACAAACTAAAACAACAAAGCATAAAGAACGTAAGCGACATGAATGAAAATGACATAAACATAAAACAATGTGATGGTTGTGGGGGTTGATTGTAGCTGGCTCCATGGGACCTCCTTGAGCTAACTTTTGTGAGCCATGTGAGTCCTTTTATTGGAGGATTGACTCACATGGGTGCACCCAATTTGACCACATTCAAAAATAGCATATTCATTGACTTTTGTTGCTCTCCAACTTGACCTACCCTTGACTTCTCTTGACCACCAAGTATGGCTTGATTTGACCATAGAATTGACTTCACTTAGCTCTTGGTGGCCCCTTGAACCATGGCCTAGGCTAGGGTTTGAGCCCAAGGACTCAACCCTTGGCTCAACTCCAACTCTTCCTTGACCACCTTGACCATTCTTGGTCCAATCTCCTCTCCTTGGAAAGGACTTGCCCTCAAATCCTTGGAGATCCTTTTGCTTCTCCCTTGGCTCGACTTCATGCTCAATTCTCGACTTAACCCTTGCTCGATCTTGGCTTTCACGGTTTTGGACTTCCAAGGGCACCACTTGATGATGGTTTGGAGGAAAGGTTGGACCCCCTTGGCTTGGTTCTCGTGAATGGCCATGGTTTCATCTTTGATCACGGCTTGCTTGTCCACACATTCTTCCTCGAGCATTTCTTTGAGCCCACGACTCATAGCCATGCCATCCAACCATTCTTGCTCATGATCGAGCCCATCAATGATTCTCCATCTTAAAGACCCACTCGATCTTTCCTTGCCATCAATTTTCGCTCTTTCTTTGATCACATTCTCATTGTAGTCGGTTGTTTCATTGTTGATTGTTGTATCTCCCTCATGATGCTCCTCTCCTAGAGTCACCCTTGTTGCTCTAAGGCTCTCCTCTTCTTCACCCACACCCATTCTCGGCTCCTCTTCCACCACCTTGCTAGGATTCCCTTTCTCAAGTGATTCGAACAAACACGCATTGGCTTTATATCCCATCATTGGTGGTAGGGGGGCTAGAACGATAAGCTTTTCACCGTACTTGAACGAGTAGGTGTTATCTCTTCCGTGATGGGAAGAATTCTTCTCATATTCCCATGGCCTACCAAGCAACACATGACACGCATCCATGTCCAACACTTCACACACAATTTCATCCTTATAGTCTTGTCCAATCGAGAACGAGACTTTGCATTGTTTATCAACCTTTACCTCGGCTCCTTGATTAAGCCACCTTAACTTGTAAGGATGAGGATGCTTCAAAGTAGGTAAGGCAAGTTTATCAATGAGGGTTTTTGAAGCAACATTAACACAACTTCCTCCATCAATAATTAGGTTGCACACTCTCCCATTGATTGTACACTTGGACCGAAAAATTTGGTGCCTTTGGTCCATGCTCTCATTTGATTCTTGAGTGTGCATTACTCGCCATGTGACCAAGCTCAACCCCGCGTCAGGGAACTATAGTTTCGCCACCTTTACCTCCTCTACTCCCTCTTTCTTTTCTTCCTCACAAACTAAGCCCTCAGCGCCTCCCCAATGCACTACTTCACTTGTGTTCAAGGCTCTCTTGTTAGGGCACTCCTTAGCAAAATGACCATACCCTTGACATTGGTAGCATCTCTTGAGAGGAATCGTTTTCTTAGGGCCATAGTCAATTCCCTTCCCCTTGTCAACACTTGATGGCTTGATGGTGGGGCTAGGCTCGTCAATTTTGATCCCTCCTTGGCTCGATGTAGGGTTGGCCTTGGTGGTGCTCTTAGCCGAATCCCCTCTCCCTTCTCTAGCCTTTCCACACGAGTGGCCATAGTGACGGCCTCATCAAACGACCATAAGTTGTGCATCTTCACCCGGTTAGCTATCCTAGGGTTTAGACCCTCGACAAATCTTGCAATCTTTTGCTCGGGTTTTTCGTTCATCTCACATTGTAAAGTGAGTTGTTCAAAGTCCCTAAGGTAGGATTCGATGGGTAGTGTCTCTTGTTTGAGTTGAGCCAATCTAAGGAACATGTCTTGAGTGTAGTCCTTGGGAACGAACTTATCTTTGAGCTTTTTCTTGAGTTTGAGCCATGACCTAATGGGTTCCTTTCCTCTCGATTTCTTTGGTTCTTAAGGTTTTCATACCAAAGGGAGGCATAGCCTTTGAATTTCATGATAGCCACCTTAAAACACTTTCTATCGGGGTATTCTTTAAATTCAAAGATTCTTTCGACCGACCTAAGCCAATCAAGTAGATCCTGGATTAGGACTACCATAAAAGTCTGAATTTCTACCTTGATGTCTCGGTCATGATCTCTTGGGTGAACTTCAAGGGACTCCTCCGAATCCGAGTATTGATCTTCCATGTGAGGAGGTGGTTGGCCTCTCCCACGGCCTCCAAGCCCACGGCCTCTTCCCTCCACCCCTAGGTGGTGGTCTTGGTCCATGAATGTTTTGTTCCAAGAGGGTGTTTATAGCATTCATCATTAAAGTACAATTACCAGGTGAGTTGAGTCAACTTCTCTTCTAAATCGGAAAGCCTCTTATCCTGTTCCATTTTGTGACAATTTTGTGAGATTTTTGTGGAAGTTTTGTGGAAATAAACAAGGAAAAGAAGGAAAGAAAACGAAAAATGAAGAGGAAAACAAGAGTAAAACCGAGAAACACAAAAACAAATCGAAACAAGAACAAACCTAGGCTTTGATGACCAATTTGGAGTGAAACTAGATGGGTTAAGTTTCACTCAAGGGATTGACTAAAATCGATTTGTGAGACTTATGAAATTTTCGGCCAAGTGAAGTTATTTTTGTGAGAATTTTCTGATTTTTGTTGATAAATGAAAAACATAAAGATAGTACTAAATCTAAACACAAAGTAATAGATTTAGGTTTTGATTAGTTAAGCACTAAGCCACTAACTAATCACTCACTAAACTCAAGCACAAAGCAATGAGAAAAATGAAGAACACTCAACTTAAACACTAGGGTTTTCAATTCATTCAAATCTGAAAATTATGTTGTGAGAATGAGGGTTTATATAATACCCTCACTCTAATCTTGGCCATACAATTCAAAGAGGATCTAAGGGCTCATATGAGCCTTTGAAAACAACAAAAGAAGCGGCCAAGAGGCCTTCCATGAGCTGAAATTTGAAGGCTAACAAACAAAATATAAAAGCATAAAGGTTGATGTTGACACTGACTCAATCCTCTCCATTCTTTGTTTAGGATCATCCAAGGGTCTTTGAGTGAGCCTTGGGCTTGAGAAAGGACGGTCCATGTGCTCCACATTTTGATTTTTACAAACTAAAACAACAAAGCATAAAAATGTAAGCGACATGAATGAAAATGACATAAACATAAAACAATGTGATGGTTGTGGGGGTTGATTGTAGCGGCTCCATGGGACCTCCTTGAGCTAACTTTTGTGAGCCATGTGAGTCCTTTTATTGGAGGATTGACTCACATGGGTGCACCCAATTTGACCACATTCAAAAATAGCATATTCATTGACTTTTGTTGCTCTCCAACTTGACCTACCCTTGACTTCTCTTGACCACCAAGTATGGCTTGATTTGACCATAGAATTGACTTCACTTAGCTCTTGGTGGCCCCTTGAACCATGGCCTAGGCTAGGGTTTGAGCCCAAGGACTCAACCCTTGGCTCAACTCCAACTCTTCCTTGACCACCTTGACCATTCTTGGTCCAATCTCCTCTCCTTGGAAAGGACTTGCCCTCAAATCCTTGGAGATCCTTTTGCTTCTCCCTTGGCTCGACTTCATGCTCAATTCTCGACTTAACCCTTGCTCGATCTTGGCTTTCACGGTTTTGGACTTCCAAGGGCACCACTTGATGATGGTTTGGAGGAAAGGTTGGACCCCCTTGGCTTGGTTCTCGTGAATGGCCATGGTTTCATCTTTGATCACGGCTTGCTTGTCCACACATTCTTCCTCGAGCATTTCTTTGAGCCCACGACTCATAGCCATGCCATCCAACCATTCTTGCTCATGATCGAGCCCATCAATGATTCTCCATCTTAAAGACCCACTCGATCTTTCCTTGCCATCAATTTTCGCTCTTTCTTTGATCACATTCTCATTGTAGTCGGTTGTTTCATTGTTGATTGTTGTATCTCCCTCATGATGCTCCTCTCCTAGAGTCACCCTTGTTGCTCTAAGGCTCTCCTCTTCTTCACCCACACCCATTCTCGGCTCCTCTTCCACCACCTTGCTAGGATTCCCTTTCTCAAGTGATTCGAACAAACACGCATTGGCTTTATATCCCATCATTGGTGGTAGGGGGGCTAGAACGATAAGCTTTTCACCGTGCTTGAACGAGTAGGTGTTATCTCTTCCGTGATGGGAAGAATTCTTCTCATATTCCCATGGCCTACCAAGCAACACATGACACGCATCCATGTCCAACACTTCACACACAATTTCATCCTTATAGTCTTGTCCAATCGAGAACGAGACTTTGCATTGTTTATCAACCTTTACCTCGGCTCCTTGATTAAGCCACCTTAACTTGTAAGGATGAGGATGCTTCAAAGTAGGTAAGGCAAGTTTATCAATGAGGGTTTTTGAAGCAACATTAACACAACTTCCTCCATCAATAATTAGGTTGCACACTCTCCCATTGATTGTACACTTGGACCGAAAAATTTGGTGCCTTTGGTCCATGCTCTCATTTGATTCTTGAGTGTGCATTACTCGCCATGTGACCAAGCTCAACCTCGAGTCCGGGGGAACTATAGTTTCGCCACCTTTACCTCCTCTACACCCTCATTCTTTTCTTCCACACAAACTAAGACCTCATCGCCTCCCCAATGCACTACTTCACTTGTGTTCAAGGCTCTCTTGTTAGGGCACTCCTTAGCAAAATGACCATACCCTTGACATTGGTAGCATCTCTTGAGAGGAATCGTTTTCTTAGGGCCATAGTCAATTCCCTTCCCCTTGTCAACACTTGATGGCTTGATGGTGGGGCTAGGCTCGACAATTTTGATCCCTCCTTGGCTCGATGTAGGGTTGGCCTTGGTGGTGCTCTTAGCCGAATCCCCTCTCCCCTTCTCTAGCCTTTCCACACGAGTGGCCATAGTGACGGCCTCATCAAACGACCATAAGTTGTGCATCTTCACCCGGTTAGCTATCCTAGGGTTTAGACCCTCGACAAATCTTGCAATCTTTTGCTCGGGTTTTTCGTTCATCTCACATTGTAAAGTGAGTTGTTCAAAGTCCCTAAGGTAGGATTCGATGGGTAGTGTCTCTTGTTTGAGTTGAGCCAATCTAAGGAACATGTCTTGAGTGTAGTCCTTGGGAACGAACTTATCTTTGAGCTTTTTCTTGAGTTTGAGCCATGACCTAATGGGTTCCTTTGTCTCTCGATTTCTTTGGTTCTTAAGGTTTTCATACCAAAGGGAGGCATAGCCTTTGAATTTCATGATGGCCACCTTAAAACACTTTCTATCGGGGTATTCTTTAAATTCAAAGATTCTTTCGACCGACCTAAGCCAATCAAGTAGATCCTCGGGATTAGGACTACCATAAAAGTCTGGAATTTCTACCTTGATGTCTCGGTCATGATCTCTTGGGTGAACTTCAAGGGACTCCTCCGAATCCGAGTATTGATCTTCCATGTGAGGAGGTGGTTGGCCTCTCCCACGGCCTCCAAGCCCACGGCCTCTTCCCCCTCCACCCCTAGGTGGTGGTCTTGGTCCATGAATGTTTTGTTCCAAGAGGGTGTTTATAGCATTCATCATTAAAGTACAATTACCGGTGAGTTGAGTCAACTTCTCTTCTAAATCGGAAAGCCTCTTATCCTCTTCCATTTTGTGACAATTTTGTGAGATTTTTGTGGAAGTTTTGTGGAAATAAACAAGGAAAAGAAGGAAAGAAAACGAAAAAATGAAGAGGAAAACAAGAGTAAAAACCGAGAAACACAAAAACAAATCGAAAACAAGAACAAACCTAGGCTTTGATGACCAATTTGGAGTGAAACTAGATGGGTTAAGTTTCACTCAAGGGATTGACTAAAATCGATTTGTGAGACTTATGAAATTTTCGGCCAAGTGAAGTTATTTTTGTGAGAATTTTCTGATTTTTGTTGATAAATGAAAAACATAAAGATAGTACTAAATCTAAACACAAAGTAATAGATTTAGGTTTTGATTAGTTAAGCACTAAGCCACTAACTAATCACTCACTAAACTCAAGCACAAAGCAATGAGAAAAATGAAGAACACTCAACTTAAACACTAGGGTTTTCAATTCATTCAAATCTGAAAATTATGTTGTGAGAATGAGGGTTTATATAATACCCTCACTCTAATCTTGGCCATACAATTCAAAGAGGATCTAAGGGCTCATATGAGCCTTTGAAAACAACAAAAAAAACGGCCAAGAGGCCTTACATGAGCTGAAATTTGAAGGCTAACAAACAAAATATAAAAGCATAAAGGTTGATGTTGACACTGACTCAATCCTCTCCATTCTTTGTTTAGGATCATCCAAGGGTCTTTGAGTGAGCCTTGGGCTTGAGAAAGGACGGTCCATGTGCTCCACATTTTGATTTTTACAAACTAAAACAACAAAGCATAAAGTAACGAAAGCGACATGAATGAAAATGACATAAACATAAAACAATGTGATGGTTGTGGGGGTTGATTGTAGCCGGCTCCATGGGACCTCCTTGAGCTAACTTTTGTGAGCCATGTGAGTCCTTTTATTGGAGGATTGACTTACATGGGTGCACCCAATTTGACCACATTCAAAAATAGCATATTCATTGACTTTTGTTGCTCTCCAACTTGACCTACCCTTGACTTCTCTTGACCACCAAGTATGGCTTGATTTGACCATAGAATTGACTTCACTTAGCTCTTGGTGGCCCCTTGAACCATGGCCTAGGCTACGGTTAGAGCCCAAGGACTCAACCCTTGGCTCAACTCCAACTCTTCCTTGACCACCTTGACCATTCTTGGTCCAATCTCCTCTCCTTGGAAAGGACTTGCCCTCAAATCCTTGGAGATCCTTTTGCTTCTCCCTTGGCTCGACTTCATGCTCAATTCTCGACTTAACCCTTGCTCGATCTTGGCTTTCACGGTTTTGGACTTCCAAGGGCACCACTTGATGATGGTTTGGAGGAAAGGTTGGACCCCCTTGGCTTGGTTCTCGTGAATGGCCATGGTTTCATCTTTGATCACGGCTTGCTTGTCCACACATTCTTCCTCGAGCATTTCTTTGAGCCCACGACTCATAGCCATGCCATCCAACCATTCTTGCTCATGATCGAGCCCATCAATGATTCTCCATCTTAAAGACCCACTCGATCTTTCCTTGCCATCAATTTTCGCTCTTTCTTTGATCACATTCTCATTGTAGTCGGTTGTTTCATTGTTGATTGTTGTATCTCCCTCATGATGCTCCTCTCCTAGAGTCACCCTTGTTGCTCTAAGGCTCTCCTCTTCTTCACCCACACCCATTCTCGGCTCCTCTTCCACCACCTTGCTAGGATTCCCTTTCTCAAGTGATTCGAACAAACACGCATTGGCTTTATATCCCATCATTGGTGGTAGGGGGGCTAGAACGATAAGCTTTTCACCGTACTTGAACGAGTAGGTGTTATCTCTTCCGTGATGGGAAGAATTCTTCTCATATTCCCATGGCCTACCAAGCAACACATGACACGCATCCATGTCCAACACTTCACACACAATTTCATCCTTATAGTCTTGTCCAATCGAGAACGAGACTTTGCATTGTTTATCAACCTTTACCTCGGCTCCTTGATTAAGCCACCTTAACTTGTAAGGATGAGGATGCTTCAAAGTAGGTAAGGCAAGTTTATCAATGAGGGTTTTGAAGCAACATTAACACAACTTCCTCCATCAATAATTAGGTTGCACACTCTCCCATTGATTGTACACTTGGACCGAAAAATTTGGTGCCTTTGGTCCATGCTCTCATTTGATTCTTGAGTGTGCATTACTCGCCATGTGACCAAGCTCAACCTCGAGTCCGGGGGAACTATAGATTCGTGCACCCTAACCTCCCCGACTCCCTCTTTCTTTTCTTCCTCACAAACTAAGACCTCATCGTCTCCCCAATGCACTACTTCACTTGTGTTCAAGGCTCTCTTGTTAGGGCACTCCTTAGCAAAATGACCATACCCTTGACATTGGTAGCATCTCTTGAGAGGAATCGTTTTCTTAGGGCCATAGTCAATTCCCTTCCCCTTGTCAACACTTGATGGCTTGATGGTGGGGCTAGGCTCGACAATTTTGATCCCTCCTTGGCTCGATGTAGGGTTGGCCTTGGTGGTGCTCTTGGCGAATCCCCTCTCCCCTTCTCTAGCCTTTCCACACGAGTGGCCATAGTGACGGCCTCATCAAACGACCATAAGTTGTGCATCTTCACCCGGTTAGCTATCCTAGGGTTTAGACCCTCGACAAATCTTGCAATCTTTTGCTCGGGTTTTTCGTTCATCTCACATTGTAAAGTGAGTTGTTCAAAGTCCCTAAGGTAGGATTCGATGGGTAGTGTCTCTTGTTTGAGTTGAGCCAATCTAAGGAACATGTCTTGAGTGTAGTCCTTGGGAACGAACTTATCTTTGAGCTTTTTCTTGAGTTTGAGCCATGACCTAATGGGTTCCTTTCCTCTCGATTTCTTTGGTTCTTAAGGTTTTCATACCAAAGGGAGGCATAGCCTTTGAATTTCATGATGGCCACCTTAAAACACTTTCTATCAGGTATTCTTTAAATTCAAAGATTCTTTCGACCGACCTAAGCCAATCAAGTAGATCCTCGGGATTAGGACTACCATAAAAGTCTGAATTTCTACCTTGATGTCTCGGTCATGATCTCTTGGGTGAACTTCAAGGGACTCCTCCGAATCCGAGTATTGATCTTCCATGTGAGGAGGTGGTTGGCCTCTCCCACGGCCTCCAAGCCCACGGCCTCTTCCCTCCACCCCTAGGTGGTGGTCTTGGTCCATGAATGTTTTGTTCCAAGAGGGTGTTTATAGCATTCATCATTAAAGTACAATTACGGTGAGTTGAGTCAACTTCTCTTCTAAATCGGAAAGCCTCTTATCCTCTTCCATTTTGTGACAATTTTGTGAGATTTTTGTGGAAGTTTTGTGGAAATAAACAAGGAAAAGAAGGAAAGAAAGCGAAAAATGAAGAGGAAAACAAGAGTAAAACCGAGAAACACAAAAACAAATCGAAAACAAGAACAAACCTAGGCTTTGATGACCAATTTGGAGTGAAACTAGATGGGTTAAGTTTCACTCAAGGGATTGACTAAAATCGATTTGTGAGACTTATGAAATTTTCGGCCAAGTGAAGTTATTTTTGTGAGAATTTTCTGATTTTTGTTGATAAATGAAAAACATAAAGATAGTACTAAATCTAAACACAAAGTAATAGATTTAGGTTTTGATTAGTTAAGCACTAAGCCACTAACTAATCACTCACTAAACTCAAGCACAAAGCAATGAGAAAAATGAAGAACACTCAACTTAAACACTAGGGTTTTCAATTCATTCAAATCAAAATTATGTTGTGAGAATGAGGGTTTATATAATACCCTCACTCTAATCTTGGCCATACAATTCAAAGAGGATCTAAGGGCTCATATGAGCCTTTGAAAACAACAAAAAAAACGGCCAAGAGGCCTTACATGAGCTGAAATTTGAAGGCTAACAAACAAAATATAAAAGCGTAAAGGTTGATGTTGACACTGACTCAATCCTCTCCATTCTTTGTTTAGGATCATCCAAGGGTCTTTGAGTGAGCCTTGGGCTTGAGAAAGGGCGGTCCATGTGCTCCACATTTTGATTTTTACAAACTAAAACAACAAAGCATAAAATGTAGCGACATGAATGAAAATGACATAAACATAAAACAATGTGATGGTTGTGGGGGTTGATTGTAGCCGGCTCCATGGGACCTCCTTGAGCTAACTTTTGTGAGCCATGTGAGTCCTTTTATTGGAGGATTGACTCACATGGGTGCACCCAATTTGACCACATTCAAAAATAGCATATTCATTGACTTTTGTTGCTCTCCAACTTGACCTACCCTTGACTTCTCTTGACCACCAAGTATGGCTTGATTTGACCATAGAATTGACTTCACTTAGCTCTTGGTGGCCCCTTGAACCATGGCCTAGGCTAGGGTTTGAGCCCAAGGACTCAACCCTTGGCTCAACTCCAACTCTTCCTTGACCACCTTGACCATTCTTGGTCCAATCTCCTCTCCTTGGAAAGGACTTGCCCTCAAATCCTTGGAGATCCTTTTGCTTCTCCCTTGGCTCGACTTCATGCTCAATTCTTGAACAAAAATGGATGAGCTCATTTTTGCTCATTTTGAGGCTTGGGCTAACTTGGGTCCTATGGCTCGAGCCATGGCTTAATTTGTGATCATTAGGATCAAACCAAGTGAAACGTACAAGGAGGAACGAAGGAAATCAGCCCACACATGGAGAGCAACAATCTAGACCATGAACAATGAAGCCCATCTTGACATGTCGGTAGAGATCTTAACGTAACTCCCAATCTACTCATCCAATTGAGGTGAAACCACTTGCATATGAAATCTAGCTCAAAGAGCTTTCATTTGACATATGGTTGGCTATCTGGTTCAAAGGGAGCTGAAAGTTATGGCCTCTACAAGTCAGGGGTCAGTTTGTGAAACCTCAGTCCATAGGCTGTTTGACATGTCTGTACTAAAAGCTCAATATCTTGAGTCGTAGGTCATATTTTTGGATGATTCTTTTTGCATTGGAAAGCTAGCTCAATTACCTTTCCAATGACATATCATGGGCCTTCTAATTCAACGTGAGCGAGAAATGGTGAAGCCTACAAGTCACTTCAGTCTCAAGGAACTCGGTTTTGGAGTAATGAGCCATGAACTTGACCTACATCATTCTCCTTGGGTGAGCTCACCTTGGGGACCTTTTGGAAGTCTCCTAATGAGCCAAGGACTCAATAGGGACGTGGGAAGCACAAGGGAGGGCCGAAAATATCAGCTGATCACACATTAAAAGAGATGATCAACAACTTGTTCATGTCACTATCTCTAGATGTCCTTGTTTGCTTTATGTCCTTTTCTACTTTTAGTTTATGTTGTTTGTTAGTTTAGGATCAGATTTTGGGGACCCTTTTGGATGATCATACTTGCTCTTCAAGGCCTTAACCTTGGCCCTTAGATTAAAGCATCAATTGTAGGGTGTAGATAGAGTCAAGTGTCATTGTCTTCCTTTATGCTTTTAGTTGTTGTTTTTCAGATTTGTAAGGTCCCTTTGGACCGTTTTATTTGCTGATTTGTAAGGTCATTCTTGACCCTTAGATCCTTAGGAGATGTAGGGTTAGGATGTAAAGACTTGGTCTATATAAACCAAGCTCTACCCCTTGTATTTTTCAGATTTGGATTAATGAAAAGAAACCCTAGGTTTATATGAGTGTTCTTCATTTTCTCACTACTTTGTGTATGAGATTTATGAACTTAATTAGTTAGTGGCTTGGTGCTTAGCTAATTAAACCCCTAATTCTTTTGCTTAGTGCTTAGATTTAGGTACTATCCTTTATGTTTTTCAATTGTTCACACAAAAATCACAAAAATACATCACATATCATCACATTCGGCCGAGTTCTTTTACAAGGGATTGAGATCGATTTTGTTCATCCTTTGAGTGATTCTTATCCCCATAAGTTTCACTCCAAATTGGCATCAAAGCTTAGGTTTGTTCCTTGTTTTCGATTTGTTGTTTGTGTTGCCGAGTTGTTGTTGTTTTCTTCTTTTATTTTCGTTTTTTTTTTTTCTTTACTTGTTATTCCACAAAACTTCCACAAACATTCTCACAAAATTTTCACAAAATGGTTGAAGATCTACACTTGTGTTAGTGTTGATTTCGGTTCTTGCAAGATAAGGTACAAACTTTGTCACAAAATCAGTTTTTTGTTTTTGAGTTACAATGGGTCTATTTTCCCGATTTGGTTCTCCATCGTTTTCTTATGGTACTTCATGTGAAACCCCTTGTGTTGAGACCATTTTCGAGTCCATGGAGAGGGCTAGAAAGGAGTTAGAAGCCAAGGTGGCTAAGATGAGAGGAAAATCTGTCAATTTTGGTGTGGGTAAAGGAGTGGCCGATTTGTTTGAACCTACTACTAAAACACCACCCTATGAGCCACCAAAGAGAGCCAAAGTTGTTGAGCCAACCACTTCTCCTAAACCACTAACCCTAGACCAAAGGGAGTCGATTGACCCTAACCACAAAAAAACCATCACCCTCAAGAAATGTCATCAATGTCAAGGATATGGTCACAATGCCAAGGAATGTCCCACAAAGGAGACCTTGAACTCGTGTGATATTATTCATTGGGAGGGAGATGAGATCCTTGTTTGTAAGGATGAGGAGAATGAGGTCCATACTAGTGAGGATAAAGAGGGTGTGAATCAAGAGCAAACTGAAAAAATGTTGTGTAATCTGGTCCTTGAGGAAGATGGCACGACCAAGATGGCTTCTAAGCCTCTTATTGAGGAGTTAGAGTCACTTACACAAGAGCACCCTAATCCTTGCAAGATAGGGAGGTCAAACATTGGAGCCGAGTTGAGGAACTATGGTGATAAGGCTATGGATGATGTGGTTGTGAGGGATGCTTGTCATCTCATCTTTGATAAACCTTGTGAGGGCATGGAAAAAGGTATCAAGGAAAGGAGTGAGCTTGATCCTTGGAGTTGTTCAACCAAACTCAAGAAGAAGGTGCTCATGAAATGGGAGTTTAAGGGTGAATCAAACTTTTCCAAAGAATTTGCTTACCCTAGGAAGAAAAAACCACCGGATAAGAATGATCAATATGGGAAGCTATTCAAGGACAACCCCAAGACACTAGGGAGAAATCAAGAAGAGGAGCTCAAGCTAATGTTAAGAACCCCAAGGATTTGAGGACAAATCCTTTTGAAGAAGAAGGAGATTGAACAAAAATGGATGAGCTCATTTTTGCTCATTTTGAGGCTTGGGCTAACTTGGGTCCTATGGCTCGAGCCATGGCTTAATTTGTGATCATTAGGATCAAACCAAGTGAAATGTACAAGGAGGAACGAAGGAAATCAGCCCACACATGGAGAGCAACAATCTAGACCATGAACAATGAAGCCCATCTTGACATGTCGGTAGAGATCTTAACGTAACTCCCAATCTACTCATCCAATTGAGGTGAAACCACTTGCATATGAAAGCTAGCTCAAAGAGCTTTCATTTGACATATGGTTGGCTATCTGGTTCAAAGGGAGCTGAAAGTTATGGCCTCTACAAGTCAGGGGTCAGTTTGTGAAACCTCAGTCCATAGGCTGTTTGACATGTCTGTACTAAAAGCTCAATATCTTGAGTCGTAGGTCATATTTTTGGATGATTCTTTTGCATTGGAAAGCTAGCTCAATTACCTTTCCAATGACATATCATGGGCCTTCTAATTCAACGTGAGCGAGAAATGGTGAAGCCTACAAGTCACTTCAGTCTCAAGGAACTCGGTTTTGGAGTAATGAGCCATGAACTTGACCTACATCATTCTCCTTGGGTGAGCTCACCTTGGGGACCTTTTGGAAGTCTCCTAATGAGCCAAGGACTCAATAGGGACGTGGGAAGCACAAGGGAGGGCCGAAAATATCAGCTGATCACACATTAAAAGAGATGATCAACAACTTGTTCATGTCACTATCTCTAGATGTCCTTGTTTGCTTTATGTCCTTTTCTACTTTTAGTTTATGTTGTTTGTTAGTTTAGGATCAGATTTTGGGGACCCTTTTGGATGATCATACTTGCTCTTCAAGGCCTTAACCTTGGCCCTTAGATTAAAGCATCAATTGTAGGGTGTAGATAGAGTCAAGTGTCATTGTCTTCCTTTATGCTTTTAGTTGTTGTTTTCAGATTTGTAAGGTCCCTTTGGACCGTTTTATTTGCTGATTTGTAAGGTCATTCTTGACCCTTAGATCCTTAGGAGATGTAGGGTTAGGATGTAAAGACTTGGTCTATATAAACCAAGCTCTACCCCTTGTATTTTTCAGATTTGGATTAATGAAAAGAAACCCTAGGTTTATATGAGTGTTCTTCATTTTCTCACTACTTTGTGTATGAGATTTATGAACTTAATTAGTTAGTGGCTTGGTGCTTAGCTAATTAAACCCCTAATTCTTTTGCTTAGTGCTTAGATTTAGGTACTATCCTTTATGTTTTTCAATTGTTCACACAAAAATCACAAAAATACATCACATATCATCACATTCGGCCGAGTTCTTTTACAAGGGATTGAGATCGATTTTGTTCATCCTTTGAGTGATTCTTATCCCCATAAGTTTCACTCCAATTCTCGACTTAACCCTTGCTCGATCTTGGCTTTCACGGTTTTGGACTTCCAAGGGCACCACTTGATGATGGTTTGGAGGAAAGGTTGGACCCCCTTGGCTTGGTTCTCGTGAATGGCCATGGTTTCATCTTTGATCACGGCTTGCTTGTCCACACATTCTTCCTCGAGCATTTCTTTGAGCCCACGACTCATAGCCATGCCATCCAACCATTCTTGCTCATGATCGAGCCCATCAATGATTCTCCATCTTAAAGACCCACTCGATCTTTCCTTGCCATCAATTTTCGCTCTTTCTTTGATCACATTCTCATTGTAGTCGGTTGTTTCATTGTTGATTGTTGTATCTCCCTCATGATGCTCCTCTCCTAGAGTCACCCTTGTTGCTCTAAGGCTCTCCTCTTCTTCACCCACACCCATTCTCGGCTCCTCTTCCACCACCTTGCTAGGATTCCCTTTCTCAAGTGATTCGAACAAACACGCATTGGCTTTATATCCCATCATTGGTGGTAGGGGGGCTAGAACGATAAGCTTTTCACCGTACTTGAACGAGTAGGTGTTATCTCTTCCGTGATGGGAAGAATTCTTCTCATATTCCCATGGCCTACCAAGCAACACATGACACGCATCCATGTCCAACACTTCACACACAATTTCATCCTTATAGTCTTGTCCAATCGAGAACGAGACTTTGCATTGTTTATCAACCTTTACCTCGGCTCCTTGATTAAGCCACCTTAACTTGTAAGGATGAGGATGCTTCAAAGTAGGTAAGGCAAGTTTATCAATGAGGTTTTTGAAGCAACATTAACACAACTTCCTCCATCAATAATTAGGTTGCACACTCTCCCATTGATTGTACACTTGGACCGAAAAATTTGGTGCCTTTGGTCCATGCTCTCATTTGATTCTTGAGTGTGCATCACTCGCCATGTGACCAAGCTCAACCCCGAGTCCGGGGGAACTATAGTTTCGGCCACCTTTACCTCCTCTACTCCCTCTTTCTTTTCTTCCTCACAAACTAAGACCTCATCGTCTCCCCAATGCACTACTTCACTTGTGTTCAAGGCTCTCTTGTTAGGGCACTCCTTAGCAAAATGACCATACCCTTGACATTGGTAGCATCTCTTGAGAGGAATCGTTTTCTTAGGGCCATAGTCAATTCCCTTCCCCTTGTCAACACTTGATGGCTTGATGGTGGGGCTAGGCTCGACAATTTTGATCCCTCCTTGGCTCGATGTAGGGTTGGCCTTGGTGGTGCTCTTGGCGAATCCCTCTCCCCTTCTCTAGCCTTTCCACACGAGTGGCCATAGTGACGGCCTCATCAAACGACCATAAGTTGTGCATCTTCACCCGGTTAGCTATCCTAGGGTTTAGACCCTCGACAAATCTTGCAATCTTTTGCTCGGGTTTTTCGTTCATCTCACATTGTAAAGTGAGTTGTTCAAAGTCCCTAAGGTAGGATTCGATGGGTAGTGTCTCTTGTTTGAGTTGAGCCAATCTAAGGAACATGTCTTGAGTGTAGTCCTTGGGAACGAACTTATCTTTGAGCTTTTTCTTGAGTTTGAGCCATGACCTAATGGGTTCCTTTCCCTCTCGATTTCTTTGGTTCTTAAGGTTTTCATACCAAAGGGAGGCATAGCCTTTGAATTTCATGATGGCCACCTTAAAACACTTTCTATCGGGGTATTCTTTAAATTCAAAGATTCTTTCGACCGACCTAAGCCAATCAAGTAGATCCTCGGGATTAGGACTACCATAAAAGTCGGGAATTTCTACCTTGATGTCTCGGTCATGATCTCTTGGGTGAACTTCAAGGGACTCCTCCGAATCCGAGTATTGATCTTCCATGTGAGGAGGTGGTTGGCCTCTCCCACGGCCTCCAAGCCCACGGCCTCTTCCCCCTCCACCCCTAGGTGGTGGTCTTGGTCCATGAATGTTTTGTTCCAAGAGGGTGTTTATAGCATTCATCATTAAAGTACAATTACCGGTGAGTTGAGTCAACTTCTCTTCTAAATCGGAAAGCCTCTTATCCTCTTCCATTTTGTGACAATTTTGTGAGATTTTTGTGGAAGTTTTGTGGAAATAAACAAGGAAAAGAAGGAAAGAAAACGAAAAAATGAAGAGGAAAACAAGAGTAAAAACCGAGAAACACAAAAACAAATCGAAAACAAGAACAAACCTAGGCTTTGATGACCAATTTGGAGTGAAACTAGATGGGTTAAGTTTCACTCAAGGGATTGACTAAAATCGATTTGTGAGACTTATGAAATTTTTAGGCCAAGTGAAGTTATTTTTGTGAGAATTTTCTGATTTTTGTTGATAAATGAAAAACATAAAGATAGTACTAAATCTAAACACAAAGTAATAGATTTAGGTTTTGATTAGTTAAGCACTAAGCCACTAACTAATCACTCACTAAACTCAAGCACAAAGCAATGAGAAAAATGAAGAACACTCAACTTAAACACTAGGGTTTTCAATTCATTCAAATCTGAAAATTATGTTGTGAGAATGAGGGTTTATATAATACCCTCACTCTAATCTTGGCCATACAATTCAAAGAGGATCTAAGGGCTCATATGAGCCTTTGAAAACAACAAAAAAACCGGCCAAGAGGCCTTACATGAGCTGAAATTTGAAGGCTAACAAACAAAATATAAAAGCATAAAGGTTGATGTTGACACTTGACTCAATCCTCTCCATTCTTTGTTTAGGATCATCCAAGGGTCTTTGAGTGAGCCTTGGGCTTGAGAAAGGACGGTCCATGTGCTCCACATTTTGATTTTTACAAACTAAAACAACAAAGCATAAAATGTAGCGACATGAATGAAAATGACATAAACATAAAACAATGTGATGGTTGTGGGGGTTGATTGTAGCCGGCTCCATGGGACCTCCTTGAGCTAACTTTTGTGAGCCATGTGAGTCCTTTTATTGGAGGATTGACTTACATGGGTGCACCCAATTTGACCACATTCAAAAATAGCATATTCATTGACTTTTGTTGCTCTCCAACTTGACCTACCCTTGACTTCTCTTGACCACCAAGTATGGCTTGATTTGACCATAGAATTGACTTCACTTAGCTCTTGGTGGCCCCTTGAACCATGGCCTAGGCTAGGGTTTGAGCCCAAGGACTCAACCCTTGGCTCAACTCCAACTCTTCCTTGACCACCTTGACCATTCTTGGTCCAATCTCCTCTCCTTGGAAAGGACTTGCCCTCAAATCCTTGGAGATCCTTTTGCTTCTCCCTTGGCTCGACTTCATGCTCAATTCTCGACTTAACCCTTGCTCGATCTTGGCTTTCACGGTTTTGGACTTCCAAGGGCACCACTTGATGATGGTTTGGAGGAAAGGTTGGACCCCCTTGGCTTGGTTCTCGTGAATGGCCATGGTTTCATCTTTGATCACGGCTTGCTTGTCCACACATTCTTCCTCGAGCATTTCTTTGAGCCCACGACTCATAGCCATGCCATCCAACCATTCTTGCTCATGATCGAGCCCATCAATGATTCTCCATCTTAAAGACCCACTCGATCTTTCCTTGCCATCAATTTTCGCTCTTTCTTTGATCACATTCTCATTGTAGTCGGTTGTTTCATTGTTGATTGTTGTATCTCCCTCATGATGCTCCTCTCCTAGAGTCACCCTTGTTGCTCTAAGGCTCTCCTCTTCTTCACCCACACCCATTCTCGGCTCCTCTTCCACCACCTTGCTAGGATTCCCTTTCTCAAGTGATTCGAACAAACACGCATTGGCTTTATATCCCATCATTGGTGGTAGGGGGGCTAGAACGATAAGCTTTTCACCGTCCTTGAACGAGTAGGTGTTATCTCTTCCGTGATGGGAAGAATTCTTCTCATATTCCCATGGCCTACCAAGCAACACATGACACGCATCCATGTCCAACACTTCACACACAATTTCATCCTTATAGTCTTGTCCAATCGAGAACGAGACTTTGCATTGTTTATCAACCTTTACCTCGGCTCCTTGATTAAGCCACCTTAACTTGTAAGGATGAGGATGCTTCAAAGTAGGTAAGGCAAGTTTATCAATGAGGGTTTTTGAAGCAACATTAACACAACTTCCTCCATCAATAATTAGGTTGCACACTCTCCCATTGATTGTACACTTGGACCGAAAAATTTGGTGCCTTTGGTCCATGCTCTCATTTGATTCTTGAGTGTGCATTACTCGCCATGTGACCAAGCTCAACCTCGAGTCCGGGGGAACTATAGTTTCGGCCACCTTTACCTCCTCTACTCCCTCTTTCTTTTCTTCCTCACAAACTAAGACCTCATCGTCTCCCCAATGCACTACTTCACTTGTGTTCAAGGCTCTCTTGTTAGGGCACTCCTTAGCAAAATGACCATACCCTTGACATTGGTAGCATCTCTTGAGAGGAATCGTTTTCTTAGGGCCATAGTCAATTCCCTTCCCCTTGTCAACACTTGATGGCTTGATGGTGGGGCTAGGCTCGACAATTTTGATCCCTCCTTGACTCGATGTAGGGTTGGCCTTGGTGGTGCTCTTAGCCGAATCCCCTCTCCCCTTCTCTAGCCTTTCCACACGAGTGGCCATAGTGACGGCCTCATCAAACGACCATAAGTTGTGCATCTTCACCCGGTTAGCTATCCTAGGGTTTAGACCCTCGACAAATCTTGCAATCTTTTGCTCGGGTTTTTCGTTCATCTCACATTGTAAAGTGAGTTGTTCAAAGTCCCTAAGGTAGGATTCGATGGGTAGTGTCTCTTGTTTGAGTTGAGCCAATCTAAGGAACATGTCTTGAGTGTAGTCCTTGGGAACGAACTTATCTTTGAGCTTTTTCTTGAGTTTGAGCCATGACCTAATGGGTTCCTTTCCCTCTCGATTTCTTTGGTTCTTAAGGTTTTCATACCAAAGGGAGGCATAGCCTTTGAATTTCATGATGGCCACCTTAAAACACTTTCTATCGGGGTATTCTTTAAATTCAAAGATTCTTTCGACCGACCTAAGCCAATCAAGTAGATCCTCGGGATTAGGACTACCATAAAAGTCGGGAATTTCTACCTTGATGTCTCGGTCATGATCTCTTGGGTGAACTTCAAGGGACTCCTCCGAATCCGAGTATTGATCTTCCATGTGAGGAGGTGGTTGGCCTCTCCCACGGCCTCCAAGCCCACGGCCTCTTCCCCCTCCACCCCTAGGTGGTGGTCTTGGTCCATGAATGTTTTGTTCCAAGAGGGTGTTTATAGCATTCATCATTAAAGTACAATTACCGGTGAGTTGAGTCAACTTCTCTTCTAAATCGGAAAGCCTCTTATCCTCTTCCATTTTGTGACAATTTTGTGAGATTTTTGTGGAAGTTTTGTGGAAATAAACAAGGAAAAGAAGGAAAGAAAGCGAAAAAATGAAGAGGAAAACAAGAGTAAAACCCGAGAAACACAAAAACAAATCGAAAACAAGAACAAACCTAGGCTTTGATGACCAATTTGGAGTGAAACTAGATGGGTTAAGTTTCACTCAAGGGATTGACTAAAATCGATTTGTGAGACTTATGAAATTTTCGGCCAAGTGAAGTTATTTTTGTGAGAATTTTCTGATTTTTGTTGATAAATGAAAAACATAAAGATAGTACTAAATCTAAACACAAAGTAATAGATTTAGGTTTTGATTAGTTAAGCACTAAGCCACTAACTAATCACTCACTAAACTCAAGCACAAAGCAATGAGAAAAATGAAGAACACTCAACTTAAACACTAGGGTTTTCAATTCATTCAAATCTGAAAATTATGTTGTGAGAATGAGGGTTTATATAATACCCTCACTCTAATCTTGGCCATACAATTCAAAGAGGATCTAAGGGCTCATATGAGCCTTTGAAAACAACAAAAAAAACGGCCAAGAGGCCTTACATGAGCTGAAATTTGAAGGCTAACAAACAAAATATAAAAGCATAAAGGTTGATGTTGACACTTGACTCAATCCTCTCCATTCTTTGTTTAGGATCATCCAAGGGTCTTTGAGTGAGCCTTGGGCTTGAGAAAGGACGGTCCATGTGCTCCACATTTTGATTTTTACAAACTAAAACAACAAAGCATAAAGTAACGAAAGCGACATGAATGAAAATGACATAAACATAAAACAATGTGATGGTTGTGGGGGTTGATTGTAGCCGGCTCCATGGGACCTCCTTGAGCTAACTTTTGTGAGCCATGTGAGTCCTTTTATTGGAGGATTGACTCACATGGGTGCACCCAATTTGACCACATTCAAAAATAGCATATTCATTGACTTGTTGCTCTCCAACTTGACCTACCCTTGACTTCTCTTGACCACCAAGTATGGCTTGATTTGACCATAGAATTGACTTCACTTAGCTCTTGGTGGCCCCTTGAACCATGGCCTAGGCTTGGGTTTGAGCCCAAGGACTCAACCCTTGGCTCAACTCCAACTCTTCCTTGACCACCTTGACCATTCTTGGTCCAATCTCCTCTCCTTGGAAAGGACTTGCCCTCAAATCCTTGGAGATCCTTTTGCTTCTCCCTTGGCTCGACTTCATGCTCAATTCTCGACTTAACCCTTGCTCGATCTTGGCTTTCACGCTTTGGACTTCCAAGGGCACCACTTGATGATGGTTTGGAGGAAAGGTTGGACCCCTTGGCTTGGTTCTCGTGAATGGCCATGGTTTCATCTTTGATCACGGCTTGCTTGTCCACACATTCTTCCTCGAGCATTTCTTTGAGCCCACGACTCATAGCCATGCCATCCAACCATTCTTGCTCATGATCGAGCCCATCAATGATTCTCCATCTTAAAGACCCACTCGATCTTTCCTTGCCATCAATTTTCGCTCTTTCTTTGATCACATTCTCATTGTAGTCGGTTGTTTCATTGTTGATTGTTGTATCTCCCTCATGATGCTCCTCTCCTAGAGTCACCCTTGTTGCTCTAAGGCTCTCCTCTTCTTCACCCACACCCATTCTCGGCTCCTCTTCCACCACCTTGCTAGGATTCCCTTTCTCAAGTGATTCGAACAAACACGCATTGGCTTTATATCCCATCATTGGTGGTAGGGGGGCTAGAACGATAAGCTTTTCACCGTTCTTGAACGAGTAGGTGTTATCTCTTCCGTGATGGGAAGAATTCTTCTCATATTCCCATGGCCTACCAAGCAACACATGACACGCATCCATGTCCAACACTTCACACACAATTTCATCCTTATAGTCTTGTCCAATCGAGAACGAGACTTTGCATTGTTTATCAACCTTTACCTCGGCTCCTTGATTAAGCCACCTTAACTTGTAAGGATGAGGATGCTTCAAAGTAGGTAAGGCAAGTTTATCAATGAGGGTTTTTGAAGCAACATTAACACAACTTCCTCCATCAATAATTAGGTTGCACACTCTCCCATTGATTGTACACTTGGACCGAAAAATTTGGTGCCTTTGGTCCATGCTCTCATTTGATTCTTGAGTGTGCATTACTCGCCATGTGACCAAGCTCAACCCCGAGTCCGGGGGAACTATAGTTTCGGCCACCTTTACCTCCTCTACTCCCTCTTTCTTTTCTTCCTCACAAACTAAGACCTCATCGTCTCCCCAATGCACTACTTCACTTGTGTTCAAGGCTCTCTTGTTAGGGCACTCCTTAGCAAAATGACCATACCCTTGACATTGGTAGCATCTCTTGAGAGGAATCGTTTTCTTAGGGCCATAGTCAATTCCCTTCCCCTTGTCAACACTTGATGGCTTGATGGTGGGGCTAGGCTCGACAATTTTGATCCCTCCTTGGCTCGATGTAGGGTTGGCCTTGGTGGTGCTCTTAGCCGAATCCCCTCTCCCCTTCTCTAGCCTTTCCACACGACGAGTGGCCATAGTGACGGCCTCATCAAACGACCATAAGTTGTGCATCTTCACCCGGTTAGCTATCCTAGGTTTAGACCCTCGACAAATCTTGCAATCTTTTGCTCGGGTTTTTCGTTCATCTCACATTGTAAAGTGAGTTGTTCAAAGTCCCTAAGGTAGGATTCGATGGGTAGTGTCTCTTGTTTGAGTTGAGCCAATCTAAGGAACATGTCTTGAGTGTAGTCCTTGGGAACGAACTTATCTTTGAGCTTTTTCTTGAGTTTGAGCCATGACCTAATGGGTTCCTTTCCCTCTCGATTTCTTTGGTTCTTAAGGTTTTCATACCAAAGGGAGGCATAGCCTTTGAATTTCATGAAGGCCACCTTAAAACACTTTCTATCGGGGTATTCTTTAAATTCAAAGATTCTTTCGACCGACCTAAGCCAATCAAGTAGATCCTCGGGATTAGGACTACCATAAAAGTCGGGAATTTCTACCTTGATGTGCACCAAAATGGATAAGCTCATTTTTTGCTCATTTTGAGGCTTGGGCTAACTTGGGTCCTATGGCTCGAGCCATGGCTTAATTTGTGATCATTAGGATCAAACCAAGTGAAATGTACAAGGAGGAACGAAGGAAATCAGCCCACACATGGAAAGCAACAATCTAGGCCATGAACCAAGAAGCTTATCTTGACATGTCGGTAGAGATTGTAACATAACTCCCAATCTACTCATCCAATTGAGGTGAAACCAATTGCATATGAAAGCTAGCTCAAAGAGATTTCATTGGACATATGGTTGGCTATCTGGTTCAAAGGGAGCTGAGAGTTATGGCCTCTACAAGTCAGGGGTCAGATTGTGAAACTTCAGTCCATAGGCAAATTCGACATGTCCGTACTCAAAGTTGCATATCTTGAGTTCTAGGCCATATATTTGGATGATTCTTTTTGAATTGGAAAGCTAGCTCAATTACCTTTCCAATGACATATCATGGGCCTTCTAATTCAACGTGAGCGAGAAATGGTGAAGCCTACAAGTCACTTCAGTCTCAAGGAACTCGGTTTTGGAGTAATGAGCCATGAACTTAACCTACATCATTCTCCTTGGGTGAGCTCACTTTGGGGACCATTTGGGAGTCTCCTAATGAGCCATGGACTCACATGGGACGTGGGATACACAAGAGAAGACCAAGAGATCAGCTGAATTCTAATTCAAACAAAGAGCTCAACTTTTGTTCATGTATCACAATCAATTGTGGTCCTTAGTTTGCTTTATGTCCTTGTTCACTTTATTGTCTTATTTTCTTTTAGTTTGTGATCAGATTTGTAAGTCCTTGTACCATCACTCCTTGCTCTCCAAGGTGCTAATCCTAACCCTTGGATGATAACCTAAACACAAGGTGTAGATGGACCTAGATGTCACTTTCTACCTTTATGCTTTTGGTTGTTGTTTATTTTCAGATTTTGTAAGGTCAATAGGACCAATATTTCGGCTGACTTGAAGGCCTTCTTAGGACCATTAGATCAACATTGTAATGAAGGGCTTAGATGAGAGCTTGGGTATTATATAAACCCACCCCCTTACAATGTATTTTTCAGATTTGGCTAATGAAAAAGAAACCCTAGAGTTTATATTGTGTTCCTCATTTTCTCATTACTTTGTGTGTGAGTTAGTGAAAGATTAGTTTAGTGGCTTTGTGCTTAAACTAATCAAAACCTAAATCTATTACTTTGTGTGTAGATTTAGTGACTATCCTTTTTGTTTTCCTTGTTTACAAAATTTCAGAAAAATTTATCACAAAAAAAGTCATTTGGCCGAGTATATTCAAGAGGGTTTCAAGGTTTGATTTTGTTCATCCTTTGAGTGAAACTTGATCCACTAAGTTTCACTCCAAATTGGTTATCAAAGCCTAGGTTCAAGAGCACAAGATCCACCCTTGTGTTAGTTTTTGTTTCGGTTCAAGCAAAGGTATAAACTTTATCTCAAAATCAGTTTTTGTTTTTGAGTTATAATGGATCTATCTTTCCGATTTGGTTCTCCATCATTTTCTTATGGTACTTCATGTGAAACCCCTTGTGTTGAGACCATTTTCGAGTCTATGGAGAGGGCTAGAAAGAAGCTAGAAGACAAGTTGGCTAAGATGAAGGGAAGGGCTGAAAATTTTGGTATGGGTAAAGGGTTGACCGTTTTACTTGACCCTCCTACTAAAACACAACCCTATGAGCCACCAAAGAGAGTCAAAGTTGTTGAGCCAACCACTTCTCCTAAACCACTAACCCTAGACCAAAGGGAGGCGATTGACCCTAGCCACAAAAAAACCATCACCCTCAAAAAATGTTGTCAATGTCAAGGATATGGTCACAATGCCAAAGAATGTCCCACAAAGGAGACCTTGAACTCGTGTGAGATTGTTCATAGGGGGATGAGTGACATCCTTGATTGTGAGGATGAAAGGAGTGAGGTCCTTGCTAATAAGGATGAAGAGGATGTGAAGCAAGATCAACATGAAACCGAGATGGAGGTGAGGCCATATGATTTGGTCATGGATGGAGGAAACTCTATCAAGGTGGCTCCTAACACTCAAAATGAGGAGTTAGCCTTACTTTCACAAGAGCATCCTAATCCTCGCAAGATAAGAAGGTTACACAAAGAAGCCGAGTTGAAGAGCCATGATGATGAGGTTTTGGATGATTTGTTTGTAATGGGTGCTTGTCATCCCATCTTTGATAAGCCTTGTGAACCATGGAAGCATGAAGACGTTTTGGTCCATGATGGGAAGGATAGTACCTTTATCTTTAAGGTTGAATGGAAGGAGGAAGAAACAAGTCAAGGAATGAATGTTGGTGAGAGTGTACACATTGAATTAGCTAATGGTGATCCAAACATTCAAGAGGAGAGCATGGGGAATAATCTCAAGGGAAAGGTTGAGCTTGATCTTATGAGATGTTCACCTAAGGCCAAGAAGAAGAAGCTCATGTGGAATGGGAAGCTTGGCACAAGCAAGAGGTCAAGAGGATTCTTGAAATGGAAATTCAAAATGAGGAGCTTAGTCAAATGTTAAGAACCCCAAAGTTTGAGGACAAACTTTTTTGAAGAAGAGGAGATTGCACCAAAATGGATAAGCTCATTTTTGCTCATTTTGAGGCTTGGGCTAACTTGGGTCCTATGGCTCGAGCCATGGCTTAATTTGTGATCATTAGGATCAAACCAAGTGAAATGTACAAGGAGGAACGAAGGAAATCAGCCCACACATGGAAAGCAACAATCTAGGCCATGAACCAAGAAGCTTATCTTGACATGTCGGTAGAGATTGTAACATAACTCCCAATCTACTCATCCAATTGAGGTGAAACCAATTGCATATGAAAGCTAGCTCAAAGAGATTTCATTGGACATATGGTTGGCTATCTGGTTCAAAGGGAGCTGAGAGTTATGGCCTCTACAAGTCAGGGGTCAGATTGTGAAACTTCAGTCCATAGGCAAATTCGACATGTCCGTACTCAAAGTTGTATATCTTGAGTTCTAGGCCATATATTTGGATGATTCTTTTTGAATTGGAAAGCTAGCTCAATTACCTTTCCAATGACATATCATGGGCCTTCTAATTCAACGTGAGCGAGAAATGGTGAAGCCTACAAGTCACTTCAGTCTCAAGGAACTCGGTTTTGGAGTAATGAGCCATGAACTTAACCTACATCATTCTCCTTGGGTGAGCTCACTTTGGGGACCATTTGGGAGTCTCCTAATGAGCCATGGACTCACATGGGACGTGGGATACACAAGAGAAGACCAAGAGATCAGCTGAATTCTAATTCAAACAAAGAGCTCAACTTTTGTTCATGCTATCACAATTGTGGTCCTTAGTTTGCTTTATGTCCTTGTTCACTTTATTGTCTTGTTTTCTTTTAGTTTGTGATCAGATTTGTAAGTCCTTGTACCATCACTCCTTGCTCTCCAAGGTGCTAATCCTAACCCTTGGATGATAACCTAAACACAAGGTGTAGATGGACCTAGATGTCACTTTCTACCTTTATGCTTTTGGTTGTTGTTTATTTTCAGATTTTGTAAGGTCAATAGGACCAATATTTCGGCTGACTTGAAGGCCTTCTTAGGACCATTAGATCAACATTGTAATGAAGGGCTTAGATGAGAGCTTGGGTATTATATAAACCCACCCCCTTACAATGTATTTTTCAGATTTGGCTAATGAAAAAGAAACCCTAGAGTTTATATTGTGTTCCTCATTTTCTCATTACTTTGTGTGTGAGTTAGTGAAAGATTAGTTTAGTGGCTTTGTGCTTAAACTAATCAAAACCTAAATCTATTACTTTGTGTGTAGATTTAGTGACTATCCTTTTTGTTTTCCTTGTTTACAAAATTTCAGAAAAATTTATCACAAAAAAAGTCATTTGGCCGAGTATATTCAAGAGGGTTTCAAGGTTTGATTTTGTTCATCCTTTGAGTGAAACTTGATCCACTAAGTTTCACTCCATGATGTCTCGGTCATGATCTCTTGGGTGAACTTCAAGGGACTCCTCCGAATCCGAGTATTGATCTTCCATGTGAGGAGGTGGTTGGCCTCTCCCACGGCCTCCAAGCCCACGGCCTCTTCCCCCTCCACCCCTAGGTGGTGGTCTTGGTCCATGAATGTTTTGTTCCAAGAGGGTGTTTATAGCATTCATCATTAAAGTACAATTACCGGTGAGTTGAGTCAACTTCTCTTCTAAATCGGAAAGCCTCTTATCCTCTTCCATTTTGTGACAATTTTGTGAGATTTTTGTGGAAGTTTTGTGGAAATAAACAAGGAAAAGAAGGAAAGAAAACGAAAAAATGAAGAGGAAAACAAGAGTAAAAACCGAGAAACACAAAAACAAATCGAAAACAAGAACAAACCTAGGCTTTGATGACCAATTTGGAGTGAAACTAGATGGGTTAAGTTTCACTCAAGGGATTGACTAAAATCGATTTGTGAGACTTATGAAATCTTCGCCAAGTGAAGTTATTTTTGTGAGAATTTTCTGATTTTTGTTGATAAATGAAAACATAAAGATAGTACTAAATCTAAACACAAAGTAATAGATTTAGGTTTTGATTAGTTAAGCACTAAGCCACTAACTAATCACTCACTAAACTCAAGCACAAAGCAATGAGAAAAATGAAGAACACTCAACTTAAACACTAGGGTTTTCAATTCATTCAAATCTGAAAATTATGTTGTGAGAATGAGGGTTTATATAATACCCTCACTCTAATCTTGGCCATACAATTCAAAGAGGATCTAAGGGCTCATATGAGCCTTTGAAAACAACAAAACCGGCCAAGAGGCCTTACATGAGCTGAAATTTGAAGGCTAACAAACAAAATATAAAAGCATAAAGGTTGATGTTGACACTTGACTCAATCCTCTCCATTCTTTGTATAGGATCATCCAAGGGTCTTTGAGTGAGCCTTGGGCTTGAGAAAGGACGGTCCATGTGCTCCACATTTTGATTTTTACAAACTAAAACAACAAAGCATAAAGTAACGAAAGCGACATGAATGAAAATGACATAAACATAAAACAATGTGATGGTTGTGGGGGTTGATTGTAGCCGGCTCCATGGGACCTCCTTGAGCTAACTTTTGTGAGCCATGTGAGTCCTTTTATTGGAGGATTGACTCACATGGGTGCACCCAATTTGACCACATTCAAAAATAGCATATTCATTGACTTTTGTTGCTCTCCAACTTGACCTACCCTTGACTTCTCTTGACCACCAAGTATGGCTTGATTTGACCATAGAATTGACTTCACTTAGCTCTTGGTGGCCCCTTGAACCATGGCCTAGGCTTGGGTTTGAGCCCAAGGACTCAACCCTTGGCTCAACTCCAACTCTTCCTTGACCACCTTGACCATTCTTGGTCCAATCTCCTCTCCTTGGAAAGGACTTGCCCTCAAATCCTTGGAGATCCTTTTGCTTCTCCCTTGGCTCGACTTCATGCTCAATTCTCGACTTAACCCTTGCTCGATCTTGGCTTTCACGGTTTTGGACTTCCAAGGGCACCACTTGATGATGGTTTGGAGGAAAGGTTGGACCCCCTTGGCTTGGTTCTCGTGAATGGCCATGGTTTCATCTTTGATCACGGCTTGCTTGTCCACACATTCTTCCTCGAGCATTTCTTTGAGCCCACGACTCATAGCCATGCCATCCAACCATTCTTGCTCATGATCGAGCCCATCAATGATTCTCCATCTTAAAGACCCACTCGATCTTTCCTTGCCATCAATTTTCGCTCTTTCTTTGATCACATTCTCATTGTAGTCGGTTGTTTCATTGTTGATTGTTGTATCTCCCTCATGATGCTCCTCTCCTAGAGTCACCCTTGTTGCTCTAAGGCTCTCCTCTTCTTCACCCACACCCATTCTCGCTCCTCTTCCACCACCTTGCTAGGATTCCCTTTCTCAAGTGATTCGAACAAACACGCATTGGCTTTATATCCCATCATTGGTGGTAGGGGGCTAGAACGATAAGCTTTTCACCGCATTTGAACGAGTAGGTGTTATCTCTTCCGTGATGGGAAGAATTCTTCTCATATTCCCATGGCCTACCAAGCAACACATGACACGCATCCATGTCCAACACTTCACACACAATTTCATCCTTATAGTCTTGTCCAATCGAGAACGAGACTTTGCATTGTTTATCAACCTTTACCTCGGCTCCTTGATTAAGCCACCTTAACTTGTAAGGATGGGGATGCTTCAAAGTAGGTAAGGCAAGTTTATCAATGAGGGTTTGTGAAGCAACATTAACACAACTTCCTCCATCAATAATTAGGTTGCACACTCTCCCATTGATTGTACACTTGGACCGAAAAATTTGGTGCCTTTGGTCCATGCTCTCATTTGATTCTTGAGTGTGCATCACTCGCCATGTGACCAAGCTCAACCCCGAGTCCCCGGGAACTATAGTTTCGCCACCTTCACCTCCTCTACTCCCTCTTTCTTTTCTTCCTCACAAACTAAGACCTCATCGTCTCCCCAATGCACTACTTCACTTGTGTTCAAGGCTCTCTTGTTAGGGCACTCCTTAGCAAAATGACCATACCCTTGACATTGGTAGCATCTCTTGAGGGGAATCGCGTTCTTAGGGGCAAAATCAATTCCCTTCCCTTGTCAACACTTGATGGCTTGATGGTGGGGCTAGGCTCGACAAGTATGATCCCACCTTGGCTCGATGTAGGGTTGGCCATGGTGGTGCGCTTAGCCGAATCCCGTCTCCCGTTCTCTAGCCTTTCCACACGAGTGGCCATAGTGACGGCCTCATCAAACGACCATAAGTTGTGCATCTTCACCCGGTTAGCTATCCTAGGGTTTAGACCCTCGACAAATCTTGCAATCTTTTGCTCGGGTTTTTCGTTCATCTCACATTGTAAAGTGAGTTGTTCAAAGTCCCTAAGGTAGGATTCGATGGGTAGTGTCTCTTGTTTGAGTTGAGCCAATCTAAGGAACATGTCTTGAGTGTAGTCCTTGGGAACGAACTTATCTTTGAGCTTTTTCTTGAGTTTGAGCCATGACCTAATGGGTTCCTTTCCTCTCGATTTCTTTGGTTCTTAAGGTTTTCATACCAAAGGGAGGCATAGCCTTTGAATTTCATGATGGCCACCTTAAAACACTTTCTATCGGGGTATTCTTTAAATTCAAAGATTCTTTCAACCGACCTAAGCCAATCAAGTAGATCCTCGGGATTAGGACTACCATAAAAGTCTGAATTTCTACCTTGATGTCTCGGTCATGATCTCTTGGGTGAACTTCAAGGGACTCCTCCGAATCCGAGTATTGATCTTCCATGTGAGGAGGTGGTTGGCCTCTCCCACGGCCTCCAAGCCCACGGCCTCTTCCCTCCACCCCTAGGTGGTGGTCTTGGTCCATGAATGTTTTGTTCCAAGAGGGTGTTTATAGCATTCATCATTAAAGTACAATTACCGTGAGTTGAGTCAACTTCTCTTCTAAATCGGAAAGCCTCTTATCCTCTTCCATTTTGTGACAATTTTGTGAGATTTTTGTGGAAGTTTTGTGGAAATAAACAAGGAAAAGAAGGAAAGAAAGCGAAAATTGAAGAGGAAAACAAGAGTAAAAACCGAGAAACACAAAAACAAATCGAAAACAAGAACAAACCTAGGCTTTGATGACCAATTTGGAGTGAAACTAGATGGGTTAAGTTTCACTCAAGGGATTGACTAAAATCGATTTGTGAGACTTATGAAATTTTCGGCCAAGTGAAGTTATTTTTGTGAGAATTTTCTGATTTTTGTTGATAAATGAAAAACATAAAGATAGTACTAAATCTAAACACAAAGTAATAGATTTAGGTTTTGATTAGTTAAGCACTAAGCCACTAACTAATCACTCACTAAACTCAAGCACAAAGCAATGAGAAAAATGAAGAACACTCAACTTAAACACTAGGGTTTTCAATTCATTCAAATCTGAAAATTATGTTGTGAGAATGAGGGTTTATATAATACCCTCACTCTAATCTTGGCCATACAATTCAAAGAGGATCTAAGGGCTCATATGAGCCTTTGAAAACAACAAAAAAGACGGCCAAGAGGCCTTACATGAGCTGAAATTTGAAGGCTAACAAACAAAATATAAAAGCATAAAGGTTGATGTTGACACTTGACTCAATCCTCTCCATTCTTTGTTTAGGATCATCCAAGGGTCTTTGAGTGAGCCTTGGGCTTGAGAAAGGACGGTCCATGTGCTCCACATTTTGATTTTTACAAACTAAAACAACAAAGCATAAAGTAACGAAAGCGACATGAATGAAAATGACATAAACATAAAACAATGTGATGGTTGTGGGGGTTGATTGTAGCCGGCTCCATGGGACCTCCTTGAGCTAACTTTTGTGAGCCATGTGAGTCCTTTTATTGGAGGATTGACTCACATGGGTGCACCCAATTTGACCACATTCAAAAATAGCATATTCATTGACTTTTGTTGCTCTCCAACTTGACCTACCCTTGACTTCTCTTGACCACCAAGTATGGCTTGATTTGACCATAGAATTGACTTCACTTAGCTCTTGGTGGCCCCTTGAACCATGGCCTAGGCTTGGGTTTGAGCCCAAGGACTCAACCCTTGGCTCAACTCCAACTCTTCCTTGACCACCTTGACCATTCTTGGTCCAATCTCCTCTCCTTGGAAAGGACTTGCCCTCAAATCCTTGGAGATCCTTTTGCTTCTCCCTTGGCTCGACTTCATGCTCAATTCTCGACTTAACCCTTGCTCGATCTTGGCTTTCACGGTTTTGGACTTCCAAGGGCACCACTTGATGATGGTTTGGAGGAAAGGTTGGACCCCCTTGGCTTGGTTCTCGTGAATGGCCATGGTTTCATCTTTGATCACGGCTTGCTTGTCCACACATTCTTCCTCGAGCATTTCTTTGAGCCCACGACTCATAGCCATGCCATCCAACCATTCTTGCTCATGATCGAGCCCATCAATGATTCTCCATCTTAAAGACCCACTCGATCTTTCCTTGCCATCAATTTTCGCTCTTTCTTTGATCACATTCTCATTGTAGTCGGTTGTTTCATTGTTGATTGTTGTATCTCCCTCATGATGCTCCTCTCCTAGAGTCACCCTTGTTGCTCTAAGGCTCTCCTCTTCTTCACCCACACCCATTCTCGGCTCCTCTTCCACCACCTTGCTAGGATTTGGAGTGAAACTTATGGGGATAAGAATCACTCAAAGGATAGTATCTAAATCCACTCACAAAGTTATAGATTTAGAGGTTTAATTAACTAAGCACTAAGCCACTAGTTAATTGATTCACAAATCTCAACACAAAGTAAGAGATAAATGAGGAACACTCAAGAAAACAACTAGGGTTTTTATCATTCATTCAAATCTGAAAAATGTGAGGCAAGGATGAGGGTTTATATAATACCCTCATCTAATCTTGACCATCCATCACAAGCTAATCTAAGGGCTACAATCAACCCACAATTACATCAATTTACTCGGTCCAAAAGGCTCTCAAGAGCTGAAAATTTTGAACATAAAACAACAAATACTTAAAGTAAAAAGCATAAAGTAGTAAAGGTAGATAGAGACATGTGTGAAAGGGACACATTGAGGAGAAACATGTGAGCCTCTCCTTGAGTTAATTTTCGGCTGATTTGGGGTCTTCCCCCAATTGATTTTTGCTCCTTGTTGACTTGGTTGACTTGTGGTTCGAACCCACTTGGGTGCACTCGAGCGATCACATTCAAAAATAGCGTTTTGTTGACTTTCGGTTGCTCTTTGTCTTGACTTTCCTTGACCTCTTTGATCCACCAAGCTTGACCAACATATTATGATGTAATTTACTCAAAATAAGCTTGGGTGGACCTTAGGATCGTGACCTAGCCCATGGTTCGAGCCCAAGGACCCAAACCGTGATTTGGACAAAAACCGTCTTTGCTAGCCTTGACCATTTTTGGTCCAATCTCCTCTCCTTGAAAAGGATTTGTCCTCAAATCCTCGGTCTCTCCTCCTCTTGCTCGGTTTGGACTATAGCTTGACTCATAGCTCGATCCTTTGCCTCCTTCTCGACTCGGATTCGTGTTGGCTTCATGACTTGAATCGTAGAACATGATGAGGGGTGCCCCATGAGCCCCATGACCAACCTTGGGCTCCATGGCTCTAGTCTTCCAAGAATTCCACTTGCTTAGAGATTGAATGAGAGATTGATTCTTGTAAACTCGGTTCATTGAATTGAACTTGCTCTCTCCCTTACTCATGGTTTCTTTGGATTCACAATTAACCCCTAGCACAACTCGAAGTTCCTCATGTTTAGGACCGTCAATTAGCCACCCTTTGTCAATGATGAGTCCCACGTCTCTCCCATTTCAAGGACTCACTTGAACTTTCTAGCGCATCGACCTTTGCATCTCCAAATGATTCACTTCCCTTGCACTTGATTAAGCTCCCCAAATTTTCGGTTTTGAGCTCATTGAGCTCCTCTCCTTGACTTCCCCTTATTGCTCTAGGGTTGTCTTTGATCACATGGAGGGCTACACTCTCAATCATGAAGGTACTTGTGGAATTAGATGACATGAGGAGTGTGATTAAGTCGGTTATGGTCTTGAGGGCCGTGTTCTCCTCCCACAAGTCGATCTTTGGACTTTCACTTTGACTTGAGCCACCATCACTTAGCTCTTTTTGTTCAAGCTTAGTTCCCCCTTTGAATCCCCATTTCATGAATCCACTTGAGTAGACTTGAGTAGGATGATCACATAGTAGCTCCTTGTTGTTATTATTCACTTTGAATTTCCACTTTAGAAATTCCCTCGACTCTTTGCTTGCATCAACATTCTCATACCACATGAATGCCTTCCTCTTGACATTGGCCAAACACGTCTCATGATCATACTCGTCCCGATGCTTGGCATTGTATCCCATGCTTTCCTCTTGATTGTTAGGATCATCTTTAGCAAAGTGAATGGTCAATTTCTCACCAACATGCATCTCCTCACTTGTTTCGGCCTCTTTACTCAATACCACATCTTTGTAAGGCTCAAATATGGAGGGTGGGGTGGAATGCTTCAAGGTAGAAGGTAGGAGTGTTGGTATGCCCTCTTGTATCATATCCCACGGCTTGGCCACCACCATTTCAGTTTGCACTTGTTTCATTTGGATCCCCATCAACCTTCATGTTTTCGTGTGATTCAACCAAGGAGGGTGGGCTAGGGTTCTTCAAAATTGGAGGTAAGGGTGTAAGTTTGATATTCTTGGCTCCAATCTTAAAGTTATAAGTATTGTCCCTCCCATCATGATGAGCATTTCTCTCCAACTTCCAAGGTCTCCCTAAGAGGAGATGACAAGCCTCCATAGGTAACACATCACACAAAACCACATCCATGTAATCCCCACCAATGGAGAAAGAAACCAAGCATTGTCTATCCACCATCAACTCGGCTCCCATGTTTAGCCACTTTAATTTGTAAGGGTTAGGGTGTTCTTGTGTGGGCAAGGCTAACTTTTCAATGAGAGTGCTTGAGGCCACATTAGAACAACTCTCCCCATCAACAATCAAATCACAAACCCTTCCCATAATGGTACACCTAGTCCTAAAGGCTTCGACTTGGTGATTCTCTTCTAGGTTTAGGGTTAGGGTTTGAGCAAGCTTGCCCCTACAAACCATTCGGCCAAGGTTAGGGGGTTGTTCTCCTCCTAACCGAGCCATTCTATCCTCTAACTCCCTTTGACCCCTCAAAGTCACAAGATCAAGGCTAGGGTTAGGTTTAAGTCTACCCCTCATTCGACTCATTTTGATTTCAAGCTCTCTTCTAACTTTCTCCATGGAATCATACATGGTTTCACCAAGAGTAGTATCAAGTGAAACACCAAAATGATGGAACACATCCATTGAAATAACCAAAGAACAAAAATCTGAAAATTTTTGAGTAAAGCAAGGACCTTTGAGTGTGAAAATCAAAACCAACACTAACACAAGTGTAGATCTTCAACCATTTTGTGAAAATTTTGTGAGAATGCTTGTGGATTTTTGTGGAAGACACAAGTAAAAGAAATAGATAAAAAAAAACGAAAATAAGGAAGACAAACAAGAACAACTCGACAATGCAAAAACAAATCGAAAATGAAGAACAAACCTAGGCTTTGATAACCAATTTGGAGTGAAACTTATGGGGATAAGAATCACTCAAAGGATGAACAAAATCGAGCCTTGAAAACCCTTGAAATATTTCGGCCAATGTGACTTTTTTGTGATATATTTTTCTGAAATTTTTGTAAACAAGAAAAATAAAAGGATAGTATCTAAATCCACTCACAAAGTTATAGATTTAGAGGTTTAATTAACTAAGCACTAAGCCACTAGTTAATTGATTCACAAATCTCAACACAAAGTAAGAGATAAATGAGGAACACTCAAGAAAACAACTAGGGTTTTTATCATTCATTCAAATCTGAAAAATGTGAGGCAAGGATGAGGGTTTATATAATACCCTCATCTAATCTTGACCATCCATCACAAGCTAATCTAAGGGCTACAATCAACCCACAATTACATCAATTTACTCGGTCCAAAAGGCTCTCAAGAGCTGAAAATTTTGAACATAAAACAACAAATACTTAAAGTAAAAAGCATAAAGTAGTAAAGGTAGATAGAGACATGTGTGAAAGGGACACATTGAGGAGAAACATGTGAGCCTCTCCTTGAGTTAATTTTTCGGCTGATTTGGGGTCTTCCCCAATTGATTTTTGCTCCTTGTTGACTTGGTTGACTTGTGGTTCGAACCCACTTGGGTGCACTCGGCGATCACATACAAAAATGGCGTTTTGTTGACTTTCGGTTGCTCTTTGTCTTGACTTTCCTTGACCTCTTTGATCCACCAAGCTTGACCAACATATTATGATGTAATTTACTCAAAATAAGCTTGGGTGGACCTTAGGATCGTGACCTAGCCCATGGTTCGAGCCCAAGGACCCAAACCGTGATCTGGACAAAAGCGAGTCTTTGCTAGCCTTGACCATTTTTGGTCCAATCTCCTCTCCTTGAAAAGGATTTGTCCTCAAATCCTCGGTCTCTCCTCCTCTTGCTCGGTTTGGACTATAGCTTGACTCATAGCTCGATCCTTTGCCTCCTTCTCGACTCGGATTCGTGTTGGCTTCATGACTTGAATCGTAGAACATGATGAGGGGTGCCCCATGAGCCCCATGACCAACCTTGGGCTCCATGGCTCTAGTCTTCCAAGAATTCCACTTGCTTAGAGATTGAATGAGAGATTGATTCTTGTAAACTCGGTTCATTGAATTGAACTTGCTCTCTCCCTTACTCATGGTTTCTTTGGATTCACAATTAACCCCTAGCACAACTCGAAGTTCCTCATGTTTAGGACCGTCAATTAGCCACCCTTTGTCAATGATGAGTCCCACGTCTCTCTCCCATTTCAAGGACTCACTTGAGCTTTCTAGCGCATCGACCTTTGCATCTCCAAATGATTCACTTCCCTTGCACTTGATTAAGCTCCCCAAATTTTCGGTTTTGAGCTCATTGAGCTCCTCTCCTTGACTTCCCCTTATTGCTCTAGGGTTGTCTTTGATCACATGGAGGGCTACACTCTCAATCATGAAGGTACTTGTGGAATTAGATGACATGAGGAGTGTGATTAAGTCGGTTATGGTCTTGAGGGCCGTGTTCTCCTCCCACAAGTCGATCTTTGGACTTTCACTTTGACTTGAGCCACCATCACTTAGCTCTTTTGTTCAAGCTTAGTTCCCCCTTTGAATCCCCATTTCATGAATCCACTTGAGTAGACTTGAGTAGGATGATCACATAGTAGCTCCTTGTTGTTATTATTCACTTTGAATTTCCACTTTAGAAATTCCCTCGACTCTTTGCTTGCATCAACATTCTCATACCACATGAATGCCTTCCTCTTGACATTGGCCAAACACGTCTCATGATCATACTCGTCCCGATGCTTGGCATTGTATCCCATGCTTTCCTCTTGATTGTTAGGATCATCTTTAGCAAAGTGAATGGTCAATTTCTCACCAACATGCATCTCCTCACTTGTTTCGGCCTCTTTACTCAATACCACATCTTTGTAAGGCTCAAATATGGAGGGTGGGGTGGAATGCTTCAAGGTAGAAGGTAGGAGTGTTGGTATGCCCTCTTGTATCATATCCCACGGCTTGGCCACCACCATTTCAGTTTGCACTTGTTTCATTTCGGATCCCCCATCAACCTTCATGTTTTCGTGTGATTCAACCAAGGAGGGTGGGCTAGGGTTCTTCAAAATTGGAGGTAAGGGTGTAAGTTTGATATTCTTGGCTCCAATCTTAAAGTTATAAGTATTGTCCCTCCCATCATGATGAGCATTTCTCTCCAACTTCCAAGGTCTCCCTAAGAGGAGATGACAAGCCTCCATAGGTAACACATCACACAAAACCACATCCATGTAATCCCCACCAATGGAGAAAGAAACCAAGCATTGTCTATCCACCATCAACTCGGCTCCCATGTTTAGCCACTTTAATTTGTAAGGGTTAGGGTGTTCTTGTGTGGGCAAGGCTAACTTTTCAATGAGAGTGCTTGAGGCCACATTAGAACAACTCTCCCCATCAACAATCAAATCACAAACCCTTCCCATAATGGTACACCTAGTCCTAAAGGCTTCGACTTGGTGATTCTCTTCTAGGTTTAGGGTTAGGGTTTGAGCAAGCTTGCCCCTACAAACCATTCGGCCAAGGTTAGGGGGTTGTTCTCCTCCTAACCGAGCCATTCTATCCTCTAACTCCCTTTGACCCCTCAAAGTCACAAGATCAAGGCTAGGGTTAGGTTTAAGTCTACCCCTCATTCGACTCATTTTGATTTCAAGCTCTCTTCTAACTTTCTCCATGGAATCATACATGGTTTCACCAAGAGTAGTATCAAGTGAAACACCAAAATGATGGAACACATCCATTGAAATAACCAAAGAACAAAAATCTGAAAATTTTTGAGTAAAGCAAGGACCTTTGAGTGTGAAAATCAAAACCAACACTAACACAAGTGTAGATCTTCAACCATTTTGTGAAAATTTTGTGAGAATGCTTGTGGATTTTTGTGGAAGACACAAGTAAAAGAAATAGATAAAAAAAAACGAAAATAAGGAAGACAAACAAGAACAACTCGACAATGCAAAAACAAATCGAAAATGAAGAACAAACCTAGGCTTTGATAACCAATTTGGAGTGAAACTTATGGGGATAAGAATCACTCAAAGGATGAACAAAATCGAGCCTTGAAAACCCTTGAAATATTTCGGCCAATGTGACTTTTTTGTGATATATTTTTCTGAAATTTTTGTAAACAAGAAAAATAAAAGGATAGTATCTAAATCCACTCACAAAGTTATAGATTTAGAGGTTTAATTAACTAAGCACTAAGCCACTAGTTAATTGATTCACAAATCTCAACACAAAGTAAGAGATAAATGAGGAACACTCAAGAAAACAACTAGGGTTTTTATCATTCATTCAAATCTGAAAAATGTGAGGCAAGGATGAGGGTTTATATAATACCCTCATCTAATCTTGACCATCCATCACAAGCTAATCTAAGGGCTACAATCAACCCACAATTACATCAATTTACTCGGTCCAAAAGGCTCTCAAGAGCTGAAAATTTTGAACATAAAACAACAAATACTTAAAGTAAAAAGCATAAAGTAGTAAAGGTAGATAGAGACATGTGTGAAAGGGACACATTGAGGAGAAACATGTGAGCCTCTCCTTGAGTTAATTTTCGGCTGATTTGGGGTCTTCCCCCAATTGATTTTTGCTCCTTGTTGACTTGGTTGACTTGTGGTTCGAACCCACTTGGGTGCACTCGAGCGATCACATTCAAAAATAGCGTTTTGTTGACTTTCGGTTGCTCTTTGTCTTGACTTTCCTTGACCTCTTTGATCCACCAAGCTTGACCAACATATTATGATGTAATTTACTCAAAATAAGCTTGGGTGGACCTTAGGATCGTGACCTAGCCCATGGTTCGAGCCCAAGGACCCAAACCGTGATTTGGACAAAAACCGTCTTTGCTAGCCTTGACCATTTTTGGTCCAGGATTCCCTTTCTCAAGTGATTCGAACAAACACGCATTGGCTTTATATCCCATCATTGGTGGTAGGGGGGCTAGAACGATAAGCTTTTCACCGTACTTGAACGAGTAGGTGTTATCTCTTCCGTGATGGGAAGAATTCTTCTCATATTCCCATGGCCTACCAAGCAACACATGACACGCATCCATGTCCAACACTTCACACACAATTTCATCCTTATAGTCTTGTCCAATCGAGAACGAGACTTTGCATTGTTTATCAACCTTTACCTCGGCTCCTTGATTAAGCCACCTTAACTTGTAAGGATGAGGATGCTTCAAAGTAGGTAAGGCAAGTTTATCAATGAGGGTTTTTGAAGCAACATTAACACAACTTCCTCCATCAATAATTAGGTTGCACACTCTCCCATTGATTGTACACTTGGACCGAAAAATTTGGTGCCTTTGGTCCATGCTCTCATTTGATTCTTGAGTGTGCATCACTCGCCATGTGACCAAGCTCAACCCCGAGTCCGGGGGAACTATAGTTTCGGCCACCTTTACCTCCTCTACTCCCTCTTTCTTTTCTTCCTCACAAACTAAGACCTCATCGTCACCCCAATGCACTACTTCACTTGTGTTCAAGGCTCTCTTGTTAGGGCACTCCTTAGCAAAATGACCATACCCTTGACATTGGTAGCATCTCTTGAGAGGAATCGTTTTCTTAGGGCCATAGTCAATTCCCTTCCCCTTGTCAACACTTGATGGCTTGATGGTGGGGCTAGGCTCGACAATTTTGATCCCTCCTTGGCTCGATGTAGGGTTGGCCTTGGTGGTGCTCTTGGCGAATCCCCTCTCCCCTTCTCTAGCCTTTCCACACGAGTGGCCATAGTGACGGCCTCATCAAGCGACCATAAGTTGTGCATCTTCACCCGGTTAGCTACCCTAGGGTTTAGACCCTCGACAAATCTTGCAATCTTTTGCTCGGGTTTTTCGTTCATCTCACATTGTAAAGTGAGTTGTTCAAAGTCCCTAAGGTAGGATTCGATGGGTAGTGTCTCTTGTTTGAGTTGAGCCAATCTAAGGAACATGTCTTGAGTGTAGTCCTTGGGAGCGAACTTATCTTTGAGCTTTTTCTTGAGTTTGAGCCATGACCTAATGGGTTCCTTTCCTCTCGATTTCTTTGGTTCTTAAGGTTTTCATACCAAAGGGAGGCATAGCCTTTGAATTTCATGATGGCCACCTTAAAACACTTTCTATCGGGTATTCTTTAAATTCAAAGATTCTTTCGACCGACCTAAGCCAATCAAGTAGATCCTCGGGATTAGGACTACCATAAAAGTCTGAATTTCTACCTTGATGTCTCGGTCATGATCTCTTGGGTGAACTTCAAGGGACTCCTCCGAATCCGAGTATTGATCTTCCATGTGAGGAGGTGGTTGGCCTCTCCCACGGCCTCCAAGCCCTCGGCCTCTTCCCTCCACCCCTAGGTGGTGGTCTTGGTCCATGAATGTTTTGTTCCAAGAGGGTGTTTATAGCATTCATCATTAAAGTACAATTACTGTGAGTTGAGTCAACTTCTCTTCTAAATCGGAAAGCCTCTTATCCTCTTCCATTTTGTGACAATTTTGTGAGATTTTTGTGGAAGTTTTGTGGAAATAAACAAGGAAAAGAAGGAAAGAAAGCGAAAAATGAAGAGGAAAACAAGAGTAAAACCGAGAAACACAAAAACAAATCGAAAACAAGAACAAACCTAGGCTTTGATGACCAATTTGGAGTGAAACTAGATGGGTTAAGTTTCACTCAAGGGATTGACTAAAATCGATTTGTGAGACTTATGAAATTTTCGGCCAAGTGAAGTTATTTTTGTGAGAATTTTCTGATTTTTGTTGATAAATGAAAAACATAAAGATAGTACTAAATCTAAACACAAAGTAATAGATTTAGGTTTTGATTAGTTAAGCACTAAGCCACTAACTAATCACTCACTAAACTCAAGCACAAAGCAATGAGAAAAATGAAGAACACTCAACTTAAACACTAGGGTTTTCAATTCATTCAAATCTGAAAATTATGTTGTGAGAATGAGGGTTTATATAATACCCTCACTCTAATCTTGGCCATACAATTCAAAGAGGATCTAAGGGCTCATATGAGCCTTTGAAAACACCACCAAAAGCGGCCAAGAGGCCTTACATGAGCTGAAATTTGAAGGCTAACAAACAAAATATAAGCGTAAAGGTTGATGTTGACACTGACTCAATCCTCTGCATTCTTTGTTTAGGATCATCCAGGGGACGTAGAGTGAGCCTTGGGCTTGAGAAAGGACGGTCCATGTGCTCCACATTTTGATTTTTACAAACTAAAACAACAAAGCATAAAGTAACGAAAGCGGCATGAATGTAAATGACATAAACATAAAACAATGTGATGGGTGTGGGGGTTGATTGTAGCCGGCTCCCTGGGACCTCCTTGAGCTAACTTTTTGTGAGCCATGTGAGTCCTTTTATTGGAGGATTGACTCACATGGGTGCACCCAATTTGACCACATTCAAAAATAGCATATTCATTGACTTTTGTTGCTCTCCAACTTGACCTACCCTTGACTTCTCTTGACCACCAAGTATGGCTTGATTTGACCATAGAATTGACTTCACTTAGCTCTTGGTGGCCCCTTGAACCATGGCCTAGGCTAGGGTTTGAGCCCAAGGACTCAACCCTTGGCTCAACTCCAACTCTTCCTTGACCACCTTGACCATTCTTGGTCCAATCTCCTCTCCTTGGAAAGGACTTGCCCTCAAATCCTTGGAGATCCTTTTGCTTCTCCCTTGGCTCGACTTCATGCTCAATTCTCGACTTAACCCTTGCTCGATCTTGGCTTTCACCGTTTGGACTTCCAAGGGCACCACTTGATGATGGTTTGGAGGAAAGGTTGGACCCCCTTGGCTTGGTTCTCGTGAATGGCCATGGTTTCATCTTTGATCACGGCTTGCTTGTCCACACATTCTTCCTCGAGCATTTCTTTGAGCCCACGACTCATAGCCATGCCATCCAACCATTCTTGCTCATGATCGAGCCCATCAATGATTCTCCATCTTAAAGACCCACTCGATCTTTCCTTGCCATCAATTTTCGCTCTTTCTTTGATCACATTCTCATTGTAGTCGGTTGTTTCATTGTTGATTGTTGTATCTCCCTCATGATGCTCCTCTCCTAGAGTCACCCTTGTTGCTCTAAGGCTCTCCTCTTCTTCACCCACACCCATTCTCGCTCCTCTTCCACCACCTTGCTAGGATTCCCTTTCTCAAGTGATTCGAACAAACACGCATTGGCTTTATATCCCATCATTGGTGGTAGGGGCTAGAACGATAAGCTTTTCTCCGTACTTGATCGAGTTGGTGTTATCTCTTCCGTGATGGGAAGAATTCTTCTCATATTCCCATGGCCTACCAAGCAACACATGACACGCATCCATGTCCAACACTTCACACACAATTTCATCCTTATAGTCTTGTCCAATCGAGAACGAGACTTTGCATTGTTTATCAACCTTTACCTCGGCTCCTTGATTAAGCCACCTTAACTTGTAAGGGTGAGGATGCTTCAAAGGAGGGAAGGCAAGTTTATCAATGAGGGTTTTTGAAGCAACATTAACACAACTTCCTCCATCAATAATTAGGTTGCACACTCTCCCATTGATTGTACACTTGGACCGAAAAATTTGGTGCCTTTGGTCCATGCTCTCATTTGATTCTTGAGTGTGCATCACTCGCCATGTGACCAAGCTCAACCCCGAGTCCGGGGGAACTATAGTTTCGCCACCTTTACCTCCTCTACTCCCTCTTTCTTTTCTTCCTCACAAACTAAGACCTCATCGTCTCCCCAATGCACTACTTCACTTGTGTTCAAGGCTCTCTTGTTAGGGCACTCCTTAGCAAAATGACCATACCCTTGACATTGGTAGCATCTCTTGAGAGGAATCGTTTTCTTAGGGCCATAGTCAATTCCCTTCCCCTTGTCAACACTTGATGGCTTGATGGTGGGGCTAGGCTCGACAATTTTGATCCCTCCTTGGCTCGATGTAGGGTTGGCCTTGGTGGTGCTCTTAGCCGAATCCCCTCTCCCCTTCTCTAGCCTTTCCACACGAGTGGCCATAGTGACGGCCTCATCAAACGACCATAAGTTGTGCATCTTCACCCGGTTAGCTATCCTAGGGTTTAGACCCTCGACAAATCTTGCAATCTTTTGCTCGGGTTTTTCGTTCATCTCACATTGTAAAGTGAGTTGTTCAAAGTCCCTAAGGTAGGATTCGATGGGTAGTGTCTCTTGTTTGAGTTGAGCCAATCTAAGGAACATGTCTTGAGTGTAGTCCTTGGGAACGAACTTATCTTTGAGCTTTTTCTTGAGTTTGAGCCATGATTTGGAGTGAAACTAAGAGGATCAAGTTTCACTCAAGGGATGAACAAAAATCGAACTTGAACACCCTTGAAAATCTCGGCCACTACAATGTTTTTGTGAGATGATTTTTTCTGAAATTTTGAGAACAAGGAAAATAAAAGGGATAGTAACTAAATCTACACACTAAGTAATAGATTTAGGTTGTGATTAATTAAGCACAAAGCCACTAATTAATCTCTCACAAATCTCAAACACAAAGTAAAGAGATAAATGAAGAACACTCAATTTTGAAACTTAGGGTTTCTTTTTCATTCAAAGCAAATCTGAAAATTTGGAGGTGAGAATGAGGGTTTATATATTACCCTCATTCTAATCTTGTCCATCCATTACAAGGAGATCTAAGGGCTACAATAAACCCACAAAATACATGATATACTCGGTCCAAACAAGCTCTCTTGAGCTGAAAATTTTGAACAATAAACAACAAATACTTAAAGTAAAAAGCATAAAGTAATAAAGGTAGATAGTGACATGTGTTGATAGTGACTTATTGAGGAACACATGTGAGGACTCTTGTGATCATTTTTTCGGCTGTTTTGGGCTCCTTCCCTTGGCTTTGACTTTTGTTGACTTAGTTGACTTGTGGTTGACCCTTGGACCTAAGATTGGAAGCGGGCCCAAGGTCAAAGGATCGTGAACTTTCAACTCCCGTTGCAATCTCCCCGGGTTGAAAAGGATTTGCCCTCAAATCCTCGACTTCCTCCTCCTCCAAGTCTTCATGGTACGGGCTAAGGTCTCCCACGTTGAACGTGCCATGGACTCCATACTCTCCCGGTAGATCAACTTTGTAAGCGTTCGGTCCAATTTTCTCGAGTATCTCGAAGGGTCCCTCGGCCCTAGGCATGAGTTTGTTCTTTCTTTTATCCGGAAACCGTTCCTTCCTCAAGTGTAACCATACCAAGTCTCCCGGCTCGAACTCCTTTGAAATCTTTCGGCCCTTTGCTCTAGCCTTGTAAGTCTCATTCGCTTTCTCGATTTGCTTCTTGACTTGGTTGTGGATACTCATCATGAACTCAACTCGCTTCTTGGCATCGTAACTCATCTCCTTGCTCTTGACGGGGGCTAGGTCCGTGGGCATGATGGGATTGGTCCCATAGACCACCTCAAATGGTGAACTCCCCGTGCTAGAAGAAGGGGCACGGTTGAAGGCAAATTCGGCGTGGGCGAGTTTGAGATCCCAATCTTTCAAGGACCTAGAAACGATGCTCCGAAGGATCCTCCCCAAGGTTTTATTAGTGACCTCGGTTTGGCCATCCGTTTGAGGATGATGGCTTGTGCTAAACAAGAGCCTCGTTTTTAGCAACTTCCATAAGGTCTTCCAAAAGTGGCTCATGAACTTGGTGTCTCGATCGGATACAATGGTTTTAGGGACTCCATGCAATTTAACCACCTCCTTGAAATACAACTCGGCTACACTCATAGCATCCTCGGTTTTCTTGCACGCAATGAAATGAGCCATCTTGCTAAATCGGTCTACCACAACCATGATGGAATCCTTACCTCGTTGAGTTCTAGGCAAGGCGACGATGAAATCCATGCTAACGTCCTCCCATGGCCGATTTGGGACGGGTAAAGGAGTGTAGGGCCCCGTTTGAAAGAAGGACTTGGATTGTTGGCACGAAGCACATCTCTTGATCACATCTTGAACATCTCCAAGCATTTTGGGCCAATGGAATTGATCTTGGAGGATGTCATAAGTCTTTTGAATTCCGAAATGCCCGGCTAAACCATTAGAATGAACTTCCCTCACTAGGAGATTTCGATAAGAACCCTTAGGTATACATAGCCGATTTCCATAGAACAAGAACCCCTCTTGAAGTGTGTACTTGCTTCCCACTTTGCCTTGTCCTTCACGTAGGGAATTCCACTCATCTTTGAAGTCGGGATCCTCCACATAGAGCTCCTTCATGAATTCAAAACCCAATACTCTTTGCTCCATGTAGCTTAGCATGGTGTGCCTCCGAGATAAGGCATCGGCCACCACGTTATTCTTCCCCTCAATGAACTTACTCGAGAATGAGAATGATTGGAGAAACTCGACCCACTTGGCATGCCTATGATTCAACTTGTGTTGCCCATTGATGTATTTGAGGGCCTCATGATCCGAATGAAGAACAAACGGCTTGGGTTTGAGATAATGGCTCCAATGAGCGAGAGCCCGAACGATGGCATAGAATTCTTTGTCGTAGGTGGAATAATTGAGCTTGGCACCATTCAATTTCTCGCTAAAGTAAGCAATTGGCTTGTGTTCTTGTAATAGTACGGCCCCAATTCCAACTCCACTAGCATCACATTCGACCTCAAAAAGCTTATTGAAATCCGGTGGTGTAAGAATAGGTGAATCACACAACAACTTCTTGATTTTGTTGAAGGAAATCTCGGCCCCCTCATTCCACTTGAACTCTCCTTTCTTCATACACTCGGTGATGGGTGCCATGACGGTGCTAAAATCCTTGATAAATCGTCGATAAAAAGAAGCCAAGCCATGAAAGCTCCTCACCTCGGTTATGTTCTTCGGAATTGGCCATGACTTGATAGCCTCCACTTTCTCTTGATCCACTAGAATACCACGGCTAGATATAATATAGCCCAAGAATTGGACTTCGCTTTGCATGAAAGAACACTTCTCCAACTTGCCATATAACTTGTGATCCCTAAGTGTCTCAAACAACACTCGCAAATGATGTAGGTGAGCTTCCTTGGAAGGGCTATACACTAAGATATCATCAAAGTAGACCACAATGAATCTTCCCAAGTAAGGTCTCAAAACCTCGGTCATCAATCTCATGAAGGTGCTAGGAGCATTGGATAGTCCAAAAGGCATGACTAGCCATTCATATAACCCATGCTTCGTTTTAAAAGCCGTCTTCCATTCATCACCCTCTTTGATTCTCACTTGATGGTAACCTTGTCGTAGATCAATCTTGGAAAACAATCGAGCTCCACTAAGCTCATCAAGAATGTCATCAAGTCTAGGTATAGGAAACCTATACTTGACCGTAATATTATTAATAGCTCGACTATCCGTACACATTCTCCAAGTTCCATCCTTCTTAGGTACCAAGAGTGTAGGAACGGCACAAGGACTAAGAGATTCTCTTACAAACCCCTTTTCCATGAGTTCCCCAATTTGTTGTTGAAGTTCTTGTGTAGCCTTAGGATCACTTCGATATGCGGCCTTATTAGGTAGTGTAGCTCCCGGAACAAGATCGATTTGATGCTCAATGCCCCTAATAGGGGGTAGGCCGTGTGGAAGCTCAAGGGGGAACACATCCTCGTAGAGTTCTAAGAGCTCTTGAACTTCACATGGAATCGGTTTTTCACTTTCCTTAGGAGTTTCTTTGGCAATGAGGGCATAAACAACCATTCCCTTGCTAAGCTCTTGTTTCATCTCTTGTTCTCCAACTACTAGAATTCCCTCAAGTGGCTTGGGTGGGGAAGGAGTGGCTCGGCCACCCATGTTTGGAGGCAAGGGTGTGAGTTTAATCCTCTTGTCTCTAAACTTGAAAGTATAGGTGTTGTCTCTTCCCTCATGAGTCGCATTTCGATCAAATTCCCAAGGTCTCCCTAACAAAAGGTGACAAGCATCCATAGGAATCACATCACACCACACTTCATCCACATAGTCTCTTCCCATCGAAAAAGAAACCAAACATCGTTTATCAACCAATATTTCGGCCTCCCTATTCAACCATCTCAACTTGTAAGGGTTTGGGTGTTTTTGAGTGGGTAAGGCAAGCTTATCGATGAGGGTTTTTGAAGCAACATTAACACAACTCCCTCCATCAATAATTAGGTTACAAACCCTCTTCTCAATGGTACATTTAGACCTAAAAATCTGATTTTTTTGACTTTCTTCCAAGGAATGGGGTTGGGTATGCATAACCCTCCAAGTTACAAGACCAAGTTTTGACCCAACTCCTCCATGAACTCGGCTCAATTTATACTCAATTTCCTTTCTCAATTTCTCCATAGAGTCATCCATATTTCCCTCAAGAGTAGTGTCACAAGAAAGAGGTATACTCATTGAGAAATCAAACACAAGAAAATCTGAAAATTTCGAATACCTTAATATACTCCTTTGGGCCGTGTGACTTTAGCACAAAGATGGGATCTTGTGCTCTTCAAACCAAAGCTTTGATAACCAATTTGGAGTGAAACTAAGAGGATCAAGTTTCACTCAAGGGATGAACAAAAATCGAACTTGAACACCCTTGAAAATCTCGGCCACTACAATGTTTTTGTGAGATGATTTTTTCTGAAATTTTGAGAACAAGGAAAATAAAAGGGATAGTAACTAAATCTACACACTAAGTAATAGATTTAGGTTGTGATTAATTAAGCACAAAGCCACTAATTAATCTCTCACAAATCTCAAACACAAAGTAAAGAGATAAATGAAGAACACTCAATTTTGAAACTTAGGGTTTCTTTTTCATTCAAAGCAAATCTGAAAATTTGGAGGTGAGAATGAGGGTTTATATATTACCCTCATTCTAATCTTGTCCATCCATTACAAGGAGATCTAAGGGCTACAATAAACCCACAAAATACATGATATACTCGGTCCAAACAAGCTCTCTTGAGCTGAAAATTTTGAACAATAAACAACAAATACTTAAAGTAAAAAGCATAAAGTAATAAAGGTAGATAGTGACATGTGTTGATAGTGACTTATTGAGGAACACATGTGAGGACTCTTGTGATCATTTTTTCGGCTGTTTTGGGCTCCTTCCCTTGGCTTTGACTTTTGTTGACTTAGTTGACTTGTGGTTGACCCTTGGACCTAAGATTGGAAGCGGGCCCAAGGTCAAAGGATCGTGAACTTTCAACTCCCGTTGCAACCTAATGGGTTCCTTTCCCTCTCGATTTCTTTGGTTCTTAAGGTTTTCATACCAAAGGGAGGCATAGCCTTTGAATTTCATGATGGCCACCTTAAAACACTTTCTATCGGGGTATTCTTTAAATTCAAAGATTCTTTCGACCGACCTAAGCCAATCAAGTAGATCCTCGGGATTAGGACTACCATAAAAGTCGGGAATTTCTACCTTGATGTCTCGGTCATGATCTCTTGGGTGAACTTCAAGGGACTCCTCCGAATCCGAGTATTGATCTTCCATGTGAGGAGGTGGTTGGCCTCTCCCACGGCCTCCAAGCCCACGGCCTCTTCCCCCTCCACCCCTAGGTGGTGGTCTTGGTCCATGAATGTTTTGTTCCAAGAGGGTGTTTATAGCATTCATCATTAAAGTACAATTACCGGTGAGTTGAGTCAACTTCTCTTCTAAATCGGAAAGCCTCTTATCCTCTTCCATTTTGTGACAATTTTGTGAGATTTTTGTGGAAGTTTTGTGGAAATAAACAAGGAAAAGAAGGAAAGAAAAGCGAAAAAATGAAGAGGAAAACAAGAGTAAAAGCAGAAACACAAAAACAAATCGAAAACAAGAACAAACCTAGGCTTTGATGACCAATTTGGAGTGAAACTAGATGGGTTAAGTTACACTAATGGGATTGACTAATATCGATTTGTGAGACTTATGAATTTTTCGGCCAAGTGAAGTTATTTTTGTGAGAATTTTCTGATTTTTGTTGATAAATGAAAAACATAAAGATAGTACTAAATCTAAACACAAAGTAATAGATTTAGGTTTTGATTAGTTAAGCACTAAGCCACTAACTAATCACTCACTAAACTCAAGCACAAAGCAATGAGAAAAATGAAGAACACTCAACTTAAACACTAGGGTTTTCAATTCATTCAAATCTGAAAATTATGTTGTGAGAATGAGGGTTTATATAATACCCTCACTCTAATCTTGGCCATACAATTCAAAGAGGATCTAAGGGCTCATATGAGCCTTTGAAAACAACAAAAAAAACGGCCAAGAGGCCTTACATGAGCTGAAATTTGAAGGCTAACAAACAAAATATAAAAGCGTAAAGGTTGATGTTGTGACACTGACTCAATCCTCTCCATTCTTTGTTTAGGATCATCCAAGGGTCTTTGAGTGAGCCTTGGGCTTGAGAAAGGACGGTCCATGTGCTCCACATTTTGATTTTTACAAACTAAAACAACAAAGAATAAAGTAACGAGCGGCATGAATGAAAATGACATAAACATAAAACAATGTGATGGTTGTGGGGGTTGATTGTAGCGGCTCCATGGGACCTCCTTGAGCTAACTTTTGTGAGCCATGTGAGTCCTTTTATTGGAGGATTGACTCACATGGGTGCACCCAATTTGACCACATTCAAAAATAGCATATTCATTGACTTTTGTTGCTCTCCAACTTGACCTACCCTTGACTTCTCTTGACCACCAAGTATGGCTTGATTTGACCATAGAATTGACTTCACTTAGCTCTTGGTGGCCCCTTGAACCATGGCCTTGGCTGGGGTTTGAGCCCAAGGACTCAACCCTTGGCTCAACTCCAACTCTTCCTTGACCACCTTGACCATTCTTGGTCCAATCTCCTCTCCTTGGAAAGGACTTGCCCTCAAATCCTTGGAGATCCTTTTGCTTCTCCCTTGGCTCGACTTCATGCTCAATTCTCGACTTAACCCTTGCTCGATCTTGGCTTTCACGGTTTTGGACTTCCAAGGGCACCACTTGATGATGGTTTGGAGGAAAGGTTGGACCCCCTTGGCTTGGTTCTCGTGAATGGCCATGGTTTCATCTTTGATCACGGCTTGCTTGTCCACACATTCTTCCTCGAGCATTTCTTTGAGCCCACGACTCATAGCCATGCCATCCAACCATTCTTGCTCATGATCGAGCCCATCAATGATTCTCCATCTTAAAGACCCACTCGATCTTTCCTTGCCATCAATTTTCGCTCTTTCTTTGATCACATTCTCATTGTAGTCGGTTGTTTCATTGTTGATTGTTGTATCTCCCTCATGATGCTCCTCTCCTAGAGTCACCCTTGTTGCTCTAAGGCTCTCCTCTTCTTCACCCACACCCATTCTCGGCTCCTCTTCCACCACCTTGCTAGGATTCCCTTTCTCAAGTGATTCGAACAAACACGCATTGGCTTTATATCCCATCATTGGTGGTAGGGGGGCTAGAACGATAAGCTTTTCACCGTACTTGAACGAGTAGGTGTTATCTCTTCCGTGATGGGAAGAATTCTTCTCATATTCCCATGGCCTACCAAGCAACACATGACACGCATCCATGTCCAACACTTCACACACAATTTCATCCTTATAGTCTTGTCCAATCGAGAACGAGACTTTGCATTGTTTATCAACCTTTACCTCGGCTCCTTGATTAAGCCACCTTAACTTGTAAGGATGAGGATGCTTCAAAGTAGGTAAGGCAAGTTTATCAATGAGGGTTTTTGAAGCAACATTAACACAACTTCCTCCATCAATAATTAGGTTGCACACTCTCCCATTGATTGTACACTTGGACCGAAAAATTTGGTGCCTTTGGTCCATGCTCTCATTTGATTCTTGAGTGTGCATTACTCGCCATATGACCAAGCTCAACCCCGAGTCCGGGGGAACTATAGTTTCGGCCACCTTTACCTCCTCTACTCCCTCTTTCTTTTCTTCCTCACAAACTAAGACCTCATCGTCTCCCCAATGCACTACTTCACTTGTGTTCAAGGCTCTCTTGTTAGGGCACTCCTTAGCAAAATGACCATACCCTTGACATTGGTAGCATCTCTTGAGAGGAATCGTTTTCTTAGGGCCATAGTCAATTCCCTTCCCCTTGTCAACACTTGATGGCTTGATGGTGGGGCTAGGCTCGACAATTTTGATCCCTCCTTGGCTCGATGTAGGGTTGGCCTTGGTGGTGCTCTTAGCCGAATCCCCTCTCCCCTTCTCTAGCCTTTCCACACGAGTGGCCATAGTGACGGCCTCATCAAACGACCATAAGTTGTGCATCTTCACCCGGTTAGCTATCCTAGGGTTTAGACCCTCGACAAATCTTGCAATCTTTTGCTCGGGTTTTTCGTTCATCTCACATTGTAAAGTGAGTTGTTCAAAGTCCCTAAGGTAGGATTCGATGGGTAGTGTCTCTTGTTTGAGTTGAGCCAATCTAAGGAACATGTCTTGAGTGTAGTCCTTGGGAACGAACTTATCTTTGAGCTTTTTCTTGAGTTTGAGCCATGACCTAATGGGTTCCTTTCCCTCTCGATTTCTTTGGTTCTTAAGGTTATCATACCAAAGGGAGGCATAGCCTTTGAATTTCATGATGGCCACCTTAAAACACTTTCTATCGGGGTATTCTTTAAATTCAAAGATTCTTTCGACCGACCTAAGCCAATCAAGTAGATCCTCGGGATTAGGACTACCATAAAAGTCGGGAATTTCTACCTTGATGTCTCGGTCATGATCTCTTGGGTGAACTTCAAGGGACTCCTCCGAATCCGAGTATTGATCTTCCATGTGAGGAGGTGGTTGGCCTCTCCCACGGCCTCCAAGCCCACGGCCTCTTCCCCCTCCACCCCTAGGTGGTGGTCTTGGTCCATGAATGTTTTGTTCCAAGAGGGTGTTTATAGCATTCATCATTAAAGTACAATTACCGGTGAGTTGAGTCAACTTCTCTTCTAAATCGGAAAGCCTCTTATCCTCTTCCATTTTGTGACAATTTTGTGAGATTTTTGTGGAAGTTTTGTGGAAATAAACAAGGAAAAGAAGGAAAGAAAACGAAAAAATGAAGAGGAAAACAAGAGTAAAAACCGAGAAACACAAAAACAAATCGAAAACAAGAACAAACCTAGGCTTTGATGACCAATTTGGAGTGAAACTAGATGGGTTAAGTTTCACTCAAGGGATTGACTAAAATCGATTTGTGAGACTTATGAAATTTTCGGCCAAGTGAAGTTATTTTTGTGAGAATTTTCTGATTTTTGTTGATAAATGAAAAACATAAAGATAGTACTAAATCTAAACACAAAGTAATAGATTTAGGTTTTGATTAGTTAAGCACTAAGCCACTAACTAATCACTCACTAAACTCAAGCACAAAGCAATGAGAAAAATGAAGAACACTCAACTTAAACACTAGGGTTTTCAATTCATTCAAATCTGAAAATTATGTTGTGAGAATGAGGGTTTATATAATACCCTCACTCTAATCTTGGCCATACAATTCAAAGAGGATCTAAGGGCTCATATGAGCCTTTGAAAACAACAAAAAAAACGGCCAAGAGGCCTTACATGAGCTGAAATTTGAAGGCTAACAAACAAAATATAAAAGCATAAAGGTTGATGTTGACACTTGACTCAATCCTCTCCATTCTTTGTTTAGGATCATCCAAGGGTCTTTGAGTGAGCCTTGGGCTTGAGAAAGGACGGTCCATGTGCTCCACATTTTGATTTTTACAAACTAAAACAACAAAGCATAAAGTAACGAAAGCGACATGAATGAAAATGACATAAACATAAAACAATGTGATGGTTGTGGGGGTTGATTGTAGCCGGCTCCATGGGACCTCCTTGAGCTAACTTTTGTGAGCCATGTGAGTCCTTTTATTGGAGGATTGACTCACATGGGTGCACCCAATTTGACCACATTCAAAAATAGCATATTCATTGACTTTTGTTGCTCTCCAACTTGACCTACCCTTGACTTCTCTTGACCACCAAGTATGGCTTGATTTGACCATAGAATTGACTTCACTTAGCTCTTGGTGGCCCCTTGAACCATGGCCTAGGCTTGGGTTTGAGCCCAAGGACTCAACCCTTGGCTCAACTCCAACTCTTCCTTGACCACCTTGACCATTCTTGGTCCAATCTCCTCTCCTTGGAAAGGACTTGCCCTCAAATCCTTGGAGATCCTTTTGCTTCTCCCTTGGCTCGACTTCATGCTCAATACTCGACTTAACCCTTGCTCGATCTTGGCTTTCACGGTTTTGGACTTCCAAGGGCACCACTTGATGATGGTTTGGAGGAAAGGTTGGACCCCCTTGGCTTGGTTCTCGTGAATGGCCATGGTTTCATCTTTGATCACGGCTTGCTTGTCCACACATTCTTCCTCGAGCATTTCTTTGAGCCCACGACTCATAGCCATGCCATCCAACCATTCTTGCTCATGATCGAGCCCATCAATGATTCTCCATCTTAAAGACCCACTCGATCTTTCCTTGCCATCAATTTTCGCTCTTTCTTTGATCACATTCTCATTGTAGTCGGTTGTTTCATTGTTGATTGTTGTATCTCCCTCATGATGATCCTCTCCTAGAGTCACCCTTGTTGCTCTAAGGCTCTCCTCTTCTTCACCCACACCCATTCTCGGCTCCTCTTCCACCACCTTGCTAGGATTCCCTTTCTCAAGTGATTCAACCAACCGCGGATTGGCTTTATCTCCCATCATTGGTGGTAGGGGGGCTAGAACGATAAGCTTTTCACCGTACTTGAACGAGTAGGTGTTATCTCTTCCGTGATGGGAAGAATTCTTCTCATATTCCCATGGCCTACCAAGCAACACATGACACGCATCCATGTCCAACACTTCACACACAATTTCATCCTTATAGTCTTGTCCAATCGAGAACGAGACTTTGCATTGTTTATCAACCTTTACCTCGGCTCCTTGATTAAGCCACCTTAACTTGTAAGGATGAGGATGCTTCAAAGTAGGTAAGGCAAGTTTATCAATGAGGGTTTTTGAAGCAACATTAACACAACTTCCTCCATCAATAATTAGGTTGCACACTCTCCCATTGATTGTACACTTGGACCGAAAAATTTGGTGCCTTTGGTCCATGCTCTCATTTGATTCTTGAGTGTGCATTACTCGCCATGTGACCAAGCTCAACCCCGAGTCCGGGGGAACTATAGTTTCGGCCACCTTTACCTCCTCTACTCCCTCTTTCTTTTCTTCCTCACAAACTAAGACCTCATCGTCTCCCCAATGCACTACTTCACTTGTGTTCAAGGCTCTCTTGTTAGGGCACTCCTTAGCAAAATGACCATACCCTTGACATTGGTAGCATCTCTTGAGAGGAATCGTTTTCTTAGGGCCATAGTCAATTCCCTTCCCCTTGTCAACACTTGATGGCTTGATGGTGGGGCTAGGCTCGACAATTTTGATCCCTCCTTGGCTCGATGTAGGGTTGGCCTTGGTGGTGCTCTTGGCGAATCCCCTCTCCCCTTCTCTAGCCTTTCCACACGAGTGGCCATAGTGACGGCCTCATCAAACGACCAAAAGTTGTGGATCTTCACCCCGTTAGCTATCCTAGGGTTTAGACCCTCGACAAATCTTGCAATCTTTTGCTCGGGTTTTTCGTTCATCTCACATTGTAAAGTGAGTTGTTCAAAGTCCCTAAGGTAGGATTCGATGGGTAGTGTCTCTTGTTTGAGTTGAGCCAATCTAAGGAACATGTCTTGAGTGTAGTCCTTGGGAGCGAACTTATCTTTGAGCTTTTTCTTGAGTTTGAGCCATGACCTAATGGGTTCCTTTCCTCTCGATTTCTTTGGTTCTTAAGGTTTTCATACCAAAGGGAGGCATAGCCTTTGAATTTCATGATGGCCACCTTAAAACACTTTCTATCTGGGTATTCTTTAAATTCAAAGATTCTTTCAATCGACCTAAGCCAATCTAGTAGATCCTCGGGATTAAGACTACCATAAAAGTCTGAATTTCTACCTTGATGTCTCGGTCATGATCTCTTGGGTGAACTTCAAGGGACTCCTCCGAATCCGAGTATTGATCTTCCATGTGAGGAGGTGGTTGGCCTCTCCCACGGCCTCCAAGCCCACGGCCTCTTCCCTCCACCCCTAGGTGGTGGTCTTGGTCCATGAATGTTTTGTTCCAAGAGGGTGTTTATAGCATTCATCATTAAAGTACAATTACCAGGTGAGTTGAGTCAACTTCTCTTCTAAATCGGAAAGCCTCTTATCCTCTTCCATTTTGTGACAATTTTGTGAGATTTTTGTGGAAGTTTTGTGGAAATAAACAAGGAAAAGAAGGAAAGAAAGCGAAAAAATGAAGAGGAAAACAAGAGTAAAACCGAGAAACACAAAAACAAATCGAAACAAGAACAAACCTAGGCTTTGATTACCAATTTGGAGTGAAACTAGATGGGTTAAGTTTCACTCAAGGGATTGACTAAAATCGATTTGTGAGACTTATGAAATTTTCGCCAAGTGAAGTTATTTTTGTGAGAATTTTCTGATTTTTGTTGATAAATGAAAAACATAAAGATAGTACTAAATCTAAACACAAAGTAATAGATTTAGGTTTTGATTAGTTAAGCACTAAGCCACTAACTAATCACTCACTAAACTCAAGCACAAAGCAATGAGAAAAATGAAGAACACTCAACTTAAACACTAGGGTTTTCAATTCATTCAAATCTGAAAATTATGTTGTGAGAATGAGGGTTTATATAATACCCTCACTCTAATCTTGGCCATACAATTCAAAGAGGATCTAAGGGCTCATATGAGCCTTTGAAAACAACAAAAAAAACGGCCAAGAGGCCTTACATGAGCTGAAATTTGAAGGCTAACAAACAAAATATAAAAGCATAAAGGTTGATGTTGACACTTGACTCAATCCTCTCCATTCTTTGTTTAGGATCATCCAAGGGTCTTTGAGTGAGCCTTGGGCTTGAGAAAGGACGGTCCATGTGCTCCACATTTTGATTTTTACAAACTAAAACAACAAAGCATAAAGAATGTAGCGGCATGAATGAAAATGACATAAACATAAAACAATGTGATGGTTGTGGGGGTTGATGGAAGCGGGCTCCATGGGACCTCCTTGAGCTAACTTTTGTGAGCCATGTGAGTCCTTTTATTGGAGGATTGACTCACATGGGTGCACCCAATTTGACCACATTCAAAAATAGCATATTCATTGACTTTTGTTGCTCTCCAACTTGACCTACCCTTGACTTCTCTTGACCACCAAGTATGGCTTGATTTGACCATAGAATTGACTTCACTTAGCTCTTGGTGGCCCCTTGAACCATGGCCTAGGCTAGGTTTGAGCCCAAGGACTCAACCCTTGGCTCAACTCCAACTCTTCCTTGACCACCTTGACCATTCTTGGTCCAATCTCCTCTCCTTGGAAAGGACTTGCCCTCAAATCCTTGGAGATCCTTTTGCTTCTCCCTTGGCTCGACTTCATGCTCAATACTCGACTTAACCCTTGCTCGATCTTGGCTTTCACGGTTTTGGACTTCCAAGGGCACCACTTGATGATGGTTTGGAGGAAAGGTTGGACCCCCTTGGCTTGGTTCTCGTGAATGGCCATGGTTTCATCTTTGATCACGGCTTGCTTGTCCACACATTCTTCCTCGAGCATTTCTTTGAGCCCACGACTCATAGCCATGCCATCCAACCATTCTTGCTCATGATCGAGCCCATCAATGATTCTCCATCTTAAAGACCCACTCGATCTTTCCTTGCCATCAATTTTCGCTCTTTCTTTGATCACATTCTCATTGTAGTCGGTTGTTTCATTGTTGATTGTTGTATCTCCCTCATGATGATCCTCTCCTAGAGTCACCCTTGTTGCTCTAAGGCTCTCCTCTTCTTCACCCACACCCATTCTCGGCTCCTCTTCCACCACCTTGCTAGGATTCCCTTTCTCAAGTGATTCGAACAAACACGCATTGGCTTTATATCCCATCATTGGTGGTAGGGGGGCTAGAACGATAAGCTTTTCACCGTACTTGAGCGAGTAGGTGTTATCTCTTCCGTGATGGGAAGAATTCTTCTCATATTCCCATGGCCTACCAAGCAACACATGACACGCATCCATGTCCAACACTTCACACACAATTTCATCCTTATAGTCTTGTCCAATCGAGAACGAGACTTTGCATTGTTTATCAACCTTTACCTCGGCTCCTTGATTAAGCCACCTTAACTTGTAAGGATGAGGATGCTTCAAAGTAGGTAAGGCAAGTTTATCAATGAGGGTTTTTGAAGCAACATTAACACAACTTCCTCCATCAATAATTAGGTTGCACACTCTCCCATTGATTGTACACTTGGACCGAAAAATTTGGTGCCTTTGGTCCATGCTCTCATTTGATTCTTGAGTGTGCATTACTCGCCATGTGACCAAGCTCAACCCAGTCAGGAGGAGCTATAGTTTCGGCCACCTTTACCTCCTCTACTCCCTCTTTCTTTTCTTCCTCACAAACTAAGACCTCATCGTCTCCCCAATGCACTACTTCACTTGTGTTCAAGGCTCTCTTGTTAGGGCACTCCTTAGCAAAATGACCATACCCTTGACATTGGTAGCATCTCTTGAGAGGAATCGTTTTCTTAGGGCCATAGTCAATTCCCTTCCCCTTGTCAACACTTGATGGCTTGATGGTGGGGCTAGGCTCGACAATTTTGATCCCTCCTTGGCTCGATGTAGGGTTGGCCTTGGTGGTGCTCTTGGCGAATCCCTCTCCCCTTCTCTAGCCTTTCCACACGAGTGGCCATAGTGACGGCCTCATCAAGCGACCATAAGTTGTGCATCTTCACCTGTTAGCTATCCTAGGGTTTAGACCCTCGACAAATCTTGCAATCTTTTGCTCGGGTTTTTCGTTCATCTCACATTGTAAAGTGAGTTGTTCGAAGTCGCTAAGGTAGGATTCGATGGGTAGTGTCTCTTGTTTGAGTTGAGCCAATCTAAGGAACATGTCTTGAGTGTAGTCCTTGGGAGCGAACTTATCTTTGCGCTTTTTCTTGTGTTTGAGCCCTGACCTAATGGGTTCCTTTCCCTCTCGATTTCTTTGGTTCTTAAGGTTTTCATACCAAAGGGAGGCATAGCCTTTGAATTTCATGATGGCCACCTTAAAACACTTTCTATCGGGGTATTCTTTAAATTCAAAGATTCTTTCGACCGACCTAAGCCAATCTAGTAGATCCTTGGGATTAAGACTACCATAAAAGTCAGGAATTTCTACCTTGATGTCTCGGTCATGATCTCTTGGGTGAACTTCAAGGGACTCCTCCGAATCCGAGTATTGGTCTTCCATGTGAGGAGGTGGTTGGCCTCTCCCACGGCCTCCAAGCCCACGGCCTCTTCCCCCTCCACCCCTAGGTGGTGGTCTTGGTCCATGAATGTTTTGTTCCAAGAGGGTGTTTATAGCATTCATCATTAAAGTACAATTACCGGTGAGTTGAGTCAACTTCTCTTCTAAATCGGAAAGCCTCTTATCCTCTTCCATTTTGTGACAATTTTGTGAGATTTTTGTGGAAGTTTTGTGGAAATAAACAAGGAAAAGAAGGAAAGAAAACGAAAAATTGAAGAGGAAAACAAGAGTAAAAACCGAGAAACACAAAAACAAATCGAAAACAAGAACAAACCTAGGCTTTGATTACCAATTTGGAGTGAAACTAGATGGGTTAAGTTTCACTCAAGGGATTGACTAAAATCGATTTGTGAGACTTATGAAATTTTCGGCCAAGTGAAGTTATTTTTGTGAGAATTTTCTGATTTTTGTTGATAAATGAAAAACATAAAGATAGTACTAAATCTAAACACAAAGTAATAGATTTAGGTTTTGATTAGTTAAGCACTAAGCCACTAACTAATCACTCACTAAACTCAAGCACAAAGCAATGAGAAAAATGAAGAACACTCAACTTAAACACTAGGGTTTTCAATTCATTCAAATCTGAAAATTATGTTGTGAGAATGAGGGTTTATATAATACCCTCACTCTAATCTTGGCCATACAATTCAAAGAGGATCTAAGGGCTCATATGAGCCTTTGAAAACAACAACAAAAACGGCCAAGAGGCCTTACATGAGCTGAAATTTGAAGGCTAACAAACAAAATATAAAAGCATAAAGGTTGATGTTGACACTTGACTCAATCCTCTCCATTCTTTGTTTAGGATCATCCAAGGGTCTTTGAGTGAGCCTTGGGCTTGAGAAAGGACGGTCCATGTGCTCCACATTTTGATTTTTACAAACTAAAACAACAAAGCATAAAAATGTAGCGACATGAATGAAAATGACATAAACATAAAACAATGTGATGGTTGTGGGGGTTGATTGTAGCGGCTCCATGGGACCTCCTTGAGCTAACTTTTGTGAGCCATGTGAGTCCTTTTATTGGAGGATTGACTCACATGGGTGCACCCAATTTGACCACATTCAAAAATAGCATATTCATTGACTTTGTTGCTCTCCAACTTGACCTACCCTTGACTTCTCTTGACCACCAAGTATGGCTTGATTTGACCATAGAATTGACTTCACTTAGCTCTTGGTGGCCCCTTGAACCATGGCCTAGGCTAGGGTTTGAGCCCAAGGACTCAACCCTTGGCTCAACTCCAACTCTTCCTTGACCACCTTGACCATTCTTGGTCCAATCTCCTCTCCTTGGAAAGGACTTGCCCTCAAATCCTTGGAGATCCTTTTGCTTCTCCCTTGGCTCGACTTCATGCTCAATACTCGACTTAACCCTTGCTCGATCTTGGCTTTCACGGTTTTGGACTTCCAAGGGCACCACTTGATGATGGTTTGGAGGAAAGGTTGGACCCCTTGGCTTGGTTCTCGTGAATGGCCATGGTTTCATCTTTGATCACGGCTTGCTTGTCCACACATTCTTCCTCGAGCATTTCTTTGAGCCCACGACTCATAGCCATGCCATCCAACCATTCTTGCTCATGATCGAGCCCATCAATGATTCTCCATCTTAAAGACCCACTCGATCTTTCCTTGCCATCAATTTTCGCTCTTTCTTTGATCACATTCTCATTGTAGTCGGTTGTTTCATTGTTGATTGTTGTATCTCCCTCATGATGCTCCTCTCCTAGAGTCACCCTTGTTGCTCTAAGGCTCTCCTCTTCTTCACCCACACCCATTCTCGGCTCCTCTTCCACCACCTTGCTAGGATTCCCTTTCTCAAGTGATTCGAACAAACACGCATTGGCTTTATATCCCATCATTGGTGGTAGGGGGGCTAGAACGATAAGCTTTTCACCGTACTTGAACGAGTAGGTGTTATCTCTTCCGTGATGGGAAGAATTCTTCTCATATTCCCATGGCCTACCAAGCAACACATGACACGCATCCATGTCCAACACTTCACACACAATTTCATCCTTATAGTCTTGTCCAATCGAGAACGAGACTTTGCATTGTTTATCAACCTTTACCTCGGCTCCTTGATTAAGCCACCTTAACTTGTAAGGATGAGGATGCTTCAAAGTAGGTAAGGCAAGTTTATCAATGAGGGTTTTGAAGCAACATTAACACAACTTCCTCCATCAATAATTAGGTTGCACACTCTCCCATTGATTGTACACTTGGACCGAAAAATTTGGTGCCTTTGGTCCATGCTCTCATTTGATTCTTGAGTGTGCATTACTCGCCATGTGACCAAGCTCAACCCCGAGTCCGGGGGAACTATAGTTTCGCCACCTTTACCTCCTCTACTCCCTCTTTCTTTTCTTCCTCACAAACTAAGACCTCATCGTCTCCCCAATGCACTACTTCACTTGTGTTCAAGGCTCTCTTGTTAGGGCACTCCTTAGCAAAATGACCATACCCTTGACATTGGTAGCATCTCTTGAGAGGAATCGTTTTCTTAGGGCCATAGTCAATTCCCTTCCCCTTGTCAACACTTGATGGCTTGATGGTGGGGGTAGGCTCGACAATTTTGATTCCTCCTTGGCTCCATGTAGGGTTGGCCTTGGGGGTGGTCATAGCCGAATCCCTCTCCCCTTCTCTAGCCTTTCCACACGAGTGGCCATAGTGACGGCCTCATCAAACGACCATAAGTTGTGCATCTTCACCCTAAGCTATCCTAGGTTTAGACCCTCGACAATTCTTGCAATCTTTTGCTCGGGTTTTTCGTTCATCTCACATTGTAAAGTGAGTTGTTCAAAGTCCCTAAGGTAGGATTCGATGGGTAGTGTCTCTTGTTTGAGTTGAGCCAATCTAAGGAAGATGTCTTGAGTGTAGTCCTTGGGAACGAACTTATCTTTGAGCTTTTTCTTGAGTTTGAGCCATGACCTAATGGGTTCCTTTCCTCTCGATTTCTTTGGTTCTTAAGGTTTTCATACCAAAGGGAGGCATAGCCTTTGAATTTCATGATGGCCACCTTAAAACACTTTCTATCAGGTATTCTTTAAATTCAAAGATTCTTTCGACCGACCTAAGCCAATCTAGTAGATCCTCTGGATTAAGACTACCATAAAAGTCGGGAATTTCTACCTTGATGTCTCTGGTCATGATCTCTTGGGTGAACTTCAAGGGACTCCTCCGAATCCGAGTATTGATCTTCCATGTGAGGAGGTGGTTGGCCTCTCCCACGGCCTCCAAGCCCACGGCCTCTTCCCCTCCACCCCTAGGTGGTGGTCTTGGTCCATGAATGTTTTGTTCCAAGAGGGTGTTTATAGCATTCATCATTAAAGTACAATTACCGGTGAGTTGAGTCAACTTCTCTTCTAAATCGGAAAGCCTCTTATCCTCTTCCATTTTGTGACAATTTTGTGAGATTTTTGTGGAAGTTTTGTGGAAATAAACAAGGAAAAGAAGGAAAGAAAGCGAAAAATGAAGAGGAAAACAAGAGTAAAAGCAGAAACACAAAAACAAATCGAAAACAAGAACAAACCTAGGCTTTGATGACCAATTTGGAGTGAAACTAGATGGGTTAAGTTTCACTCAAGGGATTGACTAAAATCGATTTGTGAGACTTATGAAATTTTCGCCAAGTGAAGTTATTTTTGTGAAAAGTTTCTGATTTTTGTTGATAAATGAAAAACATATAGATAGTACTAAATCTAAACACAAAGTAATAGATTTAGGTTTTGATTAGTTAAGCACTAAGCCACTAACTAATCACTCACTAAACTCAAGCACAAAGCAATGAGAAAAATGAAGAACACTCAACTTAAACACTAGGGTTTTCAATTCATTCAAATCTGAAAATTATGTTGTGAGAATGAGGGTTTATATAATACCTCACTCTAATCTTGGCCATACAATTCAAAGAGGATCTAAGGGCTCATATGAGCCTTTGAAAACAACAAAAAGCGGCCAAGAGGCCTTACATGAGCTGAAATTTGAAGGCTAACAAACAAAATATAAAAGCATAAAGGTTGATGTTGACACTGACTCAATCCTCTCCATTCTTTGTTTAGGATCATCCAAGGGTCTTTGAGTGAGCCTTGGGCTTGAGAAAGGACTGGTCCATGTGCTCCACATTTTGATTTTTACAAACTAAAACAACAAAGCATAAAGTAACGAAAGCGACATGAATGAAAATGACATAAACATAAAACAATGTGATGGTTGTGGGGGTTGATTGTAGCCGGCTCCATGGGACCTCCTTGAGCTAACTTTTGTGAGCCATGTGAGTCCTTTATTGGAGGATTGACTCACATGGGTGCACCCAATTTGACCACATTCAAAAATAGCATATTCATTGACTTTTGTTGCTCTCCAACTTGACCTACCCTTGACTTCTCTTGACCACCAAGTATGGCTTGATTTGACCATAGAATTGACTTCACTTAGCTCTTGGTGGCCCCTTGAACCATGGCCTAGGCTAGGGTTTGAGCCCAAGGACTCAACCCTTGGCTCAACTCCAACTCTTCCTTGACCACCTTGACCATTCTTGGTCCAATCTCCTCTCCTTGGAAAGGACTTGCCCTCAAATCCTTGGAGATCCTTTTGCTTCTCCCTTGGCTCGACTTCATGCTCAATACTCGACTTAACCCTTGCTCGATCTTGGCTTTCACGGTTTTGGACTTCCAAGGGCACCACTTGATGATGGTTTGGAGGAAAGGTTGGACCCCCTTGGCTTGGTTCTCGTGAATGGCCATGGTTTCATCTTTGATCACGGCTTGCTTGTCCACACATTCTTCCTCGAGCATTTCTTTGAGCCCACGACTCATAGCCATGCCATCCAACCATTCTTGCTCATGATCGAGCCCATCAATGATTCTCCATCTTAAAGACCCACTCGATCTTTCCTTGCCATCAATTTTCGCTCTTTCTTTGATCACATTCTCATTGTAGTCGGTTGTTTCATTGTTGATTGTTGTATCTCCCTCATGATGCTCCTCTCCTAGAGTCACCCTTGTTGCTCTAAGGCTCTCCTCTTCTTCACCCACACCCATTCTCGGCTCCTCTTCCACCACCTTGCTAGGATTCCCTTTCTCAAGTGATTCAAACAAACACGCATTGGCTTTATATCCCATCATTGGTGGTAGGGGGCTAGAACGATAAGCTTTTCACCGTGCTTGAGCAGTAGGTGTTATCTCTTCCGTGATGGGAAGAATTCTTCTCATATTCCCATGGCCTACCAAGCAACACATGACACGCATCCATGTCCAACACTTCACACACAATTTCATCCTTATAGTCTTGTCCAATCGAGAACGAGACTTTGCATTGTTTATCAACCTTTACCTCGGCTCCTTGATTAAGCCACCTTAACTTGTAAGGATGAGGATGCTTCAAAGTAGGTAAGGCAAGTTTATCAATGAGGGATTTTGAAGCAACATTAACACAACTTCCTCCATCAATAATTAGGTTGCACACTCTCCCATTGATTGTACACTTGGACCGAAAAATTTGGTGCCTTTGGTCCATGCTCTCATTTGATTCTTGAGTGTGCATTACTCGCCATGTGACCAAGCTCAACCCCGAGTCCGGGGGAACTATAGTTTCGACCACCTTTCCCTCCTCTACTCCCTCTTTCTTTTCTTCCTCACAAACTAAGACCTCATCGTCTCCCCAATGCACTACTTCACTTGTGTTCAAGGCTCTCTTGTTAGGGCACTCCTTAGCAAAATGACCATACCCTTGACATTGGTAGCATCTCTTGAGAGGAATCGTTTTCTTAGGGCCATAGTCAATTCCCTTCCCCTTGTCAACACTTGATGGCTTGATGGTGGGGCTAGGCTCGACAATTTTGATCCCTCCTTGGCTCGATGTAGGGTTGGCCTTGGTGGTGCTCTTAGCCCAATCCCCTCTCCCCTTCTCTAGCCTTTCCACACGAGGGGCCATAGTGACGGCCTCATCAAACGACCATAAGTTGTGCATCTTCACCCTAAGTTAGCTATCCTAGGGTTTAGACCCTCGACAAATCTTGCAATCTTTTGCTCGGGTTTTTCGTTCATCTCACATTGTAAAGTGAGTTGTTCAAAGTCCCTAAGGTAGGATTCGATGGGTAGTGTCTCTTGTTTGAGTTGAGCCAATCTAAGGAACATGTCTTGAGTGTAGTCCTTGGGAACGAACTTATCTTTGAGCTTTTTCTTGAGTTTGAGCCATGACCTAATGGGTTCCTTTCCCTCTCGATTTCTTTGGTTCTTAAGGTTTTCATACCAAAGGGAGGCATAGCCTTTGAATTTCATGATGGCCACCTTAAAACACTTTCTATCGGGGTATTCTTTAAATTCAAAGATTCTTTCGACCGACCTAAGCCAATCTAGTAGATCCTCGGGATTAAGACTACCATAAAAGTCGGGAATTTCTACCTTGATGTCTCGGTCATGATCTCTTGGGTGAACTTCAAGGGACTCCTCCGAATCCGAGTATTGATCTTCCATGTGAGGAGGTGGTTGGCCTCTCCCACGGCCTCCAAGCCCACGGCCTCTTCCCCCTCCACCCCTAGGTGGTGGTCTTGGTCCATGAATGTTTTGTTCCAAGAGGGTGTTTATAGCATTCATCATTAAAGTACAATTACCGGTGAGTTGAGTCAACTTCTCTTCTAAATCGGAAAGCCTCTTATCCTCTTCCATTTTGTGACAATTTTGTGAGATTTTTGTGGAAGTTTTGTGGAAATAAACAAGGAAAAGAAGGAAAGAAAACGAAAAATGAAGAGGAAAACAACAGTAAAAGCGGGGAAACACAAAAACAAATCGAAAACAAGAACAAACCTAGGCTTTGATGACCAATTTGGAGTGAAACTAGATGGGTTAAGTTTCACTCAAGGGATTGACTAAAATCGATTTGTGAGACTTATGAAATTTTCGGCCAAGTGAAGTTATTTTTGTGAGAATTTTCTGATTTTTGTTGATAAATGAAAAACATAAAGATAGTACTAAATCTAAACACAAAGTAATAGATTTAGGTTTTGATTAGTTAAGCACTAAGCCACTAACTAATCACTCACTAAACTCAAGCACAAAGCAATGAGAAAAATGAAGAACACTCAACTTAAACACTAGGGTTTTCAATTCATTCAAATCTGAAAATTATGTTGTGAGAATGAGGGTTTATATAATACCCTCACTCTAATCTTGGCCATACAATTCAAAGAGGATCTAAGGGCTCATATGAGCCTTTGAAAACAACAAAAAAAACGGCCAAGAGGCCTTACATGAGCTGAAATTTGAAGGCTAACAAACAAAATATAAAAGCGTAAAGGTTGATGTTGACACTGACTCAATCCTCTCCATTCTTTGTTTAGGATCATCCAAGGGTCTTTGAGTGAGCCTTGGGCTTGAGAAAGGGCGGTCCATGTGCTCCACATTTTGATTTTTACAAACTAAAACAACAAAGCATAAAAATGAAAGCGACATGAATGAAAATGACATAAACATAAAACAATGTGATGGTTGTGGGGGTTGATTGTAGCCGGCTCCATGGGACCTCCTTGAGCTAACTTTTGTGAGCCATGTGAGTCCTTTTATTGGAGGATTGACTCACATGGGTGCACCCAATTTGACCACATTCAAAAATAGCATATTCATTGACTTTTGTTGCTCTCCAACTTGACCTACCCTTGACTTCTCTTGACCACCAAGTATGGCTTGATTTGACCATAGAATTGACTTCACTTAGCTCTTGGTGGCCCCTTGAACCATGGCCTAGGCTAGGGTTTGAGCCCAAGGACTCAACCCTTGGCTCAACTCCAACTCTTCCTTGACCACCTTGACCATTCTTGGTCCAATCTCCTCTCCTTGGAAAGGACTTGCCCTCAAATCCTTGGAGATCCTTTTGCTTCTCCCTTGGCTCGACTTCATGCTCAATTCTTGAACAAAAATGGATGAGCTCATTTTGCTCATTTTGAGGCTTGGGCTAACTTGGGTCCTATGGCTCGAGCCATGGCTTAATTTGTGATCATTAGGATCAAACCAAGTGAAAGCATTACAAGGAGGAACGAAGGAATTCAGCCCACACATGGAGAGCAACAATCTAGACCATGAACAATGAAGCCCATCTTGACATGTCGGTAGAGATCTTAACGTAACTCCCAATCTACTCATCCAATTGAGGTGAAACCACTTGCATATGAAAGCTAGCTCAAAGAGCTTTCATTTGACATATGGTTGGCTATCTGGTTCAAAGGAGCTGAAAGTTATGGCCTCTACAAGTCAGGGGTCAGTTTGTGAAACCTCAGTCCATAGGCTGTTTGACATGTCTGTACTAAAAGCTCAATATCTTGAGTCGTAGGTCATATTTTTGGATGATTCTTTTTGCATTGGAAAGCTAGCTCAATTACCTTTCCAATGACATATCATGGGCCTTCTAATTCAACGTGAGCGAGAAATGGTGAAGCCTACAAGTCACTTCAGTCTCAAGGAACTCGGTTTTGGAGTAATGAGCCATGAACTTGACCTACATCATTCTCCTTGGGTGAGCTCACCTTGGGGACCTTTTGGAAGTCTCCTAATGAGCCAAGGACTCAATAGGGACGTGGGAAGCACAAGGGAGGGCCGAAAATATCAGCTGATCACACATTAAAAGAGATGATCAACAAACTTGTTAAGTATCATTTATCTACAGATGTCGCTTGTTTCTTTATGTCAT